>OY747708.1:7252500-7875000 GCA_963556495.2 Valencia hispanica | reverse complement strand
AAGGTTTTGTATTTTCTTTAAGAACACATTTAGCAAAATAAATGTTTTTAATGGCATTCTATACTTTCTTTGAAGTTGTTCTGCTGCAATCTGGTATGTGAGAATATATATATGTGAAAATGACTAACAGAAGAAAGGAATATATCGCAATAAATATCATTATCACAAATGCTTCAGATTATATCGCAATATGGCTTTGAGTTCGCATCGCCCAGCCCTGATTTAAACTGTGCAGACATCCGACTGTACAGAGACAGGCAGCTGCTAATATCCTCACCTTTGTTGGAGTTCCTGTTACAAACAGTTGTCACTTTGTAAATGATGGCTCAGAGAGATTCACAAGGTGGAAGAGTCAGCTCATCTACCATCACAGCACAGAAAATTCAAACAAAGCAACAAAATCAACTGAAAACATTTAGAAAAGCTTCAGTCCAACGAGCCACACAGCGTCCTACAAGTGTTTGTGCAAATTGTGTATTCCTCCCAAAAACAAGAATGCAGTAACTTTTAAGTAGCTTAATGGTCAAACTGTTCCTTTTACCGTCAGGTCGGCATTTGCTCAACTAGTTAGACGAGTTATGTCATTTTGTTTCCGCAGCTTTGACTCTGCATATCTTCAGGCAAACTCTGATGTTTCTCCTGCAACTGGTTTAGCATCTGGGACCACATATGACACACACATATAAGACTTTCTCTGCAAAGGAAGTATGTAGCGTCTCCAAAATGTGTTCTGGAGCTCTCTGTAGGGTTCCACTTCCACCAGACAGTGATGCTATTTAGACGAGGACTGTTGTGCATGACTGACTAGCAGATTAAAATGGGTGTTTGGTTAAATTTATGCACATTTAGGCAATTAACCATACCACCAAGTGGCCCTTAACAACTCAGTAATTAATCATTTATTCTAGGGCTGGGCATGCGTGGTAATGATATCTTTTGAGATATATTCTATTCTCTATATGTCAAATTGACATTTTATGAACATTCCCACTTTTCAGATACATTGCAGCAGAACGTCAAAAACGTTTTGTGCAAAACGCATTAAAAAAAGATTATTTTTTCCCAAAAAATGCAACACAAAAATTCTTAACATAAAGATGAAAATGTTTTAAATAAGTTTAAAGCTAAATGTTTATTTTAAACACACAATGTTCCAAATTGTCAGCTTTCCTGGCTACTTATTTACTAATTTAATATCTCTCAAAAATATATTTGAATTAAAAATGCTTCAAGTTCAAAAGCTTTTTTCCCCCCCATTAACTGGAAAACAACAAATGTTAAACTTGCAATACATAGTGTAAAGACCAAAACTATACATTAGCATTTACCCTCCTTGATGACATCATCAAAATGTGCAATCGTGGTGGGCCGGTATAGGCAAAATCTCCACCTTTGGCTATATTTATATCATTTCTACCTTATACCTTTTATATCGCCCCACCACTAATTTGATCTAAGAATAACCAAAAAATGTTTTACTTCAGATTGGTTTACTCAAGTCAAATTGTTCTTTGCCAAATGAGACACTAACAAATGTTGTACGAAAAACAAAGCAAATAAACTTCACTACTGACAGACGGCAAAATACCTAACCAATCAAACAAAAAGTGATTTGTGCTTTTAGCAGCTGCTAAAAGAAAAACAGCATACAAAGTGGCACAAATATAGCTTAGACATTAGTGGCATGATGCTGAGCTAAGAAAGTTTACTGGTTTAAAAGGCACCAGCAGAAATCTGCAGTAACACTGGACTGCCTGTATTTCTTCCTCAGCAGCAGCATCCTGGAATAACTGGTCAGTCCAGATTGTGTTTCTTTGGTAGATTAATTGTGGTCGATCTTTGATAAAAACAGTGATTCCTTACATGTATGGGTATTATCCAATCCTTCAAGTTACATTAAAGATTGTTCACTACTGCATTTCACCACAACCTCTTTTATTTATTGCCATATGGTGCAACTTTAATCTTTTTTGATGGAAATTGATGTGAATAAAAAGTGATTTGTGCATAAATTTAGTTAGACACTTGGAAAACATCTGTTTCATCTGTATCCCCCCCCATAAAAGAACTATTAAAAAGTGATATACATTTATATCAAATTACATCATGTGTTTCAACCGAAAACTAGTCTGAAAATCGATTAAACTGACCTAAACAACTTGTTATTTCAGCCATTTTTACTTAATGTGAAACTCTGATTGACTTTTAGGTGTGATAGAACTGATGAACTGGTATAAGTATGTTGGTGGCTCTGGCAGACCCCCAAAAGTGAAAAGACTAAACTAATATGACCATCTTTGCCACTCAGAGCAACTAGTGATTGTGCATGCTTCCTTCACTTCTACAGAGTAAATAATAGCCGCGACCCCTCCCAGGACAGAGCATACCAAAAACACACAAAGAGTAATCAAAAAGGAATCAATCACCTGCTCATATCGAGTGGCATTCCATTCGTTTCCCCATAAGAATAAGTACCTAAACCATTAAGCAATGGCAAAACTATGAATTCAAAAACTCCTTCTGTTCATTAGTAAACAGGTTAATGAGGAAATGAAACTCATTGGATAGAGTTGTGTTGGGGTGAACAGGGGATATCTGTTTTGTACTGCCTGCATGCAGCATAAATAAAAATATTCTCACAGGGATGTGCTACAGAAGGTGTTTAAAAATGTGATCCTATTACTAGAAAGATATTGCCTGCACTCCATCTATCTCAAATATAATATTAACCAAAGCACATACTTTCACTCACTGAGGACAAATTTATTATAATATTAATCTGTTGCTACATGTATATGGCACCCACAAGCCCGTCTACTTTACTGCTGTGGGTCAAGAGAAAATATAGCAGAATTAATATCTAAAGAAAAGTATGCAATGAACATGTGTCCCATTTCTTAAAAGATATTTTTAAACTTAGTAAAGATTACAAATTAAATAAATTTGAATTCAAATCAATTGCATGGGAAGAAAAAAATTGCTATACATGAAATAGTACTTTTATCTTCACCTTCCTGGTTATAATTTAGAATAGCTTCAATACAAACATGTAAGGTTATTTTTCTGATCACCTCTATATGAAATGCCGCTTGTCCCGGTTTAGTTTTAAATAGATGACATTAATGACACACGGATCGAAAAAAATTGATCCAACTCCGATCATCCAGCACGCCAGTATCTCACTCTACACGTGCAAGGCTGTTATCCAACCACCTGGTTGTTAACAGGCTTACTCACGCCAAAAAAAAAAAAAAAAAGAGAAGAAAAAAAACCCCCAAAAGACACCATCTTCAAACAGCGGACCGAACAGCACCCAACGCATCGATACACAAAAAGCTTAAAATACGGCTACCGCGTCGGGAACGTTCGGTTCCTACGGCTGGCTTGGCGTGCTAACAGCTACGCCCTCCTTGTCGCATTCCCCTGCGGAATTTTAAGATGGAGAGATAGATTAGCGCCTATTAGCTTAGCTGCTAGCAAGCGGGACCTGACCCAGCGCCGACACCCAACCGAAGGCCTGATTTACCCATCTGGGGCAAATATAACATGTCTGCCATGCTATTTAACACGAGTTGGACTTCCTGAACAGCAACTATCTCTTTTCAGTACAAAATAAAATGCAAGTCGCATATGAGGTGAAAACTCCCGGGAAATATGGAGGGTGTGTTAGCTGGTATCACTGCGCCATGACGGAGCTCAGCCATTCACAACGGCGCTACGGTTCTCATTGCCATTTACAGCGATAAGAGGACGGGGGGTGAGTTCGCGTAGCCTTTTTAAACAAAGTGCTTCGAACAGGCAATGCGCCGTGATGCGTATTTAGCATAGGCTGCTAAAACTGCTCGGGCTGCTCTCTCGCCACGGCTCGCCCGCTGCTAAAGCTGTCAAAATGGCCAGACTCAAGTGAAGCTGCTCCCTCCCCACACGGTTTTGCGACTCACATCGAGCCGTTCCCGTGCTTTCGAAGGCAAATTATCAGTAGCACACCGACTGCCCCCGTTAGTACATACAACCGCGTCGCAAGTGGCAATTCTTTCAATTTATCTGGTCACATTCTCTGGCCTAAATTCTCGCACCCAGCCCCAAACCACAATAGGCACCTTCCGCAGCAGAGGCAGCCCGCGGGACCACCGGTCCGACTCCCGTTTTCCTCTAAATATTCACTCTAACCTTCATGTTAGACATCGATCGATGAATACATAAGCGAACTCACATTTAGAGCGTATTAGGGATCCTGATTTTATTCTCTTAACGATGGGAGTTTCTCAAGCCGTCCTCCGCTCGCTGCTCGGGATATTCAGGGCAGTACCACTTCCGCCTGCTCTGACACTTCCGCTTCCTCTAAACCCCACCCCTCCCCCCGCCAGTATCCATGGCAACGGCGCCAGGGGGTTTCCTAGCCATCTTGCGAGGGGCTTTGACGTCAGGAGGTCCATGGCAACCGTTACAGGATGACGTCCGCCAGTCTCCGTGGCAACAGTTTCCATGAGACCGTTGCTGTCGTATCCAAGTTCAGCATCATGTCAACCGATGCGGCCTTGTGTGGGCAAATATTATATGTATTTATATATATATATATATATATATATATATATATATATATATATATATATATATATATATATATATATATATATATATATATATATATATATATAAATGGAAGTGTTAATTATTTATTTTAATTCATCAACAAAATGCAGTGAATTATCAACAGCAATATCTAAACCACCCGTTGCCTTCAAAACAGCATCAATTCTTCTAGGCACACTTGCACACAGTTTTTAAAGGAACACTGCTGACAGGTTATTCCAAACATTTGGAAAGCTAACCACAGATCCGCTGTGGATGATGGCCTCCATATATATGTTTAAACACACACACACACACACGTCTTGCTATCCTTGTGTTGACATTGTATTGACTTCCATTGATTTTACTATGCCTAACCCAGACACTTTCCCTAAACCTAACCATTACTGGTACATGCCTAACCCTAACCTAAACCTAAACCTAATTCACACCATACCTCTAAACCTAACTAGTAGAGTTTAATAGGTAGTTAAACATTGTGGGGACCAGGCAAAATGTCCTCACAACTACAAATGTCCACACAACGGTGGTGGGCTGTCAAAGGTTGTTCCTCACAAGTATAGCTATACATGTACACACACACACACACACGCACGTCTTGCTATCCTTGTGTTGACATTGTATTGACTTCCATTGATTTTACTATGCCTAACCCAGACACTTTCCCTAAACCTAACCATTACTGATACATGCCTAACCCTAACCTTAACCTAAACCTAATTCACTCCATACCTTTAAACCTAACTAGTAGAGTTTAATAGCTAGTTAAACATTGCGGGGACCAGGCAAAATGTCCTCACAACTACAAATGTCCACACAAGGGTGGTGGGCTGTCAAAGGTTGGTCCTCACAAGTATAGCTATACATGTACACACACACACACACACACACACACACATACATATATATATATTAGGGCTGTCAAAATTAATGCATTAATTTGGGTCGATTAATATGTGGAATTAATGCCACAAATTCTTTTTACGCAATTAACTCATGCACAGAATGACCTGCCCTGTTTACCCCACAATTAAACCCACACTGCTTTCAGTGCTTGCTTGTCACGTAAACAGCATGACAACTGTTTGATAACTGGTAAATAACAGTGGGAACCAGGGAGTAATGTAAAGGTTCGGTGTTGAAACAAATAATCCCTCTATTAGTCAGAAATTTTCAATTCAAAAACACTTAATTCTTCCCAGAGAGAAATTAAGTGTTGTTGTAGCTCATATTATTTAATTTGTAAAGGAGCTATTGTAGATCATGATGGCTGTAGGCAGGAATGATCTCCTGTAGCAGTCTGTGTTGCAGCAAAACTGAAGAAGCCTCTGACCGAAGACACCGTTGTTGTAGGATAGTCCCATGAAGAGGGTGCTTAGGGTTGTCCAAAATTAAATAAGAAACTGTCAGCTTTACATTCAGAAAATGTTAACCAGTTAGTTTGCCTTAGCAACTGGCTAAAAGATTAATAGGTAAAAAGCTCCATGTGTAAATGTGATTGTGGAATTCAAAACAAAAGTTCCATGCATCTCTTCTGTATTTCCTTAGAAAAATAGCAACAGCTTCTGGTTTCATCCTTTATCTAAACCTAAAATTCCATATTTAGGAATGATAATTAACCGTGATTAATTTCAGCTACCTTGTGATTAATTAGATTAAAATTTGTAATCGTTTGACAGCCCTAGTGTGTATATATATATATATATATATATATATATATATATGTGTGTGTGTGTGTATATGCAGTGAATTTAAGACAGGTATAACGTGCTCCCACCTCCTGGTCTTTGTTAGGACACGTGCTGCTGAATTTTGTAGAAGTTGTAAACCTGAGATATTCTTTTTGGAAGGACCAGAAATCAGGGCATTACAGTAATCAATTCTACTGGTGATAAAACCATGCATCAGTGCTTCCGTGTTGGTTAGGTTCTTTAGATGATGAAAAAAACCTCTTTTAGTAATGTTTTTAATGTGAAGTATAAAAGTCAGCTCAGATTGAGAATCACGCCCAGGTTCCTTACTTGTAAAAAAGGATTAAAAGACAGTGATTGTAGTTTTTGCTAAAAGTTTCTCATTCTGAGCCTCAGGACTGATGACTAAAACTTCACTTTTGTCCTGGTTGAGCTGGAGAAAGTTTTCTGCCATCCAGGATTTAATGTCTAAAATGCAGTTAAAAAGTGCATTCATTGCCGTGTGTAATGGGAGACTGGAAAATGTACAACTGTGTATCGTCAGCATAACTATGAAAGTTAACTCCATGTCTTCTGGTAACGCTGCCAATAGGGAGGATATAAAGGTTAAAAAGCACTGGGCCTAAAATTGAACCCTGGGGCACACCGCATGTGATCTTGTGGACCTTAGAGGAGCAGGTATCTAAACTTACCGTAAAAGTCCTGTCTGTGAGATAGGATGTCCATTTGTGAACATCACCAGAGAGCCCAATCTGTTTTAAATGGGTTAAAAGAATAGTGTGGTCTACTGTATCAAAGGCAGCGCTTAGATCCAGTAGAACCAACACTGTCACCCTCTGTGCTTCATAGTTTAATCGAAAATCATTTAAAATCTTCAAAAGGGCCGTCTCGGTGCTGGGATTCACCTTAAAACTAGATTGAAATTTCTCCAGGACATTGTGTATATTAATAAAAAAATTAAACTGAATTATAACAAGCTTTTTTCAAATTGTGCTTAAAAACGGTAAGTAAAAAAAAAGACAAAAGGACAGAAAGAGTAAACAACAATTATCTGTAGTAGTATTTAAATGCAACAACTGGGTGTTTACACTTAATGTGGATTTACTCCCATATACACAGACCTGCTGTAATTATACAAGTTGTACATATGAGTTGTATTCCCATTTGAAACCAGATATTTACATACACTGGCAAAAACACAACTTTTTCCCTCTCACTGTCTGAAATGAAATTAGACTAAACATTTCCTGTTTTAGGTCAGTAAGGATTAATTAAATTATTGCAATCCATCAAACTTTATTTATGAAGCACTTTTCATACAAGAGTTGCAACTCAAAGTGCTTTACAGATTAAAATGACCCCACATAAACCATATTCCCATCCCTCATCCACAGATTTAAAAGCATGATCACAGTTATACCCCCCAACCCAACTCCCAGGCACACAAACACTTAAGAACAACAACAAATAGGACATAAAAAGGACATTGGGCCAAGTGCAGATGAGTAAGGAAACGCCATTAAGGGAGCCACAAATATCAAGGAAATATAATTTCCTTGATATTTGTTAGGATTGCTGTTTAGACCGGAGTCAAATTATTTAGATGTTGCTCCATTAGCTAGGACTAGACTAATGGGTTCTTCACAGAGTGGCCTTTACATTTTAGTAATGACACTCTTCACTACCACCTTCCGCCAACATCTATACAAGGTCTTTGTCTTTTGTTCTGAGGCGGATTTTCAAATTTCACACCAAAACATCCTCGTTTCTGGAACACATAATCCATATGGTTGGACATTCCCATGGCCCCTGGTGTTTGTATTTCCATGTAATAATTTAAACAGATGAACTGTGCACCTTCACACAAATCTCTAAATTGTACTCAAGAATGAATGACACTTTAGGATGTCTACTATTCTATTCCTGATATCTTGGCTGATTTTTTGAGTAGCAGTTTTAAATAATGTTGCTGAAATCCCATATGATAATTGTGATTTTATAGTTTTGCTTATCTTTAATAATGTCTACATTTGGTCACATATTCTTCAATTTCCCCACTGAGGGACAATAAAGGATATTTCTGTTCTAGAGTGCTATCCTATTTGTTGATGTTTTTATCTTTGTCACATCTATATGATGCTAATGTTTATTTTCTTGTTTTTATTAAATAAGACTATTTCATATTGTTCTTGATTGTTACAGCCCCATATTGTATCTGGCTGCAAACAAATTTATCTGTGGGTTAAAATCAAGTAATATGAAGCTAAATATTTTTAAACCCCAAATCATCATGATGTTTCTTGAGTGGTATTAAACGTGTTATTGGAACTGCATCAGTCCTCCTATTCTTTCAATCATCTGATTCTCAATATTTTATTAGAAACCAAGTTTGTGGGGGAAAACGATCAAAAAAGCTAAAGATTACAAAATAAATTAAGGAAGGTTTATTTTTTTTCATTGTTAAAACTTACCCATAAAAAATACCTCCCTGGGCTGTAGCTCACGATAGTGGCCACTAGATGGTAGTCAAGACTGTTGATATTTACGTTGTTCTTGTTCTTGACCCTACTTATGAAACCATTATGCTTGAAAGGAAAATAAAATTAGAAAAAATGAAAAACACACTGCATCAATGCAGCAGATTTATTAAACGCTTTCATCATTTTGCATCTAGCTGTGTGCCTCATAAACCTACACATCTTAAACGTGCTCAGGTTGTCGTTTTCCTAAAAGCTAAACCAGTTTACTGTGACCTAGAAGTGTGTTAAATTTAGATTGTCATCCTCTGCGGAAAGATTTTGAGCTCCCCATGCTCTGGATCTCTTTTTCAAGTCCTGTTCTTAAATGAATTCATTCATCTTTTAGTGTGACTAAATTTAATCTTTAATGTAGTGGTTTAAGAACCAGGTTACAAGAGAACAGTAAGACAATAAAGATGACATACAGCAAAGACAAATATGTGTCTGAAGTTTTTATCCACCTTTGCATGGAAGAGTAACATTAACAAACAGTTAAACTACTTTAAACTTGTCAGATGATAGTATCACAATATACCTTAATCTCATTTGTTCATTAATTTCAGCAAAAATAGACCAGTATTATTTATGCATTGTCTCTTACCCTTTTGTTGGTTTACCTTAGGGGAAAAAAAATCAATATGAGATAAAAAATTAGCCACAGATGTCATGCAAATGTTAAAATAAATGCCAACCTGCAAATTATAAAATTCATTAAAGTTCACACGCTACCTTGTAAAATCATACCACCTTTTTGCATGTTGTCACATTAAAACCACAAAACTAAATGTGTTTGGATATGATGTGATACATCAACACAAAGTAGAGCATAATTGGGAAGTGGGAAAAAAATGATGCCTAGTTTTTGTATTTATCATCCCTGAGTCAACAACTTGCTAAACCACCATTTGCTGCAATCACAGATGCAAGTAGTTAAAGGTATGTCTCTGCCAGCTTGGAGCACCTAGACACTGAAGGTTTTGCCGATTATTAAAATTAGTTTTAAAAACACATCCAGTTTGGTTAGATTGGATAAATAGTGTTTGTGAACAATAAGTCTGGATAGATTCTTAATAGCATTAGATCTGGACTTCGACTGGGCCTAACAGTTTTTTTTTCCTCTAACATGCTTTAGTCCAGGATCACCCTTTATTTTGCTCCATCTATCTTCCTATCAACTTGGACCACCTTCCCTTCTCTGCTAAAGCATGATGCTGCCCCCATAGTCTGTCACCTTAGGTGATGAGGAGCTGATGGTTACAGGATGACGTGGTAGTTTTCCCATCATACACACCATTATCTATCTAGGCCAAAATGCTTGCTCTAATTAAGGGTGTATTCAGACCTGCACTGTTTGGTCCACTTTAAACAGACCAGGGTTCGTTTCGAACGCTCGTCCGGACCTTTTATGCAGGTGTGAATACACACAAACGAATCCTGGTGCGGATCAAACAAAACACTCTTTGTGAGGAGTTCGCAGACCACTTCAGAGGGAAGGTAGACACCATCAGATGTAATATTTTATCTTCTCAGTGTAACATGGTTTTAGACAAATCTGAATGTGTGTCTCTACCAGAGGAAACGCTGGACAGTTTTGTCCTGGTAGAAGCTGGGACTCTTGATAAAGTTTTCTCCTCAGTGAGGCCCACCACATGTGTTTTGGACCCGATTCCCACTTCATTTTTTAAGCCATTTTATGAATCTTTTAGGGATGAGATTTTAACCATGATGAATTGCTCCCTTCAGACGGGGGTCTTTCCTGCCGCCTTTAAAGGGGCGGAAGTGAAGCCCCTGCTGAAGAAGAGCAATTTAGATTTTAATGATTTTAATAATTTTAGACCGGTATCTAACTTACCATTTTTAAGCAAGGTTTTAGAAAAGCTAGTTTTAATTCAACTTAATGATTTTATTAATGAGCACGATGTCCTGGAGAAATTTCAGTCTGGTTTTAGGGTGAACCACAGCACAGAGACGGCCCTTCTGAAGATTTTAAATGATTTTAGAATAAATTATGACGCTCAGAAGGTGACAGTGTTGGTTCTACTGGATCTAAGCGCTGCCTTCGATACAGTGGATCACACTATTCTTTTAACCCGTTTAAAACAGATCGGCCTCTCTGGTGCTGTTCACAAATGGTTCACATCCTATCTCACAGACAGGACTTTTATGGTAAGTTTAGATACCTGCTCCTCTAGGGTCCATAGGATTACATGTGGTGTGCCCCAGGGTTCAATTTTAGGCCCAGTGCTTTTTAACCTTTATATGCTCCCTCTTGGCAGCGTCATCAGGAGACATGGAGTTAACTTTCACAGTTATGCTGATGATACACAGTTATACATCTCCATGTCTCCCGATGACACACGGCCAATGGATGCACTTTTTAACTGCATTTTAGACATTAAATCCTGGACGGCAGAAAACTTTCTCCAGCTCAACCAGGACAAAACTGAAGTTTTAGTCATCGGTCCTGAGGCTCAGAGAGAGAAACTTTTACCAAAACTACAATCACTGTCTTTTAATCTCTCTTTACAAGTAAAGAACCTGGGCGTGATTTTTGACTCTGAGCTGACTTTTATTCCTCACATAAAAAACATCACTAAAATAGGTTTTTATCAACTAAAGAACATCGCCAGAGTCCGCCCCATTCTGTCTCGGGCCAATACGGAGACACTGATGCATGCTTTTATTTCCAGTAGAATTGATTACTGTAATGCCCTGCTTTCTGGTCTTCCCAAAAAGAGTATATCAGGTTTACAACTACTACAAAATTCAGCAGCACGTGTCCTGACGAAGACCAGGAGGCGGGAGCACATTACACCGGTCTTAAAATCATTGCATTGGCTCCCCGTACATTTCAGGATCGACTTTAAGGTTCTTTTAATGGTTTTTAAGTGTCTTAATGGTCTTGGGCCTTCTTATCTCTCTGAACTGCTTTTACCATATAAACCTTCGCGGTCTCTGCGCTCCTCTGGCAGCCGTCTCCTTGTCACCCCAAAAGTCAGGACACACAAGCATGGCGAGGCGTCTTTCCAGTTTTATGGCCCTCACCTCTGGAACAGGCTGCCAGAGAACCTCAGGGCTGCAGAGAATATTCATGTTTTTAAGAGCAGGCTCAAGACTCACCTTTTTAGCTTAGCTTTTAACTGATTATTATTTATCACTGTTTGTTTAATTGCTTTGGATGTTTTATATGATTATATTTTTATCAGTTTTACTTTTCAATCTTAGCACATTAATTTACCGTTTCTTTTTATACTTTAATTTATCTTAATCCCCGTTCCAGTGTTTCCTCTGTGGGAGCCCTCTGCCCCGGGAGCGGTGGTCGGCTGTAGCTGCCTGGGTGCTCTCCGGGTGGAGCTTGGTTGGAGGTGGGGGTCTTGGCCTTGCCTCCACTGGGTGCCCTGTGTCAGTGCCTCGGCTGCTGCTGTTAATCTACTGCTGCCGGGGCATATGGCTCCTCTGATGGCGTTTCCTTGCATGGTTCATCTGCACTCGGCCCAATGTCCTTTTTTACCTTTTCTTTTAACTGTGTGTGTGCATGGGAGATGGGTTGGGGGGAGGGGGGTATAACTGTGACCATGCTTTTAAATCTGTGGGGGAGGGAAGGGAAGGTGGTTTTATGTGGGGTCATTTTAATCTGTAAAGCACTTTGTGATGCAACTTCTTGTATGAAAAGCGCTTCATAAATAAAGTTTGATTTGATTTGATTTGATCAGAGAACTGGACCGAGACCCACTTTTTTAGGTGGTCTCGGTCAGGTTCCAAACGAACTCTGGTGCGGTTCGCTTCAGGTGTGAATACAAACCACTGTTGATCCGAACCAACTCCAGGATACATGTGAATTTTTGGACTAAACAAGCCACCGTAGCAAGGTAAGTTCATACCTGATCCTTCGTCTTTTGTTTTGCCACGGTGCTGCCAGCATGTTATGGGTTAGGGCACACAGAGCACATCGTCTCCTTCGGGTTACTGCACGCATTCCCCGACGCCTTTCCAAAATACGAAACAGATCGTCACGAAACCTGCGTTGAATGAGCTGCTCTTGACACTCAATGTGATTTTGCAGCTCCAATAACAGCAGAAATATGCAGAGCAGGGTAGGGCTTCCATGTTTCCCTCCATTTCTAGGTCTGCGCTCTGTGTGCCGCCGTAGTCATTGCTCTCCAATGGCCGCACCGATCATTACAAAATATAGTTCACTTGCAAAAAGTACAGTGTGAATGCGAACCACACCAAATGAAAAAAATGTAGTCCGCTTTTGGTCCGGACCAAACAAGCGGACCAAAGGACTTTTCTGGTCTGAATACACCCTTAATCAGAGCACCTTCTTCAACTTTTTTGCCAAGTTCCCCACATGGCTTGCAGCCAACTACAAATGGGGTTTTCTTTCAACAATGCTTTGTTCTTTCCTGTCTTGCATAAAGGACAGATTGGTGGACTGTATGACCAATAGATGTCCTGTCAACAGATTCTACCACCTGAGTTGTAGATCTCTGCAGCTCCCTCAGTGTTACTTTGGTCCTGTTGGCTGCATGTCTGATTAATGCTCCTCTTGCCTGGCCTGTCAGCTTAGGTGGAGGGATATGTCTTGTTAGGTTTGCAGTGGTAGTGTATTCTTTTCATTTTTAGATCATGGAGTGAACAGAGCTGTGTGGGATGTTAAAAACTTGGGTAATTGTTTTATATTCTAACTTGCTTTAAACTTTTCCACAACTTTACCTGTGAGCTGTCTGGTGTGTGTTAGGTCTTTGTGATGCTGCTTCTTCACTATCATTCTTTGATGAACCTCTGAGGTCTTCAAAGAACAGCTGTTTTTAAAGAGATTAAATTATATCCAGTTGGACTGCAATTACTTAATAGGTAACTTCTAAAGGCAATTGGTTGCACTGGATTTCATTCAGCGGTACCAGAGGAAACAGTTCTCTTCTGCTAAGTAAACAGTTAAACAGTCCATTAAAATACTTATGTTATTACCTTAGTCTGTCATTCTGTGAAGCTTTTCTTAACTCTGGGCAGTAGGCCTATTAATATTGATATAATTTAACAGACTTTGCTATGCAGTTAAATGAATGTGTTGTTGTTGTTTATTCATATTAATATACACTATTTTTATGATCTTCGGTTAAAAAGAGGTGTTTCTTGATTGCTGAGTGTGTTTGTGCGTGTGGTTGTGTTTTTTTTAACCTTTACTGAGCTTCAGGTTTCCATTAATGGAAGTTGGAGTGTTCAAACCTAACTGCGATCTTCTGATTACCCTGCCGTGTATTTAAGGAACTCTTGCACAAATCGTCTTCATCTGATGTTCAATCATCGAGGAGAGAGTCAAGCCTCCTTTTCATGACTATCTAATTAAGAGTTTCTTACCTCTGTACATCTGTCCTCTGTGCTTTGCAGGCTAACTCTGTGAATTTACTTATCTTCTGAGATAATGGGTCACTCCTACATGGATTTTCACTGGCTTCACAGCCATTCTTCACAGCTCCTGTTCCCCTCAGCTGAACATTTGCCTACCCACACTCCTATGTTGACCTTCCTTCAGGTTTGAAGAAACCCCTCCAGAAACTCAATCAATCCCCATCTCCACACCCAAACCACTCACCAGTGGATCAGGTCTCCCTCAGCACTGCCTTACGCTCTGGAAACCAGTAAGCCTTTACTCACCCTTACCTTCAGTATGCTCCCCTACCTCCAAGCAGTCCTAACATCTCTTTTCTTCCTCCCCAGACACAGACCTGGTGCCAGAGAAATTTAGCTGGGGGGAGTATGGCTTATTCTGGGGTGATCCCGGTAAACAGTGTTTTTATTTAACCCCTTAGCATTTTACGTCCCATTGGTGGTTACATTACATACTTCTGGGTCAAATCTGCCTTTTTTGCGGCACTCTTTCTATGTACATATATATATTAGACATAATTGGAAAGCCAAGATTCTTGAGATTCCAATGATGTATGCCAATCAAGTATAAAATAATAACTGTAGACACAATAACCACTTTTGTCAAACCACTCAGAAGGCAAATAATGTGCAACTCAGCATTTATAGCCACATATCATTGACAAAAACCGAGTCTCTGTGGGTACCTGGCAGACGGCCAGGTGGGCGGCCCCTGAGGACCTGGAGGTCTGGCGGACGGCCCGGGTGGCGTCCTCTGGCTGGACAGCAGTCGGGTGGACGGCCCGGTGGTCCTCCCGTGATGACCTGGAGATCCGGCGGACAGCCCGGATGGCGTCCCCTGACAGGACGGCGGTCGGGCGGACGGCCCGGTGGTCCCCCCATGAGGAAGTGGCGATCCGGCGGACAGCCGGATGGATGTTCCGTTGCTGGGCTGAGTTCTGGTGGACGTCCTGGTGGTCCTCTTCTGAGGACCAGGCAGCAGCTGGAGAGCTTTACTGGCTGGCAGCGACGAAGAGGCCTGGTCGGCTGAGAAGAGTCTGGCGGCACGGAGGCCGGCTGAGAAGAGTCTGGCGGTGCGGAGGCTGGCTGAGAACAGTCTGGCGGGGCGGAGGGTGGCTGAGAAGAGTCTGGTGGCTCGAATGACAGTGGTCGGCGGCGAAGAGGCTCCAGCGACGGGGACAGGTCCTCGATGATCCTCCCTGGGAGCTCTAGCGACCCATTGGGAATGTAGGTCGCTGCAGAGCTCTGGAACTGGAACTGGCTCTGGGACTGGAACTGGCTCTGGGACTGGGACTGGAACTGGCTATGGGGCTGGAACTGGCTCTGGGACTGGAACTGGCTCTGGGACTGGGACTGGAACTGGCTATGGGGCTGGAACTGGCTCTGGGACTGGAACTGGCTCTGGGACTGAAACTGTCTCACGGACTGGAACTGGGTCATGGACTGGAACTGGCTCACGGACTGGAACTGGCTCACCGGCAGGAACAGACAGGCTGACAGGCTCACTGGCACGAACAGACAGGCTGACTGGATCAGGAGGAGTGGGCGGAGCCGGTGCGCAGATCGCTGCAGGGAGGACCCTGGACAAGCAGACAGTTCGCAATGCCACCCCGGAAGCGGCCCTACTTCGACGGCGTCGCTGCCTGCGATGATTCGGCAGAGAGGGCTCATGCCGTTGAGGACCAGTGCCTGGGGAACAGAGCGCCAGCTTTGTCCCGACGAACGCGGACGAACGCGGACGAACGCGGACGAACGCGGACGAACGCGGACGAACGCGGACGAACGCGGACGAACGCGGACGAACGCGGACGAACGCGAACTGCTCTGAGTTGTCCTCCGCCTCAGATGTTGGTTCGGGCCAACATCTGAGGCGGACAGGGAGAGACTGAACAGGCGGGCGGGGGTGCTGCGTCGGTCGACGGAGGATCTGATGAGGGAGCAGCGGCCACGCAGGCAGTTGGTGAAGTAGCGGCGCTTTGCGTCCCGCCGGCGGCCAGATGGTGGAGATGGAGAGGGGAGGCAGATGATCTGCTCCCACGCTTCCTGGCAAACTCTCTCCACCTCGCTCCGCAGCACGGCGAGATCCTGGGCAGAGAACAGATTCCAGAACTGAGGGAGCACCTTGAGGATCTCCTCAGCTCTGGAGATGCGTAGAGGAGGGTGTAGAGAGGCGGAGATCCTAGACAGGTTGGTCCAGACGTCCTTATGCAGGGATCTCCTGGGCAAGTGCTGGGTCCATCTTTACGGCCGGATCATTCTGTCAGGATGTGGTGTGAAGCCAGGACCCAAACGCAGACGCCGGTAGAAGGTGCAATGATGTTTATTGAAGTGCGCTGCTGGTGGAGGAGGAGGTGATGATGATGATGATGATGATGATGATGAGGGTAGGAATGGAGAGACAGGACATCTGATGAACAGGACAGGATAACAGCAGGACAACACACCATGAAGACTACAATAATGATCCGGCGCTGAGTGAAGGTAAGTGACGAGTTTTAAAGGCAAGAGGTGAGGAGGATCAGGTGTGGATGATTGGAAAGACACAGGTGAGGACAGTGATGAGGAGAGGGTGATTAGGGCAGCATGACCATTGGTGCATTACCACCACCGAATGGTATGGAGTGCGGACCAGAATGTAACTCAAGGTTGCAGTTGCCTCTCTAAGACATTATGTATTAGCATCACCCTGCCTGTGCTAGCTTTGCTCTTGTTTTTATCAAGCAAAGTTCTAAAGTCCATTTTGGCATACAACTGTATCAAAGTATCTTCCTTACTGCCACCAAAAGGCTTAATAGCCTTCACCCTCTGTTGGTTCTCTTGGGTGAATGCATTGCATGGTTGCAACTTAATTTACACAGGCGCTGTAATCTGTCCTGGGCAGGCCCAATTGGTTGACCCGCCCACCAGGCCCGCCCATTGGCAACAGGCCTTCCCAGACATAACCTGAAACCACTCTTCCTCAGTTGTAGAGAACTTCTAGTTGTAAAAATAAACAATTTATTTTGTTCTCATTCATAGGCATTGTGTTTTTAGTCGTATAATGGAATAAGAAGAAAAATTTAATATACTTGAAAAAATTTTTTATTTTATCTTTATTTAAGCAGGACAGGTTAAGGCAATTATTTTTAGCTGTGGTCTGTTAGTAGGCAGTTCCTCTACAACATCTAGTTTAGAAGAATTAGACTTTTTGTACTTTAGTTGAAACTCCTATCAAGAGACTTTTCAAATAAAGCAGCCAATGGCAAAAAGCCTTATGGTACATGAGTCAAATGCTTTGTACCACTATACCGACACCACCCAAAACTGACACAATGTTGTATTTCTCAAATACTATTACTACTTTAGAACAAAATATAAATACATTTTTCTAAACAAATCTGTGACACACTCCAACATTATTTACCCTAAGATTGGGGAAGATACTAATCTTAAATGGTTTAGCAGAGGCAAGACAGGGGAAGGCAAGTTTATTTGTATAGCACAATTCATGTTACAAGACAATTCAAAGTGCTTTACATAAAACATTAAAAGCATCACAGCAGGGTGCAGAAAGAGCAAAAGTACAGGAATAAAAACCATGATAAAAAAAAATAATTCTTAAAAGAATCTTAAAAGAAGCCGTGCATATTTAAAACTAAAAAATCTAATCAAAAGCAGCTGAGAACAGGTTGAATATCTAGGCCCATACCGAAGAGGGTCCATTAAAGATACCCATAAGTTTCTTTGGGCTAGCTTTTCTTGGACAATGATTACATTTTCTGAATAATCAAAATAGAAGATACAATTAAGATACAAATTATTTATACCCATTGAATATTTAGGTTTAAAATTATTTTTTTAATTTCACCAACACGTTTCTTCTAAGTGAAAGGAATAATAATGTTTGGAGTTGCCCATCTATGATCCTGACTTGAAAACAATAGACAATCTGTAGAGGTAGATTGAGATTGAGTTCAGAACATTATTTTAAATTTAAATCTGTCTTATTTTGGGTTTAACTTTATAAATGATTTAACACATACAGCACAGTCTTCAGGAAACTAATATTGGTTGTGCTGGTGATGTTTTCATGCATTGCATTTTTCTGAAGTGCTTTGCCAGACATAGCTTGTTTGAATTGATATGATGTTAAAAATTGAACTTGCATTTTCAAGCTGACTTTATATTTCTATCTATATTTCTATCTTTAAAAGTTTAGCTAAATTAATAAACAGGATCTGGAAATTGATCACATTGAGCTTAACGTGAGCCGCCTCAAATGTGTTAGTCACCCAGAAGTGTGACTGAGAGGTGCCTGCAATGATGGAGTCCAGCCTCTCCAGTCTTCAATCAATTTGACAGAATTTTAATCAACATGTTATGAAGTCATATAACTCACGACTTGCTGTGGGCCTCAAAGCAGACGAGAAATCTACTGAAAATCAATGAAGTCACCATTTGAACTCCTAACTGTTTGCTCAGGGGGATGACAGCTTTTAAAAATAACAGCAATAAGACTGCAGTAGGGCTTATATGGGAAAGAATGAATGAGTGAAAAGAAAATAAGCAATGCAAAAAAGGTCAAAAAGGACAAAACTGGGGGCAAACAGCATAACTGCCTAATTAATTCTAAAGCTCTTCAGTCCTTTGTTTATAACACTGCTCATGCCTGCAGGGACAGAGAGGTCAATGATATTCATCAAAACAAACAAGATTGATATTTGGACTGTTTCATTTTTAATCTTGGTAAAAGAAAGCAGTTAAAGGACTAATTCTTAAACTTTAGTTATACAGATACTCTCCTGTAAGTAAAATAAGAAATACAAATGTATATTCAATTCAATTCAATTCAAATTCAATTCAAAAATACCTTATTGATCCCAGAGGGAAATTAAGTCTTGGTATAGCTCATATAATTAATTATTTAAGGAGTTTTTGTAGATAATGATGGCTGTGGGCAGGAAGGATTTCCTGTAGCGGTCTGTAACTGAAGAAACTGAAGAAGCCTCCGACTGAAGATGCTCTGTGGTTGCATGACAGTCTCATGAAGAGGATGCTCAGAGTTGTCCATAATTTTATTGATTTTATAAAAAATCCTTCTTTGCATCATCATCTCCAGAGGTTCTACAGTCATCCCCAGAACAGAACCCGCCTTCTTTATCAGGTTGTTTAGCCTTTTTAAATCTCTGGCTCTGATGCTGCTACCCCAACAGATGATGGCTGAAGAGATTACACTCTCTACAACAGACTTGTAGAAGATTTGCAGCATCTTGCTGCAAACCTTGAAGGACCTAAGCTTCCTCAAGAAGTACAGTCTGCTCTGTCCCTTCTTGTAGATGGTTTCACTGTTCAGTCTCCAGTCCAGTCTGTTGTCAAGGTGAACTCTCTGTATTCTTCTTCTTGTCCATTTCTGATACACCCAACAATTGCAGAGTCATCTGAGTATTTCTGCAGATGACAGGTCTCTGATTTGTACTGGAAGTCTGAGGTGTACAGAGTGAAACGGAATGGTGAGAGTACGGTCCCCTGTGGTGCTCCTGTGCTGCTGAACACCTGGTTTGACACACAATTCTTCAGTCACACAAACTGTGGTCTGTTTGTCAGGTAGTCATTGATCCAGGCGATTGTTGAGGGCTCCACCTGTGTCTTCAGAAGTTTCTGAAGAAGCAAATCAGGCTGAATTGTGTTAAATGCACCGGAGAAATCAAAGACATGATCCTCAGTGCTGCCTGCTTTGTCCAGATGACAGTTGGTTGGTTGAAGCAGGTGGATGATGGCATCTTCAACTCCAACTCCACAGCGATAAGCAAACTGCAGCGGTTCCTGATACGTTCTTGTTTGCTTATTCAGGTGGGCCAACAGGAGTCTCTCTAGGACCTTCATGATGTGGGATGTCAGGGCAATAGGTCTATAGTCATTGATGACTGATGGGTGAGTTCTCTTTGGTAGTGGAACAAGGCAGGATGTCTTCCACAACACTGGAACCTTCTCCTGAGTCAGGCTAAGGTTGAAGAGGTGCTGCAGAATCCTACAGAGCTGCTCTGCACATGCCTTCAGGACTCTGGGGCTGACACCATCTGGACCTATAGCCTTGTTCCGGTTCAGTTTCTCCATATGACATTAACAGGAATCAGAAACCAGAGACAACTATAATATTTGTAGATAGTCATCATCATCTATCTGCTATACCCACCTATTTCACACCTAAGGACAACCTAACTTAACATGCATGTTTTTGGATATTGGCGAGAAGCTCTAGTGTCTGGAGATGACGTGCAAACTTCACAGTAAAAGGGCCCGGCTGGTATTTAATTGTAAAATTACTGGGAAGATATTTTAAGTGGTAAACCAGTGACCAATGGGTTTTTCCAGCCCTGCTGCAAACATTTACACGCGTAAGCAGGATTTATAAACACCAACTAATACATGACCATAAATGACAGTAACAAATAGGATTGTAATTACGTGAGATGAATTATGCTTTGGGGCATGGTGTGGTAACAATCATCTTATCTTGAATGTGAACAAAACAAAGAAGATGATTGTAGCTTTCAAAAGCAACAGGGTTAAGTCAAACACTGTTTGCATCATGGGAGAAGAAGTGGAAGTGATTAAGGAGTATAAATACCTTGGAGTTCACTAGGATAACAGACTGGATTGGAGACTGAACAGAGAAGCCGTCTTCAAGAAGGGACAGAGCAGACTGTACTTCTTGAGGAAGCTTGGGTCCTTCAAGGTTTGCAGCAAGATGCTGCATATATTTTACAAGTCTGATGTGGAGAGTGAAATCTATTGGGGTTATTAACAGAAACATTAACAATGCAGAGACTGTTTGCAACATTTGAGAGACTAACTGATCCCCTTGCGACAGTAGCCCTTGGACTGAATTCCATCAGGGCCTGCAATGAATTTGCCTGCTTTTTACTGAAAAGATTCTAACAATTGGAGGGTCAATCTGTACTTCAGTACCAAACCCACTACCAGTGTCATCCCCAATTAACACCAATGTCTGAATGCCTGAATTTCATAAATGTAACCATAAAAACCTTCATCATAACCCAATTAAGCTCCTCCTCTTGCTGCCTCAATATCTTACCCACATCTTTTCTTAAGAAAGTTTTCTCAGTCATTAGGCCGGATCACACTCAAATAGTGAACTCATCTCTTCTGTCAGGTGTTTTCCCACAGGCTTTAAAAACAGCAGTTATCAAACCATTGATAAAGAAGAACAACCTGGACAACATGTTGACGGAAAACTACAGGCCAATCTCTAATCTTTCATTCATCAGTAAGATTATTGAAAATGCTATGTTTCAATAGCTAAACAGCTTCCTAACAATGACCAACTCTTTTAATATTTTTCACTCTGGTTTCTGTGCTCACCACAACACTGAAACTGCCCTCATCAAGGTGTTTAATGACATCCGCATAAAAACAGACTGTGGTAGAACCACAGTGCTGGTACTTTGGGACCTCAGTGCAACATTTGACACTGTTGATCATGATATAAAACTCAGCAAAAAAAGAAACGTCCCTTTTTCAGGACTGTGTATTTCAACAATAACGTTGTAAAAATCCAAATAACTTTACAGATCTTCATTGTAAAGGGTTTAAACAATGTTTTCCATGCATGTTCAATTAACCATAATCAATTAATTAACATGCACTTGTGGAATGGTCGTTAAGACCTTAACAGCTTAGAGAAAGTAGGCATTTAAGGTCACAGTTCTAAAAACGCAGTACACTAAAGAGACGTGTCTACCGACTGTGAAAAACACCCAAAGAAAGATTCCCAGGGTCCCTGCTCATCTGCGTGAACGTGCATTAGGCATGCTGCAGAGAGCCATGAGGACTGCTGATGTGGCTAGGGCAATAAATTGCCATGTCCGCACTGTGAGACGCCTAAGACAGCGCAACAGGGAGACAGGAAGGACAGCTGATCATCCTCGCAGTGGAAGACCACGACTAATAACACCTGCACAGGATCGGTACATCCGAATATCACACCTGCGTGACAGATACAGGATGGCCACAACAACTGCCCGAGTTACACCAGGAACACACAATCCCTCTATCAGTGCTCAGATTGTCCACAATAGGCTGAGAGAGGCTGGAGTGAGGGCTTGTAGGCCTGTTGTAAGGCAGGTCCTTACCAGACATCTCCAGCAACAACGCCGCCTATGGGCACAAACCCACCTTCGCTGGACCAGACAGGAGTGGCAAAAAGTTCTCTTCACTGATGAGTCACGGTTTCGTCTCACCAGGGGTGATGGACGGATTCGTGTTTATCGTCAAAGGAATGAGCGTTACACCGAGGCCTGTACCCTGGAGCGGGATCGATTTGGAGGTGGGGGGTCCGTCATGGTCTGGGGCGGTATATCACATCACCATCGGACTGAGCTTGTTGTCATTGCAGGCAATCTCAATGCCTGCCGGTACAGGGAAGACATCCTCCTCCTTCATGTGGTACCCTTTATGCTTGCTCATCCGGACATGATCCTCCAGCAGGACAATGCCACCAGTCATACTGCTTGTTCTGTGCGTGAGTTTCTGCATGACAGCAATGTCAGTGTTCTGCCATGGCCAGCGAAGAGCCCGGATCTCAATCCCATTGAGCACGTCTGGGACCTGTTGGATCGCAGGGTGAGGGCTAGGGCCATTCCCCCAAGAAATGTCCAGGAACTTGCAAGTGCCTTGGTGGAAGAGTGGGGTAACATCTCACAGCAAGAACTGACTAATCTGGTCCAGTCCATGAGGAGGAGATGCACTGCAGTACTTCAAGCAGCTGGTGGCCACACCAGATACTGACTGGTACTTTTGATTATGAGCCTCCCTTCATTCAAGGACACATTATTCTATTTCTGTTAGTCACATGTCTGTGAAACATTTTTAGTTTATGTCTTATGGTGTTGACTCTTTTAGTGTTCATACAAATATTTACACACATTAAGTTTACTGAAAGTAAAAACTGTTGAAAGTCAGAGGACGTTTCCTTTTTTGCTGAGTATATTATTAAAATGATAGGAGAGCTGGGTCGGACTCTCTGGTACAGTACTTGGCTGGTTTGAGTCCTACCTAAAGAACAAGAACTTCTTGGTTTCAACAGGAAACCTTTCATTAGAATAGACAGAAATTACATGTGGGGGGCCCCAGAGCTCCATCCTGGGGCCCCTCCTATTTAACATCTACATGCTCCCACTCGCCCAGATTATAAGAACCAATAAGATAAGCTACCATAACTATGCAGATAATATTCAGCTTTACAATACAATGTCACCAGATGTCTTTGAACCCATCCAAACACTCCGTAAATGCATTAAGTGAGTCAATGGATGGATGTGCCATAACTTTCTCCAGCTGAACAGAAACAAAAATGAATACAGCTAGAAACTGCTGATCAGGCCCAAAATCTAGGTGTAGTAATGGACTCAGACCTGAACCTCCAGGGTCAAATAAAAGCAATAACAAGGTCAGCGTTCTATCGCCTGAAAAACATTTATAGGATTAGAAGACTGATGCCACAATAGGACCCTGAAAAACTCATCTATGCATTTATCCTTGGTCAGATTGATTACTGCAACAGTGTGTTCATAGGTCTGCCTAAAAAGTCAATCAGCTAGCCGTAGCTGATCCAGAATGCTGCTACTCGGGTCCTCACTAGAACCAGGAAAGTAAAGTACATCATCCCAGTTCTAAAGTCCTTACACTGGCTCCCTGTAGCACACATAATATAGTCCAAAATACTTTTACTAGTTTATAATTCATTGAATGGTTTAGCACCAAAGTATGTTGAAGACTTGTCACTATATCAACCCCCCAGACAACTCAGGTCATCTAATTCCAGTCTACTCAGCATCTATAGAATTAAAACCAAACATGGAGAAGCAGGTTTCAGCTTCTATGCTACCCTTATCTGGAACAAATTTCCAGACTACCGCAAAGCTGCTGAAACACTGAGCTGTTTTAAATCAAGGCAAAAAAAACATGTTTAGAGCTGCCTTTGAGAATGTTTTAATGTGTCGTATGTACTGTATGTGTTTAATGCTTTATTGCTGTTTTTACTCTACCCTAGGGCTGGACAATACATCAATATCAATATATACCGCGGTATACTTTTATTCAATAACGGTGATATGAGTTTTAAACACATTTCCGGTAATTCGATATACATAACAGTAAAAACTTATTGTTTATTTTTTTATTATTTTTAAAAATGATTTTTTTGGGGGGCTCCAGTGGCCTTTATATGACAGTTACTTGACAGGAAAGGGGTCAGAGAGAGCAGGGAATGAATATACATTACAGTATATAATTTCAGCGTTTCACTGACTGACGTTTCATAGCGTTCATGAGCGCAGCTGATTCAAGCCGAACAGAAAGAGCCGAGACACATTGGCTATGTGAGTGATGACGTACACCACAGACAGGAGCCCGGCAGCATGAGTTGGCTGTGCTCAGGACGTTGTAGACAGATAAACTAGACTAATCTCAACGAGGCAAGTTTCATCAACAAAATGAGTGCTCCTAACGAGTTGAGCCGAGTTGAACGCATGGACAAGACTAGAGTGCTTCGGGCACCGACTAAACTCCGCTATTGGTAAGTTATACGGTTAAAACACACCTGAGTTTTACGTTATTTTGTGTATGGTATGATGATTTATTACTAAAATCATTTCTGTAACAAATACAATATGCTTCACACAAAATAGGACGTTTATATCCAAAGGCACTACTTTTTATTTTATTTTTAATGTGTGCAATTTATGCTTGGTACATTTGTTAAATGCCATTTAATATGTATATAATTAACCATCTGTTGTGGACATTCTTGGCAGTTTTTCTGAGGCTTTTATATAGTATATATCGATATCGGAATTATATCGTATCGACTGAAATTAAGAAATACTCTACCCCCTAATCACCCAGAGCACCTTGAATTGCCTTGTTGTTGAACGTGTGTGATACAAATAAAATTGCCTCGCCTTGATAAAAAAGGCTAGTGAGTTCCCCAAGGGGAGCCGCCAGAGCCTGGAGCTGTCCCTTGAAGGGTGAAGCCCTCTGCTGATCCACCTGTGCAGCTGACTGGCATCACTAATTAGCTGGGTTTAAAAGGAGGTGGTTGGCAAACATTTGTTGCCTGAATGTTAGCTTCGTATGGTACCTTTAGCCCGCCAAGTTCCCTGTGTACTTGTGATCTGCTTACCTTATGTGTTTACCTTTTGGTAACTTCTCCCTGTGCTCCTTCCAGTGTACTCCACTGGCTCTAAGACCAAACTCCTATGTGACCTGTTCTTTGCTACATTAACCTCCTGGAATTTAGTCCATGTTTGGCAGTCCTCAGTTCTTCAGTCTGAAGCCTACTCCACGGCCAGCCACCCTCTGCCTGCTAATTAATTAATTAAAGCTTTCTCAACATCAAAATGTGTCCTTAAAATTCATGGACATCATATGTTAAATCCATGGCACATTTCAAACAGAATCAGAAAATAACTCTTATTGCTCTATTGACTTCATTCATTTTTTTGGCAGTAGGGGACCCATGGACCGGATGTAGAAGGGGGTGACTTAGGCTCCCCATGAAGATTCCCTGGCTCCCGTCATCATCCTCACACTTACCCTTTTCAGTAAACATTTTAAATCTGCTTCAGACTGTGTTGTGTTCTGCATGCGGGTCAGGAAATTAAAAGACATCATGACAATGAGAAACAACAACAGAGTGTCTTCAGTCGGAGGCTTATTCAGATTCGCTGTAAAAAAGACAGCTACAAATCAAACCAAACTTTATTTATAAAGCGCTTTTCATACAAGAAATTGCATCACAAAGTGGTTTACAGATTAAAATAACCCCACATAAACCACATTCCCATCCCTCCCCCACATATTTGAAAGCATGGTCATAGTTATACCCCCCTTCCCCCAACCCAACCACCATGCACACACACAGTTAAAAGCAACAGTAAAAAATGCTGTGCAGATGAACCATGCAACGAAACACCATCAGAGGAGATATCTCTACCGGCAGTGGTAGATCAACAGCAGCAGCCGAGGCACCGACACAGGGCACCCAATGGAGTTAAGGCCAAGACCCCCAACTCCACCCAAGCTCCACCTGGAGAGCACCTAGGCAGCTACTGCCGACCACCATTCCCAGGGCAGAGGGTTCCCACAGAGGAAACACTGAAACTGGGATTTAGATAACAAATTAAAATATAAAAATAAACAGTAAATAAATGTGATAAGATTAAATAGTAAAACACTGATAAAATATAATCATATAAAACATGCAAAGCGGTTAAATAGACAATAATAAATAATCATCAGTTAAAAGCTAGGCTAAAAAGGTGATCTACAAGAGATCCTTCCTGCCATCAGCATCTATA
Organism: Valencia hispanica; assembly: GCA_963556495.2. NCBI lineage: Eukaryota > Metazoa > Chordata > Actinopteri > Cyprinodontiformes > Valenciidae > Valencia > Valencia hispanica. The sequence goes on along the minus strand of OY747708.1, from coordinate 7,848,447 downwards.
AAAACTCCCTGAAGAAACTTAAATAGCATGAGTTACAACAGCAGCAAATTTCCCTCTGGGATCAATAAAGTATTTTTGAATTCGAATTGAATGAAGAGTCTAGCTGCTGAAGGATGAGAGGCAGCATGTAGGCCACTTCATTCTCTATGCCCCTTGTAAATTTGTGACATAAAAGAAAGTTGTTTGAATCTTGGGGTAGATAAATTACTTCCATATTTATATTAAACTAATATTCTTTTTTGTTTCAATAGGAAACTTTTCATCAGAACGAACAGAAATCACATGTGGGGTGCCCCAGGGCTCTATCCTGTATATTATATTTATATTTATACTATATTTAACATCTACATGCTCCCACTAGCCCAGATAATAGCAACCAATAAAATTAGCTACCATAACTATGCAGATGATATTCAGCTCTACATTACAATGTTACCAGGAGACTTTGAACCCTTCCAGTAAATGTAAGTAAATGCATCAAGCAAATCAATGGATGGGTGTGCCAATACTTTCTTCCGCTGAACAGAAACAAAACCGAAGTAATTACTTTTGGACCTACAGAGGAACGATCAAGAGCCAGCACACAGCTTCAGTTAATACAGCTAAAAACTACTGATCAGGCCAGAAATCTAGGTGTAGTAATGGACTTAGATTTGAACCACTCAGGTCCTCTAATTCCAGTCTACTCAACATCCTTAGAATTAGAACCAAACATGGAGAAGCATCTTTCAGTTTCTATGCTCCACTTATCTGGAACAAACTTCCAGACAACTGCAAAGTTGCTGTAAAACTGAGTTCTCTTAAATCATGGCTAAAAACCCATCTGTTTAGAGCTGCCTTTGAGTAATGTTTTCATGTATCATATGTTTTGTGTGTGTTTCATGCTTTATTGCTGTTTTTATTTTATGTTAAATCCATTTCTGCTTTTAAGTAATGTTTTATGTGTTATATGCTCTGTGTGTGTTTTCATACTTTATTACTGTGTTTACTTTATCCCCTATTCATATAAAGCACCTTGAATTATCTTGTTGAAAGTGTGCTATACAAAAATAATTGCCTTGCCTTTATTTCTGTCCAAATGCTTCAAACTGTCATTTAAGTTGAAATGAGAAAGTTGAGATGTAAAATCCCTAAATATTTTTTTCTCAAGTGTATACACATTTCATATGTGAACAAAATAAAATTGCTCATTGCAGGAATTGTAATTGAAAAAAAGGAATCAGGAATGAGAGATGTTTCAGTAAAACAGGCACTCTCTTACAAGCCGCCTCTCTCTGGTTTTCAGGCTCCTGCTTGCCTCCTCAGATTAACATGAACAGAGCAGTTATTTATAGAGCATGGAGAACTGGGGATTAGTGCTATTCCTGTTGTGTTTTGGATGCTCATCACTTGTTAGATGATTCAAGGTGTGGAAGTGTGTTCTCGTTTGTGTGTATGTGCAAAATTAACCTTTTGGAAACAATGGAAAAGAACTGCTTACTCTCAAATTACTGACCTGTGCTCATAGGAATGTCATGGTAAAAAAGGTGGAATCTCTTTTCTAATAAAACATAATGGAAACAAAATTGATTTTCAAAAGTTAACTATTAAACTATTTGTCTTTGTGCCAATTATCTGTTTGAGATCAGGGCCCCTTCCCATTAGTTTACAGAAACATGTCATGTCAGAAAGACATGACTCTAGATTACATAGGAGTTGAGGGTTGCAAGATTTTCGCTTAATCTTAGCTCGTTGGTGGATTTGTTGTTAAGTCTTCACAAAATAAGGCCCAGATGCATCCCCTGCTGGTCTTCTCTTTCTAAAAGTCTTTTTTCCAGAAGTCGTGGTCTTCGATGAACGTGTAAATCTACTCAAGACTATTGGCTCATTCGTTCTTCTACTTGCAATGGCCTCGATCTCATCTTCTTCAATCAATCAATCAATCAATCAATCAATCAATCAATCAATCAATCAATCAATCAATCAATCAATCAATCAATCTTTTAGAACACTTTTTATGCTCAAGAGCACCACATTGTGCTTTACATAAGATAAAAACAGGATCCAGTAAAAACAAACAAAAAAACAACAACACACAGATAAAAAAAAACCCATAATAATAATGACCTAAACAAAACTAACTGAAAAATCAGGAATGTGTAGCTAACAGACGATGGTTTGTAAGACTGAGTGAAATTAAATTATGGTAACGATGATGAGCAGATACAGGAGCAGACATAAAATTCAAAGAAGCATAACTTCTAAAATCCCAAAAAGGGTATTAAATTTAAAATGGTAAATGCTAAAAAGAATTAAACAAGATTAAAAAGAAAAATATCTTAATTGAATTCAACTAATTGTATAAAGTTAAATGATTGCAGCAAAAAAGCAAAACATAAAAGTCATATAAAACTATAGATATTAATGCATTTTGGGTGCTTGAACGATTACAATAGGCAGGTATAAGTGTTTTTAGAGGGAGTCAAAAGTATTGGCAGATTTCAGCTATTTGGTTGTGATTGTGGTCTCTCATCCGTGGGGTTAACCGCACTTTGTTTTGTTTTGCACTCTCTCTAATGAAATACAAGATGTTGTCTCTTATCAAAATCATTGCGATAGTATTTTTTCATGTGTGGAAAAGTAACCTAGAGGAGGAGCTTTGGAGTCAAGTTTGAAGCACAGCCACCGGGGGGAGCACCAGCAATCCAAGTTAAATTTACAACATTTTTATGTCACATGTTTACATTTTTCACGTCCACTAATGTTTTCTGTGTTTAAAAAAATAGTCTGGTCATTTTTAAAACTGAATGAACTCTAACATTGAGTCAGTAGTAAGAAAATATTCACATGAACAGGTTTAAAGACCTTTAAACAATATATTTGTCATTCTTAATCTGGTGGTCTTCAGAAACAAATCCACTTCACTGTTGTGTGGATAGTTTTGTCTCATGACATCTGAACACATTACACAATAGTGTAGGTTAAAAATGAGCTGATAATGAAGACTGAGTTCTAGTTTCTATATGAGATGAATGTCTGAGGCCATGGCCCAGTTTCTACCCAAACTAGGCTGAAATGTTCTGAAAGGAGTTACTGCTTCCCATTTAGACTCAAGATTCAAGTATTTCAGGTTGTATAGAAGTGTTTATATGAGTTTTCACCTCAATACTTCTATGTAAGGAACCAGGAATGATGATTCACAGTTTTACAGATAAAGGTGGAAACAAATTCCAGTCTTTTTAGTGTTTCACACATTTTAACTCAAATAGAGTGTTTATTAGCTGGTGAAATGTTTAAGACCACTGCCTTAAAAAGTCCAAATACCACAATAAGGCTTTTATGTTATTTCCCGTGAGGCATTCACATTGTCAATACCTTCTGAAAGCAAACGCAAAAGGTTTTTCTGTCTTTGAGGGTATTGTTGAGATGCACAATCAAGGTCTCTTGCCAAGTCCCTTGGCTGCTGAGGTTGGATACAGTAAACGGTTGTTTAAATTGAAGCATCCAGAGGGAGTTTGCACCTTATCTGTGCTGAGCTGGAGGATCCTGTGGACTTTCCGTAAAGAGACAGGCAGACTCTGGGTCCAAAATGAAACCTCTATGCTAATAGAAGCCCAATAACCATAACACAGGATGTGTCAGAGAAGGGCTTGAAGAAGAAAGATCACCTTTAAAGGGCATGGATCCTCCTACACCACAAATTTACCAAGTTGAACTTTGCAAGGGAGCACCAACCATGGGATATTGAAAGATGGAATACATTTTTATTCTTCGGCAAAAAGAAAAAAAGAATGATTTTAATCATGGCTTCCAACATTACTGGCATGGCAAAGAGATTTCATTGTTGATATTTTCTACTCGACTTGTCCAGGGTGATTTTGATCAGCAGAGTACATGAACTTCAATAACACCCTGTCTCGAAACTCTGCTATTTTAAGGCACCAGACTCTGAAGTGTTCTCCTTAGAACAGAACAATGCACAAAAAAAGAATGAAATATAGCATTGTAGTGATTTAAAGCATGAGATGAAGTTACTTGGTTTTTAGCACTTTTCTTAGCACTAACTACAGTTTCTATGCTGATTTATTATTTAGTTTAGTATTTTCAACATTTGACAGATATGTTGAAATTTTGCTTTTCTCTAAAAAAACAGTTTCTACTGATTCAGGTTGTTAGATTTACCACAATCTAATTTAATACGGTTAATTTTCTCTCTTGCTGATGATAGTAACCAAAACTGCAAAAATTTTTTTTTTGATTCCTCTGTATTTTATGTTTAAAGTACTTATACTATCTACTCTCAGCAAAAGGCATAAATGTCAGAAAATGTCATGCTGATTAAAGCGTATGCATTAAACTGTTTTTTACACCTGATCACACATCCAAGCCAAGCATAAACAAACAGATTTATGATTTCAATCTGTTTTTGCAAATCACCTTGACATATTGACTTCAGACAATGACACAGAACAGCAGAGAGTTATAAAACTCAGCTATGGGAGGAACCCATCCTGGAACATCTGCAACATTTTACCTTTGAATTGAAAATGTCACACCACAAAAAAAAGAAGAAAAAAGAAAAGAAAAAAGAAGCTGTTTATGGAGCTGAGACACCTGCATTGTTTATAAATAAAACAAGACAAGAATTGAAAGGTCCAATCTTTAGGTAAAATAAATTGAATAAGTTAACATACTGTATATCCTTGAGCTCTGAGCAGAAGGCCAACATTAGATGCAAACTTCATCCCAAAAGTTAGTTTACAGTTATATATATATTTGCTATATACTTGTTATTTTTCAACTGACTGTTAAAATTATTTAAAGTTATTTAAAGAGCAAGTCACCCCTAAATCAACTATTTTTTTGCTAATAAACTGTATAAATGAGTGTCTAATATTGCTGTAAACATGTGTAGTCATCATTTTGGCATTTCAATGCATCTTATTCAAAATGTAAATTTTCTGACTAAAACCATCCATGTAGCACCCTCTGCAGGTTAAGACCATGTACACACGTAGCCGTTTTTTTGTTTAAAACAAATATTTTCACCACCTCGATTAAAAAAAAATCTCTGTCCACACTGAATAAGCGAGTTGTTAAGCACATTCATAGACATGCCACACATGCTACACATCTCTGAGGGCATAATTGCTGTTTTTGAGTGTAAACAAACACAGGTCACACAAATGATGTCGGAACATTTTTGTTGTGGACAGTGACGTTGCGGAGCAGAAAACTCCAGTTTTTCTGTCCACACGCAAATGCTTAAAATAGAAAACGCAGATCTTCACTTTGGCCGGAGTTTTCAAAAAGATTTGTTTTCGGTGCCGTAAATCTGCATTTCCGTGTGGACTACGGGCCAAACCGTAGAAAAATGCCTTCATTTTGTGAGATACCAGCCTACGTGTGGACAAAGCATAAAAGTCTGCACTAAATTTGAATTTGAATCTGCCATCTCAATTGGCTAAGCGGTGATTTGTGACAGCAGCCGGTATGTGTGATGCTAGCTGCACTGTCACTCTGGGGTATAAAAGCATTGAGTCTCGGCCACTCCTCCATAGCTAGCTGGAGTTGGAATAGCAAAGTGTTTATGCCCAGCCCTCTCGCGCCGCGTGCCACTCGGTTTCAGGGGCAATGCCTCTTTCTGGCACATTTTTCAAACAGAAAATGTGGATGGAGTAAGACTGGTAGTGGCGTGTCTTGCTCTTTAAAATTCATCCTTTTAAACCTATTTCTGTTTGAACCAATTTTGATTTAAATCCGAGAATTCTTTGATGGGTTGTATCACATTAAAATGACTCTGTGTAAATAGCATTGTAACTATATTGAGGTATTTATTTAAATTTACATTGTAGATTTATTTGTCTTGAGATGTAAATGTGTGTATGTGTGTGTATGTCATTTTACTTTGACATTTTACAGTTCTTGATTAGTTTGGAAAAAGAATGGAAAGATGCTTATACTGTATTCCCATTTCCTTCCATTGTTCCTTCCTTCCCCTATGTCTTAGTTTCACTCTTAAAATATTATTTCAGAATGGGAGAAAAGGACAGAGACTTTTGGAAACATGAGTCTGGAAATGTATGCATTTGTTTGGAAACATTGACACTTTGACACTTTATTTACCAGGTTGTTTAACAGGTTGAATGGATTATAATTTAATTTCTATTGAAGCTATGCATTTAAAAACATGTATTAATTCATACTGTTTTTGGATCAGTACTAAATATACTTGTATTTGTACATTCATGTTGCAGTACTTTTTGCAGTAATTTTTAAAAACAAATGTTGCTGTTTAAAAAAAATGTAATTTTTGCTATGTTGCAGTTTTTTGGTTTTGAGTTGACAATGAAATAAAGTAATTTCAAAATATATTGCTTTATTATTTCCTTGAAATTAGAAAAAAATTACAATTTTGTTAAATTCGCAGGGGAGGGGAGGTGAGGTCTGTTCAATAAGGGAGGTCGCTCTTACTGCAGGGGGCTCAACTAAGAAAACCTGTGTGACAAAGGGCCATAAAACTTAGCTCTGGGCCAAGATGGAGAGCAGCACATGTAAGGAGACAAAGGAACAATAAGGGTCAACCTTTCAGCTAACAGACCAGCTACAGGAGATATGACCGAGCCCGACTCTGCCGACCAGGTGATAAGAAAGAAAGAAAGAAAGAAAGAAAGAAAGAAAGAAAGAAAGAAAGAAAGAAAGAAAGAAAGAAAGAAAGAAAGAAAGAGATCCTCTCAGGATTAAAAAAAAACAGTTTATTGGTTTATTGGTTTATTGGTAAAAGGATCCCCATTAGCTGTCACCAAAGTGGGACGAGCAATCTTCCTGGGGTCCATACAAAATACAAGACAAAAGACAAATTTACAATACACAAAATACAAGTCGAAATATTACAATGGTCATCTAAAAGCCATTTCAGACAGCATTATAAACATCTAAAATCAGTCAGAAAAAGTTATTACATCATGGGCATAACATTCCTTATCACATACAACAGTGAGTGTGCTCATTCTTCCTCACAAATTTAAATAGTGCATCCTCAGATGGTACTTGAAAGATACTTTACTATTCAATTTATGTATGTACAGTGGGCAATTATTCCAGAGATCGACAGCACGATAAATAACCGTTTTCTTTAAAGCATTCGATTTTGGACGTGGTACCATCATGTGGCCATCATCTGCTGACCTAGTAAAATGAAAGTGAACCTGACTACATCTGACAATTTGGTTATGTAACAAAACAGGTTGAGAAGAAAAGACAATGTTCCTGAAAAATGTAGTTGTACTGAGAACCAGCCTGTTCTCTATGGTTAACCATGAGAGCTGATGGTGCATACTTATAGTGTTAGTCATGTTACAATGTAATACTAACTTGGCAGCTCTGTTCTGGGCAGTTTGTAATTTCTTTAGCTGACCTTTAGCTGCAGAGGACCATACAGGTGCACAATAATCCAAGTGACAAAATTAAAGATTCAGGCACCTGTCCCACAATGTTAGAAGGGACATAAAAAACACAGCAAATACAGCTCAAACGTATGAGTGTGGCGACGCTAAATGAGCAAACAGGTTCAGTGCTTAAAAACACTTTAAACCAACAATGAACGATATCTAAATCATTAAAAACTCTATTTTCCCTATTTATCTGCCCAGACACAAGCTTGGCATAAATTAACCGGTTCAGTCCTACTTTGCTTTGAGGGAGGTCCAGTCCACGAAGAGGAGAACAAAATGTGTTGGTAGTTGAGCAAGAAAAGGAAGAGTTAGAGAACCTGCGCAGGATTTTAGGTCTGTGTGTCCCAACTGCAGGCCGGATGGCTTGCAGGTCGACGTTGTAACAGTCTTGGAACAATCTTGGTATAGCCCTGTCAGGGACCAAGCAGTTAGACACCAGGACAAAGGTATAAAATTACAGTAAAACTGCAACAGAATTACAATAAAACTGCTATGAAATAACAGTAAAAAAGTCAGAAAATTACAGAAAAACTGTAACAGAATACCAGTAAAATTGTAATAAAATTACATTAAAATTCTAATTAAATTACAGAGAGTTTACTAAATCACAGTAATTGACTGGCAACCATGCTGTCAGTACTTTACTGTAAATTTTACAGAAAGTTTGTTTTTTACAGTGAAAAAAACTACGTGATCCTTTGAGTAAATGACATTACATTTTTTTTCTACCACGCTGGGTTTGTTGAGACTTTAATCTGTTTGTGGGGATAAAGGAAACCTCAGGCGATCACAGGACGCTCATCCTGTGGGATACAAAATGTCATGCTAATCTTTACCCGCTGGATTCCGCAGGCTCTAGAGCCAAGTGCTTTGCCGGAATCAAGCAAACATTATGCAACTAAATGAACAAAAGCTTGATGACCATGGAGCCATACAAAATCTAAAAGAGGAAAGGCTTCAGAGTGGACTAATAATGAAAAAGGCACGGTGCGGTGATCATTATTATTACATCCTGTTCTTGTATACTGTAGGTGTTCAGCAGAGTTTGAGTTGCTCAGTTAGTTTCCTCTCTTATTTGGGTAATCCTGCTTCTTTGTATGATATTATCTTTGTATTTTAGTCACTCATGTTAGTTGTGTTCTGTTCTGTGTCCTGTTCTTTGGTTTCTCGTCTCTGTGTTGAGGTTCCTTTCAGCACTATTTTCCCTCTGTCTGTATTTTTCGGTTCAGGCTCAACTTGCTCATTCTGTGGTCATTTCATCTTTTTTTTTCACAACCATTAATTCTGGACTTCTGTGTGTGTTGAGTTGAAACAAGTGGTGCAGATTTGTGATGTTAGGGACAGTAGATTAGTGTAATGGTGTTTTCACACCAAACCTGACCCTTTCTATGCTTACTCTCCCGTGTTCACTGTTTGTTATTATTGTAAATCCTTGTCAAAAACAAATACCTGACCTAGGTAGTTGTGATAGAAGAAAACAAAGTATCATTTCTCATAGTTCAGTCCAGAAAATTCCTTTAGAATTTACCTTTTTAACCCGTATGTCCTATAAAAAAATTCTAAAGCAACCAACCAAACAATACTCTGACCAGATGGAAAAACAAATTAAGGTTTCCACAACTTGAACTCAAACTTTTATTTATTTATTTATTGATTTTATCTCCAGTGATTTTTGCCATCGCACAAATTTTAAAAATGATTAATGACTAATAAAAGGATAATTTGAAAACTGCTTTTTGTACTGAAATGTGTTTGATGATATGAAACATTTAATTGTAACAAAAAAGCAACAACTAATAAAGATATCTGCAAAGGATTAAATACTTATTATTGGGACAGTGAAAGTGCCTATGTAATTCTGTTATTCAATATAATAAAATTATTATAATTTTTGGTTTGCTTTACAGTTCAAAACTGGTACAGAGCAGCACTATCGAGCTACCCTTTGGGCAGGAATTGTTTGAGCCAAAAAACTTAAAAAATCAGAGATTTTCAGAGAAGGAAAAATACTCCTTTAACCTTTCTTTCTTTATAATTTCTTATGATTTCATAAGGTTTAATGTGTGTGCGTGTAGGTTTGTGTGTGTTGGTTTGTGTGTGTATGTGAAAGGTGAGGATTTTTTTGCGATCAAGTGTAATTGTAACAGCTGGCCAACATCTGTGTCCTTGACAAGCCACTGTGTTCTCCTCTGCTCCTACAGGAACTTTTGTCCCCCTGTGCCTGCAGCATAGTGCACAGCATAGTGCACACACACACACACACACACACACACACACACACACACACACACACACACACACACACACACACACACACACACAAACAAGCTCATAATCCAAAAAGACACATTATGAACATATATTCTTTTGATATTGTGAATGGTTTGTCTCACACATTAGATCACAAACAAATCAAGTTTTGGCTTAATGTGTTGTTGATTCAGTCTGTTTGCTATTTTTAGATGTGAGAATCTGTTTGTATCCTTTGCCAACTGCAGAATTAGATCAACAGAAAACGTCGATGATTCTGCCAATAGCACCAGTCGTCGACACACTATTTTGTATTTTTGCAACGTCAGTTGTTGACTTTTGAAATACTGTATATTTTAACAAATTGACAGTCTAAATGAGAATCAGAATGACCCGCTCTTTAAACCACCTGTCTGTCTTTGTTTTGAAAAAGATTAAAAAAACCAGCATTTTTAAAGGTTCCTCAGGACAGCACATTTCCTGTTTAGACAGCAGACTGCCTGAAACTAATTATAAACTATAAGATGGATGCAGCATTTGTTCTGCTATGTTTCTGATGGTACAAATTACTTAAAGGTTTTAGTTCACAATTTTTAGGTTACTTTTAATTTAATTTAAAAAAATCATTATGGAGAGTTACATTATTATAAAGCAGTCTGTGAAAAAATAATTGTTTAAGGTGTCATTTATTTAATTAAATCTGCAACTAAAATGCGTAACCAATTTCTTAACCCCAAATATGCCCATAAAATATCAGTTCTCCTTTAATGAATACATATCATATTTCTGGATGGCTTTCATGCTTTTATGCTCAAGTTCATCATGTATTCTTTATGCCTACACTGGAAAAAAATATTTTCAAGAAAGTAAAAATCCCTTGTTTGTGGACATTTTTTAAAATATTTTTTGAATATATTGTCTCATTTCAAGAAAGATTTTCAAGAAAATATTCACTTGTTTTTTTTAGCTTATTACAAGCAAAAATATATTGTATATTGCTTGCTTTATTACACTTGAAAAAAGGCTACTCGAGAAACAAGTAAAAAATAAATTATAAAAGATATTTTTGCTTGTAATAAGCTAAAAAAATCTGCCAATGGAACAAATGAATTTTTCTCTTGAAAATCTTCCTTGAAATAAGACAATATATTTAAAAAATACGAAAAAATGTCCACAAACAAGGGATTTTTACTTTCTTGAAAATTGTTTTTAAAGAACACAAAACAAGTGGGGAGGAGAAAAAACTAACAAAAAAAAACAAGATATGCACATTATGTCCTGAAAAAAGAGAAAGAAAAAAAAAAACAGACCCTCATGAAAGCCGAAAGGGATAAGACATTTTTCTACAAGTTTCTAAGCAAGATATACTTCAATAAACTCTGGTTGTAGAGGCCTAATAAAACTAACCCATTTGCTCCATAACTGAGCAAAAGCATTCTTTTTAAGATGTAATGAAAAAGAAATAGATTCCATCACAAATCTCATTTACAATATGTTTCCATTCTCTTATCATTGAGGATCCTGGAAGGAGTCAGGATCTTGTAACTACCTTATTGGCTGCTAATATCAAAATTATAGAAAGATAATTATTTGTCAGGCCCTGCAAATTATCAGAATTTCCTGAGAATATGGTGGAAATTGTAAAAGCATATGATTTACCTTAAACATACTTGTTAAAGATTTGAGGAACTCAAGCCAATAAGGTTTAATCTTTGGGCTCAAACAACCTCAAACAGTTGAAAGTACTTCTGTTAAAATGTGCGATTTACTGTTTTTCATAAAAAATGCATCAGGCATTTCCAGGTAAACTCCCGCCATATATTAGAATTTTGTACATTTCCACGAGGAATTGAATGGATCCAAACATTCTTCATTAGATATCAAAATGTTTCCTTTGTGTTCCCAATTTTCTTTTGCAAAACTTGTCGAATGAGGCTTCTTTGTCGAAAACCCTTCCAAAAACTTACCAACTGTACCCTTAACTAAGATGTTTTCATAAGCTTTCAGAAGGATTACTAGTATTGGATCATCTTGGTCAGTTTTGGTGTCAACACACTGCTGGAAATAGTTCCTTAATTAGAGATATCAAGAGGCAGGGATTTTTTTTCAATGCAATCAAATGTATCAAACGATACATTCGTCACCGATTCATTAACGGTTTATTACAACCATTGAGTCAGTGTGTCTAGAATGAAGGACCCTAAAGCCTAGTTTATGCTTCTCCGTCTGCGGGGGTGCAGAGACACGCAGCGCCATTATCCGCAAGGGCTCTCCGACAGGCACACAACGACGGATGGAGCAGAGCCCAATTTTTTAACTATCCGTTGAACGCAAAGAAGTGTGTATGTCTTTGTTTGGTCAGCCCAAGATCAGCCCAAGATCATTTCACCCGAACAGTGCTCTATTCGATGTAGTTAGTAGTCAGTGCAGCTTTTGGGCACTAGATGCTTTATTTTGCAAGACCAGTTTATCCAATCTGGTCTTTTGGCGATTTTGAACACCAGGAGGTGAAGAGCAGAACAGGCCGCTCTTTGTTTCTTTGTTTACATGCACTTTTAGAGTATTCAGTGAGTTTCACTTCTAGTAAAAAGGTTTCCAGATCAATCAAATCTTGCTCTCTGTCGGCCATTGGTCCTTGAGTGGATGTGTGAAATGTCGTTGACCAGAGATGTCACTGCGATGGTAGGCAAACCCTGAAGGCCAGAGCTGGGAATCACAGGGTTAGAATATTGAAATCGTCTTTGTAAGAAAAAAAAAAATCAGACATCTCATCCAAAATGCTGCTTTCACAGTCGAGACCAATGTGGTCTATAAAGTAGTGAAGGGTTTTAGACATACATTTTAACAATTTCTGATTTGCTAGTTAAGTTTAAACCATGTAGACCCCTCACGTCAGTAGAAACCGCCACACTCTGTGTTGCCAGGATGATGGCAAAACAACAGGAGGCATCATTTAGTTCTTATGTTTCTCACCTCTGGAATCAACTGCTTGAAAACTCGAGATAAGCACAAACTTGATGGTTCTTTTAAATAAAAAAACATTATTATGTATACTGAAGGTTACCCAAGAAGGCCAAAGATTACTTTATCCTTTAAGAAGCACCTCCTGTTATGATTAATTTTGCACACATGGCTTACTTGTTTAAATGTATAACTCTGACAGGGTTTGCTTTTATAAGTGCGCAAGAAGAAGCTTTTAAAATGCCATCTCAACAAAGACACTCTCTGTTTTGAATCTTTAAATACAGTTTTTCTTTCAAACACTAAAAGCCATGGTCGTACATCATTGCCTATGACTGCTTCCCAGCTTTGACGCTAACAATTCACCAAAAAACATCTGGAAAAGTAATGAGTCATAGTTAAGAACCAATTATCTTTTTGCTGCCATTAAGGAAAGAAATTATGTTGCAGTGAGATCAAGTAAAGTAAAAAATCACCAAGGTGGCAAATGCTCCCTAAATTTCAGCAGACATCTTCAAAGCCTTAATATATCTAACAGGAAAATATTCTGAGCAAGTTATCATTAAAGAATGATATTGATTCTTTATAATTCTAATATAAAGATCTTTTCATTGGGGCGTCGCATAGCACAGTGGTTAAGGTGGGCGCCCCATGTTCAGAGGCCTCAGTCCTTGACGCGGTTGTCCAGGGGTTCGCTTGCACTCCGCAGACATTTAACAATGTCACTTCCCCACTTCTCACCCCCTTTCTGTACTGTCCACTTTACAATAAAGGCCACTGTGGCCACAAAAAAAGGTATTTTCATTGAGTGCTGTTAGGAAGAAAAGGTCATCTAGTACTTTAGACATGCAGAAAAGGATTCCATATTTTGACATGAAAGCAGATAAAAAGCAAACCATTGACAATTTCATTCAGTTGCAAATTTCTGTATACAGAATATAAATGGGAAAACTCAAGGAAGAGAAAACACTTTTATGTTTTTGAAACTGTTGGCACTCAGAGGGCACTTCAATCAGCAGCAGGTAGGGTGACAGTGGTTTGAAGGTTCGAGTACATGTTTAAATCGGGGGCTATAACAACATTAAAATTGCAGTTGTTTCAACACAAGAAAATTATTTTTTGTTTGTTTTTGTCTTGCTCTGAGTTGCTAATTCAAAAATGAATTTGGAGCTAATGATTGCTTATAACCTTTGAACAGAACCTAATTTGATTCAACTTCCTGTGCTCTTCAGTGTCTTCAAGGCAGACCCTTGAAGACACTGTTACAGTAATCAATCCAACTAAATGAGTTTTTTAAGGTTGTGACATCAGTCCTTTAACCCTAAAAATGTTTTAGAAATTAACCTAATAGTCATGTTTTTGGACTGTGGGAGAAAGCCAGAGTACCCAGAGGGAACCCATGCATGCACAGGGAGAACATGGAAACCCCAAGCAGAAAGACCCCCAGACTGGGATTCAAACCGTGGTACCAACTGCGCCACTGTGCAGCGCAGCACCAAAACAGTGACGGAGAATTGAAACTAAAACACAGCAGCTCTGAAAAAAAAAATAGTGTGAAAATTTCGTTTTAAGTAGTTTATTTGTTTTGCTGTATACATTAAGAGTTTCAATTAATCTTATTTCACAATCAGTTTTTGTTTCACTTTGTTTCAGTACATTTATTTCAGAGTCAAGGCTATTATTTTCATTTACAATTCAATTTATCAATGCCAATCATTCTTTTCAGTCATCGTTTCTAGCCCCATAGATTCATGGGTTTTCTTGTGAGGGAGCCCAGTTGAACCATCTGTAAGAGGTGATGGCAGAAGGTATTTGACCTTTATTAAAAAAAAGAATACATGCACGGTCACATACTAAGCATACATGCATGAATCCGGTGGAAGAAAGTTATGCAGCAGCTGTCAACAGCAGACCATTAGAACAATTAATACTTTAAGGGAGAAGTTTTACAATTTTACAAGCTTCAGTTAATCATTAATGCACCATTCAGTATATCATCTGAGAGCAATGTCATTAGGCAGTGCAAGTTGAGATTTTCCAACCATTTATTTGCTGCAGAACTAGGTCTGAGACCCAACTAATGAACCACTATTTACATTTTGAAGATAGGATTCTGAAAATGATGCTTAAGTGTAAAAAATGTTAATCAGAGGGCTTTGCTTCTTTAACAACATGAGAAATAGCTCGCTCTCTCTCTCTCTCTCTCTCTCTCTCTCTCTCTCTCTCTCTCTCTCTCAATTTAGGATATATAAAATCAATACCATTATTTAAAACTTAATTTGCAAAAATTGGGTTTAAGGAGTGAGAAGTTAATTTTAACTGTAGCCGCTCTTGAATACAGTCTATTGTGCCTTGAGCAGTGTGGATTCACAAAAATAAAAAAGTGATACCTGTCCCTTTCCTTGTAAGAGGTACATTTATTTATTTATTGCTCTTTTTGTCATCTGATCAGTGGAAGATCTGAGCTGTAAGTATCTAAAGAAGTGAGAAGGAAAGACAAGACTGTGTGGACAGTTGGTTAAATGCTGCCAGTTTGTGCTCTGTGAAAAGATCAGCAAATAGCAAAATAGCTCCTTTATGCTAAGCTTGAAAAATACTATTAAAGATGGAAGGTGGTAATAAAAGAGGATTTTGCCTTAAAGAGAAAAAATGCAGATACTGTCATGTTTACCAACCTGAGTGCATATCTTAAAAGTATTAACTTTGGGTTTATCTGGGTTTAGAGGACCAGAATAATAGGTATAACATGCCAGGGTAATGCACCAGACTGAATCCACTTTGACTGCTACTTAGGAAGAATATTAAATTTGATGAAATGAAATGGACCTATCAAAACGGTATAAATAAGTGATGTAAAAATGTTTTCTTTGAGAAAAGATTTGCACTTTGTTGTTTCCAAGTAGGCAGACCGCTGTATTACTGTTTTAAAGGGAAAATCAAACTAGCTCAATTTAAGAGCTTCTTTATTCATCAGAAATTATCAGCAAATTTATTAAATATCCTGAAAAGTAAATAAACTGGTTAAGTAATGACATACATTTTTTTTAAAGTATAGGGAAATGTAAAGTTCTAAATCATCAGTATAAAGGGAAACTTTGTGTTCAAATTGACATCCCCTTACGCCTCAACTGCTCCACATTGAAGAGATATTGGCAGGATTTTAATACCTGTACCAAACAAGAGAAGGCTAATGGGGGAAACGTGTTGTCTGCCTCATTAAAGATGGAAACCTTTAGATTTTTTTCTTTAAAGTACAACAGGAGATAAATACAGATATTTAATCAATGACATAACATTTCATATATTTCTTGTACAGCAAGCGGATGGTTCCACTCCACATGGTTAAGTGCCGTCTCTGCACCAAGAGTAACAACAGTTTTCATACAAAAAGTATGATCTGATCTTCAGATAGAAATGTTGGAAAACCTTTAACCTACACTCAAGCACGTAGGTTAAAATGTCATCTTTATGTGAAACATAAAAGAAACTCTGCTGGATCTTTCCTTTTCTGACAAGAATTATCAGTGCATCATACCGAGGACCTGGTATGATGTAAGTTTTTTATCCTGTGTGAATGAATGAATCAAATAATACAGAAAAAAGAATTAAAATAATTTATTAGCGGATGATTTAGAAGAGTACATCTTCAAAAACGTTTTCCCTGAAGGCATCATTAATTTTGACTTGCTCATTAGTGGGCCCACCATCCAATTTAATATTACGTATGCAATGACTTAGTTTTAAATTCCTTAACTGCAGGCTAAATGTTTTTCACAAGAGATCAAACTCAGTTGTAAAGTTGCTGGTTCAGTAAGTTTTCTGTATCGTCAGATTATTTTTAGTTTGTGTGTGTAATTATGTTTTTATTTTATTAGTAAATTCTAGAATTTTAAATCTCTTCATGCTAATTACTAGATTATGTGTTCTCAAAGGTACGTTTTTATAAAATCCCAGAGAATAAGCCTTGATCATTTATACACCTTTAAAAGCAAGCAGGGTAACGTTAAGAAAAGATATGTTGCACTTCAATAATAAAAAAAAATTCCCTATTCTTGCGGAAAAGTTTTGGCCCCATTTTTGTAGCCACATACATAAAAGGGTAAGGACTGATGTGGCATTGAAGATTTAGTCAGAAAATAATTAAACGTTACCTACAGTTATCTACTGCCCCGTTAAAAGAAGCTCAGTATTTTGCCATCAATGTACCCTTTTACTGGACTAATCGCTTTGCAATGATGCTTGAGACTGTGACTCTGTTGGGCTTCTACTTGGTACTCAGACACCAATTCTGAGCTCCACACTGCCAAACAGGACATGTAAAAAAACCACATAAAAAACGGGCTTTAATTGGTTAACTAATTTCTTTATTATTTTTTCAATAAGTTTCATGCAGTTTCATGTGAGAGGTATGCCGGACAAATGGATCTCTATCTGAGTCTTCAAATTTTTGGGTAGCATGTGACCTGAAGCTGGTCTCTAATTGGTTTCTCTGCGATGGACTGGCAACCTGTCCAGGGTGTACCCTGCCTCTCGCCCCTTGACCGCTGGAGATGGGCACCAGCCCCCCCGCAACCCTGCATTAGGATGGACGGGTATAGAAAATGGATGGATGGATGGACAACTATTAAAACTATTATTCTGTTACAAAATTAAATGTTATTGTCTGGGGTCCCTGGGGACCCCAAAGATAACTAGTGTCGGCCCAAATGAAGATAATCAGAGGGTTAAATACCCCCCCCCAACAAAAAAGAATGCCCCCCCCCAAAAATAATTATCACCAGCCGCCACTGGTGAAATACAAATCTTCCGTTTCTAAATCAATCAAAATGAAAGGAAGTGCTCATGATTGTTACGTATATTTTTAGAATGGTGTTACAGCCTTTCCCTGAAAGTTGATAATTTAAATATTGTTCATGTGAGAAATTTGTTTTCTGTAACAAAAGAATGAGATGAAAGAAATCTGGTATCCTCAGGGTTTCCTCAAAACCATAACCTAGATTTTGCAAACACATTTTCCCAAGGTAAATATTAATAAGTATAGCTATGTGAAGCATTTAACGAAACAACAATGGAGGTGCGTGCATGGGTGAATGACAGGTCACAATGTTCAATATTCTGCTCAGGCTGGTGGTTTTGTCAGACTCCAAAAACAAAAGAAAACCGAAAAAAATGGCAGGTGGCAAGGCGAAACATTCTGGAGAAGTACAGCAGAGTGGGGGATGCCATAAGGCAGCATGAAGTGGAACAGGATACAAGCTAGACCACTTGTGAAGGTAAGCTAATGCTAATGCTTGCCTAGCAGATTTTAATCTCCCTTAAGTTTTAGTTCTGATTCAGAAGAAACGAAATGTTAATTTCTCTAGATATTCTACCAGGTTAAACACAGGGTGGTTTGTTAGGCATGAAATGCCCCCATCTTAACACAACTGCTCATGAAAATATCTATAAGGATCAAACATAAAACCTCATTAGGCAAGTCAAAACATTGAGCACATTTTTCTTAAAAATCTAATCTCTTTGTTTCTCCCATTAAACAAAACTGCCTTGTTTTCTACTGACTGAAAAACAAATGATTCACCCTGGTACAGCTGACTATGTCCTGCACCAGTCTCTATTAGTCATAAAACATCATATAACTTAAATCAAGAACATGTTGAACTAAAATTTTCAAGTCCAATGTTTCAGCCCTGTGCTCATCACTCACTCTAGAGTTTGCTTCCTTTTGTCTTTGAAGAAGGAAGACGCTTGCCTTATGTCCGTGAAAAATGTACCTCAGACCGAACTCAGTCCTTGTTTCTCAAGTAGCTAGACTGTCGACTAAGGATATGGAATCCAAGACTGGTGCTGCTAAGAAAAATAAAACCGATAGATGACAACACATCTGCAGGAAAACCTTGCCTGGTGGGAGCCTATTTGACAGGAGTTTTCCTCACTCATTAAAATAGGTGGAGCAGGATTTTGTCCCAAAACTTCCACCCACCAAGTAGCTTGAGCTAAAGAGAGTTGGAGAAGGGGTGCGTTCAATCTATTCTCCAGTGGTGGCAGAAGTGGTGGAGAGCCAGATGTGAACACAGTTCTTTCCTTTGCCATTTAAGTGGAGGTTTGGCTACTTAAGAAGGGAGTGTCTTCACAATAAAGGCTCAAATTTCAGCAAAGAAGTTCTGTTTACCTACTACAATGATTCCCCAGGCTATGAATGCACAATACATACAACCTACTTTTGTGACTTTAGTTACTTTGTTTATGACCATTATTAATGTTTGATTGATGTTTTAGTCATCAGTTAAGCTGTAGAAGGGTCAACCATTGGCTCAGATGGTAGGAGAGGGTAGTTTGTCGGAACTCCTACCACCTGATTTGAACCCACACTCCCCGATTCAAACACCCACTCGCGCCGTCTTGGTTGTTGTGTCCTTAGGCAAGACACTTCACTGCCTTCCTTGCTGATGGTGGTCAGAGGGCCTGGTGACCCCTCTGTATGGCAGTCTCGTCTCGTCAGTGTGCCCCAGGGCAGATGTGGCTGCATTCTAGCTTATCACCACCAGTCTGTGAATGTGTGCGTGAAAGGGTGAATGACTGAATGTAGCGTTAAGTGCTTCGTGGTCCTCTGACTGAAAAAGTGTTATACAAATGCAGGCCATGCATTTATCATTTAAATGGCAACTGTGGAGCATAGAACAGTGACAGGAAAAGGTTTTCTTACACATAACAGATCTTATGGTTTGTTGATTTTATTTTTTTCCTCTAATCACCCAAAGCACTTTGAATGGCCTTGTTGCAAAAAGTATTTAATACAAATAAATATGCCTTGCCTTGCCTTACACACGCGGATGGCTTTTGAGCAAAGGTTTCGGCATTTTACAAGTGCAGAATAGGAATGTGTAGGAGGGCTAGTTTTAAATGTTAACACCATCTGTTAGAAACGTGTTGATCTCCACAACCAAGACAACACACTAACACATCTTTCTTAAAAATCAAATCTTATCGTTTCTCCCATTAAACAAAGATGCTTTCTACTCTATCGACTGAAAAACAACCAATTCATCCTGCTACAGCTGGTAATGTCCCGCAACAGTCATGTTTCTCGAAGGGAAATCCAATCCCATCCATGAAGGGCAGTTTCCTTTAGGAAATATGTGCCATTTCTTTTTCTCTAAAACGAAAATGGCACATATTTTGCTTTAGATAAATTGAACAAATATTCTGTGGTATGATAAAAATAGACAATGAAAAGAAAGGAGAACAAAAGGGAGGAAGGAGAAAGAGGCTTGCTTTAGAAGAAAAAGGAAATATTGACACATTTAACCTTGAGAACAGGAAGTTAAATGTTAGAGATGAATAGGTAAAAGACACAGAGATGGGAGGAGAAACACCTTTTCCTCAAAGACTAATCAGAATCACCTTTACATCTGCATAACTACAGGAATACTCACATGCACACGCACGTGCACACATAGACAAACACACCAAATGCTGGTGCACAGCCAATCTCCTCCCGTTGTTTAAAATACCATCAGACACAAACACACAAAGATAACACAATTTATAGCTTCTCTGCATCTCTCCCTGGTTTCTGTCTGCTTTGTTCCTATTTCTCAGTGTGTGTATATACTATGATTATATAAGACTCCATGTATGGTGGTGTTGCTGCTTTGTGTGCATGAGTGTTTATAAAAAATCTAAGCATGTGCTAACATGAATAAGCCTGTAATGTAGTTGAGACAGTGCACAAAACTTTAATAATCAAATCCCTTTTTTTCTGTTATTTTGCAAGTGAACAGGTAAACTGTACACATGGAGAATAAGATAAGCATGTCATGTCTAAATAAGCTGGTATAAGCATAAGGTTAAGGTTAGGGTTAGTCAGTAAATCAGAATGGTATTGAGGTTATTTATTTCACTAAGTGAAACATGTTATATAGATTAATTACATCTAGACTGATCTTTTCTAATGTTTATTAATTATGATAATTTTCTGCTTACAGCTAATAAAAACATGTTTAATTTTTCAGAAAATTCGAATATCACATGAGGCCTACAAAAACATTTTTAATAAAGACATTTGTAATAAATGTGTACATGTGTAAAAAGTATGATTAATACCTGCCCAAATGGAATTTTTAAAAGGTGCTTTTATTCTGACAAACTAGCCTAACTGGAACGCATATTCTAAATTATTGAATATGGCTGTATATATTTTGGCCCTCTTGGTCTTGGCTGAGCCAAGTGTGACATGGCCTGTGATTGACTGGCACTGGCTTAATGCAGACATTGGGGTGGGGACCTATAATTAATACATTTAAATTCATTCAGATTAGTGTCTGAATGAGTTCAGGTGGATGCATTCATGAGTGGAGCTCACCTTTTCGAGAAAGTTGAACTGAATGATATTAGTTTTTAAATGACAAATTTGCAGTGAGCACTCTAAATGCACTCTATTCAGAGACAAATGAACGAATCAGATGTAGCTGTTCTGGGGTAAACTTTGGATATTTCATTCAGAAAGGAGACAACAACATTTTATTAAAATTTGTGATGTCTCTTTGGGTGCCAAGTAACGATGTCTGCCTCTCCCCCCACTTTAAATGACTCTGGAATTGACTTGGACTTGGAATTGACTCTGGTGACTCTGTGACGGGGTAAGCCGCATTGCATCATTTCCTGTTGTCGCTGTTGCACTCCCTGTAATCTGTTTGGTGTTCAGACACTCTTGAATTGATCTTGTTTTCTCTGTGCTGAGGCCTTTCTAAGTTATTTTAACACACAAGCACACTAAAACACACGTTTTGTGGTGGTGCACTTTACGTTTTGGGAACTCCTTGTGTTTCACACAGTTTTTCTTGGGGTGGTAAGGTCTCGCTAGCTTAGTTAGCTTAGCTTCATTGCGGCTATGGCTACTCTTCTTGCTCCTGTCTCTAACTCTTCTCTTCTGACTTGCTCTCTGTGTCAGATATTTAGTTACTTCCCTGCCTCCTTTAGTGATAATGGTAACTGTAATAAATGTAATACTTGTGTAGCTTTGGAGGCGAGGATATCAGAATTAGAGACCCGGTTCCGGGCGGTCACGCTGGCGGTAATGTCACCTGGTTACGCCAATCGGAGGTCACAAAAATTTGTGTTGCTTCGGTGTGTAAGTTTGCCAAAACAATGTCAGACTCTGTAATCTTTTCTGGTCCCCTGCCCGATCGGACCAGAGACGACATGTTTAGCCGCATGCTGTCATTCCATCAATGGTTGTCTAGGTGGTGTCCTGCAAACGATGTGGGCTACATTGATAACTGGCGAACATTTTGGGGAAAACCTGGTCTGATCCGGAGAGACGGCATCCATCCCACTTTGGATGGAGCAGCTCTTCTTTCTAGGAATATGGCCGAATTTATTAGTCATCCAAAACACTGACAATCCACGGTCCAGACCAGGAAGCAGAGTCGTAGTTTAACCCACCTCTCTGCTGCTTCTCTACTGTTACCCACCCATTACCCTATAGAAACAGTGTCTTGCCCATGGCCAAAATGAAATGGATTAAAAGTTAAGCCAACAAAAGCAAATTATGGAAATCTCATAAAAATAAATACAACTTTGACTGAAAAAAAAATAAATCTATTAGATGTGGTTTATTAAACATAAGATCTCTCTCCTCAAAGACTTTGTTAGTAAATTACTTGATTTGTGATAATCACATTGATTTCCTTTGTCTCACAGAAACCTGGTTGCAGCAGGAGGATTATGTCAGCATATATGAGTCAACTCCTTAGTCATTTAAATGTTCATATTCCTAGAAATACTGGGCGAGGAGGAGGAGTTGCAACCATTTTTCGTTCTGATTTACTAATTAGTCCCAGACCAATTGATAGCTACAGTTCTTTTGAACATCAAACCCTTAATTTTCCTCATCCAAGTTGCAAAACATTAAGACCATTTTTGTTTGTGTTTTTGTATCGTCAACCAGGCCCTTACGCTCAATTCTTGGATCAGATCTCACATTTTTTATCTGATTTCGTATTAAATACTGATAGGGTCATTATAGTGGGGGACTTCAATATTCATGTGGACACTGAAAGTGATAGCCTAAATGCAGCCTTTAATGCTATTTTAGACTCAATTGGCTTTACTCAAAAAGTACAGGGATCGACACATTCGGGTAAATACACTTTGGACCTTGTACTGGCATACGGTATTGAGTGTGAGGAAATAACAGTCCACCCACATTACCCAGTCCTGTCTTACCACTTCTTGATAACTTTTGAATTTACTTTAACTGACCATCTTAAATCTGAAAGAAAATTTCATTATAGTACAGCTTTATCAGACAATGCTGTAACAGTTTTTAAATAATCTGTTCCATTCTTACTTTCCTCAGTGTCTCAGAGTAACACAGTGGATGGCAGCAATTCTATCTCTAACCCTTCAGAAATTGATGGTGTGGTTCACAGCGTTACTTCCTCGTTTGGCATTAGATAATGTAGCCCCCTTAAAAAAGAAGTGGCTAGCCATAGGAGGCTGACTCCTTGGTTTAATGCAGAGTTGCGTACTTTAAAGCAGAATACTAGGAAGTTGGAGAGAAAATGGCGCTCTACACATCTAGAGGACTCCTATTTAACCTGGAATAACAGTCTACTGCTGTATAAAAAGACCCTTCGACAAGCTAGAACAGCATATTTGTCATCATTAATAGAGGCAAATAAAAACAATCCTAGGTTTCTTTTTAGTACAGTTGCCAAACTAACACAGAGTCATAGCTCTGTCGAGCCAACTATTCCCCCAGCTCTTAGCAGTGATGATTTTATGGGATTCTTCATAAATAAAATTAATTCTATTAAAAATAAAATCATTGGCATCCTCCCAAACATGATTACTTCTTCCTCAGTAAATGAGGCAGCATCGGAAAGAACTGTAGAAGCTCATTTGTGCTTAGGCTGTTTTGATTCAGTCGAGCTTTCGGAATTATCAAAAATATTAGCCTCATCTAAACCTTCAACTTGTATGTTGGACCCAATCCCGACCAATTAGTTCCAATTAGAAGTGTTCCATTTGGTTCCTGGCCCCATTTTGGATGTGATGAATCTATCCTTAGCAAACGGATACGTACCACAAGAATTTAAAATAGCTGTAATTAAACCTTTACTCAAGAAACCTTCCCTTGATCAAGATGACTAAGTGAATTACAGACCTATATCTAACCTTCCTTTCTTATCCAAAGTCCTTGAGAAAATAGTTGCTAATCAAGTCTGTGAGCATCTAAACAGTAACGAGCTGTTTGAAGAGTTTCAGTCAGGTTTTAGAGCTCATCATAGCACCGAAACAGCACTGGTGAAGGTTACTAACGATATTCTCATGGCCTCAGATAATGGACTTGTGTCTGTTCTGGTTTTGTTAGATCTCAGTGCTGCTTTTGACACAGTCGATCACAATATTCTCTTGGAAAGGCTTGAACATGTTGCAGGGATCAAAGGAAAAAGCACAAGGCTGGTTTAAATCATATTTGTCTGACAGATTCCAGTTTGTAAATCTTCTTCCCTCTCAAGGGTTACTTGTGGAGTTCCACAGGGTTCTGTGCTTGGACCAATTCTTTTCACCATATACAGTGGCTTGCAAAAGTATTCGGCCCCCTTGAACTTTTCCACATTTTGTCACATTACAGCCACAAACATGAATCAATTGTATTGGAATTTCACGTGAAAGACCAATACAAAGTGGTGTACACGTGAGAAGTGGAACAAAAATCATACATGATTCCAAACATTTTTTACAAATAAATAACTGAAAAGTGGGGTGTGCGTAATTATTCAGCCCCCTGAGTCAATACTTTGCAGAACCACCTTTTGCTGCAATTACAGCTGCCAGTCTTTTAGGGTATGTCTCTACCAGCTTTGCACATCTAGAGACTGAAATTCTTGCCCATTCTTCTTTGCAAAACAGCTCCAGCTCAGTCAGATTAGATGGACAGCATTTGTGAACAGCAGCTTTCAGATCTTGCCACAGATTCTCGATTGGATTTAGATCTGGACTTTGACTGGGCCATTCTAACACATGGATATGTTTTGTTTTAAACCATTCCATTGTTACCCTGGCTTTATGTTTAGGGTCGTTGTCCTGCTGGAAGGTGAACCTTCGCCCCAGTCTCAAGTCTTTTGCAGACTCCAAGAGGTTTTCTTCCAAGATTGCCCTGTATTTGGCTCCATCCATCTTCCCATCAACTCTGACCAGCTTCCCTGTCCCTGCTGAAGAGAAGCACCCCCAGAGCATGATGCTGCCATCACCATATTTGACAGTGGGGATGGTGTGTTCAGAGTGATGTGCAGTGTTAGTTTTTTCCGCCACACATAGCGTTTTGCATTTTGGCCAAAAAGTTCCATTTTGGTCTCAACTTTCCAGAGCACCTTCTTCCACATGTTTGCTGTGTCCCCCACATGGCTTGTGGCAAACTGCAAACGGGACTTCTTATGGTTTTCCTTTAACAATGGCTTTCTTCTTGCCACTCTTCCATAACGGCCAACTTTGTGCAGTGCACCACTAATAGTTGTCCTATGGACAGATTCCCCCACCTGAGCTGTAGATCTCTGCAGCTCGTCCAGAGTCACCATGGGCCTCTTGGCTTCATTTCTGATCAGCGCTCTCCTTGTTTGGCCTGTGAGTTTAGGTGGACGACCTTGTCTTGGTAGGTTTACAGTTATGCCATACTCCTTCCATTTCTGAATGATCGCTTGAACAGTGCTCAGTGGGATGTTCAAGGCTTGGGAAATCTTTTTGTAGCCTAAGCCTGCTTTAAATTTCTCAATAACTTTATCACTGACCTGTCTGGTGTGTTCTTTGGACTTCATGGTGTTGTTGCTCCCAACATTCTCTTAGACAACCTTTGAGGCTATCACAGGGCAGCTGTATTTGTACTGACATTAGATTACACACACGTGCACTCTATTTAGTCATTAGCACTCATCAGGCAATGTTTATGGGCAACTGACTGCACTCAGACCAAAGGGAGCTGAATAATTACGCACACCCCACTTTTCAGTTATTTATTTGTAAAAAATGTTTGGAATCATGTATGATTTTCGTTCCACTTCTCATGTGTACACCACTTTGTATTGGTCTTTCACGTGGAATTCCAATAAAATTTATTAATGTTTGTGGCTGTAATGTGACAAAATGTGGAAAAGTTCAAGGGGACCAAATACTTTTGCAAGCCACTGTATATGCTCCCAATTGGTAGAATCATTAGACAGCATGGGATACATTTCCACAGCTATGCCGATGACACACAACTATATTTATCCATAAATCCTGATGAACCCAGTCAGTTAGGTAGATTACAGGCATGTCTGGAAGACATAAAAACATGGATGAATCTAAACTTTTTGCTTTTAAATTCTGACAAAACAGAAGTTTCTGTCTTTGGACGAGAAGTTCTTAAACAGAAACTGATTAGTCAATCACTTCATCTGGATGGCATTAAATTGGCCCTCAGTAATAACGTAAAGAACCTCGGCGTTATGTTTGACCAAGACTTGACATTTAAATCCCATATTAAACAGGTTTCTAGGATTTCTTTCTTTCACCTCCGGAATATTGCTAAAATTAGAAACATCCTGTCCAGGAGTGATGCTGAGAAACTAGTCCATGCATTTGTTACCTCAAGGCTGGACTACTGTAATTCTTTACTATCAGGAAGTCCACAAAATGCCATTAAAAGCCTTCAGTTGATCCAAAATGTGGCAGCAAGAGTTCTGATGAATATTAAAAAGAGATCACATTTCTCCTGTTTTAGCTTCCCTTCATTGGCTCCCTATTAAATCCAGAATAGAATTTAAGATCCTTCTTCTTACATACGAAGCCCTTAATAATCAAGCTCCATCAGATATATAATTGTTCCATATGTTCCCAACAGAGCACTTCGCTCTCAGACTGCAGGTTTACTTGTAGTTCCTAGGATTTCTAAAAGTAGAATGGGAGGCAGATCTTTTAGTTATCAGGCTCCTCTCCTGTGGAACCAGCTCCCAGCTTTAGTCCGTGAGGCAGACACTCTGTTTACTTTTAAGGCCAGGCTTAAAACTTTCCTTTTTGATAAAGCTTATAGTTAGAGTGGCTATCTAACTATAGAGTGGCTAGAGTGGTCATCCTGAGCTATCTCTGTAGTTATGCTGCTATAGGCTTAGACTGCTAGAGGAAAGACTTACCAATTTTCTTCACTCTGCTACTTCCTTTTCTTCTACTACTCTCCAGTTGTATTACAGTACATTATGTTATTTCGACTGTTAACTTTGTTTTCTCTCAGTGTTTTTCTCTCCATAGAAGATATACATGGTCTGGTATCCAGCTTAGCTACAATGCCCTGTTGGACGGGGGGCATCGACTGGGATGATGCTCCCAGTAACCGAACATCCACCGTGTCATGTTATCAACTTTTTACCTTCTGTAACATAGAAAGTTCTCTTATATCAGATCTTCTGTTCCTTCTGTGTTTCTGCTCTGTCTTCTCAAACCCCCAGATGGTCGTGACAGATGGCCGCTCCAACTGAGCCTGGTTCTGTTGGAGGTTTCTTCCTGTTAAAGGGGAGTTTTTCCTCTCCACCGTCGCTACATGCTTGCTCAGTATGAGGGATTGCTGAAGGATTGCTGTGGTTGGAAAGTCTGCCCAACCTCACGCCAATGACTGATGCAATCTGCTGGGATTCCTTAAATAGGAAACTTTTTAACTGATTGGAATGTTTGTATAAATGTATTGAAATGACTTCTTGTTAAGTGCCTTGAGATGACATCTGTTGTGAATTGGTGCTATATGAATAAACTGAATTGAATTGAATTGAATTAAACGTCACTATAATTAATTTGACTTCGCTTGAAAGATAAAAAATTATACTAAAGGGTAATGCCTGAACCTTCAAATCTAATAGACTAAGCTGATTTTTTTGGGTCCCCAGCAACAATGACCTAGGCCTGACAAAGGCAGTTTACAACACCTTTGTAAATTGAGTTGACCCAATACAACCAGCAGAGGGCGCTGTAGGTTATTAATGAGGACTTTAGGAGGCAGTAAACAAGATACTTTGATGCGTTTGTATGTCAAAATGGACATTAGAGCATTGCTAGCATAAGCAGGGATGATGCTACTACATCACCAAACTTAGAGAAGCAAATTCAACCTTGAGTGACATTCTGGTCAACACTTCATTTCAGTTGGTGGCAAAAATGCACCAATTTGGGGTTTACCAGTCGCCAATAAACACAAAGAAAAAGAAGGGTGCTCTGTTATTTTTGCCTAATATACATGCTAATGGTAGTTATGATGAAAACTTTGTCAGAAAAATACTCAAGGAAGGGAATTAGCAATGTTTTTACAACAAATGATGTTGGACTTTGGAGGTAAGACTTGTTAACATTTTACTAGAGGACATTAACTGAACCATTGTGGACGTAAAAATACAGTTTTTGTTCAAGATGGCTTTTTTCTATCATTGATATGTGGCTTTGAACAGTGAGTTGCACATTTTCATTCTTTATGAGTGGTTTGACAAAAGTGTTTACTGAGTATACAGTTACTGTATGACTGCATCCTTGATTGGCATACATAATTGAAATCACAAGAATCTAATCTTTCAAATGATGTACATGGAAAGGGTGTCATAAAAAGATACAGATTTTACACGGATGTATATAACGTACCATTAACGTAAAGACAGAAAGGGGTTAAATAAAGGGAGTGTTTACTGGACCCAACCAGAATAAGTCACAGTCCCCCCCAACTAAATTCCTCTGCCACTGGGTCTGGGTCCAGCACCTGCATCAATACCGGACAGCAAGACCAACCAGCACAAACCAGAAGAGAACCCTCAAACAGACCCAGCGCCATTATTGTTGCACTGGTTGTTTAAAAAAAATTATTCAGTTTTTTATTTAGAAAGTGCAGATTTGCAAGACATCAACAGGTTAAAAGAAATGATATATTCAAATTCAAAAATACTTCATTGATCCCAAAAGGACATTAGTGTTTGTATGTATTCTGTACCCAAATAATTTTTAAAATCTACTGAATACTAGAAAGTGTTATAATGTAATATTTAGTTTACATATATATAATATATATTAAGTGTGTACATTTGATCACCAGTCACCCAGTTGCTGAAATTATCCATGAAACTAGCTGAAATTAACTTGTAATTCTGTAGAAGTAAAAAAAAATATGATTACCTCTCAGCCGGAGATATAAAGCACACAATGGTAAAACTGCTGTAGCTCTTCTAGAACAAAAAAAAATCATAAGAAAACTCGGGAAGATTTCTAGCTCCATTTTTACCAGCTTGTGTTTAGCGTAGTCACGGTTGCTAGGCGACAGGACATTCGCCGAGGAAGGGGCAAGAATTAATCTGAAGGCTAGACTGTCCAAATTCACAGCCGCTAACATCCGGTCTACCTGGTCGAGGAAGGACCCGTCCTACATAGACCAGGGAGGACGGGTCCTTCGAAGGATGCAGAATGGACATGACCCTTAAATGACATTCTGGTCCACACGTCTTACCAGTTGGTGGCAGTAACGCACCATTTTGTTGTTTGCCAGCCGTGAATAATTATCAGAAAGAAGAAGAAGCTCGCTATTAAAAGCATACTAACTGGTAGGCTAGTCATGATGTAAACATTCGGAGAAATATACGCAAGAAAGGAAGTTACAAATTCCTGTTTGCTGTTGTTAGTAACTGGTTTGTGAGTAACTCTTCTTATTTTGACAATGCCAGTTGTTTGGCGACCTCTGCTCATTTCCCTCTGAATCAACGCAACTTAACCACATCTCCAGCTGAGCGACAATGATCTTCTGTAAAGGAAGATGGCTCACTCACATATACAGTATGACCATGGCAGTGGCTCAACCGCGGCTCTTTTTTGAGAACACAAACAAACGTTCTGACCAACATTCTAGAGCAGAGCGATCGTTCGGAAAAACTACAGAACCTACCTCAGCCAGTCCCTTTCTAAATTATGTATAATATGACTATGTACATAGAAAGAGTGTCAAAAAGGGTTGTTTTGACTCAGAAATATTTAACACACTGCCAATGGGAGGTAAAAACATTAAAGCCATACTCCGCAACTTTCATGATATTTGCTCTCTGTTGCCCTCTTCAGGTTCGCCGCGCAACATCACTGTCGTAAAATCAAATCTCATAAGAGGCATGTTTCAGTGGCTGCTTTCCAAATTGCTTGCCCAAACAACAAACAAGCGCCGTTTCAGTTCGCAATTCAACTGTAACAATCTGGATAATTTAGAGTAAAGACCTCACAGCTAGGTATTCAGTTTGTGGGGGAGGTCGGGGTAATTGGAAAAACAGTGTGATTAGATACAGAGAACGTCTAAGCGCCACGTAGCAAACACCTCCCAACACTAGAATCAGCCTACATTTAGGTGATTTTAGAAGAAAAAATCAAACAACAAAAATATAAATCATTAGCTTGACAAAACCAAAAGAAAAAACTTTGACTTATATACTGAAATACAGCGACTACGCCGGAGTTTGCAGCTTTATCTACAGAACTGAGTCTTACACTTTAGCATCACCTTAGCCTCTAGATGGCTAACGGAGATCGACTCGGTTGTGTAATTCACATTACTACTGCAAGGCATACCGTGCAAACTATGTCTATCCACCTCCACACATTGAATAAATAACTTTCTCAGGACTGTATAATAACATCATGCCAAACCAAACACTATAACTCCAGTGAAATCATTGATTAGTTACCTATCCATTAGAGGCACGGCTAACTCGGCGTCCATAGTACATGTCGTTAGTTCCAAATGAACTCTCCAACAAGGAAAAGCCAGCCCAATATTTACTCTGGTCTTTGCTCTCTCTCTCTATAACGTTCACTTTGCTTTTTCTAGCTTTTTCTGATATGGGATTTCTCGGTCTCTTCGGTGGATCAGCCATCTCTACAGTCTCTAAACAGCGAGGCTGTATGACTCTGCCGTAAAGCAGAACACTTCCAGCGGCGAGTCGCCGCTCAAAAGTTCTATAGTGCAGAAAAAAGCCAAGGACCCCTGTAAGGTGGTGATAACTCTAAAAATGAACATAATAGATGATAAAATTCCACCACAACTTTTGAAAAAAAATTATATTAAGGTGAAAAAGTTGCTTAGTATGCCTTTAAGGGGTTAAACAAAAACTGGGCCCGCCCCAAAATAAGCCGCAGCCCCCCCCCGCTACATTGCGCCGGTGCCAGGTCTGACCTCACATCAGGCAGGCATCAGCCCACCTTGGCAGGGGGGAGAGAACATTACCATCCCACCTGGTAAGCTTGTCCCTGGGAAGTCAAGATGGAGAGATGCCCACTAGAGCCCACATAGTTTCTGTGGACAACAGGCCGCCCAACACATCCTTGGGACACTCCAGAATTAACATTTAATTTGCTTTGTTACGGAGCTTAAATTGTATGCTTTTATTTTAATTTCTGCTGGATTCCAAATGCAGAAATGTAAATCGAATTAAAAGAGATGGCTTTACAACAAGCTTCAACTCACTGACACAGAGTGAAACTAACCCATTAAAATGTTTTACTCTATACCCATAAACTGCAGAAAGATGTATAATATAATAATATAGAACATATAGAGCCCTTCCTGTTGTTTGGGTCTTTATTGCCGTGACAAATCCACAGACACACAGAGCACCAGGGCTACCTGGTGATCCATCATGACACGATTATATAACGTCTTTATCTGCTATCTCTCCCTATGTCTGCACATGATCACACAAATACACATCAACATAGACACTATAACATCCTCCTGCAGAAAAAAACAACAGTATGTTTTGTCCCTTGTCTAATATAAACTTACAAAGACACATATGCATGAGTACACGCAGACTGGAGATCCTGCTGGCCTTCTGTCTGTTCTGGATGGACCCCAGAGACACATCACAACTGATCACGACTGACGTCAGCAAGCGAGTTTGTGTGACATAAGCATGATCTGTAAAGCCTCAGCAATCATTTAATGGGAAAGCATTGTATCCTATTTTAAACAGCTATGGAATAATGTTTTATCTGAAATCCTGTGAATGCTCAATTTTAGTTCCTAGCTCACCTGCTCAATGATGTCTGACAAGTTCCTTTTTCACATTTCCTCATCTTCAAGGTCACATGGGCAGAATCGTGATTAGGTTTATAATTGCTTTGTGAAAGAAAACCAAAGAAAAAAAGCCACATCTGGAATAAGGAAGAGTCAAGCAATGGTTCCGAACATGGTTTCTGAGAAAAACTGCTTGAAATGTGTTCATAGGAACCATTTCATGCCTCACACCCCACCAACATCCCTTCATACATAATAAACAGATTGGTGAGATACATTTGATACATCAGATGAATATATTAATCAAATGTCAAATTATCTTATCTCCCAAAAAATATTTTAAGAGGTTTCATGATGTTTTTTTCTGAAAATGTCACTCTTATGGTGTACATTTTCAGAGTACATTTACATCCTGAGACATCAGACCAAACATTCTGAGACAGCAGACATCAGACCATAGAAGAAAAGCATTGCTTTTTATTTAAAAAGTGTTTATACCTCTGACTGAAAGGTATTAGACTAAAAGGTCTCAGAAAGAAACGCCATCGGGTCTCAGAAAAAATGGCATCAGAAAAAAGGTATCAGAAATAAAAGTTTTACGAAAAAACAGCATCAGAAAAATGTCTCCTGTCCAGGTCTGAGAAGATGCTCAGATGCTCCTCATGGAACTCTTTTTTTTGATTAATTTAGTTATCTGGACTTTCCGCGTAGAGTCTAAGTAGTAAGGGGTGTGAATTGCAATCTGTCAAAATACCCGATGCCCTTCCGATTTTTCCATCAGGGAAACTGATTACAAATAAAAGCTGAAATTGTACAGTTACAAAAATCACCTGTCACTGCTTTTCCACTTCACAAATAAACCGATGTGTTGGTCTGTTCTAGTTCAGGGGTTCACAACCTATTGTTCCTTGAGGACCCCTTGCTTGTGCTCAAGACAAGCCTTGACCCCCCAACCTCAACTCTTACATGCATATACGCATTCAGTTTTCAAAAAACTAACAGCAATTGTAGTTTTTGTCTTCTTATTGTACACATAGGTGTTGCAACTCTCCTGTTTCGTATAGGCCTCACCCTTCAAGATTATCACTAGGTTGACCCCTGGCGTGCAGCACTTAAAAAATGTTTGTCCACGCTCTGTTGAATCTGTTGAATTTAGAATTCACAGTAAAGAATAAAGTGTAAATATAAAAAGCACAACAATTTACTATTTTTACAGTTTTTAATTTACAGTAATGTAGTGTAAATTAAATACTGTTAAACTGTTTATGGTAATTCATGTGAAACAACAGATATGTCGTTCAGTTAATTAGAGTCTCCCACAGTTTGATCCAGTGAAACAGTGAAACATATCATGGTAATGTATTAAAAAGTTCAATATTACGGTAAATTATTGGTAGCTATGGTTGCCAGAATTTCACCGTCAAAAATAGAGGGATAATGGAGAATACTTCTGTCATCATTTTTGTTGCTTTCCTGACCAATGTACAGAACACCACTGCAAACCAGAAGCAGATTAAAAAAGTTTATTGAAGGTAATGTAGATGGCTAGAAACCAGGACATTCCTAGTTTATAAATCACTGAATGGCCTAGCGCCAAAGTATCTTGAAGATCTATTGTCACTATACCAAGCCCCCAGACCACTCAGGTCCTATAATTCCAGTCTACGCAACATGCCTAGAATTAGAACCAAACATGGAGAAGCAGCTTTCAGTTTCTATGCAGACAACTGCAAAGCTGCTGAAACACAGAGTTCTTTTAAATCACGGCTAAAAACCCATCATGTAATGTTTTTATGTGTGATATGGTCTGTGTGGTCTATGCTTTATTGCTGTTTTTATTTTATCCCCTGATCATGTAAAGCACCTTGAATTACCTTCTGGTTTAAAGTGTACTATACAAATAAAATTGCCTTGCCTTGCCTTGCCTTCATGGAGGGAGTGGACAGGATAATTGGAGAGAGGTAAGTGGAGAGATTAGATCAGGTTGAATATATTGAATAATAACTGAATGATGAACTGCTTACTGATGAAGATGACACTAGGAGTCTGAGAGGGGAGATAAGAGTCCGGCTTGTCAGTGGAGATGTTGTGGATGGATTCAGCTGCATACTGGAGGTTGAAGGTGGAGGGCGGACAGGCAGAGGCGAAGATCGGACGTAGGAGCTTACAGGCTGTCTGACTTGGATTGGAATCCAGAGACTCGAGGAGAGAGGAACAGATCACGGAGGACTTGGAGATGAACAGGTTGGAACCTTGGACAGAGAACACAGGTAGGTTACTCAAGGGCAGGAACATAAACAAAGAATAACTAAAGCTCAGAACATTCACTGGAACACGAAGGGCAAGAGGTACCATAGTGGTTTATAAATATAAAATTCACAATGAAGAACCCATAAGCTTTCCCCATAAGCTCTCTTACTGTCTCTTAGTGATAAAATACACTACACTAAAATCTTTGTTTGAATTAAAAAAAATATTGCAATATTCGTATTGCAATTGCTTTAAAGCCCACCGTTTGTCTGGTTGTAGCAAAGCCACCAAGTTAATTCTCCTTTATACAAGTTGGATGATAGTGCCTAAAAGTTGAGGGAGAAAGATATACTGTTATGTTCGGAAAATGCAGTTGGACTCTGTAAGGTTATGCACTCTGCTGACAAGTTACTGTGTCTTTAAGATTTACAGCAGTGATATACGGCAAGGTCGTAAAGTGTGAACGGTGTGGGCAATTGATTAAACGCTACAAACGAAACAACACGTTGTGGTTTCTGAGCCCTACACAAACACAATATATACATGTCTTAAAACCTTTGTTTCTTGCAAGAACACAGTATCTACAAAATATTAGACATTAAACAATAGATAATTTTGTTCATGTGTTACTCAACTTCAAAAGAAAAGCCTTCTATCTTGTGAATCCTAGCTATAAGTGTACTCTGAAGGATCAAGGGCAAACACTCTTGCAATGAGAATTCTGTTTAAAGAGCAACTTTCCCCCCCCTCTCCACAGTTTTACTCCACCTACATTTCTGATTTGAAAAATCTGGCAAAAGGAGGCGTTGCCTGGTGGACCGATGAATGGCGGGGGGTAGGGGTCAACACTTCCTTGCTATTTAAAAGTAAAAGTAGCAAATTAATGGTGTCTTGAAGCACCTGAAACATAGGCTTCAGACTGCTCAAAATAAGGTTATACGGATTAGTTTGAACCTCCCCATGAGAGCTCATCTTGACACTTCTCATTTTGAGACTATTAGGTGGTTAAAAGTAGAAGACAGAGTCTCCCAGATTCACCTGTGCTTGGTACATAAGATCGTGCATGGGGTTGTCCCCAAATATTTAATCAATTACTTTGATAGAGTGAGAGATGTTCACAGGTATTCTACTAGGGCCAGCTCTACTGATACCCCCTAGAGTTAAGAGTAACTTAGGTAAGGGGTCCTTCTTGTATGTTGCAACAAGCCTGTTGAACAGGTTACCAGAAAATATAAAGATGGTCAGAAGTTTAGGAGGTTTTAAAGGCATTGAAAAAATGGCTTAGATGCCAATCTTAGTATTGTTTTTTTATTACTGTATTGTCTAGATGGATGTAATATATGTATGGATGTGGTGATTGATGATTGGTCTTTTGCCATCTGTTCTGCCCCCCCCCCCCCCATTCGTCAAGGGACCACAATGGAAATAAGACCTAGGGCTTTATTGTGTTATCCTGACTTTGTTTTTGTTTTTTGTTTTTTAATGAATGGTGTAAAGCTGTATTATATTTTATAACAAAAACGGTCGAATAAAATCATTCAATCAGCATGAAACACACATTACACAAGATGCACAATAAACATACACATCACATGATTCACAATAAAGTAAGAGAAAGCTCAATAAAGCAAGAGAGCATTAGCACATTTGATACATATGACAGTAATCATTTACTTGAAGGCAATTTTAAACAGATGGGTTTTTAGTCTCAATTTAAAGCAGTTCAGAGTTTCAGCAGCTCTGCACCAGACCATCAATTTCTGAATGGTTAGAGATGGAATTGCTGCCCTCCACTGTGTTACTCTGAGACACTGAGGAAAGGGAGAAAGAAACAGATTCTTTAAAACTTGTTACAGCGTTGTCCGATAAAGCTCCACAATAATGACATTTTCTTTTGGGTTTGGGATAGTCAGTTAAAATAAATTCAAAAGTTTTCAAAAAATGTTCAGATAGGACCAGGTTATGTGGAAGGACTGCTATTTCCTCACACTCAATGAGGTATGTCAGTACAAGGTCCAAAGGGTATCCGAGTGGGTGGGTCCCTGTACCTTTTGAGTAAAGCCAATTGAGTCTTAGGTAGTATTAAAGGCTGCATTTAGGCTATCACTTTCAGTGTCCATATGAATATTGAAATGATATATTCTCACTATAATGACCTATAATGACAGTATGTAATATTAAATCAATTCAGTTTATTTCAATTCAGTTTATTTATACAGCGCCAATTCACAACAGATGTCATCTCAAGGCACTTAACAAGAAGTCATTTCAATACATTTATACAAACATTCCAATCAGTTAAAAAGTTTCCTATTTATGGAATCCCAGCAGATTGCGTAAATCAGATAAAAAGTCTGAGATCTGATTGAAGATTTGAGAGTAAATGGCCAGTACTTGTATAGCGCTTTATCTAGTCCTCAGGACCCCAAAGCGCTTCACACTACATTCAGTCATTCACACACTGGTGAAGTGCTTTGGGGTCAGCGCATCCAGGCGTCAAATCGCTCAACGGACGAAAGTTGAAGCTTTAAAATTAAAACCCAGCTGCTTGCAAACTCTGTAGTTTCTCTGTTGCTAGTTGTTTACAACATGGCAGATAATGTCGAGAGAGTGGCTTGGCTTTATTTAATTAATAAAGCCAGACAACGCATTTGTGATGTGGGTCATACAACTCACGAAAATTACAGACAGCGAAGATTAGTTGATCCTCCATTTTGAATGAATGACTTGCGGATCCACGCATGGAAGGCATAATGACGTCAGTACAAAGAGTCCCTACGATCGGTTGACGCCCCGCGTTTGCTGCCCTAGTTTTGCCGCCCTAGTTTTGCCAACTTCACGCAGCAGCTGTTCGGACGGTTCGTCAAACGCATCTGAGCAGCAGCTGCGCCGACGCGCGCGACTTGCCGCGGGGCATTTTAACGGCCAGTTGATGCGTAGGTACCATAGACTTGCATGTAATCTAGCTGCCCTGCTGCTTGGACGCGCTGACCGGTGTGAACCTGTGACATGTTGAGGATGATTGGGTGGTTGGGTACTTGGGGAGTATATCACACCCCAGTTTAGAAAATAGTTAATAACAGAAATACAAGTTGAGAATTAACATTTCATAATTATCTTTTTTTCATGAGAGATACAACTGAAAATATTCCTGATATAGTAAAAAAAGTAGTAATACTATGTACAACATTTACAGTCTGAGAAGAGTTCGATGATTGCATGATCAATTGCTTTTCACCAGCAGAGAGTTATGTTGTGTGGTCGCACAGTGATAACGTTCTTCTTGTTGAATAAAGCGAAATGGAGTAAAGACGTGAGCTACATTTCCCTCTTTCATTTTAGCTCAACAATAACCACGTACCTCTCCCAAACAGTTGGAGCTGAGGACGCAACATTTTGGAGTTACCGCTGGGATGTTTAGTCTGAGAAAAATCCACCAGTTGTAAGTGGAAACTCGAGCTAAATATCCCTCATCGAACCCTAGCATCAGAGACACGAGGCACCGCGGACACCACCGGGGCTCTGTCAACACGTGCAGCAGGTTGTATTTCTAGTGCGCCAAACCACCACTAGAGGGCACCTCAATACCACAAGTTAATAGAAGCTCACTTGGAACTGTTTTATGGTGCTTCTCTGATGAAAATGGAGTCGGAGCTGGAGAAAATACAGCTGGATATTATAGGTTCGTTATACAGACTGAATGTTGAACAACTTTTAAGCGTATGCAATGGGCTACAAATACCTGGACTGGGAAGAGAGCAACTTGTAGATAAAACTCGGGGCCAGCTAATCACACTCATCACAGAATATGTTGAAAGAACTGATTTAGCTGAGCTAGAAGATGAAGGATTGTCTCATCTGCTTAATATTAAGGACTTAATGGAGAATGTAAAAATGCCAGAGTTAGAGTTAACAGTTGAAGAGGAAGAGAGAGAAGATCTACAGAAAGAGGTCAATGCACTACAGACCAAACTTAAAGCTAAAGAGGAAGCTAAGCTCAGCTAATGAGTAAGAAACTGACCCTACAAAGTACACCAATACAGAAACAAGCTTCAGCAACCCCAGATAACTTTGTGTGGCGCAAAGATTTTAAAATATCAGGCCAACGTCTTTGCTCCGATCTCCTTCATGTCTGCATCGATTCCTGGGAGACGGATTGATGCATGCTCACGCCAACTATCGAACACTATTATGGAGAAACTATATATGCACCAGCATGCTAACACACACACATAGATGTGGGGTCTCTGGTGTTTAAGGATATATTCTTGGGCTGAGGTTATCATTACTAGAGCTTGATTTATCAGTACCATAAGTTTTTCTGTGACATTGTTGTTGTATTTTTATATCTATTTTTGTGTGATGTGGTTGTGTAATTCTTAGTTCACAATGTTTGGGTTGTTTTGTCGATGTTCCTTTTTCGTGTTTTGTTTTGTTTTTCCCCCTCTCTCTGCTGTCCTGTGGGTATGGAGGCAGACTTCAATGTCTTCCTGTGTTTTCTTTGTTCCCCTTCCTCTCTTGTATTTTCAACTCACCCTCTCTCTTGACTTTTTGTTTCCTGCCTCTCTTCTTCATCTTCCTTCTTTCTTCTCCTTAATTTTCTGTGTCCATAACATCAGGAAATAAAAACCCCAACAATTCATTATAAAGATTTTTCACACATATATCAAGTGGAGGACTATAGCAAAAGCTGTACTGCTCCGCTAGTGAAAGTAAATCTGTTGGGCTTCTACTTGGTACGCACACACCAATTCTGA
Organism: Valencia hispanica; assembly: GCA_963556495.2. NCBI lineage: Eukaryota > Metazoa > Chordata > Actinopteri > Cyprinodontiformes > Valenciidae > Valencia > Valencia hispanica. Next base: position 7,809,736 of record OY747708.1, on the reverse strand, counting down.
GCTCCACACTGCCAAACAGGACACGTAAAAAAAAAAAAAAAAAATCAGGCCAAATAGGGGAGCCTGGAAAAAAAGACAGGCTCACATTCTCGAGTTTGGCCAGGCAGATTGAAAGTGGGCTCTCCCTGCTGTGAGGAGGATCCTAAGGTCTCACTACCAAGAGAGAGGGGCCACTGAAATGTATAAACAGCTCTCATCAGAGGTTCAGAATAATAAGGAGAACCCACAAAAGTTTCTTCTGAGAGCCATGGACCTTCGTCAGAAGATTCTTTTCGCATCCCAAGAGGCTGAGTCAGGTCTGAAGTATGATCCTGCCTTGGTCCAGAGTTTATTCCTGCACACCATTTTAACAGGCCTGCAGAGTGACAATGTAAAAAGTGACATGCAGCCTTTCCTCCTCCAACTCACCACATCTGATGAAGTTTTGTTGGAGAAAGTGAATATAGCATGTGCAAATGAAAAGGAACGACAGGACAAGAAGAAACATGCTGTTCCTCAGCAGATGACCAGTGTGAATGCTGTCCAACCCGGTGGCACCCCAGTACCTACTGAGAAAAAGACTGTCCAAAAACCAAGCACACCTGCCCCACCATCTGATCTTCTATCAGAGATTAAAGAGCTACGTTCTGAGATGGTGCTTTTAAAAGGGCTGCAAGCTGAGGTGTCCCAAATCAGAGAGACCATACAAACGTCTGCAGCCACGGGACAACCCATCTGCGGAGGATCTGAGAACAACCCCCCAGCGCCGACCTTCACGCCACACCCATTTTACCAGCTGGATCCATCTGCTCAGCAATACTACCCTCAGCCACGCACCCCAGCAGCTCTTCAACTGTACCACCCAGCACCTGACCTGACCCCGATGAGAGGCACTTCCCAGTTCCAGCAGCGCTTCGACCCTCAGCGGTACCGCATGCCCCTCTCACAACCAAGGTGTTATTCTGTATTCAGACAGGTGAAGAATTCTGTCAGCACTGTTTTAGATGTGGGAGTAGTGAGCATTTTAGGTCAGGCTGTAGAGCAGAGAGGCCAGTGAAACAGGTCAGGGGTAACCCTTTAAACTAGAAGGGGTCACTCCAACGGGACATGGTGTGACCAGTGACACAGTAAGGTCCCAGTGTTGTTACAGTTGCGCTACACTAAATGACACTCAGGGTTTAAAATATTGTTCAGTTTGTAAGAGTGCCCTTTACTGCTCTAAGAAGTGCCAAAGAGAGCACTGGCCCATACATAAAACCAAATATAAGCCTTACACCTGTGGTTGTGTTCATAAGGGGGGTAGGAAATTCCCTGAGAAAATGGTCAAAAAGAAACTGTGTGAAAAGGACAAAATACCTTCTGTCAGGCAGTTAGTGGGAAGAAAATGTCTCATTAGGTGCTTTTTGGGCAACAAAAAGATCGAAGCACTTTGGGACTCTGGCTCACAGGTTTGTGCAATAGATGAGTCATGGAAAGATGCTAACTTAACTGAGGTACCATTGAAAAATGTGAGTGAGCTTATCAACCCAAATTAACCCCTCTATCTTGAAGCAGCCAATGGTACAGACATGCCATGTGTGGGGTGGGTTGAGATACCATTTAAACTCACAGCCAATGACGCTGAGTTACTCATACCTGTTCGATTGCTTAAAGGTAACCAGCAGCAGTGTCCAATTATTGGGTTTAATGTTATCGAGCATTTAGCTTTGGAAAGTATGAAAGATGGGACTAACTCAGGGGAAAAGGAGAAACTTCTGAGAGCAGTGAGATTATCTTTCCCACATCTTAAGAAGAGCAAAGCGACGACCTTTATAAAAGCAGTTAGTGTGGGACAAACACATGAGTAAAATGTGAAAACAACAAATGAAAGAGTGACTGTACCCAGCCAGAGTTATGTGTTTATTGAATGTAGGGTGCAGGCTAAGGCATTTAAAGAGGACATTACAATGATTTTTGAACCTTGTGAAAACCCACAGTGGCCGGATGACCTAGAGTTTTGTGACACATTAGTTTCAGTGAAAAAAGGGGCTATTCCAAAGATTATTGTTAGTTTGCAAAACCCGACCAACAATGACATTACTCTATCAGGGAGAACCACTATCGGTACTGTGCATTCAGTGGGGTCTGTCTATCCCACTAACATCTTCAGGAAAGACCTCCCAACTGCAGCTGTCAACAAGATCTACATCCAGGACACCATAGGATGCACTCCCACCAGCGAGCAATGGGAACCTCCTGTCGACCTGTCTCATCTGGATGACAACAAAAGAAATACTGTTCAGCAGATGTTGAGGGAGGAATCAGCGTCATTTTCAAAAACGGATGATGACATAGGATGTGTGAAGAATCTGCAAATGGACATTTTGTTAAAAGACACAGAGCCAGTTTCAAGAACATATCTTTCTGTACCAAAACCACTGTACAGGGAAATAAAGGACTACTTACGGGAGTTGATATTCTTGTATTCAGCAGGACTTTTGAGGACCATGTTGAGGACGTCAGGAGAGTATTACAACGCCTCAGAGACAATGGAATAAAGCTCAAACCCCGAAAATGTGACATTTTCAAACCAGAGGTGAGGTACCTTGGCAGAATTAACTCTGCTGAGGGGAGTAAAATGGACCCAGCTGATACAGCTGTGGTGCGAGCCCTGAAAAACAGGCAGCCAGGTACTGTTGGAGAGCTCAGAGCAATACTAGGACTGTTAAGTTACTATAGGCAATATATCAGATATTTCTCTCATATTGCTAGTCCTTTGTATGACTTGCTTAAAGCCCATTTGAAAGCAAAAACTCAGCCGCACACAAGAGAAAGGACACTAAAACAGAACAACAATGTACCCTCAAGTACTCCTATTCAGTGGAGTGACGTACATCAGTCTGTTTTAGAGCAGTTGATAGACTGTTTAGTTCAGCCTCCTATTCCTCAAACCAGGGATTAGGAGCTGTATTGTATCAAAGGCAAAATGGCAAACTATGTGTAATCGCTTATGGCTCTAGAACTCTAACTGCAACTGAGAAAAACTACAACTTGCACTTGGGTAAGCTAGAATTCTTAGCTCTTAAATGGTTGATCACAGAAAAGTTTTGCGATTACTTGTACTATGCACCGTGTTTTACTGTGTTTAGCGACAATAATCCACTGACTTATGTTCTGTCAACAGCTGAACTGAATGCTACAGGGTGTAGATGGGTTGCAGAACTTGCAGATTTCCATTTTACTGTGAAGTACCACCCTGGCAGGGAGAACATAGATGCAGACAGTCTTTCGAGAATGCCCTTAGACGTGGAGACTTATATGGGAGAGTGTTCAAAGGCAATGTCATATGATGCCGTCAGTGCAGCTACACAGGGAGTTGACCATCAGGATGAGTCGAGTGCAGCCTGGTCTATGGGTATTTCAACTGAGTGTGCAACAACGTCAATGAATATGCCTGTAGCTCCACTTACTGTAGGACAAACCAAACTAGACCAAGAGACTGATCCCATTATTGGGCAGATTATACAGTACAAACTGGCAGAGACAAAGCCTGCAGGCTCAGAACTTAAACAACCAAACCCACAAGTTGTGTGTCTTTTAAGAGAGTGGGACAAGTTAAAGTTTAATGAGAGAGGTGTTTTGTACAGACAAACGACAAACAGGAAGCAACTGGTGCTACCAGAAAAGCACAGGTTGACAGTGTTAAAAGAACTGCATGATGAAATGGGTCACCATGGTGTCGAAAGGACTACTTCTCTGGAACGGGACCGTTTTTACTGGCCCTTTATGCAAAAAGAAATAGAGGACTATGTAATGAGAAGGTGTGTGTGTCTTAAAAACAAGAGACCAAGCCATGAGACCAGAGCTCCACTCACAAACATAGTTACTACTCAGGCTTTTGAACTTGTCTCTGTTGACTTTCTACATTTAGACAAATGTAAAGGTGGTTATGGGTATGTACTCGTTATTGTTGACCACTTCACGCGTTTCACCCAGACCTATGCCACCACAAACAAGTGTGGTAAGACAGCGGCAGACAAACTCTTCAACGACTATGCCTTAAAGTTTGGGTTTCCTCTGAGAATTCACCACGATCAGGGTGGGGAATTGGAGAACCAGCTTTTTGTCCAACTGAAAGAGTATTGCGGTGTTGCAGGCTCGAGAACTAGTCCATACCACCCACAAGGAAATGGGCAAGTTGAGCGGTTTAACCGGACTGTGATTCAGATGTTAAAGACTCTCACTGAGAAACAGAAGAATAACTGGACAGACTCACTAAACAAACTAATCTTTGCCTACAACGCTACTAAAAGGGACAGGGTACTTACTTTATGGACGGTCACTACGGTTACCAGTGGACATATTGTTCGGTTTATCTCCGAATGCAGATCAGGGTGACGGTAACCATCAGAGCTACATGCTAAAGTGGAAAAAGGGTATGAGAGACGCTTATGAGGTCACACGTGAGAATGCAAGTAAAGCTGCTGTTCGGAGTAAGAGACTATATGACAGTAAAATGAGATATTGTACCCTGTTGCCTGGTGATTGTGTTTTAGTCAGGAACCTGACTCCACGTGGGGGTACAGGCAAGCTGAGAAACCACTGGGAGGATGTTGTACACACAGTGGTTCGTCAAGTCAGCAAGGACATTTCTGTTTATGAATTGGAACCTGAAAGAGGCACAGGCAGGTCAAGAACTTTACATCGTAATCTCTTACTGCCATGTGACCATTTGCCCTTAGAGACTTATTTGCAGCCTAGGCCAAAGAGAAGGACCACCACAAGATCAGCTGAGACTCTGGAGATCCACTCGGAAGAGGATGACGATGATGAGGACAAGTATTATGCAGTGCCGCGTCACCTGAACACTCACCCTGATTAACCACAGCCTGAGAGGACCACAGAACCAACTCACAAGGAGGATAACTGACCTGAAGAGATGCTGCAGGAGACGGAGCCTAAAATTGCAGAAGCTGACCAGCCATCCGAGAATAACATTGAACAGATAGAGGACCAACTTGTGGAGATGAGCCTTCTTCCACGTCATCCACCTCCTTCTCCTACCTACATTGATCCTTGTGATGATGTGAATCAGAGACCCAGACGTGCATCTAGGAAACCATAAGTATTTACTTATGACAGACTGGGTACACTGACATGTTGCAACATACAGACTTTACCTTATTTTCCAGAACAGACTATGCCATGGGTACACAGTGTACATCCTTAGTATTTTCAAGGGTTTTATGGGTAATGTTAATGTTTTGGTTAATGCTTTACTTATCTGAGATTGAGTAAATGTTCTCACACTGAAAGATTGAATTTGAGGTCGTATCTCATTGAGACTGTCTTTACAGAAGAAGATGGATAAGGGAAGCACTGTAACCTCACAAGAATGGACTGTGTTGGTGTTCATTATAACATACACAGGATGAACATGCACTTAAGAGTGAAATGACATTTGAGACTGAATGAGTTTCTACTCAAACAGAATGTATAAAAAGAGTTCCAACCTGTAAACCTTTTTTCTTTGAATGAGTCGAAGTTTGACATGCACTATTACAGTCGTAATATGACCCAGCAGTTCCTGTGTTTAGGTCCTGATGTTGAGGACAACATCTATTTTGAGGGGGAGTATGTGACAGGTTGAGGAGGATTGGTGGTTGGGTACTTGGGGAGTATATCACACCCCAGTTTAGAAAATAGTTAATAACAGAACTACAAGCTGAGAATTAACATTTCATAATTATCTTTTTTTCATGAGAGATACAACTGAAAATATTCCTGATATAGTAAAAAAAGTATTAATACTATGTACAATATTTACAGTCTGAGAAGAGTTTGATGATTGCATGATCAATTGCTTTTCACCAGCAGAGAGTTACGTTGTGTGGTCGCACAGTGATGACGTTCTTGTTGTTGAATAAATAGAAATGGAGTAAAGATGTGAGCTACGTTTCCCTCTTTCATTTTAGCTCAACAATAACCACGTACCTCTCCCAAACAGTCGGAGCTGAGGAGGCAACAAACGCCCCTTTACAGAAGGCCCTGTAGGACCTGGTCTTCCCTGGACCAACCAAACGGTTCTCTTTCTCTTTCTTTATTGTGTATCATGTGTAATGTGTGTTTCTTTTACTTTTAATTTCCAATGTTATGTTCCATGTCTGTTTGGTTTTTTTGTTGTTTGTTTTTTAAATCACCAAATCATGTAAAGCACCTTGAATTACCCTGCTGTTGAAAGTGTGCTACACAAATAAAATTGCCTTGCATTGCCTTGCCTTGGTGATGGTAAACTAAACTCAGCAAAAAAAGAAACGTCCCTTTTTCAGGACTGTGTATTTCAACAATAATGTTGTAAAAATCCAAATAACTTTACAGATCTTCATTGTAAAGGGTTTAAACAATGTTTTCCGTGCATGTTCAATTAACCATAATCAATTAATTAACATGCACTTGTGGAATGGTCGTTAAGACCTTAACAGCTTACAGAAAGTAGGCATTTAAGGTCACAGTTCTAAAAATGCAGGACACTAAAGAGACTTGTCTACAGACTGTGAAAAACACCCAAAGAAAGATGCCCAGGGTCCCTGCTCATCTGTGTGAGCGTGCATTTGGCATGCTGCAGGGTGGCATGAGGACTGCTGATGTGGCTAGGGCAATAAATTGCCATGTCCGCACTGTGAGACGCCTAAGACAGCGCTACAGGGAGACAAGAAGGACAGCTGATCATCCTCGCAGTGGAAGACCACGTGTAACAACACCTGCACAGGATCGGTACATCTGAATATCACACCTGCGTGACAGGTACAGGATGGCCACAACAACTGCCCGAGTCACACCAGGAACACACAATCCCTCCATCAGTGCTCAGACTGTCCGCAATAGGCTAAGAGAGGCTGGACTGAGGGCTTGTAGGCCTGTTGTAAGGCAGGTCCTTACCAGACATCACCAGCAACAACGTCGACTATGGGCACAAACCCACCTTCGCTGGACCAGACAGGAGTGGCAAAAAGTTCTCTTCACTGATGAGTCACGGTTTCGTCTCACCAGGGGTGATAGACGGATTCGTGTTTATCGTCGAAGGAATGAGCGTTACCCCGAGGCCTGTACCCTGGAGCGGGATCGATTTGGAGGTGGGGGGTCCGTCATGGACTGAGCTTGTTGTCATTGCAGGCAATCTCAGTGACTTGCAGTACAGGGAAGACATCCTCCTCCCTCATGTGGTACCCTTTATGCATGCTCATCCGGACATGATCCTCCAGCAGGACAATGCCACCAGCCATACTGCTCGTTCTGTGCGTGAGTTTCTGCATGACAGCAATGTCAGTGTTCTGCCATGGCCAGCGAAGAGCCCGGATGTCAATCCCATTATGCACGTCTGGGACCTGTTATGATCGCAGGGTGAGGGCTAGGGACATTCCCCCTAGAAATGTCCAGGAACTTGCAAGTGCCTTGGTGGAAGAGTGGGGTAACATCTCACAGCAAGAACTGACAAATCTGGTCCAGTTCATAAGGAGGAGATGCACTGCAGTACTTCAAGCAGCTGGTGGCCACACCAGATACTGACTGGTACTTTTGATTTCGAACTCCCTTCATTCAAGGACACATTATTCTATTTCTGTTAGTCACATGTCTGTGAAACATTTTTAGTTTATGTCTTATGGTGTTGACTCTTTTAGTGTTCATACAAATATTTACCCACATTAAGTTTACTGAAGTTAAGCCAACAAAAGCAAATTATGGAAATCTCATAAAAATAAATACAACTTTGACTGAAAATAAATCTATTAAATGTGGTTTATTAAACATAAGATCTCTCTCCTCAAAGACTTTGTTAGGAAATGACTTGATTTGTGATAATCACATTGATTTCCTTTGTCTCACAGAAACCTGGTTGCAGCAGGAGGATTATGTCAGTATAAATGAGTCAACTCCTTCCAGTCATTTAAATTTTCACATTCCTAGAAATACTGGGCGAGGAGGAGGAGTTGCAACCATTTTCCGTTCTGATTTACTAATTAGTCCCAGACCAATTGATAGCTACAGTTCTTTTGAACATCTAACCCTTAATTTTCCTCATCCAAGTTGCAAAACATTAAAACCATTTTTGTTTGTGGTTTTGTATCGTCCACCAGGCCCTTACTCTCAATTCTTGGATCAGATCTCACATTTTTTATCTGATTTAGTATTAAATACTGATAGGGTTATTATAGTGGGGGACTTCAATATTCATGTGGATACTGAAAGTGATAGCCTAAATGCAGCCTTTAATGTTATTTTAGACTCAATTGGCTTTACTCAAAAAGTACAGGGATCGACCCACTCAGGTAAACACACTTTGGACCTTGTACTGACATACGGTATTGAGTGTGAGGAAATAACAGTCCAACCACATAACCCGGTCCTGTCTGACCACTTCTTGATAACTTTTGAATTTACTTTAACTGACCATCTTAAATCTGAAAGAAAATTTCATTATAGTAGAACTTTATCAGACAATGCTGTAACAATTTTTAAAGAATCTGTTCCATTCTTACTTTCCTCAGTGTCTCAGAGTAGCACAGTGGATGGCAGCAATTCTATCTCTAACCCTTCAGAAATTGATGGTCTGGTTCACAGCGTTACGTCCTCATTGCGTTTGGCATTAGATAGTGTAGCCCCATTAAAAAAGAAAGTGGCTAGCCATAGGAGGCTGACTCCTTGGTTTAACGCAGAGTTGCGTACTTTAAAGCAGAATACTAGGAAGTTGGAGAGAAAATGGCGCTCTACACATCTAGAGGATTCCTATTTAACCTGGAATAACAGTCTACTGCTGTATAAAAAGACCCTTCGACAAGCTAGAACAGCATATTTTTCATCATTAATAGAGGCGAATAAAAACAATCCTAGGTTTCTTTTTAGTACAGTTGCCAAACTTACACAGAGTCATAGCTCTGTTGAGCAAACTATTCCCCCAGCTCTTAGCAGTGATGATTTTATGAGATTCTTCATAAATAAAATAAATTTTATTAAAAATAAAATCATTGGCACCCTCCCAAACATGATTACTTCTTCCTCAGTAAATGAGTCAGTATCGGAAAGAACTGTAGAACCTCAGTTGTGCTTAGGCTGTTTTGATTCAGTCGAGCTTTCAGAATAATCAAAAATATTAGCCTCATCTAAACCTTCAACTTGTATGTTGGACCCAATCCCAACCAAATTATTTAAAGAAGTGTTCCATTTGGTTCCTGGCCCCATTTTGGATATGATGAATCTATCCTTAGTAAACGGATACGTACCACAGGAATTTAAAATAGCTGTAATTAAACCTTTACTCAAGAAACCTTCCCTTGATCAAGATGACTTAGTGAATTACAGACCTATATCTAACCTTCCTTTCTTATCCAAAGTCCTTGAGAAAATAGTTGCTAATCAAGTCTGTGAACATCTAAACAGTAACGAGCTGTTTGAAGAGTTTCAGTCAGGTTTTAGAGCTCATCATAGCACTGAAACAGCACTGGTGAAGGTTACTGATGATATTCTCATGGCCTCAGATAATGGACTGGTGTCTGTTCTGGTTTTGTTAGATCTCAGTGCTGCTTTTGACACAGTCGATCACAATATTCTCTTAGAAAGGCTTGAACATGTTGCAGGGATCAAAGGAACAGCACTAGGCTGGTTTAAATCATATTTGTCTGATAGATTCCAGTTTGTTCATCTAAATGATAAATCATCTTCACTCTCAAGGGTTACTTGTGGAGTTCCACAGGGTTCTGTCCTTGGACCAATTCTTTTCACCATATATATGCTTCCAATTGGTAGAATCATTAGACAGCATGGGATAAATTTCCACAGCTATGCCGATGATACACAACTATATTTATCCATAAATCCTGATGAACCCAGTCAGTTAGGTAGATTACAGGCATGTCTGGAAGACATAAAAGCATGGATGACCCTAAACTTTTTGCTTTTAAATTCTGACAAGACAGAAGTTGCTGTCTTTGGACCAGAAGTTCTTAAACAGAAACTGATTAGTCAATCACTTCATCTGGATGGCATTAAATTGGCCCCCAGTAATAACGTAAAGAACCTCGGCGGTATGTTTGACCAAGACTTGACATTTAAATCCCATATTAAACAGGTTTCTAGGATTTCTTTCTTTCACCTCCGGAATATTGCTAAAATTAGAAACATCCTGTCCAGGAGTGATGCTGAGAAACTAGTCCATGCATTTGTTACCTCAAGGCGGGACTACTGTAATTCTTTACTACCAGGAAGTCCACAAAATGCCATTAAAAGCCTTCAGTTGATCCAAAATGCGGCAGCAAGAGTTCTGATGAATATTAAAAAGAGAGATCAAATTTCTCCTGTTTTAGCTTCCCTTCATTGGCTCCCTGTTAAATCCAGAATAGAATTTAAGATCCTTCTTCTTACATACAAAGCCCTTAATAATCAAGCTCCATCATACATCAGAGATCTAATTGTTCCAAATGATCCTAAAAGAGCACTTCGCTCTCAGACTGCAGGTTTACTTGTAGTTCCTAGGATCTCTAAAAGTAGAATGGGAGGCAGATCTTTTAGTTATCAGCCTCCTCTCCTGTGGAACCAGCTCCCAGCTTTAGTCCGTGAGGCAGACACTCTGTTTTCTTTTAAGGCCAGGCTTAAAACTTTCCTTTTTGATAAAGCTTATAGTTAGAGTGGCTTAGGTCATCCTGAGCTATCTCTGTAGTTATGCTGCTATAGGCTTAGACTGCTGGAGGACAGACTTACCAATTTTCTTCACTCTGCTACTTCCTTTTCTCCTACTACTCTCCAGTTGTATTACAGTACATTCTGTTATTTCGACTGTTAACTTTGTTTTCTCTCAGTGTTTTTCTCCCCATAGAAGATATACCTGGTCTGGTATCCTGCTTGGCTGCAATGCCCTGTTGGACGGGGGGCATCGAGTGGGATGATCCTCTCAGTAACTGAACATCCACTGTGTCCTGTTATCAACTTTTTACTTTCTTTAACATAGAGAGTTGTCTTGTATCGGATCTTTTGTTCCTTCTGTGTTCTGCTCTGTCTTCTCAAACCCCCAGACGGTCGTGGCAGATGGCCGCTCCTACTGAGCCTGGTTCTGTTGGAGGTTTCTTCCTGTTAAAGGGGAGTTTTTCCTCTCCACTGTCGCTACATGCTTGCTCAGTATGAGGGATTGCTGAAGGATTGCTGTGGTTGAAATCTGCCCAACCTCACGCCAATGACTGACGCAATCTGCTGGGATTCCTTAAATAGGAAACTTTTTAACTGATTGGAATGTTTGTATAAATGTATTGAAATGACTTCTTGTTAAGTGCCTTGAGATGACATCTGTTGTGAATTGGCGCTATATAAATAAACTGAATTGAATTGAAGGTAAAAACAGTTGAAAGTCAGGGGACGTTTCTTTTTTTGCTGAGTTTATATTGTAACTGACAGAAGAGAGGCTGCTGAACAATAGTGCCACCAGGTCACCACATCACCAGTGTCACCCCCACCAGTAGCGATGACACAACGACAGAGACGGACAGAGCAGGGGTTCAAACCAGCAACCTTTCGGTTACAGGACGAGCTCCTACCTCCTGAGCCACAGTTAACCTGAGACACAGTAAGGGCCTGATGGATGATACAAAACCACAAACAACAGTGGTTTTGATGTTTTGCAACTTGTATGAGGAAAACTATGGATTAGATGTTCAAAAGAACTGTAGCTATTAATTGGTCTGGGAGTAATTAGTAAATCTGAATGAAAAATGGTTGCAACTCCTAAAATAAGGTAGACACAATGTGGAGCAATGTGTAGCAGGTATGGATAGCCAAGCGTGCCACAATTCCAAAAATCAAAATGTCAAAAAAAATCTCTTTTTATACATGTGACAATTTTAATAAGCTTGAAATCCATTTGTCAAATAAATTAATCTGTTCTTCTCTTAAAAGTAGTCTATATATTATTTTTAGATTTAAATTATTTGAAATTTTGAAAATGTTGTGCTGAAAATAGCATTGTTTTATTTTTTTAATCTCTGGACTTAAAAAATCGAAATCTCTCAAAGTTGTTAACACCACTATAGAAAAGTAGAATTCGCAGCAGTGTTGCTGTGGAGGCTAACCAGTAAGATATTAGGTTCTATTTAGTGAGACACAGCAGCAAGTTAAATTATTTCATTATTTACTTTATAACTCCTGCCTCTCAAAAGGTCTCTGCACAGCACTGGCAAGCCTTAACTATCAAAATTATTGCAAAAAAAAGGTTGAAATATCTCGCTTTGCATGTAATGAGTCGATATCATTTATTAGTTTCACCGTTTAAGTTGAATTACTGAAATACATTAACTTTTGCACGATATTCACAATATTTTGCATATTTTGCATGATAAATGTTCGAGTTTCACCTATAGCAGCATCCAATCCAGTTTGAGAGCCGATTTGTTTGTACTCTGCAAGTTTGTACTCTAGTTTGTATACATTTGTTTATGGAAATGTCCATTCTCTAAATGCCAGAGTAAAGATAAGAATATATACACTACCGTTCAAATGTTTGGGGTCACATTGAAATGTCCTTATTTTTGAAGGAAAAGCACTGTACTTTTCAATGAAGATAACTTTAAACTAGTCTTAACTTTAAAGAAACACACTCTATACATTGCTAATGTGGTAAATGACTATTCTAGCTGCAAATGTCTGGTTTTTGGTGCAATATCTACATAGGTGTATAGAGGCCCATTTCCAGCAACTATCACTCCAGTGTTCTAATGGTACAATGTGTTTGCTCATTGGCTCAGAAGGCTAATTGATGATTAGAAAACCCTTGTGCAATCATGTTCACACATCTGAAAAGAGTTTAGCTTGGTACAGAAGCTACAAAACTGACCTTCCTTTGAGCAAATTGAGTTTCTGGAGCATCACATTTGTGGGGTCAATTAAACGCTCAAAATGGCCAGAAAAAGAGAACATTCATCTGAAACTCGACAGTCTATTCTTGTTCTTAGAAATGAAGGCTATTAAATGCGAGAAATTGCTAAGAAATTGAAGATTTCCTACAACGGTGTGTACTACTCCCTTCAGAGGACAGCAAAAACAGGCTCTAACCAGAGTAGAAAAAGAAGTGGGAGGCCGCGTTGCACAACTGAGCAAGAAGATAAGTACATTAGAGTCTCTAGTTTGAGAAACAGACGCCTCACAGGACCCAAACTGGCATCTTCATTAAATAGTACCCGCAAAACACCAGTGTCAACATCTACAGTGAAGAGGCGGCTGCGGGATTCTGGGCTTCAGGGCAGAGTGGCAAAGAAAAAGCCATATCTGAGACTGGCCAATAAAAGAAAAAGATTAAGATGGGCAAAAGAACACAGACATTGGACAGAGGAAGACTGGAAAAAAGTGTTGTGGACGGATGAATCCAAGTTTGAGGTGTTTGGATCACAAAGAAGAACGTTTGTGAGACGCAGAACAACTGAAAAGATGCTGGAAGAATCCCTGACGCCATCTGTTAAGCATGGTGGAGGTAATGTGATGGTCTGGGGTTGCTTTGGTGCTGGTAAGGTGGGAGATTTGTACAGGGTAAAAGGGATTCTGAATAAGGAAGGCTATCACTCCATTTTGCAACGCCATGCCATACCCAGTGGACAGCGCTTGATTGGAGCCAATTTCATCCTACAACAGGACAATGACCCAAAACACACCTCCAAATTGTGCAAGATCTATTTAGAGAAGAAGCAGGCAGCTGATATTCTATCGGTAATGGAGTGGCCAGCGCAGTCACCAGATTTGAACCCCATTAAGCTGTTGTGGGAGCAGCTTGACCGTATGGTACGCAAGAAGTGCCCATCCAACCAATCCAAATTGTGGGAGCTGCTTCTAGAAGCGTGGGGTGCAATTTCTCCAGATTACCTCAACAAATTAACAGCTAGAATGCCAAAGGTCTGCAATGCTGTAATTGCTGCAAATGGAGGATTTTTTGACGAAAGCAAAGTTTGATGTAAAAAAAATCTTATTTCAAATACAAATCATTATTTCTAACCTTGTCAATGTCTTGACTCTATTTTCTATTCATTTCACAACGTATGGTGGTGAATAAGTGTGACTTTTCATGGAAAACACAAAATTGTTTGGGTGACCCCAAACTTTTGAACGGTAGTGTACATATGTTTCATTTTATTTAATCATGTGCTCTAAATCATTTTAGGATTTTTGCTTAAATTTCTGGTCCTTATTGCTGAAGAGAAATTTCTGTTTTGTCTGAATTGAATGGATGATAAAGTGTCTTACCTAAACTTAAAGAGGGATTATTTGTTTAACAATGCAGGGGATGCAAGCGCAACCTAGCTGCAGGAAGAGATGTTGGCCCCTCAAATTAGCTCTGATTCCCATTGTTACCTCCGCGAAGGAGGTTATGTTTTTGCCAGGGTTTGTTTGTTTATTAGCATGTCTGTCTGTTAGTTTGCAACATAACTTTCAATCAGTTATAGACGGATTTTGAGGAAATTTTTAGGTAATGTCTGGAAATGTCTGCAGTGGGAAGTGATTTGATTTTGGGAGTGATCCAGATCACCATCTGTGGGTGGAGGGGGAGACCTTAGCTGCCTTGGCGGAGGTCTGCGCTCTCAGAGTGCTTGTGGTATATAAAAGGAGAAACCCTAACTTTTTGGAAACAATTTGGTTTACAGAAAAGAAAGAAAAAAAAAGGATACATACTTTCGACTGCTTTGAAAGTTTCAGTTATAATACCAAGTGAAGGATTATGATGGAATAACACACATTCAGTTGCATAATCTCTGATCTACATGGCTGTATGCATGAAAGCAGAGTTGGAAGGATTTTAAAATTAATCAGTTCAGAACTGGACAAACCCCTCCTTGCTATATTTTAATCTATCTGCCACTTCTTATTTTTTTCTGTTTTTTAACCTGATTTGCACGCGCACGCACGCACACACACACACACACGCACACACGCACACACGCACAAGCACACGCACACGCACCCGCACACGCACACGCACACGCACACACACACACACACACACACACACACACACACACACATCCTCAGTCTGTTTCTTCATTTCTTTCTTTTTCTCATCCCCTCTCTCAATCCTCCTTGGGTGATCTTGTCATCTCATATCAGTGTCAGCTGATCCTGACGTGCAGTCTGGTACTTGCAGTTGCCTTGGCAACATGTCGGTTTGGTTCAAGCTGGCACCCAAACACAGGCTGGACGTAACCTTTATATCACATACTGATCACACTGTTAAGGTCAGGGTTCGGATAGGCTTAGCTCTGTGTTTACGCAAGATCATTGTGTGTGAAATGTTTTTACGGGCCAGTTTCATTGTATGGAAAGCATTCAAAGCAGCTGTGGAGGCATATAAGGAGGAAAGGATGTTGACAGAATCAAGAAGAGCTGGGTTAAAGACAAATAAATGCAAATACTAAGTAAACACTATTGCCAATAAGTGTTGTATTTATCGAAGACTTTGCTTAAATGGTTGTTTGTCCTGTGTGTCTCTGTGTTGCCTTGCGATGGACTGGTGACCAGAGATGGGGACTCGAGTTTGAGACTCCGACTCGAGTGCGACTTAAGTCACACACACAGTGACTTCAGACTTGACATGAGACTCGTCCTCGAAAGACTTCAGACTCGACTCGGACTCGAGCTGCGGGACTCGTGAACAATGTTTATTTTTAGGAAACAACTGTTTGCGGTAAAATATAGGGTGTTAAAATTAATGTAATACAGTCTGTGTACCCAATTATTAACTTTTTTAAAATTTATTAACCTTTAGGAATTAGGATATCCCTTTAGGAATCCCCTTAAGGTCTGTACTGTACTGTGTGTTCATGCTACAAGGCTAAAAGATTCTTGGTGTTTTGGTCATGTTGCAAAACTAATTATAAATCAAAATCAAAGCTGATACTGTATGCTGATTGATAAAGGAGTCAAAATAACATATTACATGCTTTGAATTCCTGGATGGGTCGCTGTAGGTGATGATGCAACACTTATAATCAGAGACTTGACTTGGACTGTAGCTTGAAGACTTGAGACTTGACTTGGACTCTAGCTCAGAGACTTGTGAGCGTCTCTGCTGGTGACCTGTCCAGGGTGTACCCCGCCTCTCGTCCTGTGACTGTTGGAGATATGCACCAGCCACCCCGAAACCCTGCAAAGGATGGACGGGTATAGATAATGGATGGATGGAACCGTTCATGCATTTTTAAGAATTTATTATGTCATTCAAACAAGGCAGATGGAGGGGAAACAGGCCCACAGCATCTCATATGCTCCAACTTATTTGAGCTAGCATAGCATGCTCTCTACACATTCATCCACTAATTCACTCCAAACTAGCCTGTAGTGTATGTCATGTTTTCAACAATGCATATGCATATGACATGCAGTTATTCCAATTAATTGAGGTCAGCACAGCTTAAGAACTGGTAATCAACCCCCTTGCTTGTCTTAGTCAGAAAAATGTTCAAAGATTTAAATCTCAAGAGGTAAATAAGAAAAAGAGACTGCAGTAAGGAACAAGTTTACAACATTGAGGCATTCAATAATTCTGTACAATGGGATACATTGTCCAACAGTGACTGTTTTAGCTAGAGTTTTTCTGTCTTCCTCCACCTGCACTGGGTCAAGGGGGCATGCTAGGATGGAGCTGCAACATCTTGATCAGCTAATATAATCACTTTTTCAAAATTTTATAAACTTTTCAGTATCGTAATTCCAATTTTTCTAACAATTCAAGCACTTTATTTAACACAAAAGGACAAGCTTCAGAAAAAGCTTAGAAACTTGTCAAATACAAATAATGTGGGTGAATGGATGAAACAACCATAATTTGAAATGATCACAGGGAAACGAGCAGATAAAATGGGCAAATCAATGCAAGTCATGGATAAAAATGATTTACAGACAAAAATAGAAGAGATTTGATCAAAAAACATACATTGAAAGAACTGGTAGGTAGAGAAACACCCATGTAGCCAAATAAGCAAAATGCAGAAAGGAAGACAGCATCTGACTGAGAAAAAGATGAAGAAGAGGAAAAAGAGGAAAAAGACAGAGTGCAAGATAGACAGCCAATGACGTAAAAAAGCCAAAGACAGAAGATGCGGCAGGTGTAGTAAAAGGTCAATGCTCCTGTGATAAGGCGTGCTTGGACAGCATGCTAACAGCGAGCTGCCGACTGCTTGTCGACACAATACCAGTGCACTTCACTGGCCACAGCTCAGTCAAAGCAGTACAGAGATGGAGTTGTCACAGGGTAAGGACCCTTTTAAACGCCCTGAGAAAACAAACATGAAAAAGAGGCAGTGAATAAATATGATGTCTAAAATATAGCAAAATAAATAAGCGTTTAAATTTGCACAGGGATAAGAAAGTGGTTTATAATCAGCGCAAAATTCAATTGTGCTGAAGTTGGTGTTGCAGTATGAATATGTGATAAATTATGCAAGATGTCTCAGTAATAGAGCATTGTGCATAAACAGCTTAGACCAAATCCCAAAAAAAGTCAGATGATTAGACAAAGCAGGATTACTGATGAACAATTCAGTGGGCTGTTCATAGGCAGGGACTAAGAAGTATAATGACCATTTTTATTTCCGGTGTTCAGTTTGCTGAAAAAGGGAGTGACTGCATTAGATCTGCTACATGCAGACATGGACAGATTTGTTGGCACCCATACTAGCGATGCAGACGGCATTAAAATAAATAATCTTTTACTGCAGCCTAGTAATCTCGCATTGAATATTTTGGAAAAATCCAACCTTTAATTTGAGTACATTTATTCAAAGTAGAAAAACAAATAATCTATGTAAAAATACAAATGTTTTTTTTGTATGTCCCCATTTGCCAAAATGAGATGCCTAATCTTCTCCTATTACATTTCCACAAATAGGAGCACAGATAGAAAGGGAGCTCTTGACTGTTCATCATTGCACAATTTAGATTTTATATCCGCTCCTGATGACCGTTTTTAACTCTGTGGTGGCAGCAGCCATCTTCTATATTGTGGACTGTTAGAGAAGCAGCTTATCGGCAGCTGAGAAGATGCGGCTAGATAGGCTCATTAGGAAAGGCACCTCTGTTCTAGGGTGCCCTATTGACCCAGTGCAGGTGGTGGGAAAGAAAAAAACTCTAGCTAAAATAACATGACTGCGTGAAAGTATTTCATCTTTCTCACCCCAAGCATAAAGCTGTTGTTGAACTGGAGAGGTCCTTTAGTGACAGATTGCTGCATCCTAGGAGCACAAAGGAGCATTCTCAGAGATCCTTCCTCCCAGCAGCTGTAAGATTTTATAACCATCACCCCTTTCCAACAGACTCAATAACTCTTTACAACGTTGCTATTATTTGCAGTTTTCTCATTTTAAATAACATGCCTTCGGTTATTTGCACATCCCTTTTTGCGTTTTTTTCCATTTCTTAGTCATTATAGTTGTTTTTTATGTGCATATATATTTATACACACATACATTGTACATTTTTCTTTCTTTATATTGCCCTACTCAGCTGCATATGTATTTTAATGTGTGTAGGCTATCTTTAATAACTGTACAGTATTATTTTTCTTATATTGTAACTTTGACTCTAACATATGGTCTCTTCCTATTATTTTAGTATTTCTTTTACCTTTGTGTGAATACACACGCTCTGACTTACCTTAAGTTGCTGCTTTGACACCTGAATTTCCTCACTGCGGGAGAATAAATGATATTAGAATTCAACTAAACTCTATTCTATTCTATTCTATTCTATTCTATTCTATTCTATTCTATTCTATTCAACAAACCATTTCTGTGTTGATTTCGCCATAGGTTTTGGATCATTAGAAAGCAGAAAGAATAATAATGAGGGCTTTTTATCAAAAACCTCCAGGTATTCTAAAAGTTCATCATGACATGGATTCTATTTAGGTTCCCAGGGCTACGCTCCTATGCGCCATCTCAGATCTGAAGGTCATTTTAGTTCCTGAAACCTGGCTAAAGACCTGCGGTGACCGCTCCTTTAAGGCAGTGGCCCTGAGGTTATGGAATGCTCTCCCGCTTTCTCTTCGATGTGTTGAATCTTTTTGTGTTTTTAGAAAGCTTTTAAAGACATGGCCTTTGTATCTTGCTTTCAAGCCATTTTAGAATGTTTTCTCTGGATTAATTGTTTTTGTTTGTTTAGTCCATTTTCTTGCATTTTCCTGTTTTGTTGCGAAGCACTTTGTGATTCCTATCTGTAAAAGGTGCTACATGAATACATTTTACTTACCTATTTTACTTAAATGGAAACAGGCCCAAAGCATCCTTCATCCGTTGTTACCAGTAGGCATAAGGTGTATTCAACATGTATAAGGGGGATCTTGTTGAAAATCAAGTCCTGTCACATCTCTGAAGTGTGAGTGGCTCAAGGTTTGAACACTGAATCTAGGTGTGGAATTCAGTGTTCAAATGCATCAGGCCACAATTTGTTACTTTTACTCTGATGTCATAATTTCCATTTCTTTTTGATATTCAGCAGTTTACTGACCGTTTGTTTGGGAATATAATTTCAAAGCTGTACTAGTCTCCCCAAGAGGTTAGATAATTATTTGCTGAGTTAATCCGAAAGTATGTCATGCTATCAGTTTTAGGTTCAAACATCTGGCATCCCGAAGAGGGCTCTCTTCATTAGTGTAGACTAGAGCTGTAATTGGGCCTTAAAAGTTGGGCCCGGCCCGAGCCCGAAGGAATTCAGCCCGAGCCCGAAGAGTATATTTTGATTGACAGCTTATTAAAGCCTGAACCCGATTACAGACTGACATTATTCAAAAGTCACACATCGGGGCCCGTTTCCGCTATAAATAAAATTACACCGGACAACGCGGTTGTCCGGTGTCCGCAGGTTTTCAATTTACTGGACAAATGTTTGAAATTCCCGTCAAATAGGCCTATTATCTGAAGCTTAAAATAATAAATGAGGCCCTGCCTATAGGAATAATATCAAGGCATGTCGATTTATAATTTTTTGTTTTTAAAGTCTGCAGCTTTATGAAATAAAATTAACATCGTCAACTAGGCTATCTCACATGCATGACTTTTAAAATAAAGGCTATTGCACAAGCCTGCCCTCTTAAAACATGAACATAAAGAAACTTAAGGCCTACCTATCAGATTCAATATTTAGCAAACAAAAATACATATTCACCAGCGGCTAACCTCCGTGTCACCTCTTCAGGATCCATTTTGCATGTTGTTTGCGCTAATAAGATGATCCGCTGACTGCTAAAACCCGAGCCCAGCCCGAGCCCGTGGACAGTGATAGAAATTAAGCCCGAACTCGTCGGGTCGGGCAAAGATCTTCAGCTCTACATTTGCATATTATTGCAGTTCTTAATGTGTTAGTATTGCTATTATTTCGTAATTGCAGTTATAATTGAGTAGCAGCTGCTTAAATGCAGTGGCAGTTGTGCAGAAATCTGGTAGGAGACATGGAGAACGTCTCATGGAAGAAGTCAAAAGATGTGAACATTTAAACAACCCTTCACTGACGGACTAAAAAGATGCGCAGCAGGCTTGTAAATTGTGAAGGAAATTGCGGGACAAGTTGGTTTAGAGGTGGTCAACCTCTGTTGTCCTGGCAGGGAATTTTCTTTGCAACACTCCCAAGGACGCAGAGAAGTCTGAATTGAAAACACCTCTGTTGATACATGTGCGTGCAAGCTTAATGGTTGGCATGAAAACTTGGTGACCTCAAAAGGACACTCAATTTCTAAGACTTTTATTGTCTACTAGTCTTGCTCTTTGTATGTGATGGCAAGATAAATAAAAAGAAGGATAAATAGCCACGGCTACTAGGTTGGAGGAGGAGGCTATATTCGTACCCCAGAGAAACAGAAAGTCTTGGATTTTAATTTGAAAGCTCCTCGAATTTCCATTGAAACTAAAAGAATCATGAAAGCTATAGTAAGACCCCAGCTGATGTATACATTGAGAACCATCTTGCTGTGAGAAGATAATGCTATACTCAAAAGCCAGTGGGTTTCCAAGAAGCAAATATCCTATATTTCACACACTATTTCAGTTTGGAGTGTTTGTTGGAGTTGATGACATCAGCATTGCCACTTGTGACATTTTCATAAAATCAGCGTGATATATTGGGAGCTCGGTGTTCTCTGACCAGTCATTAGTCTGACTGGCATTGTGGAATAAACTTCGTTGGCTTACACATAAAAAACTTGGTCATTTCTGCCAACTTTTGCCAGCATATTTCTTGTGTTTGTTTATGTGTGTGATTACATGTGAAAAAAATACACGAGTCACCACATTCCTCTGTGCTCTTGTGTGAAGTTGCTCATTTGTCTCAGTCAGTGCAGTATGTGTTTATTTGTCACGATGTTTGTGTGTGCATGTGTCGCCTATGGCTTCTATCTATGGAAGCAGAGAGATGAATGGAGGCCTGTGAAGCAATGTTGATTACACAGCCTCTTTCCTTCCTCCTTTGTCTTTCTGCTGCACAGAAAGCAGAAGGAACAAGAACAAAGACAGAGTGCAGTGAAATGCAGGCCAAGAGCAAGAAACGAGGAAAGGAAGAAATGAAAATTAAGGAAGATACAAAAAGTAATAAACTTGTCTAGAGATTAAATGATAATAAAACAGCAATCAGTTTTAACAGATGAATATGAAAAGGCCAAGTTTTAGGAGACTTGAAGTCTGTGTTTCACAAAGCTGGCTTTTGAATTTTTTAAGAAAAAGTCTCAGAGTTTTTAATCAAAGACATTTTGGCAACTTTTCTAGTAGTGAAACTGTTTGGTTCATTCCATAGTTTCTAGAATAACTGTGCCCTAGAAAATAAACCCCAGGAATCTCTGAATGAATAGAAGAATCCTTTGTTGTCCCACAAAGGGGAAACTTGGCTTTAACAGCAGCAAAGTGACAGATAATAGAAGCATTCACAATCACACAAGAAAGGTAGAAAAAGTATAAAAATAGAATTAAGAATAATATGTACATTAAGGACACAATTACAAAAATCATAGTACTGTACAGTTTTTAATAATGAGGTGGCATTATCAGATTAGAATGTGCAACCGAGTAGGATAATTTAAAAACTGAATATTTACATAATGTGGATGTGTAATTGTGCAATAAAAAGTAAAAATGTAAACGTATTATTTACAAGAAGTTAACAGAATATAAACTGAGAAAAACAGATTGCAAATAGCAGCCGCAGAAATGTTAATTAAATGAATGAAACAGTGCAAATTACAGCAGGGGTGTAAAGATTATTGAGTTTGTTGGGAGCAGTTCTGGTTGTAAAGTTTAACAGCTGCAGGGAGGAAGGACCTGTGAAAACACTCCTTCATACACCTAGGATGCAGCAGTATGACACTGAAGGAGCTCTGCAGCTCAGCTACATTTTCATGCATGGGGTGGGAGACATTCCTGTAAAGAGCATCCGTGTTGTGGCTCCAGTCCATTTTATTGTTTAGGTCAACACCCAGGTACTTATGAGAGTCCACTATCTTGATGTCCACTCCCTGGATGTTCACCGGTGTCTGTGTGGTGGGTCTGCGCCTGTAGAAGTCCACCACCAACTCCTTGATTTTCCCTGAGTTGATCAGCAGGTGGTTCTACTGGCACAAGTCCACAAAGTCTAGAGTCCCCTGCCTGTACTCCACTGATGACTCTGACCCCACAGAATCATCAGAGAACTTCTGTAGGCGGCAGCATGGGGAGTTGATGGAGAAGTCTGCCGTGTAGGGTGAAGAGGAAAGGTGCCAGTACAGTTCCCTGTGGGGCCCCCGTACTGCAGACCAGCCTGTCGGAGACAAAGCCCTGCGTGCTCACATACTGTTGGCCCCCTGTGAAGTACTCCACTATCCACTGCGACATGTGGTGGTCCACTCCTGAAAGCTCCAGCTTGTCCCTCAGAAGTCCCGGCTGGATGGTGTTGAAAGCACTGGAGAAATGAAAGAACATGATCCTCACAGTGCTTCCAGGCTTCTCCAGGTGAGTCAGAGCTCAGTGCAGGAGGTAGATGATCCACCCCGATGCAAGGCTCATAGGCAGCTGATCCAATGAAGATCTCACCAGAGGGCAAAGATGGTTGAGAAGCAACCTCTCGAGGGTCTTCAGCAGATCCGAGGTCAGGGCTACTGGCCTGTAGCTGCTGAGGTCCTTCGGATGTTCATCTCTTCCTCCTCAGCTCGCAGGGGATGTTGGCTCACTCGGTGGGAGGCAGCACAGCGGAGCTACCCAGAGCTAGCAGCTGATCCCTGGTGTAAACAATGGCCGATCGGACGTCCACACGTTCTCCGGACACAAATGCCATGAAAAGGGCAGTAAGAAACACGATTGTCCACAAAATCCTCAGCTCCCTTGTGGGAACAGCAGTCCACAACAGAAGAATGATAACAAAACACACAAAAACATCAAAGAGCATGAATTTAAAGAGAGAAAAAAAAAACTAGATCGAGCTGAGCCTGGCTGCCTGCGCCGCGTGGTGCCCTAGTTTTTATGAGAGCAACTTGCTGATGAAATACTTGGCATGGCAGGTGTATGAAAAAGGGTGACAGTCAGTGCGTTTGGATACAGTAACCCCTCCTTTCCACCGGACGCGTAAGCAGCACGTTATAGCAGCAGCACGTTTCACTTGCGTGTTCTGCTGCTTGGCCACTGGGTGCGTATGAGGCGCATAGCAGCAGGGAACAGTGTTGCCAACTGTCTCTGACAGAAAGTGCCTGAAATTGCCCCAGAAAGTCGCTAGATGTTGCCAGATGACGTCATACGCTAATTTGCATAATGATGATGTCATCACGTGATGACGATTGAAACAAAGGAGGAAAAAATTATATTTAGATCAGGATTTGATCATACAGGTTAAATAATATATTATTTAAACAGGGGAAACATGCTACAGGGAAATGTGACTTCTGTCTTCAAGAAGAGACTGTGGAACATGTTAAATTATTTTGCCTGAAGTAAACTGTTGAGAAACCTGGTAGCCTACAGCCTAATTGACAAGATATCAAATTGCAACTGGACATCAAAGACCTTTTTAAGAAATTTAAAGTTCTGAAACATACATTTGCTGAGATACCTCAAGAAGATTAAATTCATAGAGAGAAAATAGTTGTTTGTTTGTTTTTTAGTACTTTGTAAAAATAAGTAGGCCATATTTAGCATGCATGAAATGTTTCTTGCCAACTGCCATTAAACAGAAGTTTATTTCTTATGATATTATTTTCAGTGGGTCTTTTTTGTCATAAGTTTTAAATGTCCCACGTTTTTGAACTCACCATACATTTTGAACGTTCCTTGAATGCACCACAGGTGTGAGATGCAGCGTAATACAGAGTGGCTACTGCCTTAATTCCAGTTGAAAGATCAGTTTTATATACATGCAGATTTATTTTTTACTTTTGAATTGACATTAACTACAAAACAACTTTGTTTGTGAGTGGATGAAATGAACCGAAAAAGTTTGATTGGTCAGTGGACATAGTCTGATCATGCTGCAATACACATGCGCAGATCATTCCATTTCTGAGCGTCAGGAAGGAGGAAGCTGGGTCTCTAAAATGCAGGAAATATCGGTGACAAAGTTTCACAGAAAGTAGCTAAGGGTGGTCAGAAATGTCGCTAGATATGTCGCTAGGCACTTTTTTGAAAAAAAGTCGTTAAGGGGGTCTGAAAAGTCGTTAGAAATAGCGACAAAGTCGCTAAGTTGGCAACACTGGCAGGGAAGCAGCTGTCACAGAGAGAGCACGAAATCACGCGAGATTAGCAACAACAGGCGTGGTTTCGTCAGTAAACGCAACAACCATAGACTTATATAAACGTCTATGACAACAATAACCAGGATAAGGCAAGGCAAGGCAATTTTATTTGTATAGCACACTTTCAACAGCAGGGTAATTCAAGGTGCTTTACATGATTTGGTGATAAAAAAAAAACACATAAAAGAAACACACATTACACATGATACACAATAAAGCAAGAGAAAGATAAAAAAAAAAAAGCAAGAGAGCATGAACACATTTCATACATATGACATCAAGCATTTACTCGAAAGCAATTCTAAACAGATGGGTTTTTAGTCTCGATTTAAAGCAGTTCAGAGTTTCAGCAGCTCTACACTCGTCAGTAAGTCTGTTCCAGATAAGGGGAGCATAGAAACTGAAAGCTGCTTCTCCATGTTTAGTTCTGAGTCTAGGGATGTTTAGTAGGCTAGAGTTGGAGGACCTGAGTGGTCTTGGTGGTTGGTACCGTGACAACAGATCTTCAACATATTTTGGTGCTAAGCCATGTAAAGATTTATAAACTAGTAGGAGTATTTTGAAGTCTGTTCTCTGAGCTACAGGGAGCCAGTGTAAGGACTTTAGAACTGGGGTGATGTGCTCTACTTTTCTGGTTCTAGTGAGGACGCGAGCAGCAGCATTCGGGATCAGCTGCAGCTGTCTGACTTTTTAGGCAGACCTGTGAAGATGCTGTTGCAGTAATCAGTCCGACTAAAGATAAACGCATGGATGAGTTTTTCTAGGTCGTGTTGCAAAAGGATAAGACAACAACATGACTCCAAAAGGTTTGTGTTTCATTTTATGTCCGTTTTATATTCGCCAATAAGTTTGTGTTATGTCAGGGAATATCCAAAATCGCTCATTTGTGTGATGACACACAAATGAGACCCTCCCGCGAGGTACTGACTTCTCACAGGGCTGCACAGGTAGTGACCTTTTTTAAGTAAAGCAACCACAAAGCTGCACGTTTCTTTTATTTTGAAAATTTCCGGATCCCGAGCCATCATATTTCCTGTCTTCCCCTATCCAAAATGTAGAAATTTACGTGTTTTAGAGGCGTACCGCGTAGAAAATAGGACTGCTGCGTATATTTAGAAAAGTGCTGCGACATGACGCTCCTGAGACGCGGCAGACTCGTGCTGCTTTCGCCTACGGTGGAAAGGGTTCTATTGACTACAATGGTGCCTATCAGCTGTGTATGACGTGCTGCTCCTGTAACGTGCTGCTTACGCGTCCGGTGGAAAGGAGGTGTAAGAGAAAATTGAATGACTGCTTTGAATGCATGTTTACACTTCAGTCCAGCTGAAGTCGAACCAAACTGGCCAACTCCTAATTGAGCTAATACACCCAGATAATGCAGTTAGTAGGTGAAAATGTTCCGCATGTAAACAGCATCCTAGCTAAATCAAGCTGTTACTGGTCTGGTCACTCCCCTTTCCAGAAGTGACGAGACCGCGGAAGTGGAAACAACAACCACAACACCGTTACAACAACAACACAGCAGCAACAACTGTAACGCAATCAAACAGTACAGCACTTACGAAATGTACTTTGCTGCAGCATTGTTGTTGACCATTTCGTTGCTCATTTTGCATATCCGGCTTTTTACTCCTTCTGCTTTACTGCTGCTAGCATATTTGTGTGACGCTATAGACCAACCGGAGGAATGCCAACACGAAAGAGCACATGTCGCCACCTAGCTAGTCAAAAGCACTACATTCAGTAATTAGATTTTTTTACAGACATGTAAACTCGGATAAAGGCTCTCACTCTGGTTAAGATATTAGCTTGATTAGATCCATTGCTTGATTTAGATGTGCATGTGAACACACTGACTGAGAAACACATAATATGCTATGAGACTCCAACATTTATTTTGCAAACTGTTGTTTGACTATAATTTCTTTACTGAATGTAGAACCAAGTTTTAAAGGGGCTATATGCGATTTTCTGAAATTTAAACTCGCGACTGACCCCATGTGGCCAAAAACGGAACTGCTCCTCCTTTCTGCTCGCTCTCGCAGCGCGCGCTCGTGCGCTGGTCGCTCTCAATCTTCAATCTTTTTCGGGCACTTATCAGGGGTTTAACTTTCTTAGTCTTATGTGGAGTTACTGTTGGTGTCAGAGTTGTCCTTGGTCTCTTCTGTGTATTCGCACAATCCATTGAACTGCTTGCGAGTGCTGACTAGCGGTGGTGACAGAGTGATCTGAAACATTTAACATGAACGCCTTTGACGTTACATCCGCAGACAGCGCGGGAAAATCCGACCCGACAGAAATTGGATACAGGCTTATAGGTGCACCCACTGTGAGCTGACAAGGTGTCAGTATGCTAATCAGGAGATGTTGGAGTCATAAATGGTCATATAAAAAGGCTATTGTTACGTTTATTTTGGGGAAAAAGTTGCATATAGCCTCTTTAATGTCGTTTCATAAGACAATTTTATTGTGTGGCTGTAAAGACAAGACTTCTTTAGCTGCATTTGCTTTGCACAAGTCAGTAATTTGAGTCGTGTCCAAAGACCATGTTGGCTTATGTAAAAAGATACCTTTTATTTGCTCCCGAATGATAAATCTTTGAATATTTTAACTCTGTCTCAAAATTAAGAAATAACTGTTCCATATGTTCTCAACTGGGCTCTTTGCTCTCAGACTGCAGGTTTACTGGTGGTTAACAGTTTCTACAAGTAGAATAGGAGGAAGATTTTTTCAGCAATTGTGCATACATTAAGGTATTTTTTGCAGATATTGTTGGCATTACCTTTGTGTTTTTCTTTCTTTTTGTAGATGGTGCCCCTGATCCAGTGCTCCCACATTTACCTGCATCTCATCCTAGACAGAGTTACTGGCAGAGCTGTTGTTGCCAGCAACTTTAGTTAATAAAGTTATTTTTTAATAGAAGCAATTCTCCTGACTGAGATCATCAGGTTTTGGTTGTTTTTTTCCTGGACACAAGTGCCAACTATGTTCTCGCTGCTAATATTTTAGTGTACTCTCTTGGTTTTTCTCATTGAAAGCCCCAGTACTCCTGGGTTATTTCCCTCTTTATAACGTCCTCTCTGCCCCTCAGTTGACTGAGGGAGGTTTTTGTCTGGCTAAAAGTGAGTGGTCCCTCTCCACTGTCTTTACATCCTATTTTAGGAGATGGTATTGCTACTCTAGTGCTCATTTTAATCTGTGTTATACTGTATATCTAAAAATGTTGGCTTAAAAATCATTGATCATTGATCATTGATATAAGCAGGCAGCAGGACTCAAAGAGAGGGGGAGACACTATAAACTTGTATTGCCCTTCACCGCTTTGATTTCCTCCTAGCCACACCCATATTCTCTCATCCACATTTTGATTGGTCCAGCTGCAAGCAGCAGTCTGCTAACTCTCCCCTCTGCTTACCCTCCTCCCTTCCTCTCTCCTCCACCCTCCCTCCCTTTCACCCATTCTCTGTCTATGCTGCTCACCAGTGAATGAGTCCGCTCAGTCTCGCTGTTCCATAGTGCAGCCTCTTCCTCTCTCTCTCTCTCTCTCTTCCACCGTTCTCTCTGTCCTTCTCTGCCTTTGGAGCAGACAGAGGAGCATCAACACGGCAACGGAGCCACTCAGGAAGAACGGAGAAACCTGGAAACAAACCCTGCTGAGCGCACTACGAGCTTCTGAACATTTCCAACAACAACAGATAAATCTAATGTGAAACAGTTCCAAAGGCAAACCGAAGCAACAGATTGCCCTTTAGGTACAACTGTTGCTGAACCTGATGGTGGCCCTCCTGATCTGAGACGAAGCAGGCATTTGCGGATTTGGAAAGACAATTTCTCTGAATGAAAGAAGAGCATTTGCTCTTCCCAAAGCAGGAGGAACTAACATTGCCAGGCAACAAAAACGGAGATCTTTGAATCATTTGGGAAAGCAACACGGTTCATGCAGGGCGTGAACATCACCTTTAACACCTTCATCATCATCATCTGTTCCTATCGTTCATGCTTTTGCAGAAACCAAAGATTACAAGTCATTTGTATGCACAGAATAGATGGAGGATGTTAGTTTAGAGGTAAGCTGTGAATTGAATATAGCAACATCAAGTCTAATGGGTGTAAAGATGCAGGTAAGAGCGACCCAGTGATGCCAGTAAATCCAACAAGAAATGACTTCTGAAGACCAAATAGGGTAAAAGAGCAGGATATCTTCAAGTATCTAATAAAGAACAAAACAAGAAAAACTAGTAATGACTGGTGCATGTTCTTAATAAACAAAAACTGCATGAACACGAAGGAAGTGAGCATCCATATCTCGCTACAGGACTTTCTTTTTTCTAGGATGTTTTTGCACCTGTGGAGCTTGCTTCTTTAAAAGCACACAAACCTTTCCTTCTTCTTGACTTTCGTTGCAAACTAAATCCCAGCGCCGATTTAAGTCGGTGTTGGCATTCTTTTTCTGACTCTTCTTTTCGGGGTGAAGTGGATCTGCCGTGGGGGCAGCAGACAGCCATCCAAGACGCCGCGAGCCGTACTCCGCGTGAAGAATGCCCAGCCGCGCTTGGCCAAGCCGGCCGACCCGGGCCCGACGGCGGGCCTATACATGGAGAGATCGCAGAGCCGCATCAGCCTCTCGGCGTCCTTTGAGGCCCTCGCCATTTATTTCCCCTGTATGAACTCCTTTGACGAGGACGATGGCGGTAAGTGGGCTTGAGCACACATAGCAAAACGTGCATTTGTAGCAAAATTTGCAGCTTATTGTTTACCTGTCTGTTTTCACAAGTCAGGTTATGTTAAATGGCAGTTTAATTACAATATGTACACATTAAACCAAAATCTTGAAAGGGCTTGATGCAAGTTTTACAGTCACTACAGGTTTACAACAGGGGGTAAATATTTAGCTAATTAGAGAATAAATCCCTCCTCTGTTATCCTATTTCTATCATTGTCCAACAGTAAAAGCAAAACAACATATTATTTGTACAATTTGCTGCAGGAACGTAAATAAATTATACATCATTTTGCACTTTACAGTATTGGAAGAAAAAAAAATATTTTGAAGAAGTTTTGACCCTGGATTGAAGAAGAGGAGCCTGTTCATGTATGATTTTATGATGATGTAATGCTTTTTGATCTGGACTGGTATTATTGCTGGATTTTTCTACTCCTGGTTTCCCATCACACTAATCTTGTCTACAAAACTGCTGTAGTGGATAATCTTAACAATGCAGTCTGATGTGAAAGATATGTTTTCACTTGTACACGGTCGCGGTGATCTTTAGAGTAAAGGTTGAAACATATTCAGCGTGTTCTTTAACATTTGGATAATATTTTTGCTCAGACTAGAATTACAACGTCGAACCAAAGTGGTGAAATATCAGTGACGTACCAAAAAGTGACATCAAATGGTACATCAAAAATGCAGTGGCCAGCAAAACTATTCATACCCTTTGAAGTTATTTTTAACACATCCTACCACATTACAATCACAACTTTCCGTATGTTCTTGGGATTCTATGTGATAGGCTGTCACAAAGTAGTACATCATTTGTAAGGTGGAAAAAAAGACAAATGGTTTTTCAAAAAATTTATATCTGAAGTGTGGAGTTCATTTTTTATTCACATTCCCCGAATCAATACTTTGCTGGATCAGCTTTCTGTGATGTGTGTGGCTGCAGCTGCAAGTCTGTCTGCATGTGGAAGTGAGGTAAAAACAGAGTAGAAAATGAATGTTTTGCGAATGACCTTTGCTTATCGTGGACTCTAAAACATATTTTTACTCAACAAGATCGTAATCCTTCATGCAAAAACAACTAATACTGTTAACAAGGGACTTTTTTTTTTCAGTGGAGTTTGATGACTATAATTAAGTGTCTCACCAACTTTATTTCCTCCTTATTTTCAATTTTTCTCACTGTTTGGTTAGGATTTAGCACAGAAGCCAAACAGGTAGAGTTTACAGCACATAGATTTACCGCCCTCCCAATCATTTGCAAAAATTTCACAGTCCTAGCATCACGGTAAAAAGAAGGTACCCTGTATCAGTTCTGCTTTTTGCTTCAGCAGTGTTTCAGTAGCGTAGTCTGTGCTCAGTCTGACGGTGCACATAGCAACTGAGCAGCTGATGCGTTGAGTATGCAAAATGTCATGATATTTATTATGGGTCCCATGTTAATATCTCTTCCAGAACTGCAGCCCCAAGCCACCTAAGGTTTCAGAGTGGTGCCGATTTTCCCACATCCAAATGTGCTTTCTAATGATAATATATCTTAGGAGCTGTTTTGCAGTTCAGTTTTGGTGACCAAATTTTTTTCTCTCTGGTGTTTCTTTTAGAGTTCACCACAGCAGTTCAACCATCCATATCTCACCGTATCCCTCTCATGCCATTGACGCAGCAACCCTCTTCATATTGTCCTTCACCACGTCCATAAACCTTCTCTGTGGTCTCTTTTACTCCTGCTTGTAAACTATAAATGCAACATATTTTATCTAATATGTCTACTATCTATCCTATGCACATCTCAGCTATGACTCTCTTACTTTGTCTCCAAACAGCTTTACTAGAGCCAATTCTTTGGTGAAGTAATTTCTAACCATGTCCATTGTGGTCACTCCCGAAATCTGAACATATTCTGCTCTGCCTGCTGTCTTTTTCTTTCCCCAAACCACACATCATAGTAAATCTTACTACTATCATGTAAACATTCGCTTTCATTCTTCCACAGATCCATCTCATTCACACAAAAGGATTCTGTGTTGATTTCACAGATTTTCCTTCTTCGTTTTTCCAAAGAGTACTTTCTCTTATCCATGCTCTCCCTGCACTCTGAGCTTCCTCTTGGCAACTGTGTTCCATCCATCCATCCACTATGTATACATGTCCATCCTCTGCAGGGTTGCAGGGGGCTGGTGCCTATCTCCAGCAATCATCAGGCGAGAGGCGGGGTACACCCTGGACAAGTCGGCAGTCTATAGCAGGGCAACATGGAGACACAACAGGACAAACAACCATGCAAACACACACTCATACTTGAGGGCAATTTAGAGAGACCAATTAACCAAACAGTCATGTTTTTGGAATGTGGGAGGAAGTCGGAGTACTCGGAGCAAGGCAACAGTGCTATCAACTGCGCCAACTGTGTTCTTGGTTTCAAAAACTGAATCGTGGCGACCACAGACATAAAAAAGGCAGCAATTGTCAAACTGGAGTAACTGCTGAGTGAGGAACATTTAAACCTGCAGACGTTACCATTTTTAAAATTGTTGCCATCAACAAACTTGCTGATCCTCTCAATCTTTTTCGTTTGTCAGTAGTGAACTGGGAGACGTATAATTTTGTGCAAATTCGGCGCAACGTCAGCCCAGATGTCCATGCAACTTGAGGGAAAATCATCCCTCATCTCCCCTTGTTTGGTAGAGCTGAATTTCTAAGCTGGGATAACTGGACATATAACACCAAAAAGGTGACTGGAAATTTTTAAATATTCTGTGAAAATTAGTGGGATATGGTAACAGTAAAAAAAAAAAAAAAAGAGGTTGTAGTAGAGACAGTCTAGAATCCACCAGACAGCTAGATTTCCACTGAGAAATCAAAGATTTTGATCCAACGTTCATAAGATAACTTGTAGCAAATAAAATAATATATCTATGCATGGTTTCTTCATCTATTAATAGCATTTTGATTTATATAAGGCCATGTACTGCACATTTTGTAAAATCTGAACATTTCTTAATGTGCTTGATGGAAATCAGTGGCGCCCAGGTTAGCACTTAAATCGCATCATGTACTTTCAAAAGTAAACTAACTGTAACTTATGTGTAAACATGTAATTGGCTGCTTAACAAACATGTTGCATGTGACTTGCAAT
The DNA here is from genome assembly GCA_963556495.2 of Valencia hispanica. NCBI lineage: Eukaryota > Metazoa > Chordata > Actinopteri > Cyprinodontiformes > Valenciidae > Valencia > Valencia hispanica. The sequence continues at coordinate 7,777,168 of OY747708.1, read as the reverse complement.
GTGTAGTTTTAAAACAGTGTTAGCTTAATTAGAGTGAAGGGTGGCACTTCTTAAGTTTTCACACCATGACTGTCTATGTTTTTTTCAAACTGGAGATATTTCCAAACAGCCAAATCAGTTTTACTTGTTAGCAAGGGAAAGTGTATCAACCCGTCTTCCACCTTCTAACCTGCAGTACTCTGCAACAGGTTGGGGAGGGGCAGTCCAGAGTTTATAGAGCTTATGCTCTATACAGTCAGAAACAAATTCTTTTTTATCTCAATATAATGACTTTTAATTTAGTGATTGAAATGATAGAAAGGCTCAGCAATTTTGAAACTACACCTTTTTAAAACCTTTTAAAACTTTTGCTGTATCTTTTTTTTAAACTCTTTTTGATATATTTTGCATATAAGTCAGTTTTTTTAATTAGAAGGTAAAACCACACTGACGGTATAAAAAAGGTGATGTTTTTCAGATTATTACCAAAATACTAGGTTTTGTTTAATAAAGCTTACTTTCATTGATTACAATAGAAATGAAGTGGAAGCTTTTGTTCTTGAAGTTTTTTCTTCAAGTGTTATTACTATGTGTTTACACACAGATTGTGAAAAACATATTTGACTTATTGTGCCCATGCCCTGTGCGCTCACGCAGATACACAGGTGATGCTCAGCGGTTACACACATATTTGACAGAAGTGTATGAGGTAATCAGAGTGAAACGGCAGGCCATGGTTTGTGGCTCTCAGACTAATTAAATGCTAATATGGTTGCTGATTGTGGCTGACTGCAGCTAAATAGAGGCCTGATTGCAGGTTAATTCTCACTCTCCGCCTCCGTCTAAGTGTCTCTCTGTCAGAATTTCATTCTCTCCGAGTCATTTGCCCTCTCTGGTTTGAAAACCCGGTTTTCAGGTTAATTCTGTCCTTCCTTTCACAAATTGCCTTTTAATTGCTTTATCACTTGTTTTCTCTCCATTCCCATTGCTCTCCATGGTCCTGTTCACGCACATCTGTCTGGTGGAATATTCATAAAGATGGGGCTTTAAGAGTGGGTTTTAATGCATCAGACATGAAATGAGATCAAGCACATCAGAACACTTGTAAGCAAGTCTGGCCAGCTTGTGGCTACATCCTAGCGAGATGTACAAGAATGAATCCTTTACCATAAATAAATGATCAACCCCTGGTTTCTGAACCTCTGGTTTGATACCCACATTTATTTATCATTGGACCATGATTGTGTACTTTCTGAACTCAGTACCATCCATTATGCTAGAGTTCACACCTTCGGTAGTGGAAAAAGAAAGGCAAGGCAAGGCAATGCAATTTTATTTGTATAGCACACTTTCAACAGCAGGGTAATTCAAGGTGCTTTACATGAATTGGTGATTTAAAAAACAAAATAAACAGACATGGAATATAACATTGTAAATTAAAAGTAAAAGAAACACATTACACATGATGCACAGTAACACATGATACACAATAAAGCAAGAGAAAGATCAATAAAGCAAGAGAGCATGAACACATTTCATACATATGACATCAATCATTTATTCGTAGGCAATTCTAAACAGATGGGTTTTTAGTCTCGATTTAAAGCAGTTCAGAGTTTCAGCAGCTCTACACTCGTCAGGAAATCTGTTCCAGATAAGGGGCGAATAGAAACTGAAAGCTGCTTTTCCATGTTTAGTTCTGAGTCTAGGGATGTTTAGTAGGCTAGAGTTGGAGGACCTTAGTGGTCTTGGTGGTTGGTACCATGACAAGATCTGGTATTAGCATCTAGTGGATATATTAGCATCTAGTGGATATATGGTAAGTGAATTGAACTTACATAGGACTTTTCTAGATATATTGACAATTTTTAAACTAGTTTATTTCACAACCTCTGCGCACTCAGGCAATGATATACAAATATGCGGAGCATATTTAGACTTAAGTGCAAGGCATATCGAGATATGGAGTAAGGCATCTAGGTTCAAACTCGCAAATATCTGATTATAAGACCACTAGTTTTCCAACTCCTCCCACGAAGCCGCAGTTTCGTATGTCAGATACTTTTGATGTCAATTTACCCAACTATTTTTAGTTCAGTTTTACTTTAAAGAATTAATCAAAATAACTTCTAAAAAGGCATAGAGTCGCTTTCCGATGACTTCTTAATAATATCAGAATAAATGAGAATAAACATAATATTAATGCTCATGTCTGTACATCTCACTGATGATCACTCTCACACACTGCCTTCTGTATGCGTTATCTAGCACCTCGGGTGTTTGATTTCTATGTGACAGACTGACTGTTGAGATGAATCACCTGCGTTAAGTCGTAAATGTAAGACATGACAAATTGAATGTTCACTCAGCCAGTCATCGATCCACCGGCTTCATCCCCCTGATTCTAAATCAACATTCAGCACCTGTTCATCTGAGGGACAAAGCCCCCTGAAAGTAAAAAAGTTAGGAATCCAATAATTTTCAAGCTATCTGCTTAATATTTGGTGTCTGGTGTCTTTCAGACTTTCTCATGTTCCACTTCTCATTGTTGGTTTTCACACTTTTTGGTTGAGTGTACACTTGTTACTGTCAGCTGTGTTTTTGTGCATGAAAATGGAGCGAGAAAAGATTGAGAAGTGCTCTAATTTAGCACAGTGAAGCATGCATGTCTTTTATTCTGTTACCTACTTCAGTAGGGGAAAAATAGAAGCTCTGTTTTTCTTAAGGGTATCTTCCTGACATTTTTCAGTCTTGTTTCCGTGCTCTCCACAGCACCGAGAGTACCCTCGTCAAAGTGTTCATCGACATCTGCATAAAAACAGAGTGTGGTAGAACCACAGTGCTGGTTCTGTTGGACCTCAGTGCTGCATTTGACACTGTTGATCATGATATATTATTGAATTAACTGTGGAGCTGTGTCGAACTCTCTGGTACAGTATTTGGTGTCTATGAGTTTTACCTTAAGAACAGGAACTTATTTGTGTCAATAGGCAATTTTTCATCAGCACAGACAGAGATCACATGCGGGGTGCCCCAGAGCTCCATGCTGGGGCCCCTCTTATTTAATATCTACATGCTCCCACTAGCCGAGATTATAACAACCAATAAGATTAGCTACCATAACTATGCAGATGATACTCAGCTATACATAATGATGTCACCAGGTGACTTTGAACCCATCCAAACCCTAAGTAAATGCATCGAGCAAATCAATGGATGGATGTGCCATAACTTTCTCCAGCTGAACAGAGACAAAACAGAAGTAATTACTTTTGGACCTAAAGAGGAACGATCAACAGTCAGCACACAGTTTCAGTTAATACAGGTAGAAACTACTGATCAGGCCCGAAATTTAGGTGTAGTAATGGACTCAAACCTAAACCTCCAAGGTCACATGAAGACAATAAAAAGGTCAGCCTTCTATCCTCTGAAGAACATTTCTAGGATTAAAGGACTGATGTCGCAACAGGACCTAGAAAAACTCATCCATGTGTTTATCTTTAGTCGGATTGATTACTGCAACTGCATCTTCTGCCTAAAAAGTCAATCAGACAGCTGCAGCTGATTCAGGATGCTGCTGCTCATGTCCTCACTAGAACCAGGAAAGTAGAGCACATTGCCCCAGTTCTAAAGTCCTTACACTGACTCCCTGTAGCTCAGAGAATAGACTTCAAAATACTTACTAGTTTACAAATCATTGAATGCCTTAGCACCAAAGTATATTGAAGATCTGCTGTTACTATACCCACCCACTGGATCACTCAGGTCCTCTAATTCCAGTCTACTCAAGATCCCTAGAATTAGAACCAAACACGGAGAAGCAGCTTTCAGTTTCTATGCTCCTCTAATCTGGAACAAACTTCCGGAAAACTGCAAAGCTGCTGAAACACTCAGTTCTTTTAAATCACAACTAAAAACGTATGTTTAGAGCTGCCTTTGAGTAATATTTTGATATATCATGTTTTGTGTATGCTTCTTGCTGTTTTTACATTATATATTATATGTTTCATTGCTGCTTTTATTCTATCCTCTAACCACCCAAAGCACCTTGAATTGCCTTGTTGTTGAAGATGTGCTATAAAAATAAAGTTGTCTTGCTGCTAAATTATGTCGCAAGCAAATCTATACTGTTTTTTTTTTTTTTACTATTTAAAACAAGAGTGTTTCTAAGGAATGGATGAATGTATCAAAACTCATAGGAGCACTGGTTCTCCACCTTTTATAAGGGTTTTCTGTCAGGTTTTGGTTTGAAAGGAGACCCAAATGCAGAAAAATTGAGGACTTAGAATTTAATTTAACAAGGATCAATATACTTACAAAAACCTCAGGGGAACCAGGGAAACATGGAGACCAGGGAAATGCAGCAACAGGTGACACAGGAACCAGACTGGGAAGATTGACAATGGACCAGCAAGTAGTGATAGACAGAGGACTGCTTAAATATACTGAGGAGGTGTGAGAAGTGACAGGGAAAAGACCAGGGGCTAATTTGTGGTTGCAGGTGAGAGGGACAGCGCAGGTGGAATCAATTATAACTGGGTCAGGAGCAGTGTGGGAGGGAGACAACTGGAAAGGGATAGACATGAGAAGAAACTGAAAACAATCCTAAACTAGAAAACAACTAAAGGTATCTGAGAAGAAATCTAAGGGGAACTTAAGAAAACACTTGAGAGCAGAAGGAAGAAATAAATTAGGAAACTATCCAAAGGAAAATAAACTAAGGAAACACAAATGAGAAGGTGGACACAAACAAAAAGTGAAAACATCTAAGAGCAAGAAGGGAGTGTGAAAACAAGGAAGCGCCATAAAATAAATACAAAGGAATACATTAAAATGATAATTAAACCAAATAATGAAAAGAACTAACTTCAAACACAAAAACCTAAGAACTATGACAATTTCTGAATGTCAGTCTAATTTTATTTTGATGTCTAACAAGTTGAGTCTAGATAAGGAGGGTATATATTATTCATGTGTAGCAGTTTACAGACAAGTTTTTAAAATGCTGAATTTATTGGTAAAACATAAGGCAGAATCATGTCCATTTTGTGCAAAAATGTCAGAGTTGAGCAGGAAACATTCAATTTCTGAGATTCACACAGAAAAATGGGTTTTTTAAATTTTTACCAAAGATAGTCATATTTTGAGCTAAAAGATGGGATTGAAACAGAAAAAAAGGTACCACAAAAGGATTGGCTGTAATTAAGAACACTTCTGTGACAGGACTGCACAAACAAGCCAGACAGAGTTGAGTTTCTTTTAAACCCAAACTAAACTGTTCAGATGTGGAACCACAAATCAAACTGTAAACATTAAATATTTGAATGACCTTTAAGCTGACTGACTGTTGTGAATTGGAACAAGCCTACATACAAAAAAAAAATCTAAACTGGTGCTAGAATGATAACTTACTCTTGATATTTCTGGAACATATGTCTTTATTTCTGAGCTATTAGTGCCTCAAATATTTGCATCTTTCCATCTAAATTGTATAAAATGTTTGTCATTATTTCTGGAAAAAATTTGCTGTTCTGCAAATTTCCGCTTTCAGGGATGCAGATACAGAATGAAAGCAAAAAGCAAAATAATGTAACATTTTCAATGAAGTTAAATGGCTCTAATGCATTTTGCCCAGTTTGTTTCAAAAAGCAAGAATCAGCCTTTCAGCCAGGTTAGGAATTGGATTGCATTTGATAAGACAGTCCAAGATAGATCTCTGCTTTATTACAATTTTATTTTATTTTTATTTTCTAACACTAAATGATTGACTAAAAAGGGGACTTCAAAGAAGTTATATAAAACATATAATTCACAATGCTTGTGGCATTTTAAAGAAAACAGATATGGTTGAACTCAAATACTGCTGTGCTGTGAAGGAAAGGGCTATATTTATCAAGGATCTGATTTCTAACAGTGTTTTGGACAAAGTGTTCCTACTTTCATAAGAACATCTCTCAAACAAAGTAATTTCCACAATAATAACTAGAAAGAAAGGTACTGAAAGTTTCTTTTTTATCATTATTTGTGTTTTTAATTTCTGAGCGTAGCTTCATTGCCTCGCCCACCAAGAAAAGATATCTGTTTGAGATATTCAATAAGTTGAGTTTGGGCTTTAATGTAGTGACCCTGAAAAATTGCCAAACGAATACTGTGTCTGAAAGAAATACTTCTCAAATAATTTAAACAAATAAAAAAATATTGCATACTACTATTTTAACAAATTGAATTTCCTTTAGAAAGTTCTTCTTAACCCATTTTTTGAGCTGAGCTCTTCTTATTTGATATGACTTAAAGAGGTTCAGCTGATTTACTTTATTTTTTGTGAATCCTTTCCTTCTTCTGTCACTTTGATTTGCATATCTTGACATTTTTAGTTGTTCAATATTGTATTTATGTCTTTCTGTTCTTCTAAATTCACACAGAGGACAGTTACATGCAGTGAGGAATAAAAATAAAAATAAAGAACAGCTGAAAGGCTTCTAAGAATGTGGTTAATGATGTATAGGAGCAGATAATGAGACATGAAAAAGATGTCAGACTGAGAGAAAACAGATACGTCTCTTGAGTGCTTCTGAGCTGAAGAGACGACCCAGAAAAGTCAGGATTAAAAAATGGACTGCTTGGAAAGGATGTCTATTCTATAGGGAGTAGGAGGAGGAGGCAGAAGAGAAGGTAAAAAGGGGGCTCCAGGTGTTCATTTGTTACGGTGAGCTTACAAGGCAGCAGGAAGGACATTTTTCAGTGTGTTGTAGTTAAATCCAAGAACAGCAGTTGTGCTTGTTTCCCACCATGAACTCCAAAAGCTGCATAACGCAGCAGTGCAGATGAGTGGCCCCACTTGCCACTGAGAAGTTCCAGTTCCTCACTCAGGTATTAAGATATACACCAAGGAGAACATGCTGGTGAGGCTGCAAACTCAAGTCTTTCACGCAGTATACTGCTTACAGCTAAAAATACATTTGATATGGGTTATTGAAAGAGAAGTAATTTGTTCCTGGGGGGGCAGGTTAAAAGGTACATTTTAATTAAATATACATAATTTTGCATTTCTGTTCTAATCCTTCCTGAAATGTATGCAAAATAGTAACTATAAGTTATTTTCTTATTGCACTTTAGAACGGCATTGCACCTCATGAACACATCAACAACCAAAGAAAATCAAATGCGATGAGATACCATGTAAAAATGGCTAATTAAAAAAATAATAAAACCATGCAGACTTTATGTTTATGTATGCTTGCTTATTTTCTAATGGAGGAAGATGAAGATCTTTTTTTTCTTTGTGTGTACGAGAGAAAAAGAGAGAAAACAACCTTTGAGTGTGTATTAGATTTAAATGGGCTGAGCACCATTTAGTATCAAACCAATTGACAGTGGATGGACAAACTGAGTTTAAGGCGAGACTCAACATCATTCAATGATCTGTCATATTTTTAATTAGGTTCTTTAGATGCAGGGAAAGACAAATTTAATCAATAAAATGGGTTAACCGATTTATTCAAGTTCCAGTTCAACAAGAAGTTGAACAGCTGTTCTTTTGTATGTCTGATCATTTTATCACTGCATCTTTGCAATGATGAAAATTGTCATGTGGCTGCAAAACAAATAATAAATTAACTAATTTTAAAAAGCCCTTCACAGATCGGTTGGAAACTCGGGGTTAAGTGCCTTGCCCAGGGGAACATTGACATGTTACAGAAGTAAACTGGATTAGAAACTACAATCTTTTTATTGCTTGATGACACCCTATCATGGATGTATTCCACACATGCCCCCACTGGTAAAAACAGACATCTGATATACAAGGGAACCGGATAGCAATTCTACTCACAACGTCTTCCAGAAGTCATCCGTCCACCCCGAGAAAATCATTCAAATCATTATAAGCAAGAGAAAACAAAATACTAAAGCCAAACGCTCTTATAATAAAACAAATCTCTAACTAATCACTTGTCAGAAGGTTCAGCTACTGATTATCAAACCACTTAAGTTAGCTTTATTAAATATTAGGTCTTTATCAGACAAGTCCCTCCTAATCAATGAATTCATCACTGAACATTAAATACATGCACTTTCTTTTATCAGAGACCTGGCTAGACATAAATAATACAACATCTGTATTGGTAGAATCTACTCCTCCAAATTACAATTTCTTAAGTGAGAGCAGGAAACACAGACGAGGTGGAGGTGTAGCCACGATTTTTCATGACTCAATGAACTTTAAAAGGTTAACTTTGGGCATATTTGACTCTTTTGAATACCTAGCCACCCAGACAAATGAGCCTAACAGAGCTCTATTTCTAAGTATATTTAAACCCCCAAAACTTAATTCTAACTTCTTTAATGATTTCAGCGACCCTCTTTCCGTAATATGTATTGATTATTACCAATCAATCATTGTGGGATAATTCATCATCCATACTGGAAACTCCCAGGATAGACTAGCAAAAACATTAAGTTACTCTCTTCACAGCTTCTGCCGGACCCAGCATGTCAAACAACCAACACACAACAGAGGACACACTCTGGACTTAATTATTTGCACAGTTTCAACTATATCTGACATCTTGGTAATTGATATTGCGCTATCTGACCATTTCTGTATTTTCTTTGAAAGTACAATCTCTGCTAAACTATCTAGCCACAGTGAGATAACTGTAAAAAAGTGTTTTCTCTTGGGGACAGTTTAGTTGAAACCTTTAAAAGTATTTACCCTTCCACCACATCCCCCTCATCTCCCAACTCAAACTCAGTAAATAAGCTGGTAGATAATTTCCTTGCGAAAATCTCAGACATAAATGGATTCCATTGCTCCAACTAAAGTGAAAGTAGTCTCAGGTAGGAAGAAGTCTCTGTGGACAAGCAATCCACTTAGTGAAAAAAGAGTGTCGACGAGGCGAAAGAAAATGGCGGAAAACTCGACTCCAGGTTCACTGTGAGATCTACAAAGAGAGACTGAACAGATATCCGTAACTTTAAAAGATGCTAGGGAATCGTTCTTCCCTGAAATCATTACCAGAAACATTAATAATGCACAGACTGTGTTTGCAACAGTGGAAAGACTAACTAATCCTCCTTTGACAGTAGCCCCTGAACTAAATTCGACCAGGGCCTGCAATGAATTTGCCAGCTATTTCACTGTACCACAGCACCGAACCGGCTACCAATGTTATTCCCAACCAACACCAATGTAGAAAAAAATGTCAGAATTCTATCAATCAAACAAAAAAGAAAAATTGAATAAATCATTAACCAATTAAGCTCCTCCTCTTGCTGTCTTGATATCCTACCCACAGCTTTCCTTAAGTAAGTTTTCCGCCTTTGGCTCTGATCTGATTAAAATAGTGAACTCATCCCTCCTGTTAGGTGTCTTCACCCAGGTGTTAAAAACAGCTGTTATTAAACCACTGCTAAAAAAGAATGATCTGGACAACGTGTTAATGGAGAACTACAGGCCAATCTCTAATCTTCCATTCATCAGTAAAATTATTGAAAAAGCTGTTTCAGTTGTTAAATGGCTTCCTAACAATGACTAGCTGCTTTGATGTTTTTCAGTCTGGTTTCCGTGCTCACCACAGCACTAAGACTGCCCTCGTCAAAGTTTTCAATGACATTTCTCATAAATACAGAGTGTGTGTTAGAACCACTGTGGCTGGTTCGAGTCTTACCTAAAGAACAGGAACTTCTTTGTTTCAGTAGGAAACTTTTCATCAAAACGAACAGCAATCACATGTGGGGTGCCCCAGGGCTCCATCCTTTTCTTGATGTAGAGTGATGGACTTCAAATAGCTTGAAAATGACAGAGAGACGCATGATTCTTCCAGGATTGTTCAGTAGTTGCCCCGCTGTGGTCACTGCTCATGTCTTTACTTTTTGGCATTGTGTAAAGATACACCTGTACAGTTGTGGCCAAAAGTTTTGAGAATTACATAAATATTGGAAATTGGAAAAGTTGCTGCTTAAGTTTTTATAATAGCAATTTGCATATGCTCCAGAATGTTATGAACAGTGATCAGATGAATTGCATAGTCCTTCTTTGTCATGAAAAAATTCCACTGCATTTCATTGCTGTCATTAAAGGACCTGCTGAGATCTTTTCAGTAATCGTCTTCTTAACTCAGGTGAGAATGTTGACGAGCACAAGGCTGGAGATCATTATGTCAGGCTGTTTGGGTTAGAATGGCAGACTTGATATGTTAAAAGGAGGGTGATGCTTGAAATCATTGTTCTTCCATTGTTAACCATGGTGACCTGCAAAGAAACGCGTGCAGCCATCATTGCGTTGCATAAAAATGGCTTCACAGGCAAGGATATTGTGGCTACTAAAATTGAACCTAAAGCAACAATTTATAGGATTATCAAGAACTTCAAGGAAAGAGGTTCAATTCTTGTTAAGAAGGCTTCAGGGCGTCCAAGAAAGTCCAGCAAGCGCCAGGATCATCTCCTAAAGAGGATTCAGCTGCGGGATTGGAGTGCCACCAGTGCAGAGCTTGCTGAGGAATGGCAGCAGGCAGGTGTGAGCACATCTGCACGCACAGTGAGGCGAAAACTTTTGGAAGATGGCCTGGTGTCAAGAAGGGCAGCAAAGAAGCCACTTCACTCCAAAAAAACCTCAGGGACAAATTGATCTTCTACAGAAAGTATGGTGAATGGACTGCTGAGGACTGGGGCAAAGTCATATTCTCCGATGAAGCCTCTTTCCGATTGTTTGGGGCATCTGGAAAAAGGCTTGTCCGGAGAAGAAAAGGTGAGCGCTACCGTCAGTCCTGTGTCATGCCAACAGTAAAGCATCCTGAGACCATTCATGTGTGGGGTTGCTTCTCATCCAAGGGAGTGGGCCCACTTAAAATTTTGCCCAAAAACACAGCCATGAATAAATAATGGTACCAAATCACCCTCCAACAGCAATTTCTTCCAACAATCCAACAACAGGTTGGTGAAGAACAATGCATTTTCCAGCACGATGGAGCATCGTGCCATAAGGCAAAAGTGATAACTAAGTGGCTCGGGGACCAAAACGTTGAAATTTTGGGTCCATGGCCTGGAAACTCCCCAGATCTCAATCCCAATGAGAACTTGTGGTCAGTCCTCAAGAGGCAGGTGGACAAACGAAAACCCACTAATTCTGACCCAGAAGTTGATTGAGAGCATGCCCAGTCGAATTGCAGAGGTCCTGAAAAAGAAGGGCCAACACTGCAAATACTGACTCTTTGCATAAATGTCATGTAATTGTCAATAAAAGCCTTTGAAACGTATAAAGTGCTTGTAATTATATTTCAGTACATCACAGAAACAACTGAAACAAAAATCTAAAAGTAGTTTTGCAGCAAACTTTGTGAAAACTAATATTTGTGTCATTCTCAAAACTTTTGGCCACAACTGTATAATATGGAGCAGCAAATGCTCACACTGATGATGATTAGTTAAGCAAACTGATTAGCACCTATGTGCTACCTCTGCATCCTACTTGTGGATGTTTTTACTAGATCCAGATAAGATTACAAAAAGATCTGGAAGAGTGAATAAACATGAAGAATAAGAAACATCAGTGTGAAACATAGAGTGATTAAAATGGAGGCCAGAATTATGCATATCTAACTACCCAGTCAATCCTTTGTCATGATGCAATGACAGCCACAGCCGGAAGTGAAATTGAGACAGGCTTTAACTGGAGACAAAGCCAGACAAAAGAAGCCCTAAGATCCCTAAAAGCGCAGTTCCACAATGATTCATTTAGTGGCACAGCTGGTTAACAGCCAGGCTTTGTGTGGTAATGACAGGAAGTCTCCAGGAGAACATTTGAATATGTTGATCTGACAAGCATTGACATCCACATCCTATTGTCTCTGATGACAGGTTAATCCTCTCCCTCTGCTTGAGTAGACAGAACATTGCTCTGATTTGTTTTTTAGGGGTGACATAGAAATATTAGTCAAGATTAAAACAAAATTATTTGAACCATTGTTTCTTTCTTTCTTCACTTATTTTATCTTTTTTCAGGAATCTGTCCTTTTCTCAGTACTTGTCCCTTCTCCTTTCAAGTCTTTTATACCTGTTTAATTCAAATGTTCTATCTTCTCATCCTCTTTCTGCTCTCCTATAAAACCATCTTCTCTGCCTATCTTTCCCTACCCTCTTCTCTCACTCCTTTCTTATGTGAACTGATGCTTCTCTTCTTTCCGCCACTCCAAAACTTTCAATGTCTTTGCTAAAGCTAAATTGATACAGAACATAGGCTATAAAATAGGTATTCATTTTTCTTTTTGTTTTTAAAGGTTTTTTTCTGGGCTGATTTAAGACGAGGAAAGGCCAAACAAAAATTATGGAAGTGTTTAACTGTCAGAGCTGCTAAATAAATTCAAGAGCAGTATCTCGTCATATAGAGATACAAAACTTGCTATAACGAGAAAGCTTTCTCATTAAAACAAGACAAATTTCTCACGGAGGGAGTCAGAGGGAGCTTCTTTATGCCTTTTTAATAAGGCATTAAAAATACATTCCTATTCAGCCCCCTTTAATCTGAGGTTTCTGAAACTATTCCCACCCCTGACAAATTTTGATTTAAAAATATTTTCAGTGAACTAAAAAGCTGATTGGAAATTATACAGGTCTTCTTTTTTTCCTGAATTGAAAAAACTGAAAAAAGTGTTTTCAGTAATTTCCTGGTTATCACCTTTCAGAGTGGAAAATTAGTTTATTTTGGTCATTGTACAATCAGCGAGTGCGTAAGCCCTAATACATGCACATAATGAGTTTGCTAATAATGAACACTGAATATTGACCATATTTATTGTGGTTGTCTTTGATAAGAGCTTAAATATGTCTATGAAAGACATTGGACTGTCTGAATGTAATTGTTTATCAAATAAATTAAACATTCTATAATGAAATATAACTATTAATATCTAAGACAAGCCCTTTACACTCCTCTTATACAGTGGAGATTTGTACTTTTCATAGCAGTATTTGCATTAAGAACAGCTATCCTGTGTTTGACCAGTAGGAAATAACAACACCTGGCAGCTTGGGCAAATGCATGATAGCCAGCCGCACAATGGGCCTTATGGTCATCCAAAAATGTAGGAAAATACAAGGGAGTAAAATTTCAGAACAAAATCACAGATTAGTTTAATTTAAAGGTTTTTCTCACAAATCAACTACTGGCAGTTGACACTTTTTTAATGCAGCCAATTTAAAGCAAATGGATGTGGCCTAAAAATCATGGCAGGATTATATAAATAATTTATGTGCCATATAGAGCTTTTTTTAAATTAAATCTTTAATAAAATATATTTTATTTATCTTACTATACTGCTATACATTAAAGGGAAGCATATGGAAACTTTGGAACTTCTTTTTTAGGTGTCCAGATTTAAAAAGACGCAGTCTGTATTGTCTTTAACAAAATAAGCCTGTAATCTTATCTATTCAAAATGCAATGCTCTAAGGCATTAAGGTATTAACCTTTCACACTGAGCACTTTTAAGAACAAAGAAAAATCCAGGAAAAGTAACATATTTCTTTACGTTCTCTCATTCTGTTCACCCTAACTGATCATATTGTTATCATGTAATGCCTTTCTGAAAAAAAAGGTCTCAAACTTGATTTCAATCAATTAATTCAACATGGGTAAGAAACTTTCAGACCTACCATTTATTAGCTCAAATATAAAACAACATGAATGCTTTAAAAGCATAAATATCAGCTCCTCTCTGACAGCATGGTGGGAGTTTCTAAAAATGACAGAGTCCACAATAATCCCATGCAGACGTACACCCATCTGGAATAACCCCGACATCTTGCAAAAAAAATGTATGATAAGTTTTCCAGACTGGAGGTGCAATGGAATTGAATACCTGGAACATATATTTGAAAGAACAGACTTTATCCCACATTAATTACACAATATGAAATTGATAAAAACAAATTATTGGCATATCAACAAAATAAATCTATTATTAAAGGTAAATTTAGGCTCAATACAGTTGAATTATAAATTCCAGCAAGAGTTTTAGATTTTCTTAATTTCAACCCCCAAATTGCTGTCTAAAATATACAAAACTTTATCTACATTAGATGAATCAATAGCCATCCCTATTTCAAAATGGGAGGTGGATTTATCAGCCAACTTTGACCAAAACGTCTGGTCTCAGATATGTTTAAGAACCTTTAAAATAACAAAAAATCCTAATTTGCAATTAATACAATGCAAAATCCTTCATAGAGTACACAATACAGGTCAACGGATGTTTAGGATGGGTTTTACGTCGTCTAATACCTGCTTACAATGCACAAGCAATATACCAGATACTTATATTCATGCGCTTTGGTTCTGTCCACCTGTTAAGAAATTTTGGTGCCAGATTTGTGAGGACTTATCAAAGTGTCTGAAATGTAACATTCCACCATCTCCCTCAGTTTGCCTGTTAGGAGATTTAAATGATGTCACCATGGACACAAAGTCAGTTCTAATGGTTCACATTGCCTAATGCATCGCTAAGAAAGCTATCCTCCTGAACTGGAAAAATAAAAAGGCTCTTAATATTAATCAGTATAGAAATCTTTTGTTGGACCATATTAGTCTTGAGACGGGCTCTGGCTCCATGTATGAACAATCTCTCTGGGCTACTTTGATCGGCTCCATCACCTAGTAGGGGTGGGGGGCATTTGGTTTTGTCGTTTGGGATACTGTTGCTGATGTGGGGGTTTTTGGGGTTGGAGGCGTCTGGGGGGGATCCCCGGGGGTGGGATCACTGGGCGAACGGGGCGCTGGACGTAGTGGCCCCAACCTGGGGTTGGGCTTTGGTGGCTTTGGGTGGTAACTCCTGATGGCTGCATGCGGTGCCTTAGGGGGGTTGCACTGACGGACATGGGTTACTGTCTTGGTGGCCGTGCTGGGTAGGGTCTGGGGTGGGCCTGGGGATTCGGGGATCTGGGGCGCCGCCCTCCCTAGCTGTGGTCCTGGCCCGGGGTCGGCCGGCGTGGGGTCTCTGTTGCCTGTGGGGGTCGGGCCGGACGGCGGCCAGCATGTGCAGCCGCCTCTCTCTTTTTCTCTGGGCCAATTGTCATCGCCGGTCCCTGTATGGCGTCTCGCCTTGTTTGCTGGTTGGGGTGCCTGGCTGGTGGTCGCGGCGGCTGGCTGGCATTTCTGGGCCTGATTAGTCCTTTTTCGTACTGGACTTAGCTCCTGGGTCTTGGTCTTTGTGCGCTGCGGGGCGCTGGGGTCAGGTTTTTGCCCGGGTTCGGTCGGACCTGCGGGTGGACTGGCTGGGTAGTGGGCGTGCAGGGCAGGTGGGTGGGGCACTGGGTTTGGTTGCCTGCCGGGCCATTGAGCAGCAGTGGTCGCTCCACAAGGGAATGGGGCTGGTGGATGTCGGCCTGGTGGGTCGGCCGCCCGGTTCATCGGTTTGTTCCTGGTCTGGGCAGGTATGTCGCCGGAGTTTGGGCTGCGGGGGCCTCCTTTGCTGGCGGGGAGGCTATTGCTAACTGGCGACAGGTGCTCTCCCCCTACGAGGGCACTTGGACGGGGGGGAAGGGTGTGCGAGGAGGAGTTTCCCTCCCCACTACCCCGTGGCGTCCTGGGTCCCAATTTTAATATACAATTTAGACACTCCCACTTACAAGATTTATGCGACACACATGTAGGGACTTTGGGGTGGGCACACTTTTCGGCATCCAGAGGGGGAGCGATTCAATCAGCTTCACCTCTGGTGCCAGTGCCCACTGTTAAACCACATATAGACACTGAGGGCTCGGGGTGGGGGTTGAGGGATGTGTGGCTGCCTTCCCTACATCCCACCCCTCTGTTTTAAATGCACATTATAACAACACGCATCAACACCATAATCGAGCGGGAGGATAGAGGCTAGGGGCCCTTGGCGGTCTGCTTGTCTCCGTCCTAGAAGGTAGGGGGTCCATCTCCCGGGTTCAGGGGCTGGTGGCTCTACTGGGGCATCGGTACCTGGACCTGGGAACATAAAGTGTGTATGGGGTGTGTGAGTGAGGGTACAGCGTCATTTCTTGGGTGTCTTGGTGAGTTAGTGAGAATGTATGACTGTGTCTGTATGTCTTTGTCTGCCTGTTAGGTTGGGTCTTGGGCTGCCCTCTCGCCTGGTACACCTCAGGCCTTACATTTAATGGGGGGCCTATTTCCCCTCCGTCACTCTCCACCAGTGACGGATGCCCCTGCCTACTGGTACGTCGGTGGTCAATCCGGTTCGGGCCTGGTGCGTGCCTGGCCAGGCCTGGGGGGGCCGATGTGTTGGTCGGCCGATGTGCTGGGCCGATATCTTCCTTTGGTTGGTTGGGGCACCTCTTTTAGGGGTGCCAGGTTTGAGATTGTTGGGTGGTGCCTGCTCGGTGGCTCGGCGGGATACGGATCCAGCTTCTCTGCTCGTTCCATCACCTGTTCTGTGCGCACCGTGCGTGGTCGGTTAATTGGCGGTGGGGATTGGCCCAGGGTGGTGGTGGCGCGTGGTAGACGGCTGCGGCCCCTGCGGTGCCAGGGGCCCCTCATCGGCCGGTCCCTTGTCGGGTCCCTGCTGGGGGGTGGGGCGCCCACCCTGGCGCGGCTGGTTGCCGGCGGGGCCCGTGGACTCGTCACTGCTGCCCCCGGCCCCCTGCATAGTAGCCGGTTGACGTTCCCCTGGGGTTCTCCTTTGCTCCTCTCTTGTGGAATGCGGTAGGCCTCGCCCGGGTCCGCCTGGGGCTCTGGGGGTCCTTTGGACGTCTTGGCTCCGATCTCCTTCATGTCTGCATCGATTCCTGGGGGACGGATTGATGCCTGCTCACACCAGCTATCGAACACTCTTATGGAGAAACCTTATATGCACCAGCATGCTAACACACACACATAGATGTGGGATCTCTGGTGTTTACAGATATATTCTTGGGCTGAGGTTATCATTACTAGAACTTGATTAATCGGTACCATGAGTTTTTCTGTAACATTGTTGTTGTATTTTTATATCCATTTTTGTGTGATGTGGTTGTTTAGTTCTTAGTTCACGATGTTTGGTTTGTTTTGTCGATGTTCTTTTTTTGTTTTGTTTTGTTTTTCCCCTCTCTCTGCCGTCCTTTGGGTATGGAGGCAGACTTCAATGTTTTCCTGTGTTTTCTTTGTTCCCCTTCCTCTCTTGTATTTTCAACTCACCCTCTCTCATGATTATTTTCCCTACCTCTCTTCTTCATCTTCTTTCTTTTTCCCCTTAATTTTCCGTCTCCGTGTCCATAACATCAGGAAATAAAACCCCCAGCAATTCATAATAAAGATTTTTCACACATATATCAAGTGGAGTAGTATAGCAAAAGCTGTACTGCTCCGCTTGTGAAAGTAAATCTGTTGGGCTTCTACTTTCTGAGCTCCACACTGCCAAACAGGACACATTTGAAAAAAAAGAAGAAAAAAAGAAACATGGGTAAGAAATGCAGATAGCGTAATCCTTAAAGGGAGAGTATGGACCTAGATTATTTGTGAAACTGTGGTAAATGGATTGTCTCTAACTTTTAGAGCAGCCTACAGGTTATTTCCCTACTACATGGCATCTGCAGTATACTGAAATCATCATTATAGCATAAAGGTGCTATGTTAGCGTTGATACAATACTGGCATCATTTTTGAAAGCCTGAGTTGAAGTGGAGATGCTACAAATACAGACAGAAAAGAAATTTGTTTTAAACACAAACTGTTACATTTATTAGATTTAAATTTTGAGCCTAAAGCTGTCACAAAGAAACATCCATGATCTCCTGTTGTCTTATGTTGTTAATTAGATCCACTGTCTGGAAGTAACAGAATATTATCTCATGGTATTATCAAACCTAATTACCAAAGTTAATTGAATCTGATACTGCTGTAATTTGCTGACATCACACCTCCCATTTGTTCAGGGAAGCCTTGTGTATCAGAATATGCATGTCTTACCAAAATGCTTTGTCATCATTCAACATGAAGTTGATTACTGATACTAACTCAATTTTCTGTTAAATACCTTTATGTGAATTTTACAGAAAAAAAGAGCATCAGCCTTTCTGGTAGAGTTATTCTCAAATGACAAGAGCATGATGTAAACATTCCTCTGAAGTGGAGAGGTATAAAGCTGTGCTGGCTGAACTGATGGCTGGGCTGTAAAAGAAACACTTTCCTCCTCAAGCAGTGTTTTATGGCTAAATGGAGCCTCCGCCAGTGGTTATTTAGCAGGATGTTGTCTGTTCCTCAAAGAGCTTATGAGTGTTTGGAGAGCATTCAAAAGCATGAAATTTGCTATCATTATAGCTTAAAGATACACACTGAATTTGCTATTCCTCTTGACGGAGTCCCCCATTTTCTGCACAGCTTGGTCATTTAAAACTCTCACAATGTTCACAGTTTAATGCAAACAACCACTTTGTTTTTTTCCTAAACAAAGCTTATTCAGCTTTCTTTTTATAACTTGTGTTACAATGTGTCTGTTATGATTATAATTTATCTTGTTTGGAAAACTTGTAGTTGAAATATAACAAATGTTTCGCATATATCATGCGGCTTTGAGTTGTTTCAGATGTGCAGTAACTCTTTTTACACCGTGGGGGCATATCAAGTGGATGCAAATGGTGATTACACTCTATTTGAAAAATGAAACAACATTTCTAAACATCTGGCAACTACAATGCAATATCCGCATGTTAAAGAATTTCTTTTTCCATTGCCTCCACAAATCCATGACAAACTTAATGCACATTATGTCTATGTATCCATTCACAAAGCACCTTGTTCTGCTTGTTTTAATATAATCAGTGTGTTTATAAAGCTATCAGGAAATCACTTTTACCAGCCGAACACTTGGGTTTAAATGAAGAAGAAGAAGGTCAACAGGGTGGTAATCTATGATGTCATCAAGCCACCATGTTAGATGATAAACAGCCGATAGATACTGAGATGTTGCTAGAACACCTTAATCCTTGCTTCGGCAGTGGCCAAGCAGGCTTTTATCATGTAGGTTTGCTCCAGTGCTGGCTATCAACAAGATGTATATGTTCAATGTTGAATTTGTATAAAACCTGACAAGTACTGTGCAAATTTCCAACCGAGTTGATAATAACCATGCTTTACTTTGAGCACGCCATTTTAATAACTTGTTAAATACTTGCTTTCTTCATAGTTTTGCATGTCTTTACAATTTTCTACAGTAGTTTTTTTTCTGGTGATGTAATTTAAAAGGTAATAAAGGTAGAAATGTGACATCTTGTCCCATTGTTGTTGTGACTCTGTGACGGGGTAAGCCGTAATTTGTCATTTCCTGTTGTCGCGCTCCGTGGAGCTGTTTGGTGTTCAGACTCTCTTGAATTGATCATGTTTTCTCTGTGCTGAGGCCTCTCTAAGTTATTTTAACACACAAGCACACTAAAACACACGTTTTGTGGTGGTGTACTGTACGTTTTGTGAACTCCTTGTGTTTCACACAGTTTTTCTTGGGGTGGTAAGGTCTCGCTAGCTCAGTTAGCTTAGCTTCATTGCGGCTGTGGCTACTCTTCTCTCTCCTGTCTCTAACCCTTCTCTTCTCTCTTGCTCTCTCTGTCAGATGTTTAGTTACTTCCCTGCCTCCTTTAGTGATAATGGTAACTGTAATAAATGTAATATTTTTGTAGCTTTGGAGGCGAGGGTATCAGAATTAGAAGCACGGCTCCGCGCTGTTGAAAAACCAGCAGATAGCCGAAGCCCATTATCCAGCGCGGAGCCAACAAGGATAGAACCCCCTAGTCGTCCTCCGGTAGAGCCCGCGCAGCCGGGACCTCAGGCCGGCTGGGTGACGGTACGTAGGAAGCATAGTTCTAGGACCCAGCCCACGGGCCACCACCAACCGGTCCACGTTTCTAACAGATTTTCCCCGCTCAGCGACAGACCCACTGAGAAGCCGACCCTGGTAATTGGCAGCTCCATAGTCAGAAACGTGGCATTAGAGACACCATTGACCATTGACCATAGTCAAATGCTTGCCAGGGGCCAGAACGGGCGACATCAAATCCTTCTTGAAACTGCTGGCTAAAGATAAGCGTAAATACAGTAAGATTGTTATTCACGCTGGCGGTAATGACACCCGGTTCCGCCAATTGGAGGTCACAAAAATGAGTGTTGCTTCGGTGTGTGAGTTTCCTAAAACAATGTCAGACTCGGTAATCTTTTCTAGTCCCCTGCCTGATCGGACCAGTGAAGACATGTTTAGCCGCATGTTGTCATTCCATCAATGGTTGTCTAGGTGGTGTCCTGCAAACGATGTGGGCTACATTGATAACTGGCAAACATTTTGGGGAAAACCTGGTCTGATCCTGAGAGACAGCATCCATCCCACTTTGGATGGAGCAGCTCTTCTTTCTAGGAATATGGACGAATTTATTAGTTCTCCAAAACACTGACAACCCAGGGTCCAGACGAGGAAGCAGAGTCGTAGTTTAACCCACCTCTCTGCTGCTTCTCTACTGTTACCCACCCATTACCCTATAGAAACAGTGTCTTGCCCACGGCCAAAATTAAACGAAGTTCAGCCAACAAAAGCAAATGATGGAAATCTCATAAAGATAAATACGACTTTGACTGAACAGAAAAATAAATCTATTAAATGTGGATTATTAAACATAAGATGTCTCTCCTCAAAGACTTTGTTAGTAAATGACTTGATTTGTGATAATCACATTGATTTGCTTTGTCTCACAGAAACCTGGTTGCAGCAGGAGGATTATGTCAGTCCAGTCATTTAAATTTTCTCATTCCTAGAAATACTGGGCGAGGAGGAGGAGTTGCAACCATTTTTCGTTCTTATATACTAATTAGTCCCAGACCAATTGATAGCTACAGTTCTTTTGAACATCTAACCCTTAATTTTCCTCATCCAAGTTGCAAAACATTAAGACCATTTTTGTTTGTGGTTTAGTATTGTCAACCAGGCCCTTACTCTCAATTCTTGGATCAGATCTCACATTTTTTATCTGATTAAGTATTAAATACTCATAGGGTCATTATTGTGGGTGATTTCAATATTCATGTGGACACTGAAAGTTATAGCCTAAATGCAGCCTTTAATGCTATTTTAGACTCAATTGGCTTTACTCAAAAAGTACAGTATCGAGCCACTTGGGTAAACACACTTTGAACAGTCTGCTGCTGTATAAAAAGACCCTTCGACAAGCTAGAACAGCAGATTTTTCATCATTAATAGAAGCAAATAAAAACACTCCTAGGTTTCTTTTTAGTACAGTTGCCAAACTTACACAGAGTCATAGCTCTATTGAGCCAGCTATTCCCCCAGCTCTTAGCAGTGATGTTTTTATGGGATTCTTCATAGATAAAATTAATTCTATTAGAAGTAAAATCATTGGCATCCTCCCAAACATGATTACTTATTCCTCAGTAAATGAGGCAGCATCGGAAAGAACTGTAAAACCTCATTTGTGCTTAGGCTGTTTTGATTCAGTCGAGCTTTCGGAATTATCAAAAATATTAGCCTCATCTAAACCTTCAACTCGTATGTTGGACCCAATCCCAACCAACTTATTTAAAGAAGTGTTCCATTTGGTTCCTGGCCCCATTTTGGATATGATGAATCTATCCTTAGTAAACGGATACCTACAACAAGAATTTAAAATAACTGTAATTAAACCTTTACTCAAGAAACCTTCCCTTGATCAAGATGACTTAGTAAATTACAGACCTATATCTAACCTTCCTTTTTTATCCAAAATCCTTGAGAAAATTGTTGCTAATCAAGTCTGTGAGCATCTAAACAGTAACAAGCTGTTTGAAGAGTTTCAGTCAAGTTTTAGAGCTCATCATAGCACCGAAACAGCACTGTTGAAGGTTACTGATGATATTCTCATGGCCTCAGATAATGGACTGGTGTCTGTTCTGGTTTTGTTAGATCTCAGTGCTGCTTTTGACACAGTCGATCATAATATTCTCTTAGAAAGGCTTGAACATGTTGCAGGGATCAAAGGAACAGCACTAGGCTGGATTAAATACAATTTTTTCTGACAGATTCCAGTTTGTTCATCTAAATGATCAATCTTCACTCTCAAGGGTTACTTGTGAAGTTCCACAGGGTTCTGTGCTTGGACCAATTATTTTCACCATATATATGCTTCCAATTGGTAGAATCATTAGACAGCATGGGATAAATTTCCACAGCTATGCCGATGATACACAACTATATTTTTCCATAAATTCTGATGAACCCAGTCAGTTAGATAGATTACAGGCATGTCAGGAAGACATAAAAACATGGATGAATCTAAACTTTTTGCTTTTAAATTCTGACAAGACAGAAGTTGCTGTCTTTGGAACAGAAGTTCTTAAACAGAAACTGATTAGTCAATCACTTCATCTGGATGGCATTAAATTGGCCCCAAGTAATAACGTAAAGAACCTCTGCGTTATTTTTGACCAAGACTTGACATTTAAATCCCATATTAAACAGGTTTCTAGGATTTCCTTCTTTCACCTCTGGAATATTGCTAAAATTAGAAACATCCTGTCCAGGAGTGATGCTGAGAAACTAGTCCATGCATTTGTTACCTCAAGGCTGGACTACTGTAATTCCTTATTATCAGGTAGTCCACAAAAAGCCTTCAGTTGATCCAAAACGCGGCAGCAAAAGTTCTGATGAATATTAAAAAGAGAGATCACTTTTCTCCTGTTTTAGCTTCCCTTCATTGGCTCCCTGTTAAATCCATAATAGAATTTACAGATCCTTCTTCTTACATACAAAGCCCTTAATAATCAAGCTCCATCATACATCAGAGATCTAATGGTTTCATATGTTCCCAACAGAGCGCTTCGGTCTCAGACTGCAGGTTTACTTGTAGTTCCTAGGATTTCTAAAAGTAGAATGGGAGGCAGATCTTTTAGTTATCAGGCTCCTCTCCTGTGGAACCAGCTCCCAGCTTTAGTCCGTGAGGCAGACACTCTGTTTACTTTTAAGGCCAGGCTTAAAACTTTCCTTTTTGATAAAGCTTATAGTTACAGTGGCTTAGGTCTTCCTGAGCTAGCTCTGTAGTTATGCTGCTATAGCCTTAGACTGCTGGAGGACAGACTTAGCAATTTTCTTCACTCTGCCACTTCGTTTTCTACTACTACTCTCCAGTTGTATTACAGTACATTCTGCTATTTCGACTGTTAACTTTGTTTTCTCTCAGGGTTTTTCTCTCCATAGAAGCTCCACCTCGTCTGGTATCCTGCTTGGCTGCAATGCCCTGTAGGATGTGGGGCATCGACTGGGATGGTGCTCCCAGTGGCGGAACATCTACCGTGTCCTGTTATCAACTTTTTACTTTCTGTAACATAGAGAGTACTCTTATATCGGATCTTCTGTTGCTTCTGTGTCTCTGCTCTGTCTTCTCAACCCCCCAGACGGTCATGGCAGATGGATGCTCCTACTGAGCCTGGTTCTGTTGGAGGTTTCTTCCTGTTAAAGGGGAGTTTTTCCTCTCCACCGTCGCTACATGCTTGCTCAGTATGAGGGCTTGCTGAAGGATTGCTGTGGTTGGAAAGTCTGCCCAAACTCATGCCAATGACTGACGCAATCTGCTGGGATTCCTTAAATAGGAAACTTTTTAACTGATTGGAATGTTTGTATAAATGTATTGAAATGACTTCTTGTTAAGTGCCTTGAGATGACATCTGTTGTGAATTGGCACTATATAAATAAACTGAATTGAATTGAAAAATAAAGTAAATATAAACATTTGACAGACATCTATTGCTTTTGTACGTACCATATTTTATCCTGAAAATTGTGCAAGTCAAAGATTCTGGAGTAGGTGTCAGTTATTAGCATCTATGTAAAGCTATGTAAATGCCTTTTGTGTAGACTGCATATGTGTGAGTTAGTGAAAACACAAGTCCTTTTATTTTTCTGATCTTGCCTAAGTTATGCTGAATGTATTTCACTTGGGGCAGCAACACAATTGGCCTACCTGTTAAAGTGTTTTACTCTCCCTGCAGGGAAAACAGTTAAACAGTCTAATTATTTTTTCCAATTTGAGGAAAGGGATAAAACCCTGACTGTCCACCAAAATATGAGCGAACAAAATATTTTAGGAGCTGCTTGCCGTTCCTTTTGTAGGAGCATGCTGATTTAGGTAATAGTTGCCAAGTTCTGTTGACATAATACCTGCTTTTCATATTGTATGAGTCTGACTGCCTGAGTATAACATATGAGAGAATATTTACGTCTATTTTAACTAACTTAAATTTTAAGTAATTTTATAGTGACTCCAAGTAAATGCAAATATCTTAGACTTTCACATCCTCTTCCCCATTTTGGTTTAATTTGCATTGCCAGAAAATTTAAGGGTTTAGGAACTTTCTTGAGAAAAATATACAGTGTTGAGTTAAGAATCTGATATTCCAATTGATTAAGAGGATATTAATCTGAAAAGAGACATTTAAGTTGATTTTCTAGCTTTAATATATTGTTTTAAAGCTCTTAACTCAAGACTGTTAAAATCAAAAACCAGCCAAAAACTGTACAGTGAAATGGTTTGTTCTCTCAAGGAAGATACATTTAGGTTCAGATAGACTATAAAGAAAAGTTAATCAGTTTGTTAAATCACCACAGAGCACTTAATGTTCAGAAGAGCAGAAACATGTCATCGTTCTTTTATTATCGTGCTTATCGATGCTGTCATCCCTTTATTTGATCTCGTTCTATCTTTGTCTTATTTTTCTCTCTTGCTCCTGTCACTCAGAATCTTCCTCGTACTTATTAATTTGGGCTCCATCCCTTTTGTGTTTTGCCATCTTGACAGATTTATTTTTCTTCTTTGGGTCCCTCCTTCTCATCCTGTTTGCCTCTGCATTTCTCTTTGTCTTTCACTCAACATGTAACCGGTCTTTCAGCGATCGTATCTACTGTATGTTTGCTTCCTCTCAGAATATAGAGTTTAAATCAAAGCATTTAGAGGCTTCTGTTTTCGTATTGTTTAATGTGCCTGAAATATTTCCAGCCTGTCCAGGTGAATCATGCAGAGATATTGTGACGTCAGACCTCATATCCTCCCAGCTGCCTCCAAACTGAACATGATCCCAAATAGGCCTTTTGAGCATGAGGCAGAGGGCTGTCTGAGACACTGCCATGGCTCTTCCCTAGGAATATATTTAACTTTTTTACCCTCTGTTTAGGCAACCTAATATATATTTAAAACAACAGTTAAGGCAGTGTATTCCTTTTAGAATAGCATAGTTGATATATATATATATATATATATATATATATATATATATATATATATATATATATATATATATATATCATATAAAGAGATAAGTGATGCTTAAAATGGACATTTAAAAACATGGTTACCAGTGTTTTATGTTCATGTCAACCCGAAAGGGACATTCAGTTTTATATATGACAAATATATAAAATATATTCTTGCAAATATATGACAAGCAGTCATATATATGACAAGCAGTCATATATTTGCAAGAATTTGATATGCTCTCAACTATCTTGTCCTTAAAAACGTCACTTTAGGCCAAAGGGTTATGAATGAAATATTAATTATATTATCTGACATGTTTAGCTATGTCTTGGACTTAAGTGAACAGGTTGGCAGAGCTGTCAATCTACCACCACTTGGTAGTAAGGTGGATTCAATAGCAAGCAGACCTGATAAACCCAGACAAATGGTAAGGGGGAACTGGGAAGGTCTAGATGCGGACCCTGTTTGGGATATTTTCAGCTCACTCATCCGTGAAAATTCCTCTCATGTTCCAAAACGTGGTTGGACACAGAATTCACTGCAGATGCATCTTTCAGGAGCTTGCAGGTGAGAGGTGTCTATCCAGGAATTAACAGGCCATCTGGCATACCAGACAATATCCAGTGGTTTGGGCCGCAAAGGGCTGTCATAATATAACCAAAAAAGTATATTAAAACAATTTTTATCGACCACAACGGCCCATTTGTTGATTTTCTGGAAGGACATTGGGCTGATCCAATAAACTTTCTAAGACCTCCTCGGCATGGCCTTTGCACATTGTATAAATAATTATGGCAAAACCATGGCAAATGATTAACAAACAAGTCAGATCTTGTTTGCATCGTTATTTAAAACTTGAAATGCAACAAAAATGCTTCACATGTTGCCATTTTTGGCAGCCTGTGAGGGGAAAATTAGAAGTTTTTGGGGCTAACTATACTAGGGTGACCATACGTCCTCTTTTGCCTGGACATGTCCTCCTTTTTGGCCATAAAATTATGTCAGAGAGGATTTTTTCAATATCAGAAAATTTCCGGGTTTACCCCCATATTGCACCTGGTTTACCTCACTTTAAAAGCAACCACTGCCCACAAAACAAATGAGGAGCTGTGCTGCATGCTTGTAATGTGCCATTAAAATGCCAAAACGGAAGTGTAGTTTCACAGATAAATTGTAGAAAAAATACCCAATGTTCAGTCATGGTCGTCAGAGCCTTTTTTACTGGGGCAGTGGAGCTCAGGTGAGCAGCACACCTGAGCTAACACAATCTGAGCTGCTACAGCAGGTTAGGATTCATTTCGCGACAACACAGATTAGCTAATTATTATCCGAAAGTTCAAAGTTATCACCGACAATCATTTGACTCTGAGACGTGGTGGTAAAAAACAGTTCGACTTTGGATCAATATTTCATCCCTTCCTCAGTAGGCTAATCAATCTGTACATATTTAGTATCAGTGGATTTCTCGGGATCTCAGGATTATAAATATGCTACTGCCATCGGTCTATCTGAAAAACTGAACGCAACAGATCTAGAAAACTGCAATCTTAACATCAAGTGATCTTTGGTAAAAATAGATCAAATAAAAAGGAGAATATTAAAATTTTAGTCATTCTTTAGTCTATTTTTCAAAGCAATCCTTCAAATTCATGTGAGAAATGGAAATGACATCTGACTGTATTTACCTCATCAATCTAATATTTGAGTATTTTCTAACCTGAATCCATATTAATTTATAGATTTGATTCTGGGGGTAGTCACGCCCATGCTGGGGAGGGTGTCCTCTTTTTGGATTCCCAGAATATGGTCACCCTAAACTATACTAAAACATAACTAAAGAGAAAGGTGGAAAGGTGGTATTGCATAGAGTGATATTATGCTAAGAATAAATTTGCCATATATGCCCCTGGTAGGAGATGTGCAGAGCACTCAGGAATGCTGTTAATCTTTTAAAAAGATCAGAAAAATGCTTACCTACCCATAAGATAATTAGCTCTAAGTTTGTCTTCCAGCCTGAAAAGTTCTGCTTTGTCCACTGTTTCTGCTGCCAGGAGGTTTTAACAGGCAGTTTCCTATTCATCTCCGGCCTTAGTCATCACCAGTCATCATCTGCAGCGCTTCAACCAGGAAAGTAATTTCTTTTTTTAGTGCAACTCTTTGAGTGCCTCACAGGATCCTCTCCCTTCAGACAAGCAACTTCTGCCAGATTTTCTCTTTCTGTAATGAATAAGCTGATGGTGAAAGAGCAAATCTACTCGCTGCATAATGCAGCACATCCCTTTCCCTTCGTCTCCCATTTACAGGAAGCATCCACTGTTATGGAATCTTGCCATTCTGCTTCTGCCCTTGTCTTCTTCAAAAATTAGACCATATTTAAGTCTGATTCAAAGAATGAGGACTTTTTCCCCCGATAATGTAAACTAACAGATTGAGGCAGTTTGATATAAGCAGGAGATCTTTAAATAAATTGAACTCAAAGAAATCTTCCCACAGGCAGTATTAGATGTTTGTGTCTTCTTCCTAAAGCACAGTGTGATAAATTAGGCCAAGCTAAAATATATATGCTGCATTTTTTCTCAATGTAGCCCAAAGGAGGAGATTTACCCAGAGTTTCTTAACCTTTATACCAAATGGAGCATCAAAGTAAAGAAGGGATTTATGTCACCCTCTCAGCACTGCTTTGGAGGTAAACACAGCCTCAGGAAGACAGTTTGGCAAAGGTATCTAAATAAAAACCAAAACATCAAACAAAAATACAGCATCTATGATGTTACACAGAACGCTTAAAGCTGCTTTAATCAATGTGTCTTTGCTCATTTTTCTATCTGTCCTAGATTGAGGATGGTACAGTTCCATATGACTAAGATTTGAGTCATAAATTGATTGAAGCAAATGTCAATTGCCAAAGACCACTAGACACAACAAAATCACATCTGGGAAATAAAAAGTTTCTGTCTGATTGAATTACAATCTTATCTTTTGCCCAAAAACTTGACTTGTGACAAGTTACAGTTAAATAAAAAAGGGAAGACATGTCAAAACACAACACCTCAACAAACTATTAAGAAAAGTGACAGAGTCCACTCTCCCCCAACAGCGATGTTGTATTTAACAATTTTCAAAAGCAGAGATTAAAATCTGCACAAAAAGATGCTTATCTGCCTATTGTTCTGACTACCCATCTTGCTTTGTGGAATTTATCCCAGCCAGTTTGTCACCTTTTCTGGTTGCTACAAACAAAAGACCCTTACCTACATCAAATCCTACAAAGAAATCTACTGTATTTTTTCGTTCCTTGAAAAGGTTTGTGACCAACCACAACATAAAAATCTAATATTGCTCCTGCACATATAAAACATTGTGAAGGTTGGAATTTGAATCACATTTAGCCATATAAATCAGGATTGCTCTACAACATCTATTTCTAAGTATATTTATTTTTTCCTAAATGCATAAAATGCAGCGAAAGCTATTGATACCCCTTGCATTGCTCATATTAGTTTGCCTGTTCACTGAGTGCAAAGTTAATCCTAGTGTTTTCCTATTTACAACAGGAGCACAGTTGAGTTAGAGTGACATATTTCCCAAATTTGATTTCTAAGTTTGAAGGAATATGGAAAGCAGTTCAATCACTAATGTGTTTAAAATGTTCACTTAGACTCACTATGTTCTGTTTAATAGATAGTGGACAAGTGGTGAATGGGGTTAACCAGCTGTTTCTGCATTTCCAGTTACACATTGCAAAAATAAACACTAGCAAGATACCAATATATAAGCTGTTAGGGTAGAAAAGATGTGCTTTTGAGAGGGGGATTTTGATACTTGTAGTAAGATGTGAATACTATGTGGGTACTGTTTTAAGTAGCCAAAGTCGGTGACGGAATCAGTGTGACACAGCTTGATACTGCAGAACCACAAGGTCATTTGCTGAGTTGAATGGAAGCATCCTACTTATCACATACGCACACACACATGCATACACACACACACACATGCATACATACACACACACACACACACACACACACACACACACACGCACACACACACACACACGCACACACACACACACACACACACACACACACACTTAGGCATGGCTTATGTGGGTAAAACACACACAATTAGGGTATGGGTAGTCCTGCTCATGGTGCTTTTCTCAGAAAAGTGGCTGCCTCATATGTCAGTAATTATATAAATTGATCATATAACTTTGTCAAGGACCATCGGACGGGGTAGAGACAGGTTACCTTATCATCGGAACCAACTAATCGTTGTAAATCATTCTAATTTTCATTGCACATCCTTGTGTTGATTAAAATGTTCTCACTCTGCAATCATTGCCTTTCTCTGCTTATGAATGAAGAATTATACTGTTGCTCAAAACCCCCCAAAAATATGTGTATGAAAAATAGTTAAGATATGAAGTATGCCTTAGTTGATTTATTTAAATGAAGTTTTAAATAGGAAATGATTGGTACCTCTAAAACTGTCTTTCTGTAGAAGTTTCTGTCTATAGAGCAATTTAGGCCACGAAGTATGACCTACCTTGCGAGACGAGGTAGGTCATACCTTGTCTCGCAGTCTTCCTGTCAGTCAGTGAAGTTGGCCAGATAAGTCGAATGAATGGAGAGCGGTTATTTTGGTATCCGTTCCGCTTTCATTAATGTCTCTCTGTTGGGAGACAAACTAATGAGTCCTAGCTCTGTGCTTGCTACATCACAACTTTTGTGCGTCACCTTCAGACATTTTTTTTGTGCTACATCATAGTGGGTGCTCCACATCGCATGCTGTGAACTACATTCACAGCAAACGGAGGAGGCTATTTTAGATTGTAGTGGGTTTCAATTTCTTTTCTTTATTACAGGCACAGAGAGTGGATCAGACTAGTGGAGATGCTTTTGCTGATATGTAAATACATGAGACATTTGGGATATTGGAGAAAATTGTGTTCACCTTTAAAAAAACACTATACAATCTAAAATCACATTAGATAGGAATTACACAAGAAATTATGAAATTAAAGTCGTATAAAGACACAAAGAAACCTAACTGCTTTTTAACCTTTACTGATTCCTGGGAGCTTGGACAACACAGGATGTTGACCTGATTAAGGGAATCAGAGCCAAAAAGAGGACAAAAAAAATTATACTATAATAAGACTGCACCAGAATTACAACCCTAAACATCTGGAGACAGATAAAATACAACAGCTGACAGAAAATGTCATGGCTTGGCTTTCCAAGGAGATGCTGTCTGCCCAACATCTGGTTTCCTTAAGCCTGAAATCTTTCTGTTTTAGAGTAATAGTTTAATACGAAAGAAAAACATCAGCTAAACCACTTTACAGAAAATGACAATAAACTGTTTAAGTTAAATAATGAGACAGAGCATAAGCAACTTTTAGATTAAAGGTATTGTCTTCTTTGTAATCTGTCATTTCTTTCTACGTTTATTTATTTTTACTGAAAGGAAAACAGTGGGCTGCACAGTGGAGTACTATGTAGCACTGTTGCCTTGAAGCAAGAAGGTCCTGGTTTTACGAATTCTGGCCTGATGTCTTTCTGTATGGAGCTTGCGTGATCTCCCCATGCATGCGTGGGTTCTCTCTGGGTACTCCGGCTTCCTCTCACAGTCTGAAAACACGAGTGTTATGATAATTGGTCTCTCTGAATTGTCCTTAGGTGTGAGTGCGTGCGTGCATGCATCATTGTTTGTCCTGTGCGTCTCTGTGTTGTCCTACGATGGACTGGCGAACTGTCCAGGGTGTACCTTGCCTCTAGCCAAATGATACAAGAGATCCCAAGATAGAAAAGTAACCAAAAACTTTCATTGTTTATGATTCCTGGTTTCCATCATGAGCAAGACGTGTGTGGTATTAGCTTCATTATTTCTGTCCTCTTGAATTTGCAAACAGGTGTTTTGACTGGCTGAGCAAATCATTTTAGGCAAAGGCAATCCATAGCCCTGCAGAAAATGTGCACAAAAGAGCTGGCAGGCAGACAGTGGCGTAGTTAAAGCTTTGTAGTCCAAATTTAGAGTCGGAGACAAACCAAATCAGCCCACAAATGTTGGAAATAAGAAATCTGTCAGCCCTTTAAGCTTTAATCATTTATCCTGATTGCCTGGTAAGATTGCCTTTCACTCTGGTTCTGCTAAAGGATGCTGATTTGGATTAAGGTGAACAGAGGTAATGTCCCATCAGTATCCTGAATGAGTTGGTCAGAAACTGATATTATCAACCTTTGATAAGAGTTATACAATCCTGCTGTGCTTTATGAAATTCTTGTGACAGATGCGATTGAACAATTATGCAAAGAGTAATTTGCAAATAAATTATGTCACTTGATGTGAAAAGCTGGTAGATTCATACTTCAAAAGACTTGCAGGTGTAATTGCGGTGAAAGGGGATCCTACAAAGAGTTGACAAGCGCATGCCAAATTTTGTAATATCTTTCTGTTAAAATCCATGAAAAACATGGATGCTTTTGTTTCCACTTCAAAAACAATCAAAAGAGTGAGTGACATTCTACACAGAAGATGTCTTGCAAGCAGATTTTAGGTATGAATGAGGTCCAGTGTGTTGAGTGTAGAAATATCACAGTGGTGCAATGTTAAAACCAGCAGGTAGGTTAGCCCACCAATGAGTCTCATACATTCATGCACAGTGTTGTAAACAGTTTGTTTTGCATGTTTATGAAATATATTTTTTGCTTTTTTATGGGCTCAATATCTTTAGTTTGTTTTAGTTACAAACTAGCCTTAAAACCTGCTAAATGCTGAGGGTCTGATTCATCAAGTCAGTGGGTTTACATGCAGTAAGAGAAAACTGAATTATTGCCTTAGTCTGACTAAATCCGAACTTTTGAAATGCATGTATACACCTTAGCTGAGTTGTTAAAACCCTGAATTTCTCTGCATGTAATGGTGCTTTCCATTTGTAGTTGGAACTTGGAAATTCCAGAATACAGGAATGCCCCCTCAAAATTGGACTTTCCACTTGGAAAGTCTGAGATTATGTCTTGCCCTGACTTCAAATTTGTAGATGCCCCTCACATCAATAATGAAAGCTGTGATGGAAACATCCTCATCTAACAAGAGATACTTGTAAGAGTGCGTAAGTGCGAAAGACCTTCAACTCTAAACTTAACAGAATTAAAGTGGAGTTTGAAAATGGAAAGTATGGCTTAAAACTATGTTTGTAAGAGGTACTACCAACAATAGCAACCTGGGCATCACCATTAAGAAATTTCGTCTTCTCCAAGTATGTTAACCGGAGTGCTGTTTGTTTGGGTATGACATCAAAACTAGCTCAGAGTTCTGACTTCCAAGGTAAATTGGATGTACTATAAACAACATCCTAGGTCAGTGGAGTTATGACCAGCCTGGGCCCTCCCTCTTCCGGATATAACGAGACCCCGGAAGCGTAAATAACAACACTGGTACTTCAACAACACAGTAGACGAAGAAGTGCAACACAATCAAACAATACAGTACTTAGGAACTGTACTGTGCTGCAGCGTTGTTGTCATCCATTTCTTTGCTCATTGTACATATCCAGCTTTTACTCTGTCTGCCTCACTGCTGCTAGCATTTGTCTACTATTTGTGTGACACTGTAGGCCAACCACAGGAATACCAACACGAAAGGGCATATGTCACCACCTGGCTTTGCAGAGTCAAGCACACTTCATTCAAAAATTAGATTTTCTAACTGACATGTAAACTCGGATAAAGGCTCCCATCCTGGTTAATATATAAGATAGATTATTGCGATAGCCCAATTTAGATACACATTTGAACATGTATAAGTTTGGCGATTGTCAGTTTGGCTCACTGTTGTCCCAAACCATCTGGGCTTTTTGATTACTGCTGAAAATAATTAGGAATATTTTTCTTTGCTGGTAATGCAAGAATGAATATGCTACTTAAAATCTGAGAACATTTCTGTTTAACAGTTACAGCAGTTGAAATTAAAGGACCTAGTCAGTGGCTTGTTTGGTCATAATATACACAATTTGTTTGTGTTCAACCACAGCAACTACAGACTGAAGGGCAGCCTTCAGGGTCTGAGTTTGGTGGGATAAATCACAGTATTCCTCATTTACAGGAAGAACATGACATTTGGAAATAATAATAAACCCAGAAAATCCCCAAACATCTGATGAAAATCTGCTTTCCTGTCATCTAACAGGAATAAATAGTCAGTTATTTTACAAGACCTTCTTCACAAATTGAATCTCATGCATCTGTCCTTCAGTGCTTGACTTTACTCTGGTCTATAACCGAGGATAACTGATGATACAGAAACAGTTGGAGAGCTGAAGCAGTAACCCAAATCTGCCAAAGTGCCATCCCACAAGAACATGATAGAAATAGCTCCGTTCTAGGTCACTCTTTAATAATTTCAGAACTGACTTCCTAACTCTGTGCTTCTTTCTCTGTGTGTACTAAACTTCTTAAATGATTATTTGTGATTTGTTTGGTGTCACTCAAATTTTTGTTTATGTTTTTAAAGAAAGCCTTTTGAACATCATCGGTTACAATGGTTCCCTCAACTTATTTAGCAACAAGACACTACTTTCATGTCAGATCCAAATTGAGTTCTTCTCATGCTTTTTCTATGCAAATTTGACTATTAATGCCTCCCACAGGCACAAACTGAGCACCTTTAGGCCAGTGATATGGGCAATAATGTCGGCCACACATTGATTTTGTGGTGTACCTTGCAACAAGATCTAAAGAGCGATTGAATCCTATCGTCCTTGCTCCTCTTAAAGTGATTTCTCATCTCTCTTTCCACTGATACAGATCAGGTCACAGTAGGATAAACTCAGAAATGGCTAAAATGTAAAAGTTCAGGGGGGAAAAAGGCTTGATGTTACATTTTCTCTTACAATCTCCAAACACTGTGCGTTTCAATGTGAAGAGGCCTAATTCAGGACTCTTTTGTGTCTGGTTTCCTGCAGTGGATACAGATGGCAGGAAGTTGAAGGGAGGCATCCAGAGAAGCACGGAGACGGGTTTGGCTGTGGAGATGCCCAGTCGGACCGTACGCCAGGCCAGCCATGAATCCATAGAGGACAGCATGAACAGCTATGGCTCTGAGGGGAAGTAAGTAGAAAAAGGTTGTCTGGCCAAAAAGGAAAATAGCTCCAACACAAATTTCTGTAAAAATCCTTTCTTGAAGCTTGTGATAAATATTGTGATAAATATTGCTGAACAGGACTGTGGAGAAGCTTTCCATAGACCGGACTATGTGAAATCCTTTCACAAAGTGTTCTTCATCAACACTTGGTCATTGAAAGCAAGAGTTGAATTCGGCACCTAAATAGTTTTGTTCATGAAGTTAAAATAAAAAAATTTACAGTGGCTCTGACATTTCTTGACACATAAAAAGGTTTTTGCGCCAACAAAGTTATTCCCAATGAGCTATCAGCTGAAAAATTTGCATTAGGTAGATGATCAGCTGAATGATGATGCATGTATCTGGACCTGTGTCCATCTTCTTCCTTAACGATATGACTTCCAGATAATTGCTGAAGTTGTGGCAGTGGTCGTGGCAGATGACCACTCAAACAGAGTTGGGTTCTGCTGGAGGTTTCTTCCTGTTAAAGGGGAGTTTTCCTTTCTGCTGTCATTACATGCATGCTCAGTATGAGGGATTGCTGCAAAGTCAACAACAGAATGCAATCAAATATCCACTGTCGTTACATGCTCAACCAGGAGTAGCGAATGCTGCAAGTCAATGACTCAATGCAATCTGCTGGGTTTCCTTAGATAATAAAAAAAAACAAATTTTAACTGTAACCTGATCTTGATAGCATTGCTGGATAACTAGAACTAATTTGGATGCACATAACTGACTTTAAATCTGTCTGTATGATTAGATTGAATTGTAACGTTTTATCTCAAGTGCCTTGACAAGTGTTGCAAATCGGTGCAACAAATGTTGATTTGAAGATATTATGTTTTAATCCACTTGTACACTTTTGGGACTTTTCAAGCACATTCTGCCAAACATGCTAATTTGGTCTTGAACAGAATTTCAAAATCGTTTTATTGGATAGTACATT
Organism: Valencia hispanica; assembly: GCA_963556495.2. Lineage (NCBI taxonomy): Eukaryota > Metazoa > Chordata > Actinopteri > Cyprinodontiformes > Valenciidae > Valencia > Valencia hispanica. The sequence goes on along the minus strand of OY747708.1, from coordinate 7,741,881 downwards.
TTGAAACCTTTCTTTGTATTTTACTTTATCTTTTATTTCCACATAAAAATAGTTTGGATTTGCATTTACATTTTTCCTATCAAGTCTGCTGTGATAACTAGGGTGAATTTGATTTTATAATTTGTTGCACTGATAATACCACAAAATGTTTTAGGCTACTGTAGGTTTTGTGTTTAGACAAAACTGATTGTTAAAACGGTTATGTATACTAGTCGTTTCATCATAAACTTGTGCATCCTGGATGAAAAAGAAAAAGTTTAGTATTTTTACTATGGGTGTTTATTTCACAATTCAATTTTGCTGATTGTTGTTTGCAGCTTTTTCTTTGTTATTAGTGTTTTTGAAACCAGTTTACCTTTTGAGCTCATCTGGAATACATGGAAAAGCTGTGCTGCTTCCACTTCAAGATGTGACCACAGAGTTACCACATACCTGACAGAAACAATTTGAGAGTTTTTCAGCTTTCCTGAAGGTTAGAAACTCATTTTCAGGTGTCATGTTGGTTCGTTCCTTTTATCCATCTGAAAAAGACCAACTACCACCTGTGACACCAGTAATAGTAGCATAGTACTACAACACATGCTAACACGTGGACACATGCAGAGCTCTGCCAACCTGGCTACCAGCTTGAATTTCAACAGTTATATAACAAGACAAGGCAGACAGACTGACTGATGTGTGCACGGAGGGTGTTAACAGAAACAGGGGCTGCTGGGAAATATAAACAGAGTGAGTGAAAGTGTGTTTGAATGCATATCATATTCCACAAATTTGCAGATGAGGCGATCCATAAAAGAGTTACATTTGTTTAGCAAAACGAAAGAAAAATTGGTTATAACGTGAAAATTCAAATGTGCTTTTTTATTAGCAGTTTCATTACCAGAATTAATTCATCAAAGAGCTGTGTGTGGAAAAAAGAAATAATGTTTGGTGTAAATAAATGCCACATCAAACTGACCATAGTTAGAAAGACGCTATTTCTCAGCATAATAATATGCATGCAAACAACTTGAACCCGAATAGCAAGGAAGCATCAGAGGCATAGAGGCAAGCATCTGCAAGAGAGAAAGAGAAAAACAAAATCAATCTAAGCCTGTTTAGTTCAATCTATGTAAATTCCAGTTTCTATCCTCACTTTGCATAATCTCACTTTCTATCACATTCTAAATGACAGCTGAGCTCCAGTAAAATTTTAAGTTCGCCTGTAAGTCATTACAGGCACAAAAGATACAGAACTTTGTTGATGCAGGTAGAAGAAGTAGAATTTGCTTTTATGAATGGATCTAATTTAGCATAATCTATACATGGAGATGCTCAACTAAATGATTATAAATAGATATTTCTAAATGTATATTTTTATATTTTCAGTTTCGCTTTAAGTCATTACTAAAAAATATTTTTTGCAGATTGTAATGTAGGAAGTTGCAAGAATGGCCACATGTTATCAGGCTGTAATTAGGATTTGATTACTTATTCCCTGTCTTAGTGACTGCATCTAGGGCAGGAGGTCAAGTTAGAGAAAACAATCTCATTGTTCCAGCATAATGTTCCTGATAAAGATGTGTCAGATCATCGGGGTGACAGACATCAGAGCAGCAAGTTATCTACTGGACTTTCTAGCCTTGAGGGACTACTTCATGTTTTACTATCAGACTGGCATGGACTGGTTCTCCAGGGACTGAACAAAAAGATTGGAGAAGACATACTGGAGAAGATAAATAGTGATTGCCAAATACTATTTAAGGTATTTAGTCAAGATTAAGTGATAAAATACTTCAATGATAACATGAGAAATTTGGGCCTGTGTTCTGGAAAGTTCAGTAAAGCTTAAAAGAAATAAGAGAAGCCAGATATAGTTGTATAAACTATTACAACAAAGGGATCGATTCTGTAGATCTTTATATGCTCGAAAAATATTTTGAATTTGCTTATAAAAACATTTCAAACTTTTTTAATGTTTCAGTAGTTTTTTGGTATATAAATATGTAAAATCAAACTCTGAACCAAAACCACTCAACACGGGAGCAAAGTTTTTTTTTAAATACAAAAACTCTTTAAAATGATCCTAAGGGGCTTAGCTGTAATAAAAAAGAACTTTATCTGTAAATATAGGTGATAACTGATTCAAATCTCTGCATGCTCAAAGCTGCCAGTGGTATGACATGCAGATGAATCATTAAGCTGGCTGCCTTGCTGCATCATTTAAATCATCAGCAGTAAGTCGCTGCTTTGCTTGCTGTCCGTCTGGGTTTTCGTCAGCTGTTTGGCTCAGTGTCCTGATTGGAAAGCTCTGTGCATGGACATATCCTGCAATGAATAAGACTTTTGTCAGCTAACACCATCCAATCACACTTATGAGCTTATTGATTAAAGATTGGGGCATTTAAGTGTGTGTGCTGCTGATGGTGGTGGTGAAGCTGAATCTAAAAGGGTTTTTGTGGGAAGGGGGGGTTAAGATCTGTGTTGCATTAGTTAATTTCTGTGTAGCCTACATTGATAAAGGTTCTTTTGGCTAGCTGGAAAAAACAAATATCCTAAGAAACCAAAATAAAAACATTATTAATAATGAACGGCTGTGAACCAAATCATTGGTCCCACAGTTGCTGACACCCCTAGCAATCACTGAAATAAATGTCAGAGAAACATCTTTTTATTTGATTGTTTATTTTTTAAGGTTGATATAGTGTGTTTGAGGTTATACAGCTATTTTCTTTTTGACAAGGACCTTTACACACAGTTAGGAGGACGATAGGCAGATAAAAAAAAATCTCTAAAGCTTGCTTTTACATGACTGCACAGTGACATGTAAGGATGACCAAGCCAACAACACAGCCATTACACCATGTCCTTTGTAAATTTCCAGTCAAAAATTAACAGCAATAATTTGTATTATTTAGCCTGTCGTAAGAAAAAAAAATGGAGGTTCATTTTTCAAAGTCATATTTGTGTCCATGTTATTTATTCATTTATAAATGTCACAGTTTCAAACTAAATATTTAGATATAATATTTAGCTTCGAATTAAATATATAGTTAGGAAGCTATATTGAGATTGACGCAAAGTATTTAGCTAACTAGCTAAACTGGCAAGCTAAATATTTAACTTAGAAAAATAGTTAGCTAATACACCAATTTTCTGGCCGATAAGCGGAAGTGGACGTTCAATCTAAAAGCTGGGTCTTGCGAACCTCATATTAGCTCAAGATTTAGTTTACAAACTAAATATTTAGTTTGCTAACTAAATATTTATTTGAAACTGTGACATTTATAAATGAATAAATAACATGGATGCAAATATGGCTAAATAATCCAAATTATTCCTGTTCATTTTTAACAGTGGAACTTTACAAACGGCACCCCATAATCCACAAGAAACTATCTACATGTTGTTCAAGAGCAATGCCAAAAAAAGGATTTTTTTTCTTCTTTAACATCACAAAAGTACATGTGGAATTTGCTGACATTTACCAGGATTCTGACTGAAACCAGTCAAACTGGTGAGTTGAGACAAACTGAGCTCCAAGTGGATCTTGTGTAAAACAAAGGATGAAAATGTGGAAAAGCACCTCATGCCCATTCTTAGGTATGACGGAGGAACTATGATGCTGTTGGCCTTTTTCTCTTAAAAAGGTCTACGGAACATTGCTAGAGAACAGGGCATTATGAACATTTTCAAATACCAGAATATTTTGGATCAAAATCTGGAAGCTTCTACCAGTAGTGTCATATTTTGGTTGATAAAAGACAAAAGGGCAGAACCAGTTGCAGTAAAATGAGTAAGCAATGACCAGCAAACATTGAAAATCCAGGAGTTTAAATATTGAGGTTTGTGATTACTGACAAGATGCAGGCGGTAAGAAACAAAGAGAGTGCAACTTGGTAGACTGATAAGATAAATAATAAAATACAGAAAGAGTTGAACAGGGACTGAAATGATCTAGAATTAGGGTCTCCAACCCTTGTCATGCAACTTCTAGATATATCCATGCTCCAACCCAATCAAATTATTAAATTACCCCTTCAGCATGCTATCAAGATTGGCAAAGACCTGGTAATTAGCCATTTATTTGATTCAGCTGGGTTGTATCAGGGATATATTTAAAACCTGTGTGGCAGTAGCTGTGAGGACTAGGGTTGGAGACCCCTGAACCAAGTGGGAAAAAGCCTGACAAATAATCTAAAAGGAATAACAATATACAAGAAACCGAACACAAAATAACGTAAGAAACTAAACATGAAGGGATGAACCTGTGTGGCAACACCTAATGAGTAACAATAATGGAATAAATATGGCAAGTCATGTTAAGAAATAATAAGGCATACAAACACAAATAAAAACAACACCCAAAGACCCGAGGACTGTAACAAGTAGACTTTAAATGGGTTCTATTCTAACAGAATATTGATCCAAAACATTTGGCTAAATCAACACTGAAATGGTTCTACGTTCTTCCAAGGCCATCTCAGCACCCAACCCAGTTGGCAAAAGGGGATATAAACAGCAGGTTTGCCAATTATTGCGAATTTATGAAAAACTCAACAAAGTCTTTGGATGAAATGTTGGAGTTTTAAAAAGTATTTCAGTTTGAACTCATGCTGCTGCAATAAAAATACAACAGTTTTTATGGAATTTAAAAAGGCTTTACATAAACCCAACCTCATTCACTTTAGTCACAAATGCACAACATATTTTTTCAATTGTCATCCATATTAAAGTTTCCTGCCTTTTGAACTGCACTTTGTTATTTAATGATAATGAAGCTACCATCAAAAGTGAGTACTATGATATTTTAAATGAAGTTTCTAGGGTGTGCTGTTTGCTTGCAGCATGTGCTTTGCATTGAACATCAGACTGTGTGAAATAGCAGCGTAATCCCCAGATGTGCTCCACACACAGATGTAATAATCTGAAGCTCAGGATTTTATCACCCTGTAATACCCAGTTGACCAGTGTTGGTTGACATATTGCATGCCAATCCATATTTTCAGGGCAGGGCTGGTGTGCTCCAAAAAGGATATTTCCGTTTAGCCTTTTATTTATTTATCTGCACATATTAAGTTTTAAAATGCATTGTGCATAAATAAAATTATATTAATGGCTGAGTTGTATAATAACCCACTCATAGAATGTTTACAATTTAAAGGACAGGATTCATGACTGTTTGCTGCTATGTTGTTTTGAATTTAAACACTTTGGGAAAAGGCAAGGCAATTTTATTTGTATGGCATGCACTCAACAACAATGCAGTTCAAGGTGCTTTGAATCATTAAGGGATGAAATAAAATAAAAGCACCAACAAAAGTATAAACACAACATTAGAGAAACAAAAACATGTGACACATTAAAACATGACATTCCAGCTATTATTAATCACAAGTCAAAGGCAGCTCTAAACAGATCGACTTTTAGCTTTGTTTTAAATGAACTCAGAATTTCAGCAGCTTTGCAGTGGTCTGGAAGTTTGTTCCAGATGAGGGGTGCATAGAAACTGAAAACTACTTCTCCCTGTTTGTTACTAATTCTAGGGATGATTAGTAGACTAGAGTTGGTAAAAGTACTAGTAAAAGTATTTTGAAGTCTATTCTCTGTGTTACCGGGAGCCAGTGTAAGGACTTTAGAACTGGGGTGATGTGCTCTACTTTCCTGGTTCTAGTGAGGACGCAAGCAGGAGCGTTCTGGATCAGCTGCAGCCTATCTGATTGACTTTTTAGGAAAACCTGTGAAGACACTGTTGCAGTAATCAATCCAACTAAAGATAAACACATTGAGTTTTTTGGGGTCCCGACATCAGTCCTTTAATTCTAGAAATGTTCTTCAGGTGATAGAAGGCTGACCTTGTTATTGCTTTTATGTGACCCTGGAGGTTCAGGCTTGAGTCCATTACTACACCTAGATTTCGGGACTGATCTGTATTTTCTAGCTGTATTAACTGAAGCTGTGTGCTGACTCTTGATCGTTTCTCTTTAGGTACAAAAATAATTACTACAGTTTTGTTTCTATTCAGCTGGAGAAAGTTATAGCAAATACGTCTTGATTTACTGAATGTACTCACTTAGGGTTTGGATGGGTTCAAAGTGACCTGGTGACATTGTAACGTATCATTTGCATAGTAACACATTTTATTGGTTGTTAAAATCTGGGTTAGCAGGAGCATGTAGATATTAAATAGAAGTGGGTCCAGGATGGAGCCCTGGGGCACCCCACATGTGATTTCTGTCTGTTCTGATGAAGAACTGCCTATTTGCTGTTTTTACTTCATATGCTTTGTTTGGGTTTATTGCTTTTTTATATTTCTTGCACAATTATAATTTTTGGTGGGAGATACTTTTACTTTCTTGTGTGTCCACTTCATAGGTTGGATTTTTCTTGGGGACCTTGGCTGGTCTTTGGGGCCGGGGTGTCCTTCAGGGACTTGAGTGCTGTATATCTGTTTTGAGCGGGATTCCAGTAGTAATATTCCCAGGCAGTGTACTTTTGCTTGCTCTGTGTTGGAATTTCCCCTGTTTTTTCTCCCTTGGAGCAGTGTTAGAGGTGTTGCTGCGTTGTAGAGTGGGCCATTCTTCATCATACTGTGAATACGGTGTCCTTCCAGTCAATCGCCTTGATTTGGCTGGAGGCTTATTTTTTAGGCCTTTCCACTGGGGGTCGATTGAAACAGTGCTGCCAGGTTCTTTCTCACTGTTGGCAGTCATAGGTAAAGTCGACTCATTTTCATATCAAGTATTTGTTTCCACAATCACTTCGACAAGACGAATCTTCATTTCCATAGCATCCATTCTCTGGAGCAGTTTGCCAAAGTCCTTCAGCTGAGCAAAAAGGCATTTTGTTATCCCAGAGTTAATCAAGAGGGTGGGTATATAAAGTAACTATTAACAAAAACAATAGAAAAGAATATAAGGCAAGAGAACAGGAGATCAGGAGAGATCTAGGGAAGCTGCTGCTCCTTCAGCAGACATACCTAGAGCTGATCAATTGGGGGGTAATCAAGTCTGTTCCTGTTTGATCCCTTTCGATGTGAAAGCACATGGTCAACAAGGCCATCAGTGATGTGAGGCCACTTGGCTGTCATAATGAAAAACTCACAGGAGTAAAATTGATCCACAACTTTGAACATAGCGAATGGTGCATAGCATGACAAATAGTGCCTCTAAAGGGGGTCATGTTTACAATATTCCTGCTTGGGTTCACAAGAAAACCATCTGTTGTGCATTACTAACAACTTCACAGAAGAAATTTAGCTAAAATGAAAACCAGTTACTTCAAAAATAAAACTCTCTACATAAGATTGGGTAGTAAACCTCACCTCTACATTAGTGTCACCAGGTGACTTTGAACGCATCCAAACCCTAAGTAAATGGATCAAACAAATCAATGGATTGATGGGCCATAACTTTCTCCAGCTGAACAGAAACAAAACAGAAGTAATTACTTTTGGACCTAAAGAGGAACGATCAACAGTCAACACACAGCTTCAGTTAATACAGCTAGAAACTACTGATCAGGCCCAAAACCTAGGTGTAGTAATGGACTCAGACCTGAATCTGCAGGGTCACATGATGGCAATAACAAGATCAGTCCTCTATCACCTGAAGAACATTTCTAGAATTAAAGGACTGATGTCGCAACAGGACCTCAAAAACTCACCCATGCATTTATCTTTAGTCAAATTGATTACGGCAACATTGTCTTCACAGGTCTGCCTAAAAAGTCAATCAGACAGCTGCAGCTGATCCAGAACGCTTTTAAGGAATATTTGCACATTAACCTACTTTATCTTTAGTATCTTATGCATAATAAATAAAAGCTGAAGCAAATGGTGCATTTTGATAGGCTGTCCTTTCATTCATCACTTTCAGCATGTCCTGAACTTACTTTTATATGGCTTTTCCACTATGACTGTAGTTATATAACTGTTTATAACTGACTTTGATTGATCTCTGTCTAAACTGTAATGTAATGGCACAAATGTAACTTAAGAGGAATAACATTTTTCGACTAGTTTTGGCCTTTTTACCTAATTTGAGATCATGTGACCCTGCAAGAATAAACTGGTTTAGATAATGGATGGATAGATGAATTTATTTTTCAACATCTACCTTACTGGTATTTTGTATTGTAACAAGTATCCTAAGCTATCATACATGATAACATTTGTGCAAAATGTACAAACACCACCATCTATGAAATGAAAAAAAAATAGCACAATCACTTTATTGCATTGCATGTCATTTATTTTTACACACCATAATTTATGCATTGAGCAACAAGTATCTAGAAGAGTGGTCTCCAAATCATGTCCTTGTCTGAACTTTCCCTGCAGTACTTTTGAAAAGCCCATTCTCTTTTGAAAAGCAACTGCCTCAGTGTATTGTTTTGTTATACTTCTACACCCACTTTTCACGTAAAAGATGAGCAAGAAATTTGTTGCAGTCTACTGACCACAGAACACATACACAGCGACACACAGACACACACATTTAAAGTTCTTGGCAGTCTGCCACCAAAGCACTCTGATCTGATTCTTCTGAAAACCCAGCTAAAGCAGGAACACATAAGTTCAACTCTAGGAGCAAGTGTCTGAGTTTTCTTTTTGGATCTTTAACAGTGTTGAACTCTGTGTTATAAATGTTTTATGCATACTTCTTTGTTTAAGTCTTTCATTTTACCTTTGTTCTCTATTCATGCATCTTTTTGTACTTATTCCACAACTTTGCCACTGTATTTCACTTCTCTGTTACTACCTATACCTCAGAAATAAGTGTTAACCAGCTGTCCTTTTTGCTCTCTCCTCAGTCTTAACTACAGCGGGATGTGTCTAGCATCTGATGCCCAGTTCAGTGACTTCTTGGATGGGATGGGACCGGCCCAGTTTGTCGGGAGACAGACGCTTGCAATGACATCAATGGGTGAGGCAGCACAGATTACAAATTTGATTTCCAAATGATGGTTCAAAAAAATTATTCCACATAAGTAAGGAATTTGTCAAGGGAATCATCTGTTTGTGAAAGTTAGTTTGCTCTGAAAAAATGCAACCCTAGGGTCTGATGCCACGACGTTTCCCTTTGGGTATGCCATTCTTTTGATGATTTAATATGCATCACCAAAACCCAGTATGTTAACAGGGACTTTAGACTGTAGACTTTTTAAATTTGCTGTATTTTTAAGGTCTTCATTTCAATCTCAGCTTAAAGTTTAGCATTGATTAGAAGTGATACTTAAATTACTTATAATATAGGTGAAAAAGAATGCTGTGTTGGACTGAGGAAGAAGTGACATGAACTTCGTGGTCAGAGTTCCAGGCTATCAGTTCCCATATTAATTTTTAATAAAGGACTTTCTTTAAAAAATATATTCAGTGGTTGCTCAAATCCTTTCCTGTTGGCGCAGAGTTATCCCATAAATCTGAGCTGTGTTTTTACTGCCGTATAGTTCTCATCCTTATTTATTTCCTAATAGTATATAGGGGGCATATTTCACGCAGACTGTCCTCAGCAGCACTGTTTTACTGTAAGTGGGTCAGCTTCCTCGCTGGCAGTCAGACAGCGTCCTTGGACCAACAACAGTTGCACTCTCTGGACTGGTTCCACTCTGAACCTTCTGTCCAGTTCAGCATTATATAATGACAGAAGACTCGAAATAACCAGCATGTCATCTGTGCTCAGTCACTTACAAAATAATCTTTGTCATTTTGAGGCAGTTTGCCACAATTATTTGTTATGGACATAATTATGCTTTTATAAAAATAAAAAAACACCCTGTAATGTTAAATTGGAAGTAATCAAACTTTCACTAAAAGAATCACATGGAGCTAATGTACAGTGTGATTACATCAGAGGTTGCGCTAAATATTTTTGTTGTTTTGACAGAGGGGGTCAAAAAATTCTAGTTACAATCTTTTTTACCCATCAATTTTTGAAATTCCAAACAATTCAATAGTATTAATTTTCTATTCACTTTAAATAATATTATATCATATAAAAAAATGAGATTAAAAAATTGCTTTTAAAATACAAATAGTTCACCTGTCGTGGCCTGAACGCACAGTCTCGCAACTAATCTGCATGGACCTGAAATGCGCACCAACTTCTGCGTAATCACATGTTTCAAGTGGGATTGCTGGAGAGGTTATTGTGATGAAGTTCTGGATTTTTGCCTCAGATATATGACTTCTCATGGAGGTTTTGATGTTGTTCTAGAGCAGTGTTTCTCAAACTATGGGGCGAGCCCCACTAGTGGGGCGCAGAGGTATTGCAGGTGGGGCGTAACATCAATGGGATTTAAATAGTCCCCCCCCCTAGATTATGTCATTGTGAATGTTTCACTGCACTCTAAATTAAATCAACCAACTCCCCCCTCTCACAAAATTAAACACACTCAAATAAATTAGCAGTTGTGATCATCATTGTAAACAGAACCGGGACCTGGAACATCGGGCTGGGAGTTTGACGTTGGAATATATCGCAGCAGAACAAAACAAGCTGAAGAAGCCGCATCATCAGAGATTCCATCTACAAAATGTACAAATATCTAAAAAGATCAGGGAACATTTCAGAGTCAGAGAAGACACGTGGTCAACCACGGAGGAAATACAGGGATGAGCATCTTGCTCTTTATTTATTTTATTTTTTTATTTTTTATTTTGTATTTTTTAAAGCTTTGTAAATTTGATAAAACTACAAGTTTTATTTTCTCCAACTGTGAGCTGAAGTTCTACATGTAGCAACTATTGACAGCATATATTTCTGAGCCGGTTTTATACCAGTGCGCAACCCCTTTTTTCAACAAATTGATACCCTTAAAAACTTGTAGACTAACTCGGCTATTTAAATAAATAAAAAACTTTAAAAATCAGCCGTGGTCACCATTCTGTTGGGGCGATAAAAGCATGGGGGGATTGTGTATGCTTCTTTGTCCAAAGTTGGGAATGATAAAAAAGGTTTGAGAAACACTGTTCTAGAGGCTCAATCTGTGCCCCGTTGCCACTCTGGAGATTGAAATTAAGCATCACTTCAGCCAAAGCTTATAAATCAGGGAACATTTCTCCTATTGAAGTGATCAGAAGTCGGAAAGACTCTCTAAATGAGCCGTTTCCTGACCTGCAAGCTATTGATTCATGCCACCGTTAAAAAAAGCTTATCCCAAATTCACTAGTTTTAAACTGGCCTGAAAGACTATCACGATACATATTCAATAGAAATAAGAAACCTTTCCTATTATACATGTAGGTGATGTAGAAATCGGCCTGACGGAGAGAAACGGGGGTTTGGAAGTAGAAGTTGTTCAAGCCAGAGGACTTACCATGAAACCAGGTTCAAAAGGACCTCCAGGTAAGTCCACAATGTTAGCATGGCTATTGGATCAAACAAATAAAAACCTTGAGAAATATCAGAAGCTGAGTGGAGTATGTTTCCATTAACTAAACTGCTTGACTTTTACTTTTACCATTGTTAGGACAAGGACGATTCTGCACAAATAAATCAAAAGCAAGCACACAGCACCAGCTGCACACAGAGCAGCCTGCAGGGTAGGCTAAAAGGGGGAAACAATTTTTCATGGTTTGGGGAGCTTGAAAGCAGAGCAGAGAGAGCTAAATGCACTAAACATGAACAGAATGACTCACAGAGGCTTTTCACCAGAGAGACTTTCCAAGAACCTTGTGTTCGACTTGGGCTCAAAACTTTCTGCTCTTCGTTATTGTGTCATGTTTGAAGTTAGTTTACTTGTAGTTATACTTAAAGGAAAATTAGACCTTTTCACAAGACAATAAGAGAAATATTTTACAATTAGATAAAAAGAGGTAGTAAAACAACTACTGATACCATGAACACAAAGGAACATGCTTTGTGTTTCAGAGAGCAGAGATCTAATCTGTAACTTCTATCCTGACATACAAGATAAAACAGCATGTTGTTTCCAATAACTCCATGTAATACATCTTACCATGTTTAATAACAAGCAGGTGATATTATTATTAAACTATGTTTTTGCATCTGAGCTTATGTGTACAGTTGTATTGGCTGAAGTGAGATCATAGAGGAAAGAAAACCAGTTTATCCATGAACATTTCACATTTAAGTTGTCTTTTATTGCAATAACTTATTTTAAGTATTAAATAGCATGGTGTAATGATGCAATGAGAATGACTTGTTGTTTATGAAATCATATTACATTTAGTGGCTGGACCATTTTTTATTGGAGGAAGTATCATAAAATGTTAAGTTTAAATCAGATATCAGTGTTTTTATTGTTCAATCCCAAGCTGTGTGAACATCTCATTGTGATTACATAAAAAACTACCATAGCTTTACTCTTTCCACTAACAAACATGATTCTATTTTCATGATATTTGTTCAATCAACTTTGAAACATAGGTTAACATTTCTTAGTTGCATCCCTCAAATGTAAGAGACTTATAGTTCAGGTTGTTGTTTTTGTAACATTTTGGCAATTTCAGATTTTCAGAATTCGCCTCAGTTTTCTTCTGCTAAATTAGACCTCTTCCTATCTACTGTACTCATGTCATACTCCAGGATCCCCCAAACCAAAGACAGCTGCATATTGTCCTTCCTCTTTATGAGTTGCCAAAAATCTTTCAGTTCTTACTTAAAGCCAACCAAAAGTCTTGTTCCATAGCCTCATAACAGGAATGTTATCATTCTAAATGATTAGGTTTTAGTTGTTTTAGGTCTCTGTAAATTGTCTCCTGAAAAAAATGAAACAATAAATGTCTTGTACAGATTAAAATGTTTCTCTTTATTCATATTCTAGCGGTGTACATCAAAGTTTACCTCCTGGAGAACGGGATCTGTGTGGCAAAGAAAAAGACCAAAGCAGTGAGGAAGTCTCTGGATCCTCTCTACAATCAGGTCCTGGTCTTTTCTGAAAGCCCACAGGGGAAAGTGGTGCAGGTAAGAAGCAACAGAAACCCACAGTTAATAATTATGTCTGACTAAATAGAAAAACCATCAAATATCTTAAATGAAAACCTGAAAACTCTGACAATGGGAAAGTCTTTTTTTTCAACTGAGGTTGAACTTCTTTTTCTTCATTATTAGCAAAACTACCACAAATGTATGTATATCTAAGATGCCAACATGTATGACTCATAACTGTGTCAGCATACTGATGCTAAACGAATTCAGGAGAAACAATATGTATTTAGTTTTGCATGTATTGTTAAAAGAATCATTGGAAAATACAAGGATAAAATGACATAAAGAACCTTAGAATTCACACTCTAATGAACACCTATTGCATTTCATCTAAAAATTGTCGATATATTTTTATCCAAAAACATGCACCTCAGTGATGTGCTCTGAAAATCTTTCAGTCACAAATACTTTTGTTCTTGGTTAAAATATCTCCAGTGGTCTTTATCTGTATTTCAGTAAAACACAAAAATGTATGTTTTCCTTATCTTTTCAGATGTTGATAGAACAAAGATAAACAATAATGGGCCTTTCCAGAGTGTTGCAAAGTAGATTAGTAATTTTACAAGTAATATGCATGGATTTCAAAATAAATTTTAATATAATTCTAAACAGCCCCTGTTACCACAGGCAGCCGTAACAATTTTTGATTAACAATTTTATTTTAAAGACATGACAACACAAACCAAATTCAGGACTTTACTAAATCAATTTAAGACTTTTTCATACGTTTTAGGGGTAAAAAAAAATAGCTTGTTATTCTCAAAGTTTGTGAAAATACTAATTCCACTAATGTTCTCATTTGATGTTCAAACTGTTAAGAGTTGGTTCTTTCAGAAAGCATTTGCTTTGACATCTTCCTCCCTAAAGGATATATGAGCAAAAAAATCTTTATCATATAGATTAACATCCGAACTGGACACTTCACTGTTACTCCTTTCTTCTTGAATGTCCATTTTATTATTGCATTGAGGTCAAAGTCCATCACACTTTTGCTCGCCTTGTGTTTGCATCCCTCAATATTCCACGCTGTCCAACATTCCTGTCAATGAATGAGCAGGAAGTATGCTCATAAGGACGGGGTTCCAGATCCGTGTAGGACACACAGAGAAGAACTTTAAAGCAAGAGCTTGAACTTTTTGAAAATAATCTGACCTGAGTAAACATGAAGACTGTGAGCTGATTTATTTTACTTTCGTTTCTCAGAGGTTCAACAAATAAAAAAAACACACACACACAGAAGACGAACCAGACAGAGACTTAATATGTGCAGACTTAATATGCACTTTATATTTTCCTCCTTTGTTCTTTTTTATTTATTTCATAGTCCTTTTACTTTCACGTTTCATCATGTCTTCATGCTAGTTAAGAGCATATCCATAAAAATGCCACGTGAACATGGATTTTACCCTAAGTGTTCATGTCAGGCTTGCTCAGTAACAAGCAGGGGGAATCAGTGATGTGTTCGGCAGAGAAGCCTGCAGCTTTGCCTCCAGCTGCTCTCCTGCTCCTGTCACTGGGTAATTAGCCGCTAAACGCCTCCCTCTTAATTATCTGCTGTCTCTGCCGCTGTCCTCCAAGTTTCATCAAACTCATTCACACTGGATAATGAAAATCGCTGAAATCAGCAGCACTTTTCAATTTGTCATTTCCCAATTTGGCAAATCGCAGAGCTCCTTAAGACTACATGGAAAATCCATTTAAAAAGCTGCTTTAATTGCCTCTGTGACCGAATCAGTTTTATTTAGACAGTACTGATAAAACACATTGTGTTGCAAACGAGCCTACTGTAATTTTTGGATTTAGTGAAACGGTTTTATCAAATGTGGGCACTTTTTGAAGTGCATAATGTTTCCTCATAGACCTGCCTACCTAAAATGAATTCCAGGAGCAACTGGGATGCCTCTATACCCTTTTTTTCTCCAAATCTGATAGACAAAAATTCTACTTTTTTTTCCTCCCCAAGTCTGTGACCTGGAGCTTAAGTAAATGCATGTGGTTCTGTTTAAAAAAATTTTTATTTCACCCTCTCTTCGACTGCAGAAAGCTACTGTGGTTAAAATAAGTAAATAAAAACTAAAGTGTTCTCCAAGCTTAGCAACAAGAGAACCATTTCTTTCTCTTCTGGACCCTGAGTCTCAATGGAAATCATTTGCCGAAACTTGGTATTCTGTGATGCAGGGGAGACACGGGACCTCCACATGAAGGGACATATGCGTTGATGGATATTGATTATTTTGTCCACCACCTGACAAGAACTGCGGCTGTCTGACTTGAGCCCCAATGTTGTCAGGATATCAAGGGACAGAGGACACCAAAGGCACAAATAAATACCGCTAAGTCTGCCTTGTATTACAAAAAGAAATGTTCCGGGGCTATGCATATTCACGTGCATATATCTGTCTACTGACCCTCCTACTCTTTCTGACACTCCCCCTGTAGCTTGTCACGAACCGTGCATCATCGGAGCATGCACAGAGTCGGAACAAAATCCCACAAAAGATGCGCAGCTGCAGCTGATGTGTTATAATTGCTGCATCTGGGACTCAGCCGGAGTTGTGTGAGGCGGGGAGGGGTAGGGGAGCTCTGCAGGGGCGAGGCTCTCGGCTGAGTACGTAAGGTTGTAGGAGGAGATGGGTGAAAAAGGCGGGGATAGGTGGGAGCAGGCGTTTTAGCAACCTCGAGAACTACCAGCAGAGACTCAAAGATTACTCTAACATGAGTGAATGGGTCAGAGCAACACTTCAGGTATGTTTTTAACGAGGGAAAGACAGGTTCCCAGGATATCAAGCTTCAGAAAGTCAATTTTGCATAATACCCCCCCTTTAAGTGTTTTCTGGAAAAACATCTTATTTATTGAAATTAGGGCTGTCAAAATTAATGCATTAATGCGGGTCGATTAATTTGTGGAATTAATGCCATTAATTTTTTTAACACAATTAATGCATGCACAGAATGACCTGTCCTGTTTACCCCACAATTAAACCCGCGCTGTTTTGAGTGCTTGCTTGTGACGTAAACAGTATGACAACTGTTTGATAACTGCAAATAATAACAGTGGGAACCAGGGACTAATGTAAAGGTTCGGTGTTGATAAACAAATAATCCCTCTATTAGTCAGAAAATTTCAATTTAAAAATACTTAATTCCTCACAGAGAGAAATTAAGTGTTATTGTAGCTCATATTATAAACTTTCAAGGAGCTATTGTAGATCCTGATGGCTGTAAGCAGGAATGATCTCCTGTAGCAGTCTGTGGCACAGCAAAACTGAAGAAGCCTCTGACTGAAGACACCATTGTTGTAGGATACTCCCATGAAGAGGATGCTCAGGGTTGTCCAAAATTAAATAAGAGACTGTCAGCTTTACATTCAGGAAATGTTAACCAGTTAGTTTGCCTTAGTAACTGGCTAAAAGATTAATAGGTAAAAAGCTCCACGTGTAAATGTGATAGTGGAATTCAAAACAAATGTTCCATGCATCTCTCCTGTATTTCCTTAAAAAAAGAGCAACAGCTTCCGGTTTCGTCCTTTATTTACACCAAAAATTTTACTTTTTCGGTCATATTTGGGAATGTTAATTAATCGTGATTAATTTACAGTTACCCTGTGATTAATTAGATAAAAAAATTTAATCGTTTGACAGCCCTAATTGAAATAAAAGTCATATAATACTTTTATATCCAATTGAAACTTTCCAAGATTTTGGTTGTTTAGCTTTTTGAAAAACAGACATGTTGAGCACAGGTATATATCCCCTGACAAGGTCAGCTGTGCTCATTATATCATTTCATTTCATTATAATAGTAGTAATAATAATAAAAAATTAAAAAGTTGACCAGATTGACAAGATTCAGAAAATCTATACCCCCTTTTTTCTTACCTTTTTTTCAGGTGATTGTTTGGGGAAACTATGGACGAATGGACCGCAAAAGCTTCATGGGCGTAGCTCGAATTCTGTTGGAGGAGCTTGACCTCAGCACGATGGTGATTGGATGGTACAAATTGTTCCCTACCTCCTCAATGGTGGACCCAACAATGGCGCCACTCATCCGCCACTCATCTCAGATGTCGCTGGAGAGCACCATCGGACCATGTTGTGAGAGAGCCTAAGAGTCACAAAAAAACAATTACGTTTCATGTTCTGCTCAGATTCTATTGTTAAACCGAGTCTGAAGACGAGTTTTTTAAAACGCTGTAGCTCTGCACCTGGGTCAACAAGAGAGTACTTCACCTGGACTAGGAACAAGATAGGATTCACTAGCAAAGGGACTTTTACACGTCTATCCAAGTCTATCTAAAGTGTTCAGAACGAATAAATGACTGTGGTAACCAGCTGGTTATCCTGCATTCATTTGAAATGTGTAATAGTTTTGAAACCGTATCAGATTGTTTCCCATGACTCACGGGAACCACGTTCCTTTTGTTGTTGTAACCAACCATCCCTCAGACTCGAAGGGAAATTTC
This sequence comes from Valencia hispanica, assembly GCA_963556495.2. Classification (NCBI taxonomy): domain Eukaryota; kingdom Metazoa; phylum Chordata; class Actinopteri; order Cyprinodontiformes; family Valenciidae; genus Valencia; species Valencia hispanica. The sequence continues at coordinate 7,724,487 of OY747708.1, read as the reverse complement.
ACTCTCTTCAGATCTCTTTGATTGAAAAAAACCCACAAAAAAACTCCTTAATGAGGATACTTCAAAGCAGAGCTTGGCTGCTGACATTGATCACATCCTATTGGGACTCTGCGGGCTCAGTTTTGCTTCAGCTGCCTGCCTTCTTTGCAGCCTACATTCAACTCTCATTCCCAGGGCTACTTGTTGTCTTTCTATGTCCTCATTAGAGACAGTAAGACTCCTGAGTAAAATTGATCTATTCACCCAACTGAAGTAAAAGTCCACATCATACTGTATGAGGAACCAGTTCCTATCAATAGATGTGTATGCAACAGGACTACAAAACTACAGACTATGTAATTTGTTGCCACATACCAAGAAATACTGGGTTCAACCATGCAACATAAGCTGTTTTCTTTTCTTTTTGTGTGCTCCACATTGGTTTATTATTGTTCAAGTCTTCGGATAGCACTTGTAATATGTGATTGATCTCGACATGGCTGGACATGGCTCTTGTAGCTTCCGGAAGGATCCAGATCTTGACCTAAAGTTAGGGATGATGAGTGCTGCTGGTTTCTGTGCACACAGTTTGTTAGAGCCTCATATCATGGCATTTAGCTGCAATTCCAGATCTTAACTGGTCATCTGCGGTCCTTTGCTGTAGGGCTTAATCGTTCTCAATCCCCAAAAACCATTTGCAACGTACTAATGTTTGCGGATTTCACTGATTATTAACTCAAATGTCATTTGAAGTGCTTTTGGTTAATTTTGTGTTGATTATGAAGAAAAAAATCCTTGCTGGTTACAAAAAAGTGACTTCATTGTAGCTTGCTGTTTTTTAAATTACCTCACTATTGATTTATTCTAATTAGAGTTTCAACACTTAAGCAGTCAAAGATAAATACCTGTGTGAAAAAATATAAAAGTCCTCCAGACTCTTTTTGCAAAAACTGAACAGTGCAGATAAGAACACCTGAATTAAATGAAATTTTATGCATGTGATCTATTCTACTGGATTATGTTAAAGCTAATGTGAAATGCATGGCATTATCACATTTAAATATTTTTGAGGCCTTACAGGGAACAAAATGCACCCAACGTGAAACAGCCAGGTGTAAACTGGATCTAAAATAATAACTGCTTGGTCTTTGTTTATTATTTATGCTCTGCTTTGGTCTCTTCACTATCCTCTTCCTTGTGCAGGTCACACTGAATCCAGCGGTAAGAATTATTTAGTTGAACTGCTGGAAAAACAATAAAAAAGGTAAATCTTGGTTGCTGTAAAAAGCCATCAGCTACCTGTTCACTCTGGTGTAGCTGCAGCATTCTCTTTATCTAGATTCCATAACATTCCTTTTTAAGGCTTCAGTGAATAACAATTTCTGTTGTGCCAATTTCTACCAGCACGTGTCTTCTTCCTCTTCCTCAGTTACCTTGTGGCATGTGCCATTGTGAGAGGGACAGCAGAAATATCCACTTGCACCATATAACAGCAGCATTCATGCTGTGCAGAGAAGCGTCCCTTTCATTCTAAATTAAAGCCCTGATCCACTGAAAGCCAAGCCACCTGGTGATTAGCCATGCTTCAACTGAAAACTGGAGGGAGGAATAGAGGGAGGAAAAGAAGAGTGAGAAAGAGAGCATGAAATGTTCTTTGCACCATCCAAACAAAAGGATCTGTCTAGAATGACGTCAGGTGTTACAGACTTCAAAAGAGGACAGAGAAATAGGATGAACGTAAAGGGAACACAATGTGCACACTGTAGAGACATTTTATTAAGTGCAAAAATTGTTTATTCGGGCACTTTAAGATTCATAATGTCATTTTCTATGTACATATTACCACTGTTTGTGTCTTTTGGTGTGAGCCAAAGTAAATCTGTCGCAACTTTGTTGATTAATCTTAAAACACAATGGAAGGAGGTGATGATATCTTGGTAGTTTTTTTTCTGAAACTGTAGCATTAGCTCTTAGCATCTGCATGACAGGTTAAACACTTCTACTACTTAGCACAAAACTTGATAATATTTAGCATGAGCTATAAGCTACACAGTGAGGTCAGAAGTACAAACTAAACCATTGGTTTGAACTGAGGACCATTCCTATGTAGCATTTTTATTCAGTTTCTTACTTAAGATGTTTTGGTTCGGGCTGCTTTCTGTTTAATAAGACACTGAAGAAAGAAAAACTGATTGATCAACTTTTTCCTTTTTTTGCTAGCTAAAGGCAAAATTCTGGAACAAAATCAGCTCGGTTACCGAAATCAATGAATGAAAACCTCTAATACAAAGTAGTTTTTTAAGACTTTGCAAATGTGGCCACTGCTTTGCCAGTAGCATTGTTCCAGGGATGTTAGAGCAGTTACCAAGCAAATTTCTTTCATTCTGTAAAGCAATAAAGCATCCAGTTTTGTGGGTATTCATACATTAAAAAATACACAAGTAAGGATTTTCATCACTATCAGTTCTGTTTGACAAGCCATTTTACATTTTCCAGTGGCATGTATATGCTTTACGTGTATGTGGACTGTTTAAATGTATTTGACACAAAACGCACTTTGTAATAAAAGAACCCACAACTAGACAGTTTTGTTGAGATTAATTACATATTTAACTGTGTTTAAAATCCCAATGAAAAGGTTACTGACCTCTGTGTATTTACACATATTGTGTAAGAACATAAAAAAAACTGAAGTTAGGAGACTAGTCCTTTGCCCAGAAATCTATGCCAGCTCTAATTGGTCAACCTCTTTAAGTTGAACAAGGTTTCGGCCCAAGGTTCCTTATCAGCTCCGAAGAAACTGATTGATTTCAAGCCAAAAGCTGGGCTGAACTTACTGCAAGATGAATCCTGTACTTGATGGCAGAGTTTTGTGGAACACACAGCATTAAAGAGATTGAGTTTTGAAGACAATAAGCAGATAATGGCTATCCTTGAAAAGTAAAAGATGTTGGATTCCATCAGTCCATTATCTATACCCGTACATCCTCAGCAGGGTTGCGGTGGGGCTGGTGCCTATCTCCAGCATTCATTGGGCGAGGGGCAGGGTACACCCTGGACAGGTTGCCAGTCCATCGCAGGAGATGTTGGATTGTCTAGCTAAAATTATGACTTTGTCTGGAGGTGCTAGTGACAAATAGATTAAGACAAACTTTGAAAGAAAACCACAATTACCAGCTCCTTTTCAGCTCAGCCAGGGGAACTTTCTTGTATCGGTGCAACACGATAATTTTGATTTGTAAGCCCCTTAAGTGTCCCCTCAAATTGGACCACAAAGACCCTGCTGTGCTTTAGGTAGCTACAAGTTGGATGGTCTTTGCAGGGTCTTTTTGGTCTCCCTATTATGAGTGTGAATTTTTTTCAGCAGCTTTGAGGATACAATAAACTTCCAGAGCAAGGTCATTGTGGTTTATTATCATAGTGGTGGCAGCTAATATTACATTTTGAAGACCATACAACACCAGATTTGCTGGCAGCATATTAGACATGTGCAACATATTGCAAGGAGAGTACCAACTAGTGGTAAAAAAGTTAAATATTTTTTTGAACTTCAGGTTATGCCAGTAAATCTGTATGAATCTAATATAAACATATTTATATCTATAAGAAACAACTTTTATCAATGACCCAGGGAATGTTTATTTTTTGTGCCAAAAGTATTATATATTTTAGAGAACTAATATCCCAAGTGATCCACAATATGACAGAAACGTCTACATTCCTGACTTTTAATTTAAAATACAAGTCAGATGTTACTCTTAGATCAATGATAGGTGTATCCTCAAAAAGAGGTCTCCTTTACTCTATTGAAATGTCAAATTTCATGATAGGTCTGTAGGTTAAGCTATGATAAGGCCTAATGAGGGTTAGACTTGTAAAGTTACTGTATGTCCATGTCATTTACTCCAATGTGATATTCTTTGGGCATTGAGTGAAATGTTGATAAGACTTGATTGTAAAACCTTAATAGCTTCTCTAAAAGTTCCTTTGATGGTATGTATTGTGTGACATGTATGCAGTAAATAGTTTTTTAATGGAAGACATTTTCCCGAAACGATTACCTAATTTTTTAAGGGAACAAGATATACATCACTATCACGGACAGAAGCAAAACTATTGTTTCTTGTAAACGATTGTGTGATCTTGTTTGTGAAACGCTGCTTTGTGAGTCACTTTTGGGTTTATTTCAAATGTTTTGTCACTTTAAAGTCTAATGAATAAGCTACTGAAATGTAAATGTTATAGGTAACATACTTCTCACCAAAACTTGTACGTTTATGGTTTCCCTTTGATTCTGTCTGTAACTTGAATGTTAAAATGTAAACTTTTAACAATTGTAATGTAAGTAGAGGCCTTAAAACACATGATACACATTTTGTCAGGGCTAAGGACAAGGAATTGTCATAGTATTGTATCCAAACAAGGCAAAAAATATATATATATGGTGTCAACATTTCAACCCATTACCAATAGTACAGAAACTATGAAGGTATTTATTTTTGTGTGTTTCAAATGACTTTCCCAGACTGATAGTTCTCCCTCCTTGGTTTGCGCGCGGATGAACAGCAGATGTTTTTATTATTATTTTGGTTTAATCAATCAAGTAAAAAAAATAAAATAACAATGGAATGTTGCCAACTATAAGAACATTAGTGCTTGCTGATGTTTTTTTAAAACTTCTTTTAGGCTACATTTGCTCAAATCGCAGTCATTCTTCCAGTTGTTAAAAATACACAAAATATATTTTGTGTGTACTTTAAAAAATGTCAACCAACCGCATAAAATATTCACATTAATGCAACCAATATTACTCAAAACAAGAGAGCGCTTACATAATTTCAATAAACTGTCACTGTTACAAATTAAAATGATAAATTGCTAGTTGATTAGGTTCTAAATTTGTGGATTTTGGTAAAGATAAATAGATAACTATTATAACTGGTTAAATCAGCTAGTTGTTTTTTTTCCACTAATTATATTGGCATCAGAGGCTGGACTTTTTTTGTCCATCAATTTAACCAACAGGGGTCATAATCCATTTTTACTAAAATGATAACACATTCAATAGTATTTTTTGTATTCAATTTAGTTAATATTCAATCTGAACAGACTAAACAGAGAACTACATACGAACAATGAAATTGAACGATTGCAGTTAAAATAGGAACAGTTCAGCTGCTGTGGCTGAACACACAGTCTCACAACTTCCTCCCGAAAATTCCCACCTGCTTGTGCGTAATCAAATGTTTCAAGTGTGAATGCTGCAGAAGGTATTGTCATGAGGTTTTGGATTTTTGCCACAGACAAATTATTTCCCATGGGGGTTTAGATGCTGTTTTGAAGGCTAAATCCACAATCTGCTGCCACACTGGAGATTCGAATTACAAACACCACTTCAGCCAAAGTTTTGAAATCGGGGAACATTACTCCAGTTGAAGTGATCAAAACTTGGAAAGACTCTCTGTTCCGTTTCCTGACCCAGCTATTGCTTCAGCGGGAGGAAAACCCGCAGCACGCATTGTTTTTGCACCGTTTGTCCGCATGACACCAGGCTCTTTGGAGGGCTTCTGTAAACAGACGCACTGACCATAGACCTGCTCCAAACCCTCCATAGCTCTTCCACACGCTGTCAGCTCCTGCTGAGTGAGGTCTATTGACTACAGGGTCCAGGTCTGTTATGATGCTCACATGCTCCATTGGGAATCTTTTTATTTATTGATTTAGTTACCTTTACTCCCTGCATAAAGTTGAAAATGTCTGTGCGTCTGCATCAAATGGGCAGGAATGTGAAAGGAAATCTGTCAAAATGACGAATGGTCTTCAGATTTTTACGTCACCATTCTAAAAAAACCCTCTCAAATGCGGAAAATATTAGGTAAACGGGACCCCTGATTGGTATACCCTTACGGAAAAAACACATGGTTTCACATGGGCAAAATCAGATGAGGTCAAATTGGAATAATCTTTCACCCATTTGAAATTCACACATATGAGATGTGTGAATAACATGTGACCACCTGTGTTTTGCACATATGTCCCATGTAAATTTGGAACATTTTCATGGGAATGAAGTGTGAAACCCATGGACATTCACATTTGAAGCCCATGGGATAAGAAATAAACCACATATGAAACATGTTATTTTCCACCTAAAGCCTACATGTGAGAAAAATGTGTGAAACCCATGGGGAATTACATGTGAAGCCCATGTGAACAACATGTTCAACCCAAGTGACGTTTCTGTAAGGGTATATTGTTTGAATGACAAGGACTGGCCTACTATGAATATAATAATATACAATATATGAGCTGGAACTTAAGGTTTTAATTCAGCCCTTACATGTAATAGATGAAACAGTCTTCGGCAAGGTTTTAATCAATATCTTTCAGTTTCTTACTGGAAATTTGCCTGCTTTTTGCAGAAAATGCACCTAAAAAGAGGACTGGCTTTAAAGTTTAACAGACGTTGCTCAAAAGAATGTGTTTCTCATCCAGCAACAAAAAAGTGACAGTGTCACATTTTGAAAGAACATAACAATGAAGAAGTGGGAGGATAAAAGGGGTGATACATCACCTTCGTGGCTGCTACAAAACATTGGTTGGTGGATCCCAATAGCATAATGTTTCCTCTCCTCTGCTGTTGTGCAGACACAACAGTTATTAATCTACCCCCCCCCACCCCCCCACACACACACACACTCTCTTCAACATACCCCTCTGTCTTCTCTAAGCAATACTCATAAAAATGTTCCCCCTCATGCCATCTGGAGGATCCTCCCATCTGATGCGTCCTACATTAGCACGGGTGAAAACATTTTTAGGGTGTGTGACTCCCGTGAGAATCAAAAGTGCAATCGTCTTTCATCTTCTGATATTAGTCACATTTTACCAATGTCTTTGTTATTCAAGCCCTCAAAAACATCCAAATGTCCTCTATTGCTCTTAAGATACAAAGCCATAATATTTCCATTCACAGCCTTAAATTGTCATGTCAGAATTACCTAAATTTCCAAGTACATTTTGCTTCCCTTCCAAGGACTGGAACATACTATTGGAAGGAGATGTTTTGGAGGTTGTGACAGAGTTTTATAGACCTTCTTCTATTATTTACAACATGTGTGAGCAACTGTGAAAGCAAAGTTGGTTATAAATCTGTTTTCCTCTGTCAAGAGCATTTAACCAGGGATAGTTTGCCAAGTCTGTGTTTCTGTTTTAAGCCTCACCTTCAATGGTTTCAACTGTCTGTAGAGTCTGTAGAGTTTCTAATGTTAAATGCTGAATATCTTCACTGGATGAGGGTTCCATTTGAATATCCTCTTTTTTTCTTGTTCGCTTCACTTGATTAGCATCAACAAATGTTCGCATAAACTCAGTGTTAGCCATGCTCTAAGCAGCAGATGCATGTGTGCATTGCTTTTATTTATTGCTCATGTTTTTGGCACACTGAAGACTGATTTGTTATCAGGGGAGTAAAACGATGTTGTAACTTTAGTTTTATTCACTGCATTTAGATTCTGGCTATATTTGCAGGATTATTTGACAAATTGTTCTGTTGTTGAGTAAATGCACAATTTGGTGTATTGGTATTCTATTCCAGCTGTCAATAAAATAGTTTAACTCCATCACTTTCTGCTGAGGATTGTGTTGAACCTGTGAGGCTTGTATAATGTCTATATCAACAGAGAGCTTCTTTTTTCTTCAAGTAACCAATTTCTTAAATGTAATTCTGAGCTGTCAGAATTTCAGCATGCCGTTGTATCTCTTTTCCACTCATTCTATCAGAGGCTCTACCTCTCTCTGTCTGCCTATGTGGCAGATGTTTGGACTCCCTGGTGGCCAAACCGATCAGCTTGTATTAAAGTCTCTCTCTTCCTCTCTCGTCACACACACAACAGTAGCGTGACAGGAAGCCAGGTCGCACTATAGGGACACAAGCACACACAGGCTTGACTCGAATGAACATGCGCAGACTGACAGAGGACACGCTCACATCGCATGTTCAAGTGCAAGCGTGAATTGCATACACAGAAGACAGAAAGATAAATTCGCACACCAAAATTAGACTAGGCAGCAGGAGGCCCTCTAATGGAGCAAAGGCAAATTGAAACATAAATCATTTCCTCCACAGGAGAAATTACATCTCGAAACAACACCGAATACCCTGTATGTGGCTGCACATAGAAAGGAGCTGTGCTTAGATACTCTTCTTCCTCACTCTATCTTACCCTGCTTCATCAGTGCCTCATTTTCTTGTATCCTGTTGTGATTTGTGGATTTAAATTAAGATATCAAAAAAAGGCTTTGATGTGAGACACAGGGGGATTTGAACATATTTGTCCTATTTCCCTGCCAAATATTTAAACTCTAAATTCCTCTTACGCTTAGTACTTATTCCTAGCCTAATTATTTTCCTTCTATTAGTCCTTTTTCTTATTTTACTTTTTTCATAACTCTTATATTTTCTCCTTTTACCAAATGCAATGACTTTACCTTGTCCTCCTCTCCAACTCTCTTTTACATTTAGTCCTTAAAACTCATTGGTGAAGCCCCCAACCTGCAGTATATTGTTTATCTAGAAATACCAAACTGGTCAAATGCAATATTAGCCTGTTACCGTTAGGCGTTTTCCCAACTCTTGTCCTTAAGGTACATTGTTCTCAAGGTTTTAAATGATTACCTGCTTCCCCACACCTGATTCTAGTAGATGGCTAACTATCAGGCATTTTTGAAGTCGCATAAAACATTATTGAGATAATTTAGACTTTTGAATTCGTTAAGTTGGAGAAAGGAAACAATCTAAAATATACTGGACTGTATGGCAGAAGAGTAGGATTAGGAAACAATGGTAGCAGACTTCTGGCTCCAGGACAAGGCAGGTTGCCATGGTGACCTTTTGTATTAACCATGCATTAGTTCATACAAGCCATGGGGATGTTTCATACCCCTTTTGACAAGCAATGATTTGGTAGCAAGGAAATTTATATTATTCAATCATGGTCTAAAGTAAGGAAATATGCATATGTGACTCCAATAAATATCAATTGGCCCGGGTCACAAAAAGCTGTTTTTGGCTTGATCAGGGGTCATGTTTTATAAGAGCCAACAGTCCCAAATGGGCATCAGTACCAAAATCAGTGGAAATAGGATACAAAAGAAAATATATTGAATTATATAATACAATAGAATAATAGAAAACAAACAAAAAAAAAAATTATGTTTCCTGCACACCTGCTTGTCATCAAGGCTTGTTACTTGCTGGAAAAGAGGACCTGGCTGCCAGTCACTCGATGCCTGAGTGTCAACCCATGTGGTAACCTTGATCCTTCTGAGTTCCTTGAGTTTTTATGTTTCTCGTTCAAAAGATAAATATTTCTCTGTCCCAAGGTTTCCCTCAGTGCAACTTACTGGACCTGTTCCTTCGTGTTCAGTACAGATCTCCTTGTGTTTAATAACTATCGTGAAATAACTCCTGGATCATCGTGTTTGGACTGGCAGCCTTCAAGCTCCTCTTGCCATTCTCCACCTCCTCGAGGGACGTGTCAGCCCTCCAACATTCCACCATCTGCTCCACCTTCGCATCCTCATACCACCAACCTGTCGTTGCTTTCTGGATCAACAAACAGAGCAACAGCCTGCAATCCATTCACCCTCCCTGGTGGAAAACCTTTCCATCTTCAGTAAGATATTTCCACAGAATCTACAATCATCTATTTATTATCATTTCCCATGTATCCTCTGCTTTCCCTCAGTCTACCTGATCTCCCACCGTGCTGTTGGATTCCCCTGGACCAGAACCTACACAATAACGCATTATTGTTTCAAGAAACCTTTTAAATATTCCCTGTTCTTCTGAGTAGTTTTCTGCATGTGGGTCAGATTGCTTAAAGGTCTGATTTACTCAATTTTCAATTAATTTCCTGTGGTCTCTGGCCAAATTAGAGGCCTTATGAGCAGGGTTTGAATTACACCAAAGCTTTTGGGAGGGTCACATTTTTCATCCTGCCCTGCGATTTCTTGTGATTTTATGGCACAATGGTCAATAACATAAAACAATTGTTTTGGTAGTTTAACACGTTCTGAACAAGCAAAAAAGCAACAAGGAATCCACTTGCAGTCCAGCATTTTTTGCCTTATCAAACCCTTGCAAGAACAACAAATCATAGAGGAACTTAGATCAGAAACACTATCATCATGATCATGATGATCATCATCCACCATCAAAACCATGATAATTGCTAAACCAAGAACTAATATCAGCCCAGTATATTATCTTACTTTAGATCACAGATGCCACAAGACTGATTCATGACCCAATTTCTTTAATATTTTTAACAAACCTACCTCTCATTTGATTGACAATGTGCCCTATTATTTAGGCACAAGTGTGGTCTGATTTGTGCATAATTTAGCACAATGAAGTTTTTGTAGTCCTTATGGCTTTTCTTATCCCACCATATAGGCTGTTCTGAAACACAAATTTGTTTCTTGCATTGAATGAGGATTCATTTTCTCTTCTCTCTGAAATTTCAACTCCTCTTTTATGAAACAAACTGTGAGCCAAAAAATGTCTTAGGTTATTCTGTGATTCACTGCTGACTTCTCCATTAATCCATTCTTCGGACAGATGCACCCCAGTTTTGATTTTGGCAAGGACAGATTTTTTGCATTGATATACACTGTACACCTGCCTCTCCGTCCCTCTGGATTTGGGGCCAGTGGGGGCACCAGATGTCGCTGTGGAGCTCTATGCACGGCATGCTTAAATTAATCAGTAGAACAGGGTTGTTCTATATAGAGTAATATTATTTAAAGACCGATTCTGTTACCAAGAAGATTATGTTATCAAAATCTATGAATAAGTATCCAAGTCTTTGCCAGAATACTGACAAGCTCAGTTGGCTAAATCCTCTTGAAGCAGCAATTGAAGATCTGAAATCACAGTGCGCATGCGCAACGTGCGTTCGGTATACAGTCGTGGGGCACAGATGCCACGGCCCAAGCTGAGATTCGCTACCTTTCTTGAGAGAGAGAAAGGCAGCAATGCGCCATCTGGCATGCAGTCTGCTGAAAATTTATTAGAAGAATGCGCCCCATTTTGCTAAATGCAAAAGTTTGTTGTGCAGCATAACTCATATTAAAATATCAGAACAGCACACATCATGTTTACATTCTGTTGATCTCGTCACCAGCCAGTGGATTTTAACATTGTTCAAGGACTAACCCTAACCCTAAGAGATTATTATAGATATAAAGGGGATTATTTGAAAGATTATTCAGTTATTAAAAAGGTTGCCCAGATGAAAAATCTGCATTTTTTTAAGAACAACCCTGAACGACCCTTTATTTGTAATTTAATGTAGGCTATAAAAAAGGTTTAACTCTTCAATTTCATTTACATAAAATTTTGTTTGTAGTGTATAAATTTGAGCTATTTTATGTGGTTCATTTAATATTGAATCAATATTAAATTAATCACATAAAATAGCAATCTCTATTATTGATCAAAGTCAGATTGTATGCATCACAGAAAAATTAGTTGCTGCTATTAGGTGTTGAGTTGCTGTGCCCCACCCAAATTATCATGCCAGAGACACGACTGCCGTACACCTTAACTTATGATTTCTAGTAAAGAGCCAGGTATTCCTACCTTTCCACTCGCTCCACTGCTTTTGTGTCCAGTTAAAAGGAAAGGCTGCATGACCTGATTCAGGCCTCAGTGCACTGCAGGTACACATTGACCAGTGTTGCCAGATCCAAAATCCCACAATATCGTACAGAGAGGCCAAAATGATCGTTTTTCAGTAGAAATTATTGTACATTTTAAATTAAAAAAATGCACTATAAATGACTTTGCAATGCAATATAATATCACATAGAAGACATTTTTGATTGCCCTGCTTAATTCAGCATCTTTAAAACCAGAAATATATAACGCCTATAGACATGCGGAGTGTAGTGTCGGCACCACTCCTACCTCCACGCATACACACAACATGCGCACTTGCACAGTCTCATTCATTCTATCTCTACATAGGTTAAAAGCACACGTTACCCGCAAAACACCACAGCAGTGACAAACTGGCATAATAAATGACAAAGCGGCCTACTCACCTAGTTGTGGATCTTGATCTCCTCCTCTGATTCACTGTCTGTCGCGGCATCGCCAGCGGAGGATGTGGAGGCCTTGCCTCGGTACAAGTTTGATGAAGTCATGAAGCGCAGCATAGTTTTTATGGGAGCAAACTGTGGGCATCCTCTTCTGTTGCTGACACACTCAGATGCTTGTATTAGTCTGTTGAGAGTTGCCGTAATGAGCCTGTTGCGGGATTTGCTCTTTATTAGGTTCACTTTTGAGAACACTTGCTTGCATGAAGCATTAGAATGGGGGAAAATTAGTACATCCAAGGCAAAAGTGGCAAGATCACCAAAAAACATTTTCCCGCTCATTTCTTGCATGGTAGATAAGTTGTACCAGAATGCAACCACGTCCATACTTTTGTAACTGTCACTGAGGTCCGTGATGGGCAGCTGTCTCAACTGGTCATCGATAAGCTGGATGCTGTCAGTGTCTTCTATGTCCAGAAAGCGTGGCACAGTGTGCATCATGGGAAAAAAAGAGGGGTAAATGGTGCATGCTTGTGGATCCAGTGCCACAGCAGGAGAAATTCAAGAGCGCACAGCAGCGCTGTTTTTGAAATAGGAATATGTATATCCCTTGCCAAATCTTCACATTGTCGCGGTAGCTGCTTACATGACTCACTTGTGCAAAAATCCAAGGAATGACAAATGCATAGCTGCACTGTGATCCCAGGAAGATCATTCTTGAGGTGGCTGGAGACAGAATTATGTTGTTCCATTATGGTGTTACACCTGTCCGATGCAAAGCCCACAATGTTCTCTAGAGGAACATTTGCAGATGTAAATGACTCCTAAATGTTTGTGCAACAACCCTCAGCAGTTGCGCCGATATAATTTGCCTGTGGCTGATCATCTGAAAAGATCTGAGCTAATTTCCAAAAGTGCGTCTGCAATGATCTGGAGTCATCCAAAAAACAGACCACAATGCTAAGAGTTTTAACTGTGCCAACGTCAGTAGACTCATCTACAAGGATGCTGAATTTTTTGAGTTGTAACATTTCGGAAAGTCCTTCAAAGTAGCATTCTCCTATTACCTTTTTTGTAATGTTTGTGGCTTTTGTGCACCCCAAACTAACAGCTTGGGCAATTTTTGAATCACTGAAAATGTCTTTAATCACCTGTACTAAGTGGTCTGTGCTTCTCATTGCAATGTTATGCTCGGCTAAAAAGCCAGATAGCTTGATTTCGGCATTTTTTACATAATTTTCGAACTTCTCTTTTTCATTGGCTGGAGACATTTAAGTATAGATGTCTGGTTTGGGACAATACATTTTTAGTTTTTTTTTTTAGATTTTTAGTTAAAATCCATTCATTCACCCATCTCTTTTTCTTGTCAGAGTTGTGGTAGGCTGGTCAATGAGCTAGATTTGAGTTTCACCCTGAATAGGATGGCAGTCCATCACTCGACAGACGACCATGTATTCATCCAACGATTGTCTATGCCCACTTATCCTTGCAGGGTCGCGGTATAGGTGGTGCCTATCTCTAGTGGTCATTGATAGCCCTCCACTGAGGCGGAGCTGGAGCTAAGCTCCGGTGTTTTCGTTTACGATTCCCGCGAGCACCAGCACCGAGAGCCAGAAATGGGTGCTACTCCGGCACCACTCTTGTGGGGGGCCAAAGCGGAGCTATCCAAGAACTCACTGCATCATGGGGGAAGGGGGAGGGATTTACAGCCTACACAACAGAGGACCGCCATGTTTAAATCCAGACTACTGGGAATGTTTTTGTTGTTGTTGAAAACATGGATAGCATCAACACTACGTCGCCTACTACGACATTGCCTTGTCGACAGTAACTGCAACAGCGATGCCTTTTGCCGCTGTATCGCAACAAATGCTTGCAAAGCAACGATTACCATCTACACTCTGACGAGGTCATCCATCTTTGTTATGGTTTTTCTTCTTCTGCGTCTGCTTTATTTTTGGCGAGCGGCTTGCTGTGTGATTTCTGAAGTGACGCTTCAATGACGCAACGTCGTAGCTCATGGTGGCTCCAAGTTGGCTCCTTGTTATGGAAAACGAAGGAGATTTTGTGAAAGCTCTGGCTCCAGCACCAGCCCCAGCTCCAGCTCTGAACAGGCTCTCGGTTCCTTGCAATGGAAAAGGCCTTTGAGTGATACGTGAGGTACCCTGGACAGATTGATAGTCTATTACAGAGCAAGGGTGCATGAAGCATTTTGTGGGGGTGCTGCAGTAGTATAGGAATTTTGGGTTGGCTTTCAACGCTGTCCAGTCCTTGCATAATTTGCATTTGATTTCAGTGCAGGTTGAGCTCTACAAGGGCTGCTTCTTTTATGTTGTTAATGGACCAGATCTCAACATGTGGTGAGGAGGGTTTCCAGTTTGGAAACTTCATGGTTGCCTTTTTTTGCAAAGGATGTGGTTCTGTTGCCGTCTTCAGTTGTTGGTCGTTGACTGAGAAGAGGCTGGGATGAGAGACAATTCCTCAAAGTATGTGTCTACGGTTCTCAATGGGAAAATGAATTCAAAATATTCCAGATACAAGGGACTGAAATGAGCTGTCTCCATAAGGTAGCTGGACTTAGCCTGGGACATTGCATGAGAAGCTTAAATTAGAGTCACTAGAATTCAGCTGACCTGGTCTAAGCATCTAATAAGGATGCCTCCTATAGCCAATTCCCATTAATGTTTTTAGGCATATTCCACAGTGATTCTGGGACATGCCTAGGGACCGTATGTACCTTCTAATCTCCAAACCTATTTGGATAGCCTTAAATGATCTTGTGAGAGTCACAAAAAAGAGGTCTCTCCGGTGACCTGTAAGCCCCATGAACTGATATGGCATAAGGTGAATTATTCAGAGGCTCTATTGACCTCCCACCAAATAATTAGATAAAGGAAACATGAGGTCAATCTCTTTCAATATGTATTTACTACAATGTAACACTTTTATCAAAGCAAACAACAAGAGGTGATTTACTACCTTTCAGAATAGTAATACCATAAAAAAATCCTTCTTTAAGAAGACTTCTATACTTTCACTTTGAAAGAAGAAAATAGTTCACACATTTACGCACTCCTGCTGTTTCAGTTTTACTAAGTTTCAGACCATTCTGAGATGAATGTACTAAATCTAAAAATTAAGTAAAACATTTCAATTCAAAACAATTTCACATCAGCCATGTGGCAAAACATTTAAGATTCCTTTTACAGTTTGTCAGCATCTTTGCCATTAAGATATAGCACACAAGTTCTTGTCAAACAGCCTTGGTAAGCTGAATCTGCACTGTAAATCACAATAAAAGACATGGACTTTAAAAAGACAATTTTAACATAAATGTTTAAATTAGCCTATTACAACCTACTTTAATCAGTTTTTGTCCTGAATATATTCGCAAAATAGGACGTGTTCCACTAGGAAATGACAATCCTTCATAAAATATACCGCAGCAATTTCCTAATGTTGTAAACCTACCCAACATTTGGCAATAAAACCCTTTCTGATTCTGATTCTGATTCCTTTTGGGTACATGATAACTCATGAAAGAGCTTAAGTATTGTTTTTTTTTCCCTTAGTCCCTCAGTGTGATGATTACATTGTCGTCTTGTCCTTTCCACAGCATTTCCCCCTCAAAGTCCAGCATCTTGTGTTTGCGACAGCGCAGAAGGATGCCCACCACTTTGTCTGAAATCTTCACATAGCGGTCGAAGAGCCTTCCAAACGTGATAAAAGTCTGACCCTCCTTATCTTTGAAGCCCATGTCCTTGATGATCCAGACCATTTCCTCCATCTCTTTGTAGATATGTTTGTGGGCCCGGTCCCCTCTTTCAGCGGTTTTGGTGCCATCTTTGGGCCGACCATAGCCAGAATCCCCTTTGCGGAGACGCTGAGACATTGCAAAGTCGTAGTCAAACTCCTCGCTGAACGGGTTGAGTTTCTGGCCTTCGATGTGCTGCACAGACCACTGCTGCCAGCGACTTTTGATGTCATTCATGGAGGCAATCTTAATCTGCAGATAAAAAGTAGAGTTAAAACTTACTGTTAAAGATCCTTAATATAAACTACAAAGTAAGGCATACTTTTAAAGATAGTCAGGAAGCTTACAAATGAAAATTAGACTTTTCCCTGTCTCTGAATTGTGACATGTAAACTTCTGTGGTAGTTTTTGCCCCAAAGTTATCACAGTTTAATTGTTTGGCTTTTCAATGATATTCTAAGGTATTAAGTGGGTCTCTGGATGAATAAATCTAATTTCTCATCATGAAGAAGCAGGGCTGAGTGTCACCATATCCAAGCCTCTGCCACCAAGATATCTTGACTTCTCTAACAAACTCAGCTTGTAGTCTGCAGTATTACTGATTACAGATTTGACGATTTCCCCCTTTACTTATATAAAAAACTTTTGATATCATTCATGCACCAACAACTTGCGATAGCTATAATTTGACATTAATAACCTTTTGTCTTGAAATGAACTCCAGCTCAGTTCTTTAAATAGATAGCCAGCTTGACATTTGCTTTGCCTGTTCACTTGCATAGGGTAAACTTATTGGAATGTTTTCTGAATAAACCAGCATGTCCAGAAGTGCATTTCATAGTCTTTTTGCCAAGCTGATCTGCAGGTGTTCCTGTTGATTTTTCCAACATAATATACAGTAAAAAATGTTTAACATAAACATAGCCCCTTTATCATTTTAAAGTAACCTAATAAAATATTTAAATAATTTCTTAACACTCAGTATTTCTTCAGACTTCCTCTTAGTCTTCTCTTTCTTTCCTTCCACCTTTATTGGTATTTCCCCGAGCTTACCAGGACTTCAGATCACTGTCATTAGATCCCTTCGGTATTTGCACTATGAAAAGTAAAGCCATGCCACTGCCACAAGCTTTTCCTGAAACTATATGTGATTAAAATACTGGTTGTTTAAAATGTATAGTTTTTGCAGTTGCAGTTCCTTTATGTTACTCAAATTAGAATTGATTTATAGATGAAAATAATGAGTTAACCATAGCATGTTGATTTTTTTTATTGAAAAGGGCTTAAAATAACATTTAATATATGTGGGATCAGTTATGCTAAGCTTTTGATAATCTGCAAATATTAAAATGTAAATAAACAGGTTTAAAAAATAAATGTTACTTCTATAAAATATTACCATGTCAAGTCAAAGTGAACATTTTAACAAGCTGGTATTGTCTTTTGGTGTAGCTGTTGCTTAGTTTCTGCACCATTAACTACTATTATTGACAACAAATGATAAGCATGTTGCGCTTTACGAAGCTAAAGTTTGACAGTTAGATCCCTGCAGAAAGCTTGGTTGGATTTATTTTGATATTACTTTACTTTCTTGGTTTAGATTAAATCTTGCCTCTTTAATTTGTGTCATTCTCCAACACATACAAAATGTGGCTTTCTCATATTTCTTTTCAAAGTGTCCGTATGTGTGTCTCCTTTTACACCCCTGTCCTTCAATGTTCTCTCCACTCTGTTTTCCTCTGGCTGACTGTTCCCCCTGAAGGTCAGGTTGGAAAACACATTGCAGAATGTGACTATATTTACTGACATATATTCCATTGCACAGCAGAGAAGCCGTGTGTGTTTTTTTTACAGGCCGGACATTTTCACTGGTGACTACTTCGATATGTCAAGGGGGCCTCGGTAAGATCCAACACCTTTTATGGCAGAGATGTTAGTACTGGAGTTATGCAACTGTTGTTCTGTTTGCTGTCCATGAAGGAGTTGGATTTCTTCGGGTCACTTTAAAGGCTGTGTTCATGCTGTGTGGCATATGTCAGAATAACTGTGCTAATTTAAGGTTTTTATCAATCTCTGTGTCTGATTCATTGACATAACACACATTTATTGTTTGACAGACTTTCCGTTCCTTTTATACAAAAAAGCTTATTGATTGAATAAGGATTAAATCAAATAAAACCTACAAAGAAATCGTTTACATAAGCTCCTTTGTAGTTGCCTGCACCAACAAAACCTAAAACAGCAATATGATGCATGTTAAACATCCACCCAAGGTGAAACAGGATCATATCTGCAATCAGTTTAACATTTTGTATTGGTTACAAACTGAGGAGGAATCAATCTGAAAAGCCTGTATGTTCTCTCCTTTTACGTTATCAAAAAAGCCAACAAAGGAAAATCCTTACCACACATTGTGGTTAGGATTCATCAGTCATCAGTTTGATGATTCTATTTGTTTATGTAAAAAAATAGATAAATTGTGGATTAGATTTTCCTAAAATATCAGAACATTTTCTCAGCTTTACAGTTTCTTTGGTCCGTGTTTTAACACTTTACCTTTGGTCTGTTGGTCTGTTGTGTTTTAGCCTGGGCATCACTTTGTTCAGCTTTGGAGTCATAGTTGTCGCTGAGTCCACCTTCCTCTCCGAGTCCGCTGTCCTCTGTGTCCACGCTGCTACTTCTTGAGCTCTGCTTCTTCTCCTGGAGCATCATCTTCTTATCCTGGATGATCCCACCTCCTCCTGTTTCTGTGCTCTGCAGCGCCCTCATCTGACGGCGACGTGTTGGCGACTCATTGCCCAAAAATGGCTTGTTTTCTTCTGGACCGGACTCCATCTTGTCACGAATTTCGTTTATTACATTGTTGCTGCTGCACTCACTGCGTTTGAGCTTGACAGTCTTGGTCACAGAGCATGTCCGGATTTTATTTTCTTTGCTATCGCTGGGATCTGCTTTAATTACTCGTGGAGTAACGCTAAGCTTGACCATGTGGCTCTGGTCTTTTCTGTCTTCCTCCTCAACAGAAGAAGGCATCCAGCCGGTTGGGATAGAATCTTGTTTGCCCGCATGGTCATTGGCCCATCCTTGCCAACTCTTTGCCAGATTTGCTACCATGGCAACACATTTAATTTTACGTACAGCCCGTTTAAATAGCTGTGGCTCCTGTGGGGAAACTGTGGTGGTGTTACCTTTACTCATTGTTGCAAGTTGATTTACACAGGTTTTTCAAAATTGTCCCAAAAATTTTTTTTTCAGTAATTCAAAAAATGCTGATGAAATCTCTGTAGACCTAAGTAAAGTCCTGTATGTGTTGTTGCTGTTTTGTTGTGTTGCTGAGAGTTCCCAAATAAATTCCTAAGATAAGATGCACGATACAAACAGCTTCAAATGCTATAAAAAATTTAAAATCAAAGTTTAAAAAAGGTTTTCTCCTGCTCAAAAGACTTGTTAAACAAGAATATGAGGTAAAATCTTAATGTCAAATTGAAACAATCAAAAAAAAGTTTCAGATATTGAAACCCCCAAAGTTTGAACCGAAACGTTGCTGACAATCTTGCCGGCGCCTCAGCCTTTAAAAGTCTCAATAGATCTTCACAGAAACATCCAGAGCCTTCCAGATCATCCGACGGGTCAGTGGGTGAGCTGCTGGTGTGAAGGGTGCACTGGCTTTGCTTTTAATCCCCTGCTGAAGCCCCCCTGGCACCACAGGCACCTTTAAATAGGGAACGGCCGTAAAGGACGTGATGCTGCTCAGTGTCCATGTGAGACATAAAAGTCCAGTGTCAACATTCTCGTTGCTGACAGACACAGATACACACAGTTACTGAGGAGTGGAATTCCTCCCACTGGAGTTCAGGGAACAGGTGTCCAGTGTTTTTATTAACTCCCCAATTTCTGTCTTTACGCATAAATAGGATGAATCACAAACAGGTCCATCCTATGAGTTAAGCCTGCTATCCACAACAGACTGACGTAACCGTGTATGACTTTACCGTGTTTATTTAGGGACATGTTCTCACACTAATACACAACATTTTTGTTGCATGAATGGTATGTTTAGTTGAACTAGATGTGCCGTGTGAATACCTAACATGTTGGTCACATACATAGAAACCAAGAGGAATATTTCTCTACATGTCTGTGCATGTACAGCAGAAGCTATTTCAGTCTAAGTGTATATTTATGCTTAAATGATCATTAGTCAGTCATACTGTTTTAGCAATCTGCCTACTGACAGGTCATGGATAAAACCAATCATAGGGCTCATAACTACATAGCTCTGTAGTTATGCTGCTATAGGCTTAGACTGCTGGAGGACAGACTTACCAATTTTCTTCACTCTGCTACTTCCTTTTCTATTACTACTCTCCAGTTGTATTAAAGTACATTCTGCTATTTCGACTGTTAACTTTGTGGTCTCTCAGTGTTTTTCTCTCCATAGAAGATATACCTGGTCTGGTATCCTGCTTGGCTGCAATGCCCTGTTGGACGGGGGGCATCGACTGGGATGGTGCTCCCAGTGGCTGAACATCCACTGTGTCCTGTTATCAACTTTTTACTTTCTGTAACATAGAGAGTACTCTTATATCGGATCTTCTGTTCCTTCTGTGTCTCTGCTCTGTCTTTTCAAACCCCCAGACGGTCGTGGCAGATGGCTGCCTGGTTTTGTTGGAGGTTTCTTCCTGTTAAAAGGGAGTTTTTCCTCCCCACCGTCGCTACATGCTTGCTCAGTATGAGGGATTGGTGAAGGATTGCTGTGGTTGGAAAGTCTGCATCAACGGGGCCCAACCTCACGCCAATGACTGACACAATCTGTTGGGATTCCTTAAATAGGAAACTTTTTAACTGATTGGAATGTTTGTATAAATGTATTGAAATGACCTCTTGTTAAGTTTCTTGAGATGACATCTGTTGTGAATTGGCGCTATATAAATAAACTGAATTGAATTGAATTGAAAGGTGTCATGGAGCAACTTTCCCACCAGCCTTCTGATAACACATGCATCAAGCATGTCCTAACAAATTTCTGAATCTGTATTAAAGCTTCAAGAATAGCATAGTTGCTACTCACTACTTGTTTTATTGTTTTTTGGGTTTTTTTTGGCTAATGGTCTTAAATGGCCTTAAGGTTTGTCTCCTGCTCCTGTTTCTTCTTTTTCCTGTTTGAGATTAATTTACAAGCTAGTTGTATTCCATTGCCCCTGGTGTCTGTTTTATGAATGAGGTGTTGTTAGTCATAGTTGTCCTTGCAGAGCCCATGAATTAAAAGCCTAAAGCAATGACATGAGTGCTCTCCCCACCCTTCCTCTTTCTTAAAACCGCCAGCCTGCCACACTCGCTAACCGCTCTTTGAACCCATCTTTTGCTGTCTTTTATCTTTTGCTAGAATACAATAATCCTTTATTGTCCCACACAGGGAAATTCAGCTTTGAGTTCGGAGTTACCGGTAGTCATACTTTTTCCGTTTTTGGTCAGTTTTTGGATAGGCAGACAAAAAGCTCGGATCAGAAGGGTACAATAGGGCCATTTTCTGGACCATTTCAGGACCCAACCGAGGACTTTCCTTGGGGTATGTATTTGGAAATTGCCCGGTAGAGGCACTGGGCAGGACCCGCTTAACTCATGCTGATTGGTTGTAACTCAGTGGAAAATTATGTCAGCAGACATTGCCAAACAGCTGCCATTTGTATAAGAGGAGTTGGAAGAGTTGCTGGTGAAGCAGTTTATAACAACATTGCAAAAAGAAACGCAACAATCCCTGCTTCTTCCATTGTCAATCTCTTGTTTTTCTCTGCTGCTGTGGGTGCTTTTTGGCGCTGATAAATGATGTCACTCCGGTGTGAAACAGTTGCAGTATGCTGACAATTTTGTATGGAGACACAATGGCTGAGAGGACTGGGACAACTTTACCCTGTCAGATGAAGATCCAGTAAAAATAGCTCCAACAGGGGAAACACGTCTTTAGTTTGTTTTGGCCAGTACTCTCATCTCCTCTTGGTTTGCTTGGGAACATTGTTTTCATTAAATCCCAGTTCAATGTGTTCTGAAGTTCCTGTTATGTGTCATTTGTGTCTTTTTATTTATGAACCTTGACATTGAAACGCAAATAGCTTTTTACCTGGTTTAAAGATTTTCTGGAGTACATAATTTCCCAACAGATCTAATTCTCCTATTGAGTTGAGTAAAGAGGATCACTTTTTTTTACTATTTTGTCCTATTTTTTAAATATTTATGACTTCACAGTGTAAAAAGAATGCCACTATTTTGGGGTCATGCGCTGTGTGATAATATTTAATCAATCTTTGCTAGTCACAAGTCCTAAACATCTATACGAGATGCAGCTGGTATTACACAGAGTCTTTTTATGAATGCAAAATGTTCATAAATATAGAAACAAATCCGCAATGCAAAGTAATGAAGATCATTTTTAGAGCCTTTTCCTTAGTAATTAACTCTAATATATCTAGTCACATGATAGGAAGATTGTAATTTTTGAGCTCATTATTGCAATTTTTTATAAAGATAAAACATATTAACCCCAGGACTGAAGTGTAATGCACTGTAAAAAGCTGACTTTTTAAATCAGTTATGAACATAGTGTATCCACTGATTAGAGTTTAAAACAATTTAATAGGATTAAAGAGGATGACCAAATTTGCCCAAATACTGGCTAATCAATATTTACAGTCCATATAAAAGATCAATAACAGTATCAAATTAATATCCAGTTTATTTGATAAGACAAAAAATACGATTAAACTTGCACATGATGGGTATTATTCCTTTTTGTATTTGATTTACATATTTGACTTCCTAAAATATTTTCAAATGAAATATAAAGCTGAATCTGTTTTCGGAGAGTCTCCAGATAAAAATAACCGAATGAGGGGCCACACCGTTATCATATCAGGTCTCTGACATATGTGTGTATGTCTGTGTGTGTATGCAGGCTTTGGGTTTCCAGTCTCATACCAGCTGCTGTTTCACGTGCACGCTGCCACTGCATGCTGTGCGCTGCAAGCTTGAACAGAAGTAGACACGGTTGGCACTAGAAAGCAATGAGAAAGGTGTGAGAACACTGTGTAAAGATTTGAGTATTTCTGTTTGAGTTAATCAGAGGAGAAGCTTTTTATGTATATGGACTGTGTCTCTGGCGGAATAATAATTCTGCGTACTTTGATAAGAAAACTTTGTGTTGCGTCAACTCCTGTGAGTTTGGTGGCAAGAGAGGAAACAGAGAGGCAAGGGTTGCTAAAGATTCATTCTGGTAACTTGCTCCTCGGAAATTGAGACGTGGTCTCAAGGTTTAATTGTCAAATAACACCATAAAAATAAGTAGCTTCATTGCCTAAATAGGACCCCCCCACACACACACCCACCCCCCCAAAAAAGAGAATCAAAGCCAAGCTAATACAGCATAAAATAAAATTAGATCAATTAACTTTTTTTCTACATTCAGTGGACATTGTATTTAGTCAAGTTTACCGTATGTACGTTAAGCAAACCAATTGCAGCCTATATTTATCTTAGCTGATTTTATTTGAACTTTCCCTGTAAAATATTTCTAAAATTGGAGTTTGTTTTGACACTTAACATTCTTAGCTTATTTTACCCTATTTTCTCTTAGTCTGGTTTATCCTAGTGTAGGGAGCAGTGGTAAATGGTAAATGGCCTGCATTTGTATAGCGCTTTTTCAGTCACAAGACCACAAAGCACTTTACACTACATTCAGTCATTAACCCATTCACGAACACATTCGCACGCTGATGGTGGTGAACTACATTGTAGCCACAGCTGCCCTGGGGCATACTGACAGAAGCGAGGTCAGACAGGACATAACCACGTCTTCAGTAGAAAGGTATCTCACCTAAACTTCTTACAGAGGGTACGTGTTTCAGTCATTGTGGATTTTTTTTTTTCCTCTGTCAAAACAAACTTTCATGTCAGGTTCAATAACTGTGGTCAGACTATTTTGAATAACCCACATTTTATCTGCCTCCCACACTGCGTTATTAAAGATGATATCAAGAAAAGCTGAATACTGTTTTCCTTTCTGTATAAATGAAAAAGAAGGAAAAAAAGGAAACTACGATTGTTTTTGCATGACCTCGGGTTCTCCTAATCTCCCACAGCCAGGCCTCTGTGTGGTCACACTCATAATGATAAGCTGCTGGTTTACTGAAAGGGAAAACACTCCATAAAAATTATGGCAGAGGCAAATCATACTTTAAAAGTATCATTACTCAAATTGAGTTTTCAAAGACAGATATATTTGAGCCTAAGAGCAAACCCTGAATTTATGAGCGGAACTCACTTGAAATACAAATTGAAGAGTGCACGTGCATAATCTCTCAACTTCTTTCTCCAAAAAGTGAAATTTTCTTTAAACTGACATCTGACGGAATACCCATCATCATCTACAACAACTCCTTAAAGAATTAATTATATGAGCTATACCAACACTTAATTTCCCTCTGGGATCAATAAAGTATTTTTGAATTTGAATAAATATGTATTGTTTTCTTTCTTTTTTCCCAAAGAAATATCTAGAAGGTAGGGGAGGTTCTAGACCAAATTTACCAGTGGGCAAGGGTGGAGCCAGTGTTTTTTCATGGGGCCACAGAACAAAGGAATGACCCCAATAAAACAGGGTAATATTGCATTGTTTAATATCAAGAATAAGCTAAAAGTGCAACACCTTAATTTTTGATTCACTGTTAAAGTAAAACGTGAGGGTGAAAATGAAACCGTCTAAAACTGTCAATGCTGAAAAATGTCACATGCCTTTGTATTCCCTGTACTTTATTCTGACACCCCAAAATAAAATCCAGTGGAACTCCCTCCAGCAGTTGAATAATTAGTAAATTGAATTGATATTTGGGGAGTTTATTCTCAGTATAAATATAATCATTTTTGTACAATCTAAGAAGTTAGCTGGTGCAAAGGTCCTCAACCACTAAGCCACAGATCGGTACTGAAAGCATAATTTCCTAATATTTCGAAACATTTTCAGATGTTTTCTTATGTTTCTGAAATAGAGAGCCTTTAACCAGCTGAAGCTAGTGAAGACTGATAGGAGGCACAGGCTCTCGTAGAATAGGCTGAACAGTTTCCTCCAAGTCAGACTGAATGGGCCACCAATTGAGAGTTTGTCCCCAGCCCTGCTGAGGATCACTGGATGCTAATATGTTGGATCTTTTTCAATGACTTTTATTCTGTTTTGAACAAAACATACAGTGGACCCATATTATTGATTAAGTGAAAGAAAAACTGTCGCTGTTAATACTGTTACTTCAGGTTGGAATACATAGAAAACAAACTACAAGGGAAAGACAAATATAAGGAATGAAGAAGTGAGGTAAACTGGAAATGGAAGTTGAGGAAGATGTGTTCGAGGTTGGTTTGATATGTTTTGCATAAATGGCTTCTTTCGCTCCTCTGTCAAACCATCTGTCTTCTCTATCTAAAATGTGTACATCATTGTCTTCAAAATAGTGACCTTTGTCCTTTAGATGTAGATGGACTGCTGAGTCTTGGCCTCATGAGTTTGCTCTTCTGTGTTGAGCCATCCTTTTGTGTAGTTGCTGCTTCGTTTCTCCAATGTACAGCTCTGAACATTCCTCACTGCACTGGACTGCATGTACTATGTCCATAATATGAACCAGTCTTTGCCTGATTTCTCACAAACTTTTCATTATAACTACCATTAGCATGCTCATATTCGCCTGAAATAACACAATGCCCTTCTTCTTCTTTGTGTTTATTGGCGGCTGACAAATCACAAGCTGGTGCATTACCGCCACTGACTGGTATACAGTATAGACCAGAATGTCACTCAAGGTTGCACTTACCTCTCTAAGACGGATGTATTTGCATCATCCCTGGTTGTGCTAGCTTTGCTCTTGTTTTTGGTAAGCAAAACTCTAAAGTTCATTTTGACAAATAACCGTATCAGAGTATCTTATTTACTGCCTCCAAATGTCCCGATTAATAGGCTTCAGTACCCTCTGCTGGTTGTCTTGGGTCAGTACATTGCATTGTTGCAACTTAATTTACACTGGCGCTGTAATCTTGTAATCTTGTGCGCCCCCCCCCCCTTCCAGGGCCTCTCTCACTCTCTCTGTATGGTCCAACCAAGTGAAATGTTATCAGAGAAGGTATTAATTATCAATTTCTTAAGAAAAGTTGTTCTTGAATGTTGAAGAAGGGAAGACTAATAGCCAAAAGGCTACTAGTCTTCCAGTGTTACATTTTGGAACACTAAATAACAAAGAGTGTGTTAAAATTGTTCAGTTGCTCATTATATAGTATATTGTGTTCAGTTGCTCTACATTTCTTCAATGCATGCTGGAAGATTTGAAAGATTCTTAGGAAATAATGTACTAAAACTACATTTAAGCAGCATTTAAA
Organism: Valencia hispanica; assembly: GCA_963556495.2. NCBI lineage: Eukaryota > Metazoa > Chordata > Actinopteri > Cyprinodontiformes > Valenciidae > Valencia > Valencia hispanica. The sequence goes on along the minus strand of OY747708.1, from coordinate 7,698,239 downwards.
CCCCTTGTTAAGTCTAGACAGTAAACATATCCCCAGGAATGGTGTAAATTCCAACATAAAAACCGAGATGTGAGATTGTCAATAAATGATTGAGCATATTGCACAGAGCTGTTGTTTTGCAAATCAGTTTGTGAAAGTATTTCAATAAGATTATACACAAGATATTTTAAATAAATTTAGGAATTTCTTTTCAGTGGAAGGTGAGGCATTTTCACAAAAATATAATTATTGCTCGAGCCCTGTTTGTGAATCAAAGTGAAATGAAATTAATAACTATAAATAAATTGTGTCTGCGCTTATATAACACTCAAATTAATTTATCTGGATGAAGAAGAAAATTAGTGGCTTGAACAATATTTACTTTTTGTGCAACTTACGAGCGGATCATAGTGTATTTTAATTCATCTCGTTCATCTCTTGGATAATAAGTGTCTAATTGTAGGATGTCTTTTTCAGTATCTGCTGACGCCATTGGTGTAGGAAGGCAAGCCAAAAGTGAGATCTCATTACTCTGTGGTTCTTCTGGCCAAGCTGTGTGCCAGTCCTGGCAGAGTGAGAAACACACTGCGACAGCAACGTTAGTGACACATTTACACACATTTGTGCTTACAGCCCCAACAATAAAATGGCCTTTCATAAAAACTTCACCCTGCTTTCCAAAAACGTTGCCCATTCCTCATGTCCACAGCTCAGTAAGAATGGGGATAAAGTGGGATTTCTAGAAAGTACATTGTACATACATAACGTTCACAAACAAACATGGACATCCTGTCCAAGCTTCACAGCAAGAAGACAGATTGGAGTCAGTGTGAGAGTAGTGAGAGGAATGTTTCTCTGGCAGTCAATGATAAAGATTACATCATTGCACAGCCGTGGCAATGAACAATGTGTTCCGATCCATCTCCGGTGAAAAGAGCAACTGTCTCTTATTATTTTTCCATCGCCTGATTCTGCAGTAGAAAGTGTTTTGTAGCCCCAACAAACTCAACAACAAATTGTGTGCCATTGTATTTTTAATTTAGTCCGGTCAAACTTACGCTCCTGCGACACATCAAAAAAATTGGATTAATATACAGTATATGATAAGTGCACAGTGGTGCTGTTGATAGCACAGTTCCCTTGCAGCAAGAAGTGCCTCAGCCTGGGGTCTTTCTGCATGTTCTCCCTGTGCATTCATGGGTTCTCTCCAGGTACTCTGGCTTTCTTCTAACAGTCCAAAAACATGGCTGTTACTTTAATTGGCCTCTCCAGATCGTTCTTAGGTATGAGTGTCTGTGTATGGTTGTTTGTCCTGTGTGTCTGTCTCTGTGTTGCCCTGTGATGGACTAGTGACCTGGCCAAGGTGTACCTCGCCTCTCTCCCAATAACCGCTCAAGATAGGCAAAAGCCCCCCCTGCACACACACACACAACCCTCCAAGGATGAGCGGAGATGATAAACTGATTAACTTCAGGGATGCTTGTTAACATTTGTTTCATTTGAGAACATATTTAAGTGCTCCATTAATCAGTTTATTGTTATGAAAAGGATTGTTCGGTGTCTTTCTTCATGAATATCTATTGTAATAGTTTCAAATGCATCGAAAAGTCCCAGGGTACGTGTAATGTTAAATGAATGGTTGTGTTCAGATTTGAGAAAACATGGCGAATTGCAATATAAAACTGTTGACCAATTTAGATGATCAGACTTTATCAAACTCGATCATTTTGTTCAAAACTGAATGCAGGTAAACGTTTTTTGGTCTAAAAAGTCTTCCACAAAGAGGGACATTTATCTAGCTAAAAAGAAAACTGCACATTAACATGATAATATTATTCCATCATGTAAAAGTGCTGAATGTAGCCATGCAGACAAATTTTGATCTGTAGTGCCTCGCAGGAAATGATTTATAAAACTTTGCACAGATTACTTACCACCGTCTGATCTGTGGTATTTCACTGGTAATCATGGCAACCGAGAGATCTAGAAAACTTAACTGAGACTGAAATCAAGCTGCTTGCCGTTGAGGTGGAGGCACAGTAAAACATTTTATGTGGGGATCACAGCTGCATCATCATAAGTAGATGGAAGGCCTTCAAGTGTCATTGCGTTGTTGCAGCGGTGAATGCTGTGAGTGCAACAGAGGGATCTGTGGTGGACATAAAAAAAGAAGTGGTCAGATCCAAAGGAGGAGGCAAAGAGGAAGATCGCATGCCACTGTCGGAGTGTGTCTGCAAAAGGTGAGGGCATCTATTATAAAGCATTATGCACAAGTGTCAGTGCAGTATTACATTTCTACTCCATAACCACACTATATGCTACACACAATTTTCATAATATTAATTATCACAATTAATGCATGAATCAGTGCAATTGCTATATAATTTAAAGATATACGCATGAACATAATTTAAATGCAACATATTTTCATTCATATTCTCATTATATAGAATAATTTAATTAACAGGGTGCACAGAGGTTAATTACAGCAAAAAATGAGACATGACTATAGGGAAGAAAGACGGAGAAAGCAGCGAGGTATTACTCATACCTCGCTGGTTTCTGACTGAACGTAAACTGCTTAAATACTGAGGATGAATGTGGAATGACAAGGAACCAGAGAGAGACTTAATCAAGGTGATTAGATGCAGGTAGGTGACTGACTAAGCAGACAGGAGGTGAAAGCAGCTGGGAAGGTGACAGAATGGCAAGAGGAAAAAATAAGACAGAGGACAGAGAAGGAAAATAAAAGTTGAAAAATAAAACAGAAGGTCTAAATCAAAAAATAATCCTAAATGCATAAATAAGAAGAAAATAAGTGCAGAGGTGTAACAAAAAAAATAAGATCTAAATAAATAAGAAATGACAGTGAAGGGTAAGACAGAAAAGAAAGAGAAAACAGAAGGAAAAAATAAAGATGTAAACACTGAGCCGAACTTAAACACAGAACAACAATTCTAATGCGAGAAATAAAGTAAAACAGAACTAAAGGGGAAAATAATTAGAAATGAAAATTAGGCTACTATTGAAATATCAAAAACCCAAACACAATGAAACAAAAAGTACAAACATTAGGTATGTCCCGATCACATTTTTTGTCCCCCGAGTTGAGTCAGAGTCATTTGATTTTAAATATTTGCAGATACCGAGTCCCAATCCAATCCTTCCACAACGCATTAAAATAATAAAAAGAAAAAGAAAAAAGACAACACATCCAAGTTGTCTTTTTAAGTTTTTTTTGAGTATGATACTGTGTGAGAATCGCTAAAGTGTTGCGCATGCAAGGTCACACATTTTAAATAAAACTTGAGTTGACCCATTGTACAGTTAGGCTTAGCAGTGACATTGGACAAACAGACAAACTCCATATGTCTGTGTGGTAACCCCAAAAGCAGATGCCTTTGATACCAGAACTAGTAGATGGTCACGTAGCTTGTTGTGAATGCCCGGCAGAGTTGTGTCTGTAAAGTGGTGATGAGAAGGCATCTTATACCGTGGCTTAAGGTACTGCAAAATCTGACGTTTGCAAACACAAACAGCGGCTCGTCATTCAGTATGATCAGTCCGGCTGTCTGGGTTATGATCTTTTTTAAACATTTTGACCGTCCTTAGGCAATTTCTCCTTGTTTTTTAACTTATCTTTTGGTGTCGGCTGGCTCAGTGTTCTTGTCAGGGTGCCGTATGACCCCTCCTTTCCACCAGACGCGTAAGCGGCACGTTACAGGAGCAGCACGTTTCACTTGTGTATTCTGCTGCTTGGCCCTTTCCACCGGGTGCGTATGAGGCGCATAGCAGCAGGGAAGCAGCTGTCACCGAGAGCACGAAATGACGCGAGACTAGCAAAATCACGCGTGGTTTCGTCAGTAAACACAACAACCATAGACATATATAAACGTCTATGACAATAATAACCAGGAAAAGACAACAATATGACTCCAAAAGGTTGGTGTTTTATGTTATGTCCGTTTTATATTCGCCAATAAGTTTGTGTTATGTTAGGGAATATCCAAAATCGCTCATCTGTGTGATAACACACAAATGAGACCCTCACGCGAGGTACTGACTTCTCACCGGCCGCACAGGTAGTGACTTTTTTTTAAGTAAAGCAACCGCAAAGCAGCACGTTTCTTTTATTTTTAAAATTTCCGGTGCCGAGCCGTATATTTCCTGTCTCCCCTGTCCAAAATGTAGAAATTTACGTGTTTCAGAGGCGTGCTGCTTAGAAAATAGGACTGCCGCGTATATTTAGAAAAGTGCTGCGACATGTCGTTCCTCAGACGCGGCAGACTCGTGCTGCTTTCGCCTCTGGTGGAAAGGGTTCTATTGACTACAGCGGTGGCTATCAGCTGCGTATGACGTGCTGCTCCTGTAACGTGCTGCTTACGCGTCCGGTGGAAAGGAGGGGTGAGAATTGCTCACATTACAGGTTGCTGCTGCGCTGCCTTCACTGTTCAGATTAAAATCCGTCCAAACTGCCAACGTTTTCACTCTAGTGAGCAGCTCTCTATTGAGTTGTCTCAATCCCCCCCCTGCTGCAAATTGTGTGATTTTACGGTGCAACGGTGAATATTGATGTAGTGGAACTTGTTAACAATAAAACTAAGCCACTCAATCTGTTTGACAATTTCTGTCGCAGGATGAATTTAAAACGCCATGCTTGTTGTTTTATGAGGTAATATCGGATAATTTCCACCTGATCATTTAAAAATCAAGTGATCGGTCCCGATTTCCGATCACGTGATCCCTAACAAACATCCAAATATCATAACAAGCCGATGTTTTGCACTGCTGCTTTGAAGCAAAAAAGACCCAGGCTTCAATCTCAGCTCTTCAGCACTTTCTATATGGAGTCTGCACATGGAGTCTCCCTATAAATTTGTAGGTTCTCTCTGAATACTCTCCCTCACACAGTTGAAAAACATAAATCTTAGAAGTATTGGTCTCTCTTAATTGCCCTTAGATATGAGTGTGTGAGTACAGGTTGTTTGTCTTTGGGATGGACAGGTGACCTATCCAAGGTGTACCCCACCTGTTGCTTAATGACTGCTAGAGATAGGCACCAGTGCAAGAATAAGCATTGATGGATGATCCCCAAAAAATTCTAAGTGACATTATGTGACTGCAATAAAAGATGCATTTGATGTCAGATGGCTGAATACACTTAGCCCTGATTTTAATCAGGGCTTTTTTACTGCAACCGAGCCACTGATAGAGCTACTGCTATCGTTAACCCTGTGCAACTTTTCCTTATATGCAGCCAAAAGTCCTCGATAAAGTCATGTAAAGTTTTATACAATCATATTTGTTGTGTATTTGACTCTAAATAAATAAACTAAATTGAGTTCATCTAAAGTGAGTACCTTTGGGAAACATAATACCAGATATGCTGGATGTGATCCTGCATCATAGTATGTTTTTTTGTTTTTGTTTTACCTAAGTCCCATTCCTTATCTAAATATAGAAACTACTTTTGCAGGCAAACAGCTTTGTGTAATAGCAGCTGGAGCAGCAGATTTGGTACCAAAGCTCATAATTCTCCTTTGGTCTTAGCCTGCATTAAAGTTTTTTAGTTTGTTTTTGTTTATAAAGAGAGAAACTCAGAACTACTACTGCACTAAAAGACCCTTGCCAAAGTTTTATGGGTAACTGCTAGCTTATATTGAGCAAGACACAGTGAAAGTAAAGACAGCTTGAACATTATAAAATAAAAACAGCAAAATGAACATGGACAATTACAGTTAACTATGCAGTCATTTATGAAGTGGTCTGTTTTATTTCAAACACTAGAAATTAGAACCATGAAAAGCTTCAGTGCTCTGTATTTTCCTTTTATATGAACACATGTATGAACACACTTTTGCAGTGATCAATTGTCGTTGCATGACACAGTGTTTCTGGAAACATCGTGTTGCTCTGCTGTCAATCAACCCTGCACCTGTAATAACATGCATCATCAGTACTCAGGTGACAAAAGACAGAAAAAGCAGAAGCAGTTGGTGTTTATTTCGTTTGGCCTGTTTATGCAGAGGTATGTTTGATAAGTTATGAATGTTGCAGCACTTAGAGGTTAATCATTGTTATATTTAACACTTAAAGGAGGGTGCAGGGAAATGGGACGGCATCAGATCAGAGCATGAAGCTCCGTTCTCACTGCAGGAGAGAGCAAGGCGCAGACAGAAATAAACCTGACAGGAGCTCTTTTAGTTCTGCATTCCTCACTCTGTTCCCTTTCAACTGTGAATATGACACCGCTGAGTCACACGGGGACGTGTGTGTGTGTGTTTGTGTGTATATGTGTGTCAGGGAGAGATGTTCATATGTTTTTATGTGCGTGTGCAGCTCCTTCAGGTATGTGTTGCTGCTTGTGTAGATATCAACAGGGAAACCTAATAGGATCAGTCATCTTCAATCGTCTGTCTTCACATAACACCAAAGTACACTTACACATCTCCTCTTTGAAGTGCGACAGTGAATATGTTTATAACTCACCAGCTTGTCCCTAATTCCCGCAGTAACCTAAGCTGATTATGACCGTTTATTATCCTGCTATTGTCATATACAGCATATTCTAAATCGTCATGTGACTGAGCAGACAGTAACTTTAGGGATTGATGTGACATATTAAAAAATGTGCATCATAAAATTGTCACACTTATACAATAATATAGCAGCAGCTTTTTTTAATACATCCTCATTTTATAAACATTTGAATGTCTATGAAACACCTTAAAAACAATGCAAGTGCTTTATACCCTTCATTTTACTTAAATGTAGTGGATTCAATTGTAAAATGTATTTTTGCATATTCTCTGAGCCTAAATGAGTTTTCCTTTTAGAAAAAAATACTTTTGAGTTAAAAAAGTATTTTTAACATGACAATCAAACTCCCTATCTTAATCTCTTCCTATTTATTTTCTCTTTTCAACATATTCCCTTTTAGCAGTCATTGGAAAATTAATGCATAGTTCATGTTTCTGCCTCCCTAGGCAGTCTGTGCCTTTCCCCTTCTTTTTACACTTCACATTGCAATTGTTCAGCACTGCTTGCACACAAGTGAACGTCCGTTGTGGCAGATAAATCTGTAATGCTCCAACAAAACGTCCAGGCTGTAACAAAGCTGTACATTCAAAGCAAATTACACATTTTCCCATGTTTTATTCTGGCTCCTTTATTTTTTCATTTCTCTTTCAATCCTCCTTGATGCAAAATGTAAGGTAATAAATAATGGCTTGTATTAGGTTTTTACATTCATTGGTCCACACACACAGACCTTGGATAGAGGACAAATATTGGACCTCAGAGGCAGTGTCTGTGAATTTAGTTTTTTTTTATCAGTGTCTGGATTATTAGCTTTTACCATATTGTACAAAAATAGCAATTTAATCCCATTAAAAGGTGTACATTAAATGTATAATAATAAGTATGCACTAAACCCCAGATGGCTGCTTTCTGTGTGGAACTTGCACTTGCATGGCCCAAAATCCAATTTCAGCTTACTGTGACTCACAATTGACCTTTGTCATGAGCATGTGTGTGTGTGAATGGCTAAATGTCCTCTCTACCCTTCTATGGTGTGTACCCTGACAATCACCCACTGACCACTGGGAAAGGCTCCGTGTCCCTTGCACAACCTAAAAGAGGATTAAGAAGGTATAGAAAATAGATGGATGATCCTTTGTGTCATTTTATTTTGGACTGAACAACATTTGTAGTCCAACAGCAAAAAATACTTTTTCGCATCTATTTCCTGCAAAATTAAAATTCTTTCTTTTTCTATCAGCACATTTAATTTGCCCATTTTTCTTTCTGGTTACAAAGGAAATATTTTTGTGTTTCAAACTAATGAAGACATGCCCAATTGAAAAAATCAACTGGCAGCCTTTATTCTTGGCATTTCACTCCCTCCATTGCACTTATCAGACGAATAAATCCCTCATTGGAAGAGCAGCAGTGCAACTGCGTCCAAATCCATTAGATGATGGGGCTAATAATGAGACGGTGCAGATGATGCCATCCTCCGCTAATACCCCTTTACACAAATTTAAAAATACAGACTTGATGCTAATCTTGTACATCAGCACTTAGTGTCAGCTGGCTCCACAACCACAACTGCATTTCTCTCTCATTACAGCAACTCTGTTATGAAAGCAATGGCAAGTTATTGAAAGTTCTAACCTCTTTCTCATCATCTTAACAAGTTTTACATGTTTCTTTTTTTATTTCTATTTTTATTTTTATTATTTTTACACAGCATGCAGGACACACAATATACAGGATATAGGACAAGACCAACACATGACAACCAAAAAACAAAACAAAACTAAACCCAAAAGAAAGCAAAAAAAAGCCCCCATAAAACAAGATGTGTGAGTGTGTGTGAATGTGTGTGAATGCGTGTGTGTAAATGCGTGTGTGTGTGCGTGTGTGTGTGTGCATGCATGGAACATGGTTAACAGTCTTTTTTATTCCAGTACAATACCTGATCTTCATTAGAATCCTTGTTCATGCTTTGAAGTCCTTGGCAGGTACGGCACCATCTTATCTTTCCTGTTTACTTTGAAAATATTCTCCCCTAAAGTCCCTTCGCTCTTCGGACCAGTGTGTGGTGCAGATGCAAGTCTCGAGGGGACCGTGCGTTTGCTGTGCTTGCGCCAAAACTTTGGAATCAACTGCCGCCAGCTATCAGAGAAGCTACCTCCTTACAGAGTTTTAGGCCATGTACACACGTAGCTGGGGATTTATAAAAACGAATATTCTCACCACCTCGTAAAAAAGAAAATCTCTGTCTACACCTAACCGCATAAGTGCGTTGTTAAGCACATTCAGAGACATGCCAAACCTGTAGGGGACAGTAGTTCCCCCAAATCCTAACTTTCTATGTTCTAACTTCAACATAGAGCAGTAATTGAGCTTGTAAAAACAAGCAAACAAAAAGCGCTTGGACAATGATGCCAACACATCTCTTAGGGCATAAATGCTGTTTCTGAGTGTAAACACAGGTCGCACAAATGATGTCGGAACATTTTTGTCAAGGAAAGTGACATTGCGGAGCTGAAAACTCCGGTTATTTCTGTCCACATGCAAACGCTTAAAACAGAGAAAACTTAAATCTTCACTTTGGCCGGAGTTTTTAAAAAGATTAATTTTCTGTGCTGTAAATCTGCGTTTTCAAATGTATAACAAGCCAAACAGTAGAAAAATATCTTCATTTTGAGAGATACCCGGCGATGTGTGGAAAAGGCATTAAAGCCAAACTGCTCTTGCACTACTGCACCTTATTGTCTGCCTAGCTGGCCTTTTATGTTGTTGATTTTAACTGTTTTTAAATGGGTTCTATGCTTTTACGATTGTATTTTTTACTGTAACTTTCTGGAGTACAGTACTTTGGGCCTCCTTCACTGGTGGAAGGTGATATACATGAATAAAATGAAAATGAATGAACCCCTTAGCATTTTTACATCCCATTGGAGGTACATTGAATACTTCCGGGACAAATCTGCCTTTTTTGCAACACTCTTTCTATGTAAATATACCTATTATATACCATTGGAAAGCTAAGATTCTTTTGATTCTAATGATGCATGCCAATCCAGGATACAATCATGACAGTAGACGCAGTAAACACTTTTTCCAAACCAATCAGAGAGCAAAATAAAGCTCAACTCAGCATATAAAGCCTTCATATCTTTGACAGAACAGAGCCATCTCAAACAAATTCAGTCTTTTTACGACCACAAGGGTCCAATTAATGTACTCCGATAAAACAGCTAATCCACAACAAGTCTTATGTCCACAATCCAACATAATCTGCCACTCAACAGCTTGGTAATTCCTTTCCTTGCATGAACCCTCACAAATCTTCCTTATTACTACCATTAGCATGTTCATATTAGCCTAAAAATTATACTCATAGTCCCAATTAATAGCCTACAGCACCTTATACTGGTTGTCTTGGGTCAATACATTGCATGGTTGCAAATTAATTTACACTGCCATTATAATCTGTTTTGGGCTGGCCCATGATACCTGAATGGGCAGGACCAGCCTCCCTGACCTTTTGTGTATTCTTCCTGTTTTACTGCTGTTTTACATTATATGCTTTGTAATGCTTTGATGTATCTGTGTGTGCTTCATGCATTATTGCTGTTTTTACTTTATATGATTTGTCTGTGTTTTACTGCTATTTTTATTTTACCATTTAATCATGTAAAGCACCTTGAATTACCTTGTTGTTGAAAGTGTGCTATACAAATAAAATTGCCTTGCCTTGCCTTGATCCGGGCCTCTCTACATGAGCCACTTTTCCCATTTTTTTGCCATCTCTATCTTGATGTGCTCTTTTTAGCTTTTCTTTGATTTCCCTATTTTTCTTTCCCAGAAGCATGTGGAATGACACCAGCCAAGCCACATGATAGATAACCATCATTCCAACCTCTACAAGCTCACATTCCCTGAAATAGCTGGCATAGAATTACAGTTGCAGAGCTTATAGGTTTTGGTCACATAAAGCAATCAGATGCAAGAAGCTTGAACAAAAAGACCTAACAACAACAATGTTTTCTCATCGTTGGGATTTATTTATCACCCTGAAATGTTGAGAAAAATGTGGCAGTGGAAATGTAATAAGAGTTCATCTGCACAACTGAAGCTTGGGTTAGGGTTTTGACACTTATCTACCATGGATTTAGTAGAAAATTAATATAAAGTAGAACTAAAAAGTAATAAAAGCATGATTTATGACTTCTTCAATGAGAAAATAGTTTTCTGTCTTTTTGTAGAAAATACTAAAAACTGACATCTTTAATCACAGTTGCCACCTCTTCCCCTACTACTTCATAAGAATAAATATTAAAATATACACAGTGTTGCCAACTACAAGGTGCAATATTCTTCCCTATGTCATCTTTATTCCTTCTGTCTCTTTGAGTAACTATTTCCCTCGCAGGATCCATTTTGATGAAAATGCAGCCAATTTGACATAACATTAAAATTCCTTGAATCCTGCCCTCCCACAGTAGGTTTTCATGCAATTCGTATAGTAGACTCATGAGGTTTGGTGAATTTTGACTTCTTAAATGCTAAAAAGTGTTAAATCAGTGTTACTTGAAAACTACTAGATATTAAACACAAAAAGGACAACGACACATAAAATAAAAACAAAAAGAAAATCAAGTTTCAGAAGCCTTGCACCAAGAAAGATGAAATCAAATAATATTTCTTTTTAGCTTCACAAATACATTTTGTGAAGTAATCTGGTAGGGTTTTACCCACCTAAGATTGTCACAGAGTTGGATTCGCTGTAGTTATGAAGTTATGATTGAGTCTATTACAATCAAAAACTCTTGTAGTATTCGACAAGAAAGATTATGGAGAGAAAATTGTCTCCAAACATTTGTGCGTGCATAACACTTAAATTGTAACTTATGTCAGCCTGTTTATGTGTAGCTTTGGGTACTTGTTTGTGTCAAACATGATTTATAAACTGTAAAATAGATTTTGTGTGTTACTTTGTGTACTTGCAATTGTGTGTTCAAATGTACACACAAATACCAAGAAATTAGGAGTACAAAATACATTGGCACATGCACGTTTTCAAATTAAAACTTAAAACTAACTACAAATTTAAAACGGCTTCCATGCATACAAATCGTTAAATACGTATGCACAAATCACCTGCTACACACAGAAAAAACACGCACAGTTCAGGGTTACAAGTGCACAAGGGGTTTTGAGACCTATTTTATGCCTCCAGATCTGTGTGTACATGATGTATTTTTATTCTGGTAGAATGTCGGATCATCTGAATTATCTTATCACTTTCCCTCTAAACTTGTTGCTGAAGTGACAAAGAAAAAAAAAAGAATATCTCATCACCCCTTAGTTCTAAAACATACACCAACACTTACTTTTTAAAATAAGAAAAATAGTTTAAATAGACATGTATGGGTAGAACTTTGTGCCATCAAAAAATTAATTTTAAAAAGTTTTATTGGAATTTGCATTACTCGGATAGAATCAGAAATGCTCGACTTAAATAAATGCTTTTAAAAATTGAATCTGAATTTGACTAAGTTGAAATCCAATGAATTAGTTTTTAATTATTGTAACGAAATTGAAACTGAATTTTCTATTTTGAAAATTAATTCATTTGCTTTAAAACTGTGTACCCCTGAATGCACCACAGGTGAGGATGTCGGCAGCCTCGGCTCAGAGACAGACTGCAGCCGGACAACCGAGAGTTGATAGTGTGTACATTCATAAACGGCAAGTTTGATTTTGTGATGCAATCAGTTATGTTTGTGTTTAGTCCTGAGTGTATTTTGATGACATGGCAGTTTTTTTCTGCTTCTGTTTAAATCTGGCAATGCAAAGGTGGGATATCGTTTAGAGGGAAAGCTATAAGAAAACTCAGATGGCCCTGCATTCTACCACCATTTAACAGCATCATGTGCGCACAAATCTGGAGGTGTGAAATAAGGCTCAAAACCCCTCGAGCACTTGTAATCCGGATCTGTGCGTAAATGTGGTTTTGTCCAGGGCCGTGCAAGACTTTTAGAGGGGCAGGTGCTCAAAGTAAAAAAGGGGCACATAGAACAGGTTTTAAAATAATTTACAACAACATAACCTACAGCATACCATCCTGAATAGCAACAATCGACATTCATCAAGAATCTAATAGGGAATCACAACATAAAATATCAACGTCATTAGATGGGGGCCATTAAAAGAAAAAGTAGTCTTTTTTGTGGGGTACAATGTTGCTGTTGAGACCCCGCTGCTGGGTTGTGTTGATTTGAGACTGTGGATGTTAAAAAGACCAAAGGAGAGCAGGTAGCTGATTAAACAATTGTTATTAAATAAATAATGAAATAGTTTAACTTGTTGCTGTGTCACTAAATAAACCCTAATATCTGGCTGGTTAACCTCCACAACAACGCACCTGCAGACAGCTTTAAAGATCACCACAACTCAGAGGGGCAAACTCTACTTTTCTATAGTGGTGTTAGCAACTTTATGATATTTACATTTTTAAAGTTAAGAGATAAAATAGATTCAGCATATGTTCGGCAATTTTCCAAATTTAAAATAATTTCAATCTAAAAATAATGTATAGCCTATTTTTAATTATTAGGATAAGAACATAAAAAGAACATATTAAATTATTTGACAAATGCATTTTAAGTTTTATAAAAAATGTCACATGTATAAATATTAATTTTTTGACATTTTGATTTATTGAAATGTGGCATGCCTGGCTGCTGTCCACATTGGTTGTACCTTATTTTTAGGCTACCGTTTATGTGAAATTTTAAACTGAGCGGCAAAAGCTATGGGCCCAACCTTTCAGCAGCTGAGATTCTACAGCTGTAACTTAATTTCATTCACTGTCACTCACCTTCAACCCAGATCCGGTGTGCAGCAGTCAGGCCTGAAAGTAATGTTAGGTGAAAGTAGGCAGAGAGCAAAGTGAGAGTTGGCTGTGGTTGCACTTTGAGGTGTGTTCTTCAAGTGACAATCACGGTGGCATGCCTTTATGTCAAAGTGATGGAGGCTGCCTGACCCAGAGAAGAGGGACCAAGTGAGGCTGCGTTATTTTTTTCTCCCAGCCTGTAGCGGACGAGGACTTTATGCAGCCCTGCAGCAGCCTAATAAACTCAGTCAGAAGTTTTCTCTGCGGCCAAACCACTTCTGTGTTTGCAGAGGTGAGCGATGGAGATCTGAAATCACTACTGCAAGAACTATGGCGAAAAAAAACAAAAAGAAAATGGTTTTATTTAACTTTAAAATAAGGACTATATTTTCCTTCACAAACAGGTCTAAATAAAATCTATATATTATATTAGCCATAATTTTATAGTTACAGGGCCCAGTTCTGAGTCTCCCCTCTACCATGGGATTGGGACAAATGTCAGTGGTCATGATTCTTATTAAAAGGACCGGTGCAGGTACTCCGTGCACACTATTGATATGGCTTATGGCAGTTTGAAGGGAGCCATTCATTCAGGAGCTGTCCACCTCAAAGCTCTTTTATGATTCTTCTTCTGCTAATAAATTTCAGGCAGACTGCACACCAGATGGCGTATTGCTGCCTTTCTCTGGCGAGGAGGGGTTACTGCCCGATTCCTGCTCCATCTTCTCTCCGTGGCTTGTTTTGTTTTGTAATGAAATGAAACTAGTAGTAGCAAAGCAGGCATGCGTAGTGCGCACTGCTTGAACACCCGCCTCCTCGATGAAGCTAAGATGATGCGACCCTAGTTAGTTAAAAAAAACCTTTTTTTTTAAACTGCTCCCTACAAAGACTCTGTGCTCATCGTTCACAGTGAAGAGCCATTCAAAAGATCAAATTCATTGATGAACTCCACATCCCTAGCGTGCACACTCAGCATGCTCATTTCACTTCGTCATTTGCCACAAGACAACTTAGCAACGTGTACATAGTTATTTAGTACTCCTTTATCGTGTACACCCTATTTACCGGCAGCCTAACTCGCAAAGCAAAGCAGCTGAGGACATGGAAGGAAAGGCACGTCAAGTATGAGGATTTGTTAATGGTCATCATGTGACTGATGGCAACCAGATCATTCTATTTCTCTAAATTGTTATTAAAGCTGCTATACCAAATCTCCAAAACAAGGTAGCTTAAATGTTTTTTTTTCATGCCGCCTAACAACGTTCTAAGATAGTATAGTTAGAAATATTTTGTGGAGATTAAAACTGCGACTGGTGTTTTGTGCTCTCTCGTTTACCGCGGCAATGCGCATTCCCAAATCACGGGGCGTGGCCTAGGGATGATAGCCGACAGGAGGGGTGAGAATTCGGTGACTGTTTATGTTGAAAATAGGGTGGCCATACATCATTAAGACGAACATTCTGGTTTTCAAAAGGAGTGTCCGCCTACCGCCGCACATTTAAGGCAAGGCAAGGCAAGGCAATTTTATTTGTATAGCACACTTTCAACAGCAGGGCAATTCAAGGTGCTTTACATGATTTGGTGATTTAAAAAACAAAAAAAACCAATGGAAATTAAAAGTAAAAGAAACACACATTACACATGATACACAATAAAGCAAGAGAAAGATTTAAAAAAAAGCAAGAGAACATGAACACATTTCATACATATGACATCAAGCATTTACTCGAAGGCAATTCTAAACAGATGGGTTTTTAGTCTCGAGAAACTGAAAGCTGCTTCTCCATGTGTAGTTCTGAGTCTAGGGATGTTTAGTAGGCTAGAGTTGGAGGACCTGAGTTGTCTTGGTGGTTGGTACCATGACAACAGGTCTTCAACATATTTTGGTGCTAAGCCATGTAATGATTTATAAACTAATAAAAGTAGTTTGAAGTCTATTCTCTGAGCTACAGGGAGCCAGTGTAAGGACTTTAGAACTGTTGTGATGTGCTCTACTTTCCTGGTTTTAGTGAGGACGCACGCAGCAGCGTTCTGAATCAGCTGCAGCTGTCTGATTGACATTTTTAGGCAGACCTGTGAAGATGCTGTTGCAGTAATCAATCCGACTAAAGATAAACGCATGGATGAGTTTTTCTAGGTCGTGTTGCAACATCAGTCGTTTAACCCTAGAGATGTTCTTCAGGTGATAGAACGCTGACCTTGTAATTGCCTTTATGTGACCCTGGAGGTTAAGGTCTGAGTCCATTACTACACCTAGGTTTCGAGCCTGATCAGTAGTTCCTAGCTGTGTTAACTGAAGCTGTGTGCTGACTCTTGATCGTTCCTCCTTGGGTCCAAAAATAATCACTTCAGTTTTGTTTCTATTCAGCTGGATGGTTGTTTATCTGTTCGGTCCTGTGGTGTCATCATGACTTGCTGTTTTTGTTCTCTGATATCCATGGGCGCCTCAAGGTCAGCTTTTGGGAGCAAGTGTTTTGCTTTCTGATTTTGATAAGAAAAAATGTTTGCTGCTAACAGCCTTACTCCGGCCTTGTTAAGATAACGGCCTGCTTTGAACAGATGATTAGCACTTCCAAATACTTTGAAATTATTAATAAATGTGAACGACTTCTCAGCTGATTGTTTCTTCAACCATATATGGAGCATGTGGAGTCTGCTAAATCTTTCATCATTCCCTTCAGGGACTGGTCCGCTGATGAGGATGTTTACGTTAAGTCCATCAAGTCTCTGTAGGGGATCAGAAAAGTCTCTCTTCAGAATCTCTGATTGTCTCATCGCGATTTCTGCTCATCCAGCATGAATGACGAGCTTTTCCAAAGCAGGATGTTGGTCCAAGATTTTTGGGATTTTTTTCTGATATTTCTCTCACTGTATTTTTGTAGCAGCTATAAACTCTGGTGTTCTTGCTACAAATAGATCCATCTTGTATGATAACAATCTTTGCTGGGGGGGCTCTTACTTTGTTATGTGTCCAGTTGATGCGGCTGGGTTTCTCCTGGTGGCTTTGACTGGTCCTGGGTGCTGCGTCATCTTTCGGGGAACTCAAGGCTGCGAATCGGTTTTTGAGCGGGATTCCAGGTGGAGAAATATCTCTTGTTTTTGGCTGAAACCTCTTTTGTTTACTTTTAGCAGAAGCGGGCGGTCTGGGTTCAGTGCTTTCTCTGTGCCGGAGTTTCTTTTGTTTTTTCTTCCTCGGAGAACAGGCTGGGGTTGATGATTCCATGGCTTTTAAAACTGGCCAGTCTTTATTAGAGTGCGGAGTTCTGCCGCTCAGGCGCCTGTAGGGAGTCTCTGTGACCCAGTTAGACCGATGTAACACCGGGCTGTTTGTATTCAAAGGTAAAGTTGTGTCGTTTCCATAATCAGCGTGGAGATCAAAACTAATTTCCAGACGACGTAGCTTCGTTTCAATGCCCTCAATTCTGTGGAGCAGTTTTTCAAAATCCTCAGCTGAGCAAAAAGCCATGTTGATAAGTCCATAAAAAAGTAATCCAAGAAGAGATCCGGTCCAATACAGTAACTCCAGGGGCTGGGTAGATAAAGTAACTAAGAAAAGGTTAATAAAGAAAACAAGAAAAGCAAACAGAAAATGAAATAAAGTGAACGGATCTGGAGAGAGACAGAGAGCAGCTGCTCCTCCTTCAGCAGACAGGCCAAGACGGACATCCAGGTGTCCTCCTTTAGATATAACTCTTTTTTCCAACTCATATGGTCTCTAATGAAAAAGTAAATGTGCCTAAGTAAAATAAGTGATCAAATATAATCAAGTCTATAATACAACTATGCAGTTAACAACATGTTTTTTTGTGATAGATTATTGGATGAACCCGGTTTGAAATAAATATCAGAAATTCTATTGGTTAACAGCACCAAACGTCATCAATTTATCCATGTTGACGTGGTTGATGCCAGGCAGACCATTCAAAGGGAACCCACCCAGTCACCTGCAGGCTGTAAAAATGGCTAAACGAAAGACTACATTTGATCCCGAATGGACAAAGGAATATGTATTAATCTCCAAAAGCAGGAAAGATGACTGTTGTGCATATTATATGCTTTGTCGTTGCGATCTGGATGTAAGCAGGAAAGGCCGAGGTGCACTTGATCGACATGCTAGCACGGAAAGCACTAGAGCAACAAAGTGCGGGCACGTCTTCCCTTCTTTCCTTTTTCTGTGAAGCCACATCTCCCCAGGATGACAAAGTATCTGCTGCAGAACTTTGTAAAGTTTATCACTCTGTCAAGCATTACCAGTCATACAGGAATGTAGACAGTGGAATAAAAGTTGACAGAGAGAGAGGTCTACAACCATTCAACAATAGCTAAAGGCGTAACGTGTGGCAAAACAAAAACACTAAAGCTCTGTGTGAAAATGTCCTAGCACCCTACTCTATCCAGGCGCATGTGGACTACGTAGAAGAAAACGAACTGTATTATGCACTGGCGACTGATGCGTCAAACAAAGGTATGGCAATTTTTTTCTCTGTAGTACTCAGATATTTTCACTTTGAAGAGGGCATGCAGAATGCTCTGCTTGATTTTTACAGTGATAGTAAAGAGACATCGGAAGCTATAACAAATCAGCTGCTGGCAAAACTCGAGATATCTGGTCTGGATTTGCAAAAACTTCAAAAACTCAGCATTTACAGGAGAGAACGCCAGCGTTAACTATGGAAAACACAACAGTGTTTATCAGAAGCTAAAACTACATGTAGCTCAAAATAACATGCTTGCTGCAAACTGTTTAGCACACATCTTGCACGTTGCCACAAGATATGCAGCTGGCAACTTGGATCTGGACATTGAAAATGTTGTATTGAAGGTTTATAGCCATTTTAGCATCTCAGCTAGTGGAACAGCACAGCTGAGGGAGTTTTGCGAGTTTGTAGAGGTGGATGACTGCAACCTGCTGCGTCATGTCATTACAAGGTGGCAGTCTCTGCTGCCATCTATCGACCGAATGCTGAAGTGTTGTAAACCCCTGACAAGCTATATCCAGAGCCTTGGTGATGAAGAATGTCCAAAGATTTTGTGGAAGTGCTTTGCAGAAGACAGAACTGAAGTGTCTGAGATGTACTTCCTCTTCCTCAGTCTCATTCTGAAGGTATTTTCAGACTGCATTGAAGCCCTTGAGGCCAAATCATTCAACATTACTTCAGTGTTTAAAGTTATGACTGAGATTAAAGTGAAAATGGAGGAGGCTAAAATAGCGTTTGTTTGGCTTTTCTGTGAACAGCAGACTCAAAAAGTTAACTCCTGATATTGCAAAGAAATGTGAAGCTGATATCATTCAGTTCTCTGAAAGAGCAAAGAAGTATGTGAGTGAAAGGTATGACAAAATGTCAAAGGGCAGCCTCACAGCTGTTGTGTCTTATGAAGAGTACAGTGATTCAGTCCAGGCCTGCAGTCTGATGAACATTGATATGGATGGGCTTTATGAGGAATATGGCATGGTTAAAGCTATTCTCAGCTCCCCAGAAATGCAAGGTTGTCAGAGCGAGGAGCGCTATCTGAAGCTGTTTTCCTAAGCAGATGTCCCACTGGTGAACCTGAAGAACATTAGCGCCAAAATCTTCTCCATTCCATGCAGCAATGCACACACAGAACGCATATTTTCCATAATGACCTCAGCATGTAGAAATGAGAGAAACTGTCTTGATGTGGAAAGTGTGAAGGCAGAGCTGCAAATTTGTGTCAACTTTACATTGGAGTGCACAGACATGTACAGGAAATTTCTCTCAAACAAAAAACTATTGGAAGCACCTTGGAAAGGCCAGAAATATCAAAAGTAGATCCTTCACGTCTTTTGTTAGTACAACAGTCATACTATGTAAGGGGCCTAATTTTATGTTTTAGTTTTTATCTTTGTTCAATCTTGAAAAAGTCTTCCTTTTTGGAAATAGCCAACCTAGTTGAAAAGTAAGCTTGTTCTGTAGATTCAATATTGCAGCTTTAATAGTTATATATTAATGTTGAGGGGCACAGACAGGCCTCAACATGCATGCACATTCCTAAAAAATAACCCCCCCCCAAAAAATATTTATTTTTTCCCAAAAAGGGCAATTGGTCAGGCAATTGGTGCATACGTATTTAAAGGGGGGTATTATGCTTCTTCCAGGCACATATTACCCTTCTATAGCACACTCCAATAAAATTGTCACCTTAAGTCTTTTAAAAGTCCGCCATATATCCAAATCCACCTTAAAGAAATTTACTTCCGTATTGGACGCCTTGATTTTTGCCTGTGCCTCTCTTAGACCCTCCTACTCTTTCTGACACTCCCCGTTCAGTTCGTCACATACCGTGCATCATCGCAGCATGCATGGAGTCGGAAAAAAATTCCTACAAAAGACGCGCAGCTGCAGCTGGTGTGTTATATTTACTGCACCTGGGACTCAGCCGGAGTTGTGTGAGGTGGGGAGAGGTAGGGGAGCTCTGCAGGGGCGAGGCTCTCGGCTGAGTATGTAAGGTCGGAGGAGGAGATGGGTGGAAAAGGCGGGGATAGGTGGGAGCAGGAGTTTCAGCAACCCCGAGAGCTACCAGCAGAGACCGACAGAGACTCAAAGATTACTCTTAACATGAGTGAATGGGTCAGAGCAACAGTTCAGGCATGTTTTTAATGAGGGAAAGACAGGTTCTCAGGATAGTAAGCTTCAGAAAGTCCATTTTGCATAATACCCCCCCTTTAACAATTTGTATGCGTAGGAGCTGTTTCGAATTCGTATTCTGTTTGAAGTTAGTATAATTTGAAATTGTGCGTCTGTAAATGTATTTTGTACTCGTAATTTCTTGATATTAGTGTTTACATTTGAACACACAATTGCAAGTACCCAAACTTAGGCACAAAATTTATTTTACAGTTTACAAATCATGTTTTACACATACAAGTACCCAAAGCTACAGACAAACAGGCTGACACAAGTTACAAATCAAGTATTATGCACACACATATGTTTTCAGACTATTTTTTCTCCATAGAAAATGGCTTTTGATCAAAATATTTGCAAGGACGTGATCAGTCAGATTTGTTGCACAGATGTAAAATATGTGTTTAAATGTTAAAATAAGGTAAATCCTCACAGTTTTTAAGTGATAACCCAAAATAATTGCAGATGGATATAAAAATGATTACTAAAGCAGTTGCAGTTGGCAATAAATAGAAGCAAAGGCAAATGCACCCTGGATCCTTTGCCATAAAATGCTTGCACATTAGTTGGTGCGGCTGATAAGATGCTCTGAATCAAAGGGCATTGTTATGTATTGCTTTTTCCCAGTTTGGAATGAATAATGAGGAATCATGAATCAAGTGCTTCCTCTGCTTTCCCCATCGTCCCCAGCTTCTCCTCGGCCTGTGTTTTAAATAGAATCTGTAGAAATAGCTACTGAGGAGACAAACTGCTCTGACAAAGTCTGCTGAAAGTCTGTCAGTGTGCATGTGTGTGTGTGTACGTGCATGTGTGTGTGTGTGTGTGTGTGTGTGAGAGAGAGAGAGAGAGAGAGAGACTTTATATTTCAGTCGTTATGCTAACTCATACATATTGATATGAGCACGTGTAAATTCATCTGACTTGAATTCTGATCCGGTGACTTTGCCTTCATCCATAATTAAATTTGTATAAATCAGACTGTCAGTCACTTCTGTAATGCAGAGGGCCAAAAGCCCCCTTAATGACTCTCGAGCTATTCTGAGATTCAGACCGGACAGGTACACACTTTCATCACTCAAATTCATTGGTTCATTATTCCTCCTCTTGACCCTTTCCTCTATTTTTTTTCCGTTAATGTTTTTTCTTGATGTAGTTATTTTTAGATGCTTACAGGGGAATAAAATGGTGTGTAAAGATTTTATTTTTATTTTGCAAAGCAGGGAGAACTCAAGCGGCACTTTTTTTGTGAAGCCACCTATGAATGCAATAAATTCAGCGTTCCTTGTGGTTTGCTTGACAAGCCTACTGTTTAATGTTTTCTGTTTACTGTTGAAACCTTAAGTTTAGATACGGCAAACAAAAAGAACACACTTTTTTTTTCAATGTCTGAAGTTAAATAACTCCATATTTGTCTTGTTTTAGGCCAGTTAGAATTACCTAAATAATTTCTATTTGCCAAATGCCACAATAATGAGAGAGAATAGGTGAGAGACTTATTTAATGTCTTCCAAATGAGTAATTTGCATACATTCCCTCAATGTCATGTTTTGTTTAAGCTATCTGACCCATATGCAGAAAACCACTCACAAGAACAGAGGAAAGTTAAAAGGTTTATTAAAACAATAATGAATTTTGTGCAGGTTCTGGTCCAGGGGAAATCCAAAGGCACAGGGAAATTGGAAAGACTGAAGGGATGCAGAGGATTATTGAGAAATGAGAATGAATAGATGATTGTGGAAACTGTGGAAATGTCTTACTGTAGATGGAGAGGTTTTCCGCCTCGAGTTGAGTTGATTGCAGGCTGTTGCTCTGTTTGGTGACCCAAAAGTGGAGACAGGTTGGTCGTCTGGGGACGTGAAGGTGGAGCTGATGGTGGAATGTTGGAGGGCGGCGGGTTGGTCGAGAAGGTGGAGAATGATAAGGGGAGTGTGAAGGCTGCAAGTCCGAAGATGATGATTCAGCCAAGGAAGCTGGGCTGAGGGGAAACCACATGGGTTAACACTCATCGAGTGACTGGCAGCCAGATCCTCTTATGCAGCAGGTAACATGCCTTGATGACAAGCAGGTGTGCTGGAAGCAGGAACCGCCCTCCAACAGGAGCTGCAGCTCCAGTCTGCTCCGCACTCTCTGGTGGATACCTGTGTGAAGAAGTAATTAGAAAAACAAGCCGATTTGGTAGCATTGCCTTTGAGCTGTAGGACTTCGGTCAAATATTTTGGGTTTCCTTCCACGAGCTTCTCAAAATAGTTTGCTAGAATTCTGGCGCATTCCTCCTTTCAGAACTGGTCATTGTTTGGTAATTATGGCCACAAGTGTCATCTTGGAACAGGGACACACTTGACTGTTCTACCAGCTTCAATAAACATCTGTACAAAGTCTTTGGGTTTTGTTCTGGGGTTGATTTACACATTTTGGACCAAAACACGTTCATATCTAGGACAGAGAACCCGTCTCCTCCCTGAGTATGGTTGGACAGTCTCATCATGTCTATACTTGTGTATAATTGTTTAAACCGATAAACACGGCCCCTTCAAGCATCTTGAAATTGTTCCCGTGGAGTAACCAGACTTGTGCAGCTCCACAATTCTCTTCCTGATCTATTGGCTTATTTTTTTTTTTTTTATTAATTTATTTTACTTTCTCATAGCCGCTTTCAAACAGGCCATGAAAAGTGTTAAACCAGAAAGTACCAGAAGTGTGACTTAAAAATACATCCATAGGTAAGCGTCCAATTAACTTAAATGTGCCAATTAACTTTTCAGAAGTTTTCAAAGCCATGACACTATCATCTGGGCTTTCCCTCATTGTATAAAGATAAAGTAATCATCCCCTATGCATAGTTCTAAATTTAAAGACTTTAATTAAACAAAAAATCTTTTGCTGATTCTTTTTCTCATTATTGTGGCATTTACCAAATAGAAATAATTTCGTACTGACCTAAAATGACAGAAATGTGGTCTGAATGAAGTCAAGACACTGAGAAAAAAAATTTGTATAGCTCTTTTTATTTGCTGTATGTAAACTTCTGGTTTCAAATGTGCGGACATATCACTCTTGTGAAAAAAAAAATATTGTAGAAAAGATTTAGCATACCATAATAATTTATAAACATAACTCTAAAGAGTCACCATCGATATAGTGGAGATTCTCTGCCTCAATGTTTGGCCAGGCCTCATTGTGTTCGAGGCCTCAATCCAAGAATGACGCAGGAGAGCAGACTGAGTTACAGCTGTGAACACAGACACAGACTGAACTAAAACAATGACACTACTCAAGAGGCAAATGTTCAGCTTACATCACTCAGACAGATTGTTGCAGTGTATTTTAGGCATGGCAGACCCTGCCAACAGGAGGCTGTAGTTGGAAGCCCCAGTGTTTTGAAGAAGATGTTATACAATTTGTCTGAATTTCAATAATTTTCAATCATGTGCAGGGTGAAAAATAAAACCTTACCCCTTTCTCTGACGTAAAGCTCAATGTTGTAACTTTGATGTTAAAAAATGACTAAAATTGTAAGATGTTTTTGTTATTTTCAAGCTACTATGGGAATTTTCTATTACGATATTTTTTTTTTGTCCTGATGGCTTGGCATAATCTAAGAACTAAGAAGACAGAAAACGCCACGTTTCACTGTGGGGTTGATGTGTTAAGGGGGATGTTCGGTGTTCGATTTCTCCCTGCACTCATAGCATTTGCATGCAAGACAGGGAAGTTTTTCCTCTCCACTGTTGCTACATGCTTGCTCAATATGAGGGATTGCTGTAAAGTCACCGACACAACACAGGCGACTGTCTACTGTAGCTACATTGGTCCAGGAGAAGTAAATGCTGTCAATGAGTTGTTGCAATCTGCTGGGATTTCTTAGATACAAAACTTTTTAACTGATTAGAATGTATGTATGATTAAATTGAAATTACTTGTAAAGTGCCTCAAAGGAGCATGGGGCAGAATGAAGAAACGAAACTCATGAGCGACGCGGCCGGCGCTGCAAGTAACTGCAGCCAGCCGCACAGGAGCGCGAACAAACGCTTCACAAAAAAACATACCTCTTCACAGTGACATACTTCTTTTTCTTAGTGCCACTTTTTAGTGGGCTGTGAGTCATCCTTGGTCGTTTCCCAGTTGCAGAAGAATCCATTCTCACAATTAAATCAATGGAAGTCTCCGACCATTTTTCTTCCTCTTTTAAAGCTGTCGAGAACGCGCAAGCAGTGTCAATTGACGTCACATCCATAGGACAGCGCGGGAAATTCGGGCCCTGAACTGCAGCACATTTTGCAGCACACAGCCAGTTTAAGAAAATGGAGCGATACGTGGGTGGGCTCATTCTTTTTGGTTTATAACGCTTCATCACCCAACAGCATTAAAAAACTGGACATTGATGTTTATTTTATTTACAAATCCTGCCCCCTGTTCCTTTAAGATGACATGTTGTGAATTTGCTCCATATCAATAAAAGGAAATAAATTGAGATCCATCTTGTAAGTTTGGTTTATAAATGATCTAATATGATTGTGTACCACAACATAACTCTGCAAAATTTGTATTTGTATTTTACTCTAAACATTTTACCTTAATCTGATTATTGAACAACAGAGAAGAGTACATCAATCTCAGACTGTTGTTGTTGTTTCACCATTACAACCCAGATTAAGTTATAACTTTGCACCAGTTTTTGCAAGAAAAGCTGTTCAATTGAAGTCTAAACAGCACCAGGAATAATTTTTAAGGATAGACACAGCAGACTGATTGTTTGAGTTGTTCACGCATGAAGCCACAGAAAAAGGAGTACGTGCACTTCCTTGGAAATGAAACACTTTCCCACAGGATTTTGGGTGATGTGTCCATGTCTTCAGTTATTATTTACTCCCAACTGAAAGCCATGATTAGCTACTTTTATCATCAACATCGACAAATATTCTTATCTTTTAATTTTCTGTATTCCTTTACTTCTAGAACAGCTACTTAAAACAAATTTAAAAAGCCGACAAGCAATGGATAGCATAGGAAAATTGTTTTGTTCCAAAAACACTGAGCCAAGCTGAACTTTGCAGATTTTTTGCTTTCCCCTTTTCATCTTTCTTATGTGGCAGCACACGTCACATGTACTCTGTGCAGATGACCTACTCAAGTTCGTTTTATCTACCCTGGAGCAGGTAGATTGGGAAGTTGCTGAGTGCAGGTGCATGTGCCCTGATATCAAAAAAAAAAGTGATTTCTAATGACATCCCATTAATAGTTTTCTCAAAGCAGGGCACCTTGTTAAAAAAACATGCACATTAATTTTAAAGAAAATTGTTACACAGTAAAAATAGAATATTAAAATAAGATAGATTACAAGTACTTAAATGCAACTGGGTCCCTTTGAGAATATTGCATATTATGTGTAGTTTCAGAAAGCCATGAGTCTCTAAACAGCAGGTTTCTTTTTCTGCATCTGTCTCAATCTGATGGAGAAGGTGGTAACTGTGAAATGCGTCACTATGAGCAATTCCCTAAAACAATGCAGATGAGCAGCACTGATGACGTTGTTCGATTCCACTATGTCACCTTCAGATTTGATTGTGTGAGTATGTGTACATGTTTTAGGTTTAATTAAGATAGGTTGCTGCAGTCAGATTATGGTTTTGCAACTTTAGCTGTGACACAACGCACATAATATTTAGCAAACACCGGCAGTGAAAAACCAGTATCAAACTAATATTTAAACTGTCAACTGGACCTCATAACCAAACATCACTTGACCCATATTTTTCATATTGATCGTGTTATGACTTATTGGGCCATTTACATAATGTGATACGTATGTTACCAAATGAAATGTCATTATTTTGCTCCTTTTTTGGTTTATAAACAAATTATCAAGTTTCCAAGCAAATACAAATGCTCAAAATCACTTTTAATTTATGAGTACTAAAACACTGATGTAAAACACACTCCCTTACACACTTAGATGGATGACTTTTTCTAGTGTTGTACTCCAAACCAGGCTACCCAGACAGCAGCAAAAACAAACTTGTTGTCCGCCAGTGACCTCGTGTGGCCATCTGTGAAACTACAGCTGCCGCATCAGATTTAAAAAATACAATTAAAGATCTAATGAAATTAGATTATTGTGAAGGGTTTAAGCTTAAAGTGTCGCACTTTAATCAGCTAATTGATCCAAAACACCTACAAAGGGTTCCTGAGCCTTTAAATGGTCTCTCTATCTGGTTCAGTAGGAATTACAGTCGTGGGGAAGACTGCTGACCTGTCAGTTGTGCAGAAAACCATCATTGACAGAGTTCATAAGGAGGGAAAGCCTCAAAAGGTAATTGCAAAAGAAGTTGGATGTTCCAAAAGTGCTGTATCAAAGCAGTTATGTGGAAGGAAAAAGTGAGGAAGAAAAAGGTGCACAAGCAGCAGGGATGACCACAACCTAGAGAGGATTTTCAGGAAAAGGCCATTCAAAAGTGACAGAAGGATCCTGGACATCGGCTTCAAATGTCGTATTCATCTTGTCAAATCACTCCTGAACAACAAACAACTTTAGAAACGGCTAAAGAAAAAAAACAACTGGTTTATTGCTCAGTGGTCCAAAGTCATCTTTTCTGATGAGAGCAAATTTGGCTTCTCATTTGGAAACCAAGTTACCAGTGACTGGAGGAAGAATAAAGAGGCACACAGTCCAAGATGTTCCAAGTCCAGGCCCGCCCATTCCGGTATCGGGCTGCCCAAGACTGATTGCAATGCCTTAAGTTCTAACCATGCAATGTATTGACTCTGCTCTGGTCAACACTCCATACAAGTCAGTGGTGGTAATGCATCAATTTGTTGTTTGCAGGTCGTTTATAAACAAAAAGAATAAGAAGGAGTGTGCTGTGTTATAGTTAGGCTAACTTGTATGCAGTAGTTCTTATGAAACTTTGCGAGAAATACACACAAAGGAAGGGAATTATCAAAGTTTTGAGCGGCAGATGATGTTGGATTTTGGACATAAGACTTGTTTTGGACTAACTATTTTAAAGGAGGACGTTCCTGGACTGTTGTGGATGTAAAAAGACCGTTTTTGTTGGAGATGTCTCTATCTTGGGTTTTAAAATGTAGCTTTGAATAGTAAGTCGCCATTTGTTTGCTTTCTAAGTGGTGTGTACTGTGTCTACAGTTAGGATTGTATAATTGATTGGCATACTTAATTTGAATCACAAGCAGGAATTGTAAGTCAGTAAGTAAAGCTTTATTTGTATAGGACCTTTAAAGGAAGATGCCTTACTCACGGACACAAGCAAACACACAGCAGGATCATGACAGAGGCTCAGCCGCAGCGGCTTTTGGAGTACAAAAACAAACGTTCTGGCCACTGATCTAGAACAGACCGCCCATTTGGGAAAACTCCCAAACCTCCCTCTGGCCCCTGTGATGTATAATATGTATATGTACATAGAAAGGGTGTCAGAAAAATGCAGATTTGACCCAGAAGTATGTAACACATTTCTAACGGGACCTAAAAACACAGAGGTTAGATAAAAAAAGAATAAGCCACGTCAACCCCCCCCCCCCAGCTAAATTGCCCTGGCGCCGGGTCTGATCCAGAGTAAACCAGCCATCTACCAGGCGATTGTGGAGCACTTTTTCTTCCTTCCACAGACAAGCTTTATGGAGATGCTTACTTCATTTTCCAGCAGGACTTGGCACCTGCCCATACTGCCAAAAGCACCAAAATCTGGTTCAATGAACATGGGTTTACTGTTCTTGATTGGCCAGTAAACTCGCCTGACCTGAACCCCATAGATAATCTTTGGGGCATTGCTAAGAGTAAAATGAGACATGAGACCGAACAATGCAGAAGAGCTGAAGGCCGCAATTGAAGCATCCTGGGCCTTCATTTATCAACCGTACTTATGCACAGATCTGTGCGTATTATGTGTATAGGAACAATTTTACACATTGTGTGGTATTTAAATTCTTGTACTTGAGTACAAATGTTCCTAAATTTAAGAACAGCTCTGACCATGCGTACACCAAGCATCTAGTAGTAGAACGGGGGAACTGCAACACTGAAGCAGTTTTACTTTGACAGAATTTTTATCTAATTTGTTTATCACCTCTGCCAAGAAGCTGTTTATCCTCCATACATGTTGGTGTCTGTCTCTCTTGGCAAAATAACTCAAAAAGTTATGGACGGATTTGGATTAAACTTTCAGAAATGTTAGAAATTTGCCAAGGAATAAATGATTAAATTGTGGGGGTGATCATGCATAAAGAGCCTGTGAATCGCAATGTGGGGTTGTTACACTCATAAATAAAATGTTTGCAAACACTACTGTGGAAACTGGATGGTCCTGCTTATCGGGGAAGCAGGTTGTTACTGTGTCCATGTGTATGGATGCCAGCCAAAGCAATGTCTCCAGTAATGGGCTACATGCCTGTCAAATGCAGAGGTGGTAGAGTACCCAAAAATTGTACTCAAGTAAGCGTAGCACTACTTTAACATATTTTTTACTTAAGTAAAAGCAAAAAGTAGCTCATGTATGCTCATAATTCAGTGAATTTACTCACAGTGGTATCCAGAAAATTTTACACAAGAAAGAGTAGCGATACTTCATAATAATAATGCTCAAGTAAAAGTAAAAAGTACGCCATAGCAAAACTACTCTTAAAAGTACTTTTTTTCCCCAAAAAGTTACTCAAGTAAATATAACTGAGTAAATGTAACTAGTTACTACCCACCTATGGTCAAATGTAATTATCTATGGACCCCCGGTAGAAGATCTGGCCCAGCTGTGTGCTGATGGAAGTTTTATTATATTAAGTTAGATTTTTTTCCCCTTTATTTTCAACAGGAAGCTCTCCACTGTCCTGACCCCATTTATTGCCTCTGTCACTTTCTATCCAGCAGCTTTTTTTTATTATTATTGGTTACCAAACAGCAATGTTCGGGACAAATTCAACTGATTTATTTTTTTTCAAAGAAGTACTTTGTACTGCCTGCCAGTCAATCTGTGGTCAATCCGGTTCGGACCTGGTGCGTGCCTGGCCGGGCCTGGAGGGGCCGGTGTGTCGGTCGGCCAATGCGCTGGGCCGATATCTTCCTTTGGTTGGTTGGGGCACCTCTTTTAGAGGTGCCAGGTTTGGGATTGTTGGGTGGTGCCTGCTCGGTGGCTCGGCGGGATGCGGATCCGGCGTCTCTGCCCGTTTGATCACCTGTTCTGTGTGCACCGTGCGTGGCCGGTTCATTGGCGGGTTGGACCGGCCCTGGCCCTCGTTGGATGCCTGGTCTCGGCGCGGGATCAGGACCCGGGAGCTGGTACAACTTGGTGTCCAGATGCTGGCTGAGCCCGGCCTGGGGATGCTGTCCGTCCCCTGCGGCTATCGGTGGGGCGCTGGGATGTTGGCGGTGGGGATTGGCCTAGGGTGGAGGCGGCGGTTGTGTAATTCTTAGTTCACAATGTTTGGTTTGTTTTGTCGATGTTCCTTTTTCGTGTTTTGTTTTGTTTTTCCCCCTCTCTCTGCCGTGCTATGGGTATGGAGGCAGACTTCAATGTCTTCCTGTGTTTTCTTTGTTCCCCTTCCTCTCTTGTATTTTCAACTCAGCCTCTCTCTTGACTTTTTGTTTCCTACCTCTCTTCTTCATCTTCCTTCTTTCTTCTCCTTAATTTTCCGTCTCCGTGTCCATAACATCAGGAAATAAAAACCCCAACAATTCATAATAAAGATTTTTCACACATATATCAAGTGGAGGACTATAGCAAAAGCTGTACTGCTCCGCTTGTGAAAGTAAATCTGTTGGGCTTCTACTTGGTACTCAGACACCAATTCTGAGCTCCACACTGCCAAACAGGACACGTAAAAAAAAAAAAAATAAAAAAAAAAAAAGAAGTACTTTTTACAGATGAGAATAACAGCAAATGAAACTATTCTTCCATCCATCCATCCATCTTCTTCCGCTTATCCGGGGTCGGGTCGCGGGGGCAGCAGGTTAAGCAAGGACACCCAGACTTCCCTCTCCCCAGCCACTTGTTCCAGCTCCTCGGGAGGAATCCCAAGGCGCTCACAGGCCAACCGAGAAACATAGTCCCTCCAGCGTGTCCTGGGCCTTCCCCCGGACCTCCTCCCGGTAGGACGTGCCTGAAACACCTCACCAGGGAGGTGTCCATGAGGCATCCTGACCAGATGCCCGAGCCACCTCAACTGACTCCTCTCGATGTGGAGGAGCAGCGGTTCTACTCTGAGCCCCCTCCGGATGACTGAGCTTCTCATCCTATCTCTAAGGGAGAGCCCAGACACCCTACGGAAGAAACTCATTTCAGCCGCTTGTATCTGTTATCTTGTTCTTTCGGTCACCACCCAGAGTTAGAGACCATAGATGAGAGTAGGAACGTAGATCGACCGGTAAATCGAGAGCTTCGCCTTTCAGCTCAGCTCTCTCTTCACCACGACATACCGGTACAGCGCCCGCATAACTGCAGATGTCCCATCAATCCGTCTATCGATCTCCCGCTCCATTTTTCCCTCATTCGGGAACAAGACCCCGGAGAAGGCACCCCACCCTTTTCCGGCTCAAGACCATGGCCTCGGATTTGGAGGTGCTGATTCTTATCCCAGCCGCTTCACACTCGGCTGCGAACCGCTCCAGCGATAGCTGTAGATCACATTCTGATGAAGCCAACAGGACCACGTCATCTGCAAAAAGCAGAGACCCGATCCTGAGGCCACCGAAACGGATCCCCTCAACACCTTGGCTGCGCCTAGAAATCCTGTCCATGAAAGTTATGAACAGGATCGGTGACAAAGGGCAACCTTGGCGGAGTCCAACTCTAACTGGAAACAAGCCCGACTTACTGCAGGCAATGCAAACCAAACTCTGGCACCGGTCGTACAGGGACCTAACAGCCCGTATCAAGGGGCCCGGTACCCCATACTCCTGGAGCACCCCCCACAGGGCCCCCCAAGGGACACGGTTGATCGCCTTCTCCAAGTCCACAAAACACATGTAGACCGGTTGGGCGAACTTCCACACACCCTCCAGGACCCTGCTGAGGGTGTAGAGCTGGTCCAGTGTTCCACGGCCAGGACGAAAACCGCATTGTTCCTCCTGGATCCGAGGTTCGACTATCCGTCGGACCTCTCCTCTCCAGAACCCCTGAATAGACCTTACCAGGGAGGGTCAGAAGTGTGATCCCCCTGTAGTTGTAACACACACTGTGGTCCCCCTTTTTAAACAGGGGGACCACCACCCTGGTCTGCCAATCCAAGGGAACTGCCCCCGATGTCCACGCGATATTGCAGAGCCTTGTTAACCAACACAGCCCCACAACATCCAGAGCCTTGAGGAACTCCGGCCGAATCTCATCGACCCCCGGAGCCCTGCCACCGAGGAGCTTTTTAACGACCTTGGTGACCTCAGCACCAGAGATCGGAGAGCCTGACCCAAAGTCCCCAAAGCGTGCTTCCAGATTGGAAGGCGTGCTGGTGGGATTGAGGAGGTCTTCGAAGTATTCCATCCACCGACCCAAAACGTCCCGCGTCGAGGTCAGCAGCACACCATCCCCACTGTAAACAGTGTTGGTGGCAGACCGCTTCCCCCCGCCTGAGTCGCCGGATGGTGGACCAGAATCGCTTCGAAGCTGTACGGAAGTCGTTCTCCATGGCCTCTCCAAACTCCTCCCAATGCTTTGAGCTTTTGCCATCCGAGCCGCACTCCGCTTGGCCTGCCGGTACCTATCAGCTGCTTCAGGGGTCCCACAAGCCAAAAAGGCCCGATAGGACTCCTTCTTCAGCCTGACAGCATCCCTTACCGCTGGTGTCCACCAGCGGGTTCGGGGGTTGCCGTCGCGACAGGCACCGACCACCTTGCGGCCACAGCTCCGGTCAGCCGCCTCGACAATGGAGGCGCGGAACATGGCCCACTCGGACTCAATGTCCCCCGCCTCCCCCGGGACTTGTTCGAAGTTCTGCCGGAGGTGTGATTTGAAGCTCCTTCTGACAGGAGACTCTGCCAGACGTTCCCAGCAGACCCTCACAACACGTTTGGGCCTTCCGCCCAACCCCATCCCTCCAGGTCTCACTGTCATTGCCCACGTGAGCATTGAAGTCCCCCAGCAGAACAAGGGAGTACCCGGGAGGAGCACTCTCCAGCACCCCCTCCAAAGACCCCAAAAAGGGTGGGTAATCTGATCTGCCGTTTGGTGTGTAAGCCACCCCAAACTATTCTTTGCCACATTATTTTTTGTCTGGAACAGGAATATACCAGCTGCGTAATGGAGGGGGGACACATGAAGCAGAGGAGCGGCTGATAACAGAGGGCAAAAGCTATTGGTGTTAAAATAAAATTTTAAAAAGTTTGTTCATCATGGCTCATTTTCAAAAAACTAAACCCTAACCCTAACCCTCCCTCATTAAACAGATACACATCATCTGTTGTGCTTGAATCCATTAAGTATTCAATTTTATTGAGCTTGGAGTTAGAAAATATGCCAAAAAAAAGATAAGGTAAAAGTACTCAGGCCTAATAATTATGCACATAGTGTATAAAAGATGGCAATATTAAAATACCAGTCACTGTTTATAAACTCCTGCATAAATGTTATTTATAGATCCAGTAGAAAACAGCATCTCTCTGTGGTGCATTAATCCCCATTAGCTGAATGGCAGGAAGGTGAAATCCAGTAAGCGGACGTTACGCTAATAATAATTTACGTTTTAGTTTGCAGTTGGTCTTAACAAATCCACGTCCAGTTGCTAACAAAGATGATTAAGCAAGGAGTTGGTGCCAAAATAGTAGTGGTTTTTCAGCACACGTCCATACAGTTTACAAAAGGTTAACAAAGTAAACATAAAGAAATTGTGGTAAGCAAACATTGCATCTTAATTAGAAAAAGAAACGGGACCCGTTTCACAAAGCAGGTTTAGTTAAAACCCTGAGTTAGTTAAACCTGAGATGAGGGAAACTCTGGTTTTTCTGTTTCACAAAGCCAGCTCAGCCAGCTCTGAGTCAGTTACACGGGCAGCACACTCCGTAAAACTAACCTGCTGGCTGGCAGGTTTGCTTCAAATTACTCTTATGAGTTTCTCCTGCTCTTAAGTTGAAGCCTGCAGGCTGAAAGCAGTGGCAGACATGGCGTGTCCATGTCTTGAAGAGCCTGTTGATGTAGAGACAAGATACTCCGCAGAAATCTCCTTTGGGAGAAGATGATCAGACCCCGAGTGGATGTTTTATCACTCCCTGATGAGTACCTGTTTGAGCGTTTCCGTTTTTCTCGACCATCAATTATTTATTTAAACAATATTCTCAGCCCACACATTTCTCACGACTCATCGTGGCAATGCTCTATGCTCCGAGCAAATTCTTTGTATTGCACTTTTTTTTGCGAATGGGAGTTTTTTTGTATAACATCTGTGATGAGGAGCATGTGTCCAAGGCAACAGTCTGTCGGGCTGTCAGAAATGTGACCCTTGCACTGAAACGACTACTGTACACGTTTGTAGTGTTCCCAGGTCACAGAACCACCAGAAAGTTAAAAGAAGTGTTCCACATAATTGCAGGTATCGGTGTAAGCAATAATTAATGTCATAAAGTTTGGAGACTGGGAGCACTCAATTTGATATATTTTAGGTTTTCAGGTGTGACTGGCTGCATCGATGGAACTCATATTCCCATCATAACTGTGAATAGGAGATCTGTCCACAGCATTAATGTACAGGTAAGCCTAAATAATAGCTTATAACACTCCAAATGAAATATACTTTATAATACAGCTACTGCAGCTAATTATTTTTCTTCACTGTATAGATCATAAGTGATGCAGAATATCTGATCAGCAATGTTGAAGCAAAGTGGCCTGGGTCTGTGCATGACTCTCGAATTTCTTGTGAGTCCACACTGAGTGACAGATTTGCCCGTGGTGAGTTTATATAATAGTTTATATGTGAGTTTATATAATATAGCAATATCCTATGATCAATATTCTTTGTCCTCCTATTGCAACTGAAACATTAAATTCTATCTCGTATTATCATAGGAGAGTTTAATGGTTACCTTCTGATGATACAGACAATAATCCTAACCCCCCTGCTGATGCACAAGATGGGAGAGCTATTAGAGACATGGTCTGCTACAATAATTTCTAACTGAAACATCACCTCCCCAGAGTCAGAAAAAGACAAAATGCCTCTTATTTTACGAGTTCTCCTTTATTTCCTGCAAGTACAAGTGTTGTACAGTTAATCTGTTGTTGTTTAAGCAATAAAACATCACCCACCTTTAACTGATGATTCAGCAGTTGAATTTCCATTTGTGTTTTTTTCATCTGCAACTTTGTGTTCCATTTCCAGATTTGACTTTTCAATTTGTTTCTGTAAGTACACCTTGTATACTTGTTTCACAGGGAGCTATAAGAACATAAATACGTTGAATTTCATAGTGCCATGTCTACTTAGTGTCATAGTAAACTGTGGGTTACTGAACAGTACTCCTACTGAGGTAAGATGTGCTGTGGAGGTTGATGGATCCTCTTCCTCATTGATGGAGCCTCTGTAATTTCCAGCATTGCTCTGTTGGAGAAAAAGAAGATGCAAGTTGTATTGCAGAATCACACCATCATTAACTGAAATCAAAGTTAGTTTACAAATGTGTAGACCTCAACAGGCCTCTCTGCATCTTTCCTCTCTGTGGCGACTGATAAGGTGTCTTCATCCTCATGTAATGAAACAGAATTTGTGTTATATTCTACCCATTTTTAAAACTGTGGAATATTAATAGTAGCTATTACGACAGCATGGAAGTCTGTTATAGAAGAGGGCTCCACAAAACAGATTACACCATCAGTAACTGGTAGAAGATTAGTCAGCTGATGATTACCAAGAAAAGTGCCCCACATGATTTATTTTATTATTTAATACAGTGCAATTCCCATCACAATTTTTCTGACTTTGAATGGATTGATATGTGGGAGAAACAGCAGCCATTTACAGAGAACTGTAGCCTACAGATGAATGGGTGGCCATTCTATCTAATGTATGCTATTCAATTGAATAACTTACCTCTTATGTAGGCCCTTGTGTCCTGAGGCGTGGCTGGGTCCGATGAGGTCCCCCAGAGATGCCCTCAGCAATACGTCGCCCACTGTTTTGACTGACGGCCATCTCTTCAGCCTCTGTGAGCGGTGGTGGTGGTGGCCTCAGCCTTCTTACTGTTGGCTATATTGGAGGTCAAATTTGAACATATCCAGAAAACTTCAATTTTGAGACTTTCATGTATAACAGGCATTTTGGTGTGGCTTTCATTTAGACAATATTAAATACTGGCATTGATGCTATGGCTGAAGATTTGGCTTTTTCCTTGTTTAGGGGATTTCCTTTATTACGTAAATATAGCCATCACATGTATAATGTAATCACTGAATGCAGTTTAATGAGAGCAGGCCAACCAACACCACAATTGTTTGTAATTAAATGATAAATTACCTGTTTGAACTATATTTTTATATGTCATCTTTAATTGCTGCCATGTCCTTTTGGGGTTGAACCTGTGCGCTCAAACAAACAGAATATAAATGTTGAATGAGTGGAATATTCAAGACTAAACTTTTATTTTTTATCCTCCAATTAATACTCAAGCATTGACTAGATCAGCAATTTTCTGCCACACAAGCGCTCTCTCTTTTGGTGCTGCCACAGTATTGCTTTTTTTTAAAGAATTGTGCTCATTTTCTGTAAATGCAGTCAGTAATATGTCTAATTCCACTGGAGAGAAGTAGGAGGATCTAACGTTTTTTCCACTGGTTGCCATGGTGAATCATATTAGTGTCCCATTTATGAGGGCTTTTTATATTCTCATGCACAAGTGTAACTCAGGGTAACTTTGACTCAGAGTTGATTGAACTAATTCTTAACACATGTTCTGAAACCAAAAACTCTGAGATTAACAACTTAGAGTTGGCCAACCTAGAGTTCAGGTTTTGACTCAGTTTGTTAAACCAGCTTTGTGAAACGAGCCCCCGGTTTGAGGGAGAAATAAACATTCAAAACCGAGAAAGGTAGAAAGGACATTCATTTTAATGTGACTGAGTGGAAAAACAAAACATAAGATGAGCAGAATATGACTTGACTATGAATAAACTGGTGGAAAAGATTAGCTGGGTTAGTGACAAGGAACAGTTGCAACAAAAATGATTTTATAAAAAGAGATAAATTGTTTGAGTAAATATAGGCGCGGTAATGGGTAATGAAACCAAACTGAAAGAGACTGACATAGAAAAAGAATTGAAACAGGCAAGAGGCCATTAACAAAATCTAGAAACATAACTAAATCAATCAGAAACTAAAGACAGTAACAAAAGTAGTGAAAATGGTTACTAATTCCTCACTTTCTGCTTTAAACACAAAAAACAAAGCTTAGGAGAGCAGGTTGTTATTTCCATCTTCCACGGCAACATTTATTTTTGTACCAAGAGTGCATAACCTAAAAGAGATGAGAACGCCATCTTTGGTTTTACTGCCGAACCAGCACCACCCTGTGGCTGGTAGTTTACATGTTTGTTCCTGTTGAGCAAACAAAGGACAGTATGCAGATTAGTTGTCACTAACCACCCACCCATCACTGATAACAGGTTATATACAAACCAGCATGATGTAAATACATGATACAGTAACAAGCGAGAAAAAAGTTGCTTGATCATCTGCCCAATTTCACACATAAAGGCTAAATATCTACAGGTCTCTTTTACAAGCTCATAATACATAAAGTGTTGGTTGACTGTAACTTGGGGCTGCATGTTTGACATGTGTTTGTTGCAGGGATCTCTTCCACCACAGAGCGACATTGCAGCTGAGGATGGAATGGGTAACCCCACTGCTCTGATCTGCCTCCTCAGGTTGCTGACAAACCCAGTATGGAGCACTGGGCTGCCTTTTGGACAGAGGAGGCACACAAGCATTGCTCCAAGCATTGCTATAAATACAGAAAAGAGCAGAAAAATACAGTCACGAAGAACAAGCACACAGAAAATGAGACTACATCGTTCTGCAACCAAAACATAAATATAATTACAAACACAAAACATAGCAACATCTTATCTATGGAGTTTAATACATAAAACTGGTTTATTTAACACACAAAAATCGCATAGTTGCATAATAGCCTACATAAACATTTTATTATTCATTGTAAGACTTCACACCATTTCTGTATAAAAATGGGTCATGTTGTTTTCAAACGATCAACACAGAAAACAGATGGAATAAAACGATCTTTATAGTCAAATCTACCAGATTTAGCGGTTTATTTTCTTACCTCACAGGGATGCGATAAGGATTATGGAAAGGTCTGGAAAGAAGGGACAGAGGACACGCTTTATTCTCCTAAAACGGGTTGCCAAGTTTGCTTTTTTTTGTCGAATGTAAGAATCCTTACAAGTCTAAGTGATATAGCGTGTACTCTAAATACTTCTGCATCTGAAAGTAGCTTAATAATCAAGAGAAACTACAGTAGCTATATAAATATCAATTTAAGTGAAAAGCTACGCGAATGAAAAATGGCTTAGGCTACATTTTAAGTTGAAACTAATAAATCTGTGTTCTTTAATAATAAAAAAGAAAAAAAATTATTACGAGATCATTTTTCTTATAATTTTTTGGACATTCATCATCTGCTTATATAAATAAGATGAGAAAAAAGCGATTTTCTTTGAACGGAGCGGGTGTTCTTTGCTTTTGTCCGAAAGGAGGTATTTTACGGACCTGGCAGCTTCCGTATCGGTCTCTCCGTTCGACGTAATTTCAAAGAAACATGGCGGACGAAGTTGAACAGGTTTGTGTAGCTGTGTTGAATTATACGGATTTTATTATCACGTCGTTGGTGTAATGGCTTGCTGTAAAATATTACGGATAGATTCGCACGTCCGTTTGAAATGCTACGCTTATTGTGTCCTTTTGGTTTCTAAAACTGTGTTATAGGCCTGGTTGGGCCTAGGAAACCAGCTAGCCGAGCTAGCCCGATTTGCAGCATACAGTGCTATCGGGAATATGCTAAAAAAAGTGATTTATTATGTTGTTTTTGTTGCTGGTTAAATGAAAATCAAGTAAATACTCGTATAAAATAATCTAAAACCTCTCGCTTTTAATTTACAAGGAAGTGATAGAAAACGGGTAATGTAGCTAAACGAGGACTTCTCCTGCAGATACCTACTTTAAAAATCCTTCATTACTCATAATTAATCTTTATTGCAGATTAATTGTTGAACTACAATCCCGAGCTTTGCTTTGGTGTTTTACAGCATCATTCATTCAGTTTTTACCGCAGCGTTTAGTGTCAAGAAAACGAAATATAATTGTTCCTGAGAAAGAGGTATATTGAATTGAATTGAATAGAAGTAAAACAACTCCCAACATTTCTGTGTCTTTTACCCAAAAAATAAACCTGTGCTCCCCAAGAATTTTATACATGTTTTAAATGTTCTTATGGTGTGGTTTTATTGCTTATTTTATTTCTAGTACCTGGCCATCGTCAGGTGAGATACTGAAGGTAGTAGAATATTAGACAGCCAATAAGTTACAGACACTACTTTTTAAATATGACCGTCAGTTTTCTTGTGCACACTCCACACCATAATTTTTATCATTGAAATCTTAAATTATAAGCGTTTTCCAATGGAATTGGGTAGGGATGCACCGATACCACTTTTTTGGAAAACGAGTACTTGCATTTCAGTACTCGCCAATACCGAGTACTTAATAAAAACGTGATTTAAATTTACAGGTAACAGCTTCAGTCATATAATTTAACAAAAAAACAAGGGACTAGTTTGAAATTAAGAACATTTATTTAAAAATGAAAAGCATATTGTATGCAACATATTACAGAATAAATAATTATATTGATGTCCCAAGCCGCCAACATCATATCTGAGCTCCAGAACATGGAGGAAACGCAGGAATCCTACATTTTCTACCTCCGAGAGTGGCTGGTCACTCAATGCAATGTACTCGATAATTGCCTGTGTTATTTTCACAGCACGTGGATTGTGTCTGGACATTTTCTCTTGTCTTGCAAGAGTTTGCTGTAGCGTGGGTTGTGTTGGTTTAGAAGCGTGGGTAAACTCTTTGTACTCATCATGTTGGGATTTTAGGTGCTTGATTAAATTACTTGTGTTAAATGCGCTACCTTTTGAGCCTCCTCTGGACAATTTCGCTGAGCACAATTTGCAGTCCGCCTTTGTTTTGTTGTCTTAATTCACTTTGAAATAGTTCCACACGGCTGACATGTCTCGTCTCGCCTTCTCCCCGCTCTGAGCTGCAGCCGGGGCCTGGGGGCGGGCACTCGGCGCCTGTGATTAACCCCTTACACGGCGCTCAAACATAGACATTTCTCAGACCGTGGTATCGGTCCCCGGTATCGGGGGACTTTTAACGAGTACGAGTACTTTAGAAAATGTGGTATCGAGGCCGATACCAGATATCGGTATCGGTGCATCCCTAGAATTGGGACATACATTGCATTTAAAGGGCAAAAAAAATGGACATGCAAAGCAGTATGTGACCAAATAGCGATCTGCTTTTCTTCCCTCACAAATGAACAGATTTGGGGCGTTGCCTATGTTAGCAGTAGAGCAGGCGCCCCATCGACAGTTTCTGTAGTCCTTAAGATGCAGCTGGCCCGGGTTCGATTCCCGACCTTGAGCCCTTTGCTGCATGTCTCCCCCCTCTTCTCTCTCTGCCCATTTCCTGTCTGTTAACAGTCAATAAAAACCACCAGTACCAAAAAACCAAATCACTTTTGAGCAGACTTAAAAACTTTCACAGGCCTTGACTCCTGTCTGTCGGTTTGTCAGAGTTTGTTTGGATTTTAAAGCCTCAACTGGCTGTGTTTTATAAATGGCCCTGACAGAATGATTGTGGTTTTATTTGAAAACAACAACGGACATACTCCATGTGTTTTGCAGCAACCAACTACAAACACTGTTGAGGAACCACTTGACCTGATCAGGCTCAGTTTAGACGAGCGGATCTATGTGAAGATGAGGAACGACCGGGAGCTCCGGGGTCGCCTGCATGTAAGCTACGCCCACTGTACAGCTGCTCAGTTTCTGTTGACGTATATCTTCGTCATCGCTCACCTGTCTCATTTTCTGTCCCAGGCATATGATCAGCACCTGAACATGATCCTGGGTGATGTGGAGGAGACTGTCACAACAGTGGAGATTGATGAGGAGACGTATGAGGAACTGTACAAGGTAAAGTAACTTCAGTTTTTCTTTCTACATCTTGTAGATGTCCTATAAAATCAAAATCTGTGTTATTTCATGCATGTTTTTGCAATCTGTAGTGTCTGTTAAACTATTTTGGATGCTCTAATACTGCCTTCTTTTCAATCATTACTTTGTTGCAAGCATTTCCGGTGAGCTTTAGCATCATAACTACTCAAATATATATATCTGTTGTGAGCATCGAGGCCAGTTCGTCTGGTCAAGCTGGCCAGATGTATTACCGGCATGTAGACTTTGAATGCATGGTACTTGAAATATAATATACCATAAATTGCATGCAATTATTATATTTTAAACAGATTTTTTGGACAACAGCTGCGATTCAATATATTGTGTAGCTCGACTTTACTCTTAAACCTGTAACTATCGCAAATGATGCCTTGAAGCACACATTTTTGCAACTGTTGAGTTTAAGATTTAATCAAATACAGTTGCCGTCTACCGATATCCATGAAATTTTTGAAGGTGTAATATCTTAGTTTTGATAACGAGAGGCAGAGCAGATCTGCAAGAGCATCTTAAACGTGGGTACCAGTAGAAGGTATCTTACTGGTTAAATATGTTGTGCAAATACTTTTGGAAACTTGATGTGACTTGAGTTAATAATGAAAGATTAAACATTCAAACAAATCTTTTTCATGGTGTCTTCTCAAGTCTACAAAGAGGAACATCCCGATGCTGTTCGTCAGAGGTGACGGGGTCGTTCTCGTAGCTCCGCCTCTCAGGGTGGGCTAAAACCAAGTGACACGGAGGGATGACGGACAGTTTGCTCTTCCCACTTCTGTTGAAAAATGTTGATTTATTTTTTGTCCCCATAATGTAAGACACTGTTTGCCTTCATCCTTCTAACTTCATGAGTCAAACTTCTTTCACTGCAATATTGCCTGGAAACATGTTTTTCAGTGAAGAAACTGAGCAAGAGTTCTTGTTTTATTTGGAGTACTTGTTGAACTCATTAGCGGATACTTCATTTAGCTTTGCTCAGGAAATCTATGTTTTTAAGCTTTGATTTAGCTACTCGTCACAAATGTCTCATTGTGAATTCAGGCTGTATTTCTGAAGTATTAGCAGGTATAAATATAAGAATGTTTCGGTTTATTCCTGATTTTTCTTTTTTTTTTAAACCGCCCAGTTTATGTTTATGTGTTGATTCCCCTCGGAAATCCATTACAACACAATATTAAATTTGAAGGGTTTTCATTTCATTCTTTTAAACTTCAATTTGTATTTTTGTGTTTCTATTGTGTCTATTTGTAAACATTTTTCATTTGGTTGAATGATAAAAAAAACAATACAATTAAAAAAGGGTTCTTAGTTTTTATTTTTATTTTTTTATTATTGTTACACTACCTATGAGCCTAAACATATTAATTAGAATCTCTATGGCAGATGAGCTTAAAACAGTAGTTAAGTTTCTTTTAAAAGTGAGATTTGCCTACATTTTTACCACGTAACACCCGTAAATGTGGGAAATTGTTGTGCTGTTACATTTTTACCACAAGATGACAGTATACCTCTTATAGTCAAGATAACCTCTTGAGATTTAACTTACCCATTATTGTGTGCCCACACAGATATGACTAAGA
Organism: Valencia hispanica; assembly: GCA_963556495.2. Taxonomy (NCBI): domain Eukaryota; kingdom Metazoa; phylum Chordata; class Actinopteri; order Cyprinodontiformes; family Valenciidae; genus Valencia; species Valencia hispanica. The sequence continues at coordinate 7,656,373 of OY747708.1, read as the reverse complement.
TCCTGTTGTAAAAAAAATGAACTTCTTGTGGTTTTTATGGGCATCTTTCAGCCTACTGGGCTATTGTTTTGTTTTTGAAATCGGTTACTGACCCAACCTCTTGAAAAGCCTTTTGAAGCATATATCTATAATGTTTATTTTCTTTGTCCAATCTATGCTTGCAGGAGGTTGTAGAGTTCTAACTACATCAGGATAAAAATCGTGTTAGATCAAGTGCAAAAAGAACACAATAGAATAATGGACAACAGGGACATTGCTCAAGTACAACTTAGGTTTAGGGTAAAGAAGCAATAAAATGGTCTCGTATAGTGCTGGGTGATATTGAGAAAAGCAACATCTTATTTTTTTTTCTAAGTGATTTCAATAATCAGAGTACAGTCTCAAATTAATCCAGTTTTTAGAATGGGATCTGTTTCAATACAAACTAAGAAATAATTGCTAATGTATGTACAAAAATGGTCAACTGTAAGAACTGCTAGACATTAAGAATTACAAGCCACTTCCTCAGCTAGCTATGTCCCTTTAGCATTACCATTTAAGAGTGAAAATATGTTACAGTACAATAACAAACTAATTAAAATCAAGTTTACTTGTTTCAATCTCTTAAAAAGAAAAAGAAGCTTGAATAATGGCGGCCCCACACATTGCCTGATTGGCCACATGTATTGACTGTTGCTGTCTTATTGAATTTCAAAACCTACTTTTATTATATCTGTTCCTCTATAAGACTTTTTTTTATTATTATTTGGTCTTTGTTCCACAAGCTTTTACTTATTGATGGTTATAACATTTTCCACAAACATTTTGTTTTTCAAAGAATGAACCCTAATTATTTTATCTAATCAAGTAAAATGTCTAAAGAAATTCCAAAAGCTTATTTTTGATTAAATACTTGCACCACTAGAGCCCCTCAGTTTGGTCCTGAGTAAAAAAAAAATGCTTACAGTGTACATTTTACAGCTCTAATGTCATTGTGGACACACTGGCATGCAGTTTTAATCTTTAAGGTGTTTTTTTTTTTTTGTAGTAAAATAATTAACATCAGCACATTCATAGACTCATAAGCATGCTGTTCTATCAACCAAACAGTTTGATTTCATGCTGCTGAGTACAGGATGTGCAGCAGGTTTGTGTTCAGTAGAAGATATTCAGATTCTGCAGAACAAGGCTGAATAGAAAAGAGTATCCCACACATCTGCCAAAATCCTGTGTTTCACATTTAGGCTATAGAAGATAATCTCTAGCTGCATTAAGAAAGTTTTAACTAATCTGACCATATTGGGTGATGTCTGTTTTAATACAGAAGAGTGTTAAAAGGAAGCCAGAGATAGTTGTAAATGGGATGCCTAACCTGGTGCTATTTTAAAATATTTAGCTTTTTAATGAAAGTGAAAGCAATTTTTAAGGGACTTACTGGCTGGCTGTGAATAAAATACGTTCCTCATATTTTTCACCCCAGGTCTGTGTTAAATAAACATATGTGTGGAAATAAGTTCTGAATTCCATGTAAGAAGTTACTCTACCTGAGGAGCTGCACAGTTGGAGGCAGTGTTGTCTTGCAGCAAGAAGGTCTTGGGTTGAAATCCCGGCCTGGGGTCTTTCTGCATGGAGTTTGCATGTTCTCCCTGTGCATGTATGGGTTCCCTCCAGGTACTCCGGCTTCCTCCCACAGTTCAAAAACATGACTGTTAGGTCTATTGGTTTCTCTAAATTGCCCTCGTTTGAGTGTGTGCATGCATGGTTGTTTGTCCTGTGTCTCTTTGTTGCTCTGCGATGGACTGGCGACCTGTCCAGAGTGTTCCCCGCCTCTCGTCTGATGATTGCTGGAGATAGGCACCAGCCCCCCCACAACCCCACATAGGATAGACAGTATAGATAATGGATGGATGGAAGTTATAGTACCTCTTCAACCAGTTCACGATCGCTGCATACAGGGCCAGATTATGACAGCAGTGGTCCCTGGGCACAAAATGTTTAATGGCCCCTTAAAAACATTGGCCCCCGTCCCCCTCCCTGCCACCTAAAAAGTTCATATTGTAATTTCAACAGGATTTTTACCACCTTTTTGTAAAACTACAGTTCTCATCTGAGGGCAACAATATCAAGATGGGGGTATATCTCACTTGCCCATGTAAACGTACTGCTTGATCTCACCTCCACCAGGCCAGGACTACAATTCAGATTGTTCCTTAACTTAATCACAAAAACTCACTCATACCAGTTCATTTTTCTTTCATGTCTCACTCCTATTCGCACTCACAGTGCTCTTTCAGTTGTTTTCTTTCTTTGTGTTTAAGAACCCGGTATCTGTCTCTCAGATCTCCTGTTTCTCTCCTCTCCTGTCTTGTATGGCTTTTGACTCCATCCTCATCCTGTTTCTCAGGGCTAAAACTATGAGAACATGGCTTTTGTCTAGGAATGCAGAATATATTGGCAATAACATTGGTACTGGGCGATGTTAGTCATTTTTAAAAATATTGGTACTGGTGCGATAAATAAAACTGGGCCAATATTAAAAATAGTTTATTTGCATCTTTGTAAGACACTTATTTGAGATAAATAACATTGTAAATATTTGTTATCAACCATAACAGCAACATTAATTTGAAATACCGGTATTGCCACTCATTTTTCGATTGGTAAATCCCTACTTTTGACTCTATCCTATGATGTGCTGCCCAGCCTTTCTGTTCACCTTTTCATGTGCTCACTAAGAAAATTACCGGAGATAAGTTTCAAAATGTCAAGAAAGTTAGCACCGTATGGTGATCCAAGTAATTCATCATCACCACAGAAAAGCAGGCCTCTGTCACCTAAAAACTGAATGACAGCTACAACCCATCTGAGCAGCTCCTCTCTCCTCCACTCTCAGCTGATGCTCTAGTTCATCTTTTGGTCCCAATCCCAGTGGCTGATGATCACTGAGGTAATGCTAGCTCAGTGATGCAATGATCTGAGCTTTCCTCATGCTCACACACGCATTCAGGTTGTTTCCAGTCAGAGAAACCATTAATGAACTGGTTTTAATTTGTTCCACATAACATGTAGGGAAAACAAAACATGTTATCTGTGGTCGGTGAATATAGGATCCAGTCTGGAGAGACCTTTTCTCCATTTAGGAAGTAATAGCACAGCAGCTCATTAGATTTGGGCACACTTTACCACCAAAACCCCAATCACGGTGGGCAGCTGGATAGGATATCTGGTTGCCCGATTATGAAAAGCAGGAGCTCCACAATTGATCAGAACAGCGCGGGTATTTCTGTAAACTGTCCCCCACAATGCTGCATCCCATACCAGATAAACCCAGTCTGAACTGCCACTGCTACAGGTAGCCTCAGGTTGTGTTGTGCAGCTAACTCAACAGGTTGCAGCCTTCCTGATTTTCCTCCTTATGGTTTACAAAGCACGTGTCAATAGATCGCAGACTTCTTAATAAACTTGTACTTGTTCTTCTCATCTTTCTCTCCTTCGCTTATAGAAAATGCCTTTTTTTTCATCGCTCATTTCCGATTCTCTTAGGATTACTCTCCCTCTGTCCTCTGACGGTCTCCACATGGTTTCCACAATTGCGCCTAATGAATGTTGTAACTCTGTTAAGATAAAAAAAGATAGTATGAACATTATTGTTTATATCTGCCTTATTTGAAATTTGAAGACAAAATGTTTTTTTTCCTTAAACTGTTCACGTGGGCCCCCCAGTGGGCGTAGGCCCCTGGGCCTGAGCCCATAATGCCCATTGGATAATCCAGCCATGGCTGCATGAAGCTAACTTCATTGCATGTTTGCATGTTCTCCTAGGGTACTCCAGTATGGAGGACTACGGGGGTCATTGGAAAAGGAATACAGCATGTTGACGAGGAGTGCTTAATTGTGAATTAAAAATATAGATTGCTAAATATAATTTCAAATTCAACAATTAATCCATACAAAAAAAGACAAATTTGAAAAGCATTTTGTAATTACACATTTTAAATTGAAATACTAAAGAGGAATTGCAAATTGTATTTATTATTTGATTATTAAATACTGTGATCTGAAAAAGTTTTTTCAAATCCTATTTCAAAATGGAGAATTAAATAACACAATGAATAAATTAGATTGTAAATATCTTCCCTTTTTAACTTTTTAAAATGTATGAAAACAAAAGATATTTACAATCTCATTTATGAATTGTTTTATTTAATTCTCAATTTTAAAATAGGATTTGAAAAAGATTTTCAAATCACAGTATTTAATAATCAAATAATAAATACATTTTTGCAATTCCTCTTTAGTATTTCAATTTAAAATGTGTAATTACAAAATGCTTTTCAAATGTTTTTTTTTTGTATAGATTAATTGTTGAATTTGAAATTATATTTAGCAATCTATATTTTTAATTCACAATTAAACACTCATCGTCAAAATGCTGCATTGCTTTTCCAATGACCCACGCAGTCCTCCATACTCCAGCTTTCCCCTATTCAGGTAAATGGCCTGCCCAAGACAGATTACAACGGCCGTGTAAATTAAGTTGCAAACATGCAATGTATTGATCCAGGACAACCAGCAAGTACAAACTTGAGTGACAGTTTAGTCCACACTCCATGCCAGTCGGTGGTGATGCACCAGTCTGTTGTCTGCCACCCGCCATTAAACACAAGAAGTGTGCTGTGTTATTGTTAGGCTAACTTGCATACTCACAGTAGTTATGATGAAAACTTTAAGAAATGCACACAAGGAAGAGAATTATCAAAGATCTGAGTGGCAGATTATGTTGGATTGTGGACATAAAAGTTGTTGTGGACTAGCTATTTTACTTGAGGACATTAAATGGACCCTCGCAGATGTAAAAACCGTTTTTGTTTGAGATGGCTCCGTTCTGGGAATGATATTTGACTTTGAATGGTGTGTTTCACATTATTTGCTTTCTGAGTGGTTTGACAAAAGCGTTCTACAATAATGATTGTATCCTTGTTTTCATATGTAAATGGAATTACAAGAAAGGGTGTGCTGTGCTTCAGCCTGGGAGCTTGGAAGTTTCTTTTATTTGGATAGGTTGTGGATGAGAAAATTATTATTTTTATGAATATCTCAAACTGGGATTCCTTAAATAGAAAACTTTGAAACCGATTAGAAAAATGTACTAAATGATTAATTGGAATGTATGTACAATTGAATTGAAATAACTTTTCTTGTAAAGTGCCTTGAGATGACATTCAGGCACTTTACAAGAAAAGTCAAACCCAGCAGATTGCATCGAGTCAATGACTTGCAGTTGTGGCCAGTTGATGCAGACTCCAACCACAGCAATCGCTCATACTGAGCAAGCATGTAGCGACAGGGTAGAGGAAAAAACATGAAAACATGTCGGAATAGTTTCAAACCTTGCAGTTGCAGCAGCACCAGTAGTGTGTACAAAGATCGTCTATAAAGGAAGATGTCTCACTCACGTACACAAGCAGACATACAGCAGGATCATGACAGTGCCTCAACCATGCATAGCTGTCAAGTCTCCTGTTTTGGCTGGGAAACTCCCGTATTTTACCCCTCTTTCCTGGCGTCTTCCTGTATTAATATCCCGTACACTTGCTGGATATTAATATTAAAAAAAAATCTCTGCCTCTCTAAACAAAATTCTCACAGGCCTCACGAGAAATGTCACCTGCAGTAACCTGACTGGGAGTTCTTGCGTGGCTAGCGCCAAGAGCGGGAACAACAAGGAGATGGACCTGATGAAGGAGAAGTCGTTCCTGCCCTAAAAAAAACAAAAAAACACTACTAAGTCATCATGTAAATATCTGGACAAAAGACAGTGAATTGACTTTCCTACAAAGGAGCAGGATGGGGCGCAGCATTTGATCGTCAACATGGGTTGGCGCATCACATTCTGATCTCTTAATTGTAGTGATTTGGTGGTTGACAAGTGGAAATGACCCGACATAAGTAAGAAATCTTCTGACAAAAAAACTTGAAATTGTCAGATATTTTGACCGAGTTGCTTCTCTTAACCTTGCCAATATATTCTCATAAAAAAAACTTAAATAAGAGGTGTTGCATCCGTCTGCGTCTCACCTTTGATCAGCTATAGGGAGATTTTCAGGACTAGAAAAAACAAAACAAAGCAGAAAAATCTTAAAGAAACAAAGACTTCTCTAAGAGTTTGAATTAATAAATGTATTTATTAATGTGCGTCAGACCAGCTGTGTTTAACCCTGAAATGAGTCATTTCAGGGTTCATCAATTCATCAATGACTCATTTAACATTCTGACTGATTTATTGATATTATTAATAATATATATTCACTGCAGCTCTAGAATGTATTAAATAGAAACTTTTAAAGTGAATTATTACACTAAATTTAAGAAGCGAAAACCTAAGGACCAACATGTTCAGTAAGAAACACAATATACATGTAAGACAATGCATAATAGCACATAGCCATTCTAAATAGTTATAGATCGGCAGCATGAGAGTATGTTGTCCTACACTCTTTGACAATGTTATGTCTGAGACACTACCATGTCTGCCAGTGTGGCGGGTGTAGCTCAAACATTCAAACTCGAACATTACAGTGTAAAATATCCAAATGTTAGAGGTCACTACAATACCCACTATTAATTAGATACAAATTTGAAGTACGCGAGTACATTGTCCTAGGTGCTACAAAAATGGCAGATGTGAGACACTCTTTGGCAGATGTGAGAGTGGGAGTTTTCATGGGTTGGAGTGGTGGGATGCCTTGCTCCCGAAAATCTCCCCTATTTACTTATACAAAACTTGACAGGTGTGACCACGGCTGCTCTTGGAATACAAAAACAAACATTCGGCCCACCAGTCTAAAACAGACTGGTCGTTCGGGAAAAGTCTTGAACCTCCCAATGGCCAACCCGCCCCTGAAAGAATCCTAGCTTTCAAATTATGTATATGTACAAAGAAAGGTCACAAAAAAGGCACATTTGACCCAGAAGTATGTAACATGCTGCCAACTGGATATAATAACTTGAAGGGGTTAAATAAAAACTGGTGCTGGATCCATGTCTGCTCCCACAGTCTGAAAACATGATTTTTAACTGGTTTCTCTAAAGAGCTCTGAGTCATAAAGCATGTGTGTACATGGTTGTTTGTCTTGTGTGCAAGGACAAGAGGGTATAGACAATGGATTGATGAAACGTTCAAGATAGCTACAATAGTTCCTGGAAGTAAATGGTGTTGGCAAATTCACTGAAAGGTGGGAGTGTACATGAGAATTTGCAAAAAGTCTGAACCTGCCAGCACTGTGGACAAGTCTTGAGTCATCTCTCATTTCTTCAGATTCAGCTTCCAAGCAACCAAACTTTCTTGCAATCTTTCTAACTGTTCGTTATGACTGGTTCTACAGTCTTTCTGAAAGCTTTCAAAGCTTTACTATGGACCTTCACTGCTTATATTTACATATTTTTAAGTTAGTCCTCACCACGGCAGTACACTAAGACTAAACATTAATAAAGCAGACATGAAGAGAACAAAAGAAAGATTGTGCTCTAATCAAAATTATCTGACATCTACAGTATATTAGCCTTTAAAAACAATGCAACCCTAAACAGGTGGCAGTACAGCCATAATATGCCTAATTAAATCTTCTGTTTATATTTTTAATATTAAAATCAAGGACATCTTCAACATTGGCTGTGCTGTGTATCCGCAACAGGAGAGGAAAACAGTTCCTTGGCGCAAAATAACCGACACTCATCTTAAAGATTCACCTTTCAAACCTTTTGCTGTGGCTGAAGACTTTTAGTGCTATAAAGAGGTACACACACAGACACACGCACACACAAAACCTGAAAATCAACACTGTTTATACTCGTAGCTCAGCCTCTGCAGAGATCACACAGCATGAAGGGAAAACTCTGAAAATACTTGCCGTTTAAGGTACTAACAGATTAAGCAGAATATACATATTATCTTTCCAGGCTGTTGCTTCTGCAGCCTGTAGCTGAACACATTCTATTAGGACAACTGGTTTATATTTGAGTGATCTGTACAAACTGAGCTGTTTTGCAAAAATCTGATTTTAATGCCATTTTTCTTTTGACTCAATTGTTGTTCTTTATACTTTCTCTTATTAAGATTTTCTTAACTTACTACAGTGAAAAACTCAATTAAAATCTAACCCTTTTTATTTTCCGAAAAGATGAAGACCATGATTCAGTAGGGTCATAATGACGTTGATGTTTCTCTAACTGGTGTTCAAGATAGTCCATATGCATTGTGCCACCAAAGCTTTTGAAGTGGCCCACAAATAAATCCCGCATAAGAGATGTTATTTAAATCTTTTCCCATCCCTTTGGCTTTTGTGCCTAAAACCAGTTTTATAAAATCAGTTTTTGGTTTAGGAAAGGGAAGTTTTTCCTTCTTTTTTCTCGTATTGGAGAAGCTGCGTTCAGCTTCTATGCTCCACATGTCTGGAACAAACTCCCAGAAAGCCTCAGATCAGCTGAAACACTCACTTTATTTAAATCCTGCTTTAATACCCACCTGTTCTCAGCTGCTTTTGATTAGATTTTTATTCTAAGTTTTAAATCTGCTCGGCTTCTTTTAAGATTCTTTTAAGATTTTTTTTTTTCTTTCTCATTTTAAATCATGGTTTTTATTCCTGTACTTTTGCTTTTTCTGCACCCTGCTGTAATGCCTTTGATGTTTTATGTAAAGCACTTTGAATTGTCTTGTAACATGAATTGTGCTAGACAAATAAACTTGCCTTGCCTTGCCTATTTTTTGTGACAGCAGGGCTTAATACACCGCTTCTGTTTAACCTTTGGTCAGTTCAGTTTAGCCTTGAGATTTACAACCAGCATGCAACTTGTGAGCAATAGCTGAACCATGTTGTAAATGGGGTTTGAGAATTGAAAACCATTATTTTCTTAAATTCAAAACAACAAATTGCTTAAAACAATATGTCACACACAAATACTTGAATGTTTCTTTTTTAATTTGTTGAAAGAACTTGCTCTTTAAAAATGTGATGATTTTAACATTTGATGTTGTTTTCAGTGCTTAGTGAAAAGCTATTAGCACGAATCCAAATGACCTTCTGGTGAGTTGGAATATCTATGCGATTTAGCATCAAAAGTTCCCTTACCTACCCCTTTATTAGTTACGATATGTCTGAGATAAACTTCATGACTTTGAATGTGACAAAAGCTTCACTGAGATTTACTGGATCCAAAATCTGGAGCTCTGACTATTACACCATGGGACCTGCACCTGTTTCCACTTTAATTATTCACAGCTCAAAACTCTGGTGACTGTAGTGGTAATCTTTGAACTAAGCTTCTAATCTGATTCTCAGAAACAAGGTGAGCATTCTTCCAAATGTCAAATAATCCATTTAAGACCTATATAGGTGTCCTTTTATTTGGTCAAGGACATTCAGCTGTGAGATTCATCCTGAAATATTTCAATGTGGCTCCGATTGGCACAGCTACAACAATAGCAATGCTGTTTCTATGGCCTGTTAGAGGTGGAGAAACACATTGTGAAGACAGGTGGTTTGTAAATGGCTGATCTGAAGTCTCAAATCCTGCAAGTGACCATAGGAAATAGTTTGGCCGTATACTGATTGATCATATTGATGAATTATGGGATTTTATCGCTACTGGCATAGGATCAAAATAAAGTAATTCTTCTATTATACGTCACATCATTTTAGTTATTGTGTTTCAAGTTACCCATGTTATTCTATGTTAGTTACTAGGAGCATCATCTCAGCTGATGCCCTCCTCCAACAAGGCATTTCAGCCAAACAGAGCACCAAACCAGGTGTAGCTTCTATGGAGAGAAAAACACTGAGAGAAAACAAAGTTAACAGTTGAAATAACAGCAAAAAATGCAATTGGATAGTAGTAGAGAAAAGTAGTTGGAGATAAAAGTAGCAGAGTGAAGAAAAGTGGTCAGTCTGTCGTCCAACAGTCTAGGCCTATAGCAGCCTAACTTCAGAGATAGCTCAGCAACTATTTGAGTTTACAACTCAAATAGTTGAATAAGCAAATTTTGAAAGAAGTTAAGAAGTGAAGGTTACTTATATGTGCAGCTATGCATGTCAGCAGTCTCTGTAACATAAAGTGTGCCACAGAAATAATGTTTGCAGCCTGTTTCAGATAGTGGGTTTGCTTTGTCTTGTGACACACCTTCACAGAGGATGAATGAGTTTACATAATTTAAAAAGAATTAATTTTAGGAGAGCATGGCATTTACACAGGATGTTTACAGTCAATTAATTAGAACATAATTAGAACTGTTTGTCACACTTAGCCATAATACTTTCTCACTCAACTGATTTGAGGTGTATGTACCATAGAGATCAGTCCTTGCCCCATTCTGTTCACACTTTAGGCCTACTTTTGCTCATGCAACCCAGATGGCTAAGAATTGACCACATTTTGGAGTCAGTAAGTCAGAAGGGATTTGATGTGGTTGCACAATTTATATTCTGTGTTTTTGGTTCCAAAGTTTGCAGTCCATCAAGCATGTATCCTTTTTTGGCATAACTCCTGTCATCTGGATCTAAATATTTCATCACAAACTTAGAGCTACTTAATGATTTGGAGTTTTCCTCGAAAACCTGAGAGACAGACATCTCCAACTGTCCATAATGGTCCTCTGGGTGTCTTCAAGATATTACACAACAACCAAACAAACAACAAAGACAACAATTCAAATCTTGAGGAAAAGAAAACAAGGAAATACATGATTATGCAGTAAATACTTTCTAAAGAGATTGCTATGGTGTGACAGACCAAAAATAGTACAAGTAGATTCATGCTGGCAAGGTCCCATTGTCAGTCAAGCATGATCAATTCCTTATCGTAATGGAATGTGAACTTCTAACCTTTGAAATCCATTGACTAATCTTCCTATTTACCTTTCTTGAAGCTAACCATATTAGTGAAAGGAACTGTGTTACATTGGTACACAAATATCCAAGGTTAGTGAGGTTAGGTTGGTTTTTTGGTTAGCACGTGCCAAAAAAGAGAAAAGCTACTGTAGTCATTTTAAGAATGAGAGTTTGTCACATGGTGAGCTCTGCCAGCAGAAATTTCACCGGGCAGAAGGACACGTAGCACCGGAGTGAACAAAGCTGTACAGAGCATGCACACAAATAAATTGTTGATAAAGCTTCCATTTAGACAGATAGATAAACCAGAATGGGCTTCGTATTGTTAATTTTTGCAGGATCATGGGCAAGGCTTAAAGAGCTCTGTGTGACTGTGTCCTTGAGTGGAAAAAATAAAATAAAAAACACACACACTCATACACTGCTTCTCCTCACGTGGAGGTGACAGAAATATCACTGACCTCCAACTGTCTACAAGCTATTTCTGTTTTCAACACTGAGCAGTGAGATTTACTCAGACGAGTGCTATGGAGCAGAAGCTGACGTTGTTCTGAGCTGATCCCATTTTTGCTGTTTGTTCCAGTATGGTACAGAATTACAACCCAAGAACGTATGTGTGTGCCATCTTCATATCTTGGATTGTCCTAAAATATTTTTTTCACTTTGAGCACCATGCACAAACACATGTAAAACTGTATATTGTCCCTTTGAAGATCTGATTTTCCTACTAAGTCAGTAACTACAAAGAAGCATGATCACACTGCAATGTCAGCAAAAATAATTGTATAATTTTTATAATTGAATGATAAAAATAAATGGATTATTAAAAGTAAAAGGCATTTCTGTCCATACTTTATTATTCAAAACACTCCGTTACCAAGGAGAGGGAGGAGATCGTATTCCTCTCACATTCCTCTGAGTCAGTGTATATCTTGGATCATTGAAGTTTTGCGTGAGTCACGTCTCTCTTGCATGTGTTACCTAACATGATGTTGCAGCAGCAGAAGACATGTGATCTCAGCGCTAAATCTCTCAAATCCTCTTTCTGAAAGCATTCTGTGGTCAGACAGTTTGCATGCAGCCTGGTTTTGTTTGGGTTAGGTTATGTGTTGCCAAAAATGACATATGCTTTTTTTCTTATACATTCAAGAACAGAGGTAATGAAACCGTCACTAACATTAGATCATAACAGAATACTTTGGCTTTTAAAGCACTAAATCTACCAGCCCTATCGACTGAATTGCTGAAAAATAAACAGTTTTGTTTTTGAAAGCAGTACATACTATTCCCACAGCAGCTGAACAGCGCTCTATTTGTAGGACCACAATGCACCATTAATGCATTTTCGTTGGAAGAAAAGCATCCCTATGAAAGACATAAAACCTGGATGTCTTTAATGAAATACTTTATTTGTTCCAATGAAATGTTTTCATTGCAGATGTTTGAAAAATGTCAATGTTGTTCTGTTACATCAGTTCATAACTGACTGCAAAAAGACTCTCTTGAACATAAGTATTTTTGTAATCCCTCTCTCATGCAATTTTGGTCTGACAAAACTGAGCTTCTGTTTGCACTTTCTCTCTATATAAGCACAAATCCCACTCTACATTTGTCAGGTTTTATACGAATCTTCTGACTAAGCCATGGATTCTGTGTCTAATGGTGCGGCTTTTAAGTTTTTTTTTAAGACGTCCATCTGTGAGTGTGAATCACCCACTAATCAGAGAATTAATGGTTTGATTCGTGGCTTGTGTGCCCTAACGTGTCAAAGTAAAATTGAGTAAGATACTATATAGGCGATTGTGTTTACTGGTATAAAGAACAGATTTTGACTTGTGTGTACTGAATGTTTGAAAAGAAACATGAAAACTGCTGCAAAAATCATGTAAGTTTTACATTTATACTGATATCAACCAAAGTTTGAGTGCACATTGATGAAGTCCAAGAATTTGGAAATTCTGCACAATCCTTGTATAAGTCTCACATTGTTTTTGTGCTTCAGGTATCCTGACTTGCTTATCCCATGAAGGCATGTCATGAAAATATATACAGTAGCAGAATACTTTGCATTTGTGCAAATAGGGTGGATGAGACTCATGCAGCAAAGCAATTTGCCAAAATAAGCTTTTGAGAAAAAGGTGACATATAAGTGAGAGCCATTTTGGCATTTGGCAATCCACAACCCCAAAAAAATAGGTGTTCACAGGCTCTTTTATTTTAATGCTGTTTTAAAAAGCTAACAGACTCAATTGTTCCCTGGGAACAGTTGATGTCATAAATAATTATAACTGTCTAATTATAGCTGTGTTGTCAGGTGAACATTTATTGTCAGGTTTGATTACTCAAATCATTTGTGCTCTCACAACTCATATCTGTTTTAACAAGAATGTTGTTCATCTTCAGCATCCTTGTTATATTACCTTCTATTGCATTTTGTAAAGCTCTCCTCTAAAACATTTAATTTACTTTATACTTTAGTCACACACCGGGTCTTAGAAATATATTTTTCTTGCTTTTTCCTTTTGTTTAAGTTTACCATGACTTTAAGACTGCATGCTATATCATGCCAAACAGAGGTGTTAACTGTGAAATCAGACCAATACAATACAGGTGTGTACTTCAGTAAACTGTCATCTTCCTCATATTCCTGAACGTTTCATGTTTTAACAAAAATTCCTGATGTAAGTATTAATTACAGTGAATCCAGTACTTTTGTTTTTAGGCAAATCTTTTGTTACATCAGTGTTTATTTTTCCTCACATTGCATCATCGGATTGGGTGGTAAGAAATAGTGCATTTTACCTATAATTCGATTGTTTTGCATGTTTGGAGGAGGATTTAGCAAAGCAAATGGTTCACTCTTGCTGTTTGGTCGATTGTATGGCACGTTGGGAGACTGATGAAGAGTTATCTTTTCGAGTTCCCCCCAAAAAACAACCTCGGAAAAAAAACAATGGTTGCCGGCAATCAGGAGATTAAACCTGAACGCTCCGAAGAAAGCTTGGATTCCTGCAAGCAACTGCCAGAGTTGGTGAGGCTTATTTTGCTAATGGTAAGTCCTTGTGACTAAGTATTCGTTATTTAGAGATGTTTTTTAAAACATTCGATTTTGCATATTTTAAAATTCTCTGCATTATATTATTTTTGCGTTCTGATTTAGGTGTCCCAAACTGCGATCCACAGCACCCTGAATATACACGCTGCTGTACATGTAGCAGTTGTAAGTCCTAAGCTGCTTCTACTTTAAACAATAAAGCTGCTACATGATTGCATGTTTCTCCAAGACTGGATTTTAAGAAAGAAGAATTGTGTAAGCTGTCATATTCAGTTTTCCACCAGAGACCAGAGATCATTTAAATTCTCAAGTCACAGGACAACTGAAATTGTACAACAGCCACTACATTTCCAAAAATAAACAAATAAGGACACCAATGAAGACTTACCCTTCTTTGCAATCACAGCCATTTTCGCTGTTCTCTTTGGCAATCACCCATGGGTGATGCGAATCACACTGTGACTCTGCTTGGCCAGGTCTAACCTCTGCTTTTAGCACAACCACAGCTTTCTGTTTCTCAGAAGAGATTGGCCCAACTTTCTTTGAAACAAAATCATCGTAGGCCTCCAGACTTTTGAAAGCCTTTAATTTTTCATGAGTGAAGGGTCCAGGGGTTTCTATTTTATAGGAATAAATGTCTCCCCAGCATATTTGTGGCCAAGACACCGCCAAATCAGACCGTTTTTCGTTTCTCCTAGATCTCATGTGGGCTTTGAATAACTTCGATTTTGTCGTCAATACAGATTTTGAGCTTCTCTCTAAACCTCTTCCTGTCTTCAGATGTTAAAGTGCTTATACATTGGGGATTTCGCCCGCTAACTCTCTTGAAAGGGTTTGTTGCGTCTTTATAGCCCACTATTTTCTTTATTTTCTTGCCACCCAACCACTAGTGCATGCACACTAAGATGTCAACAATGATTCTCCTATAGTGGTGCCAATTTGCCAGAAAAACAGAGCCTCGTCAAAAAACATGAACAGACCTGCACAATGCAGTGCTTCCAAAACACCATCAGTATGGCCAAAAACAGGTTTTGACCACAACACTAAGACTGTATTGGCAAAGGTTTTAACATTGTAGACATTTTAAGAGCAATGAATCAAAAATCTGTGCTAACAATCTAAATCTGAGCAAACAAAAATCCCATGTGGGGTTCCTCAAGGCTCCATTCTAGGGTAACTTTTATTCAAAATCTATGCTCGTTAAGCTCTAGTTAAGATGATGTTCACTACATGTAAACAATATGACATGGTCATTACTGCATTTATGTGTAGTAATGAAGGATTTTGAGACTATACTTTTTACTATACGTATGCCAATGGCACAGCTTTATATTTCTGTATCACCACATGACTGTAGTCCATTAAAGTCACTGATTGAGTGTGTCCATAATATCAGTGGGTGGATTTGACAGAATTTCCTCCAACTTAATTCACAGAAAGATATAACTTTTTCTGTAGGAAAAAAATCAAACCTGCAATTAGTTATTCGAAAATGCTTCTGCCAGGGTCTTGACCAACATTTGGAAAACTAAGCATTTCACACAATCTCTTAAATAACTGCACTCACTCCTTCTTTTTAAAATAATAGATTTAAATAGTGGTGGAATGTGATTAAAGAAAAATGAAAGGCTTTGCAATTAATTCATCATCAATAATCATGTTTTAAATGCCAATATTTTACACAATATGCAAAGTTTCTCAATTTCAGTATATATTGATTAATAAATGAATCAATAAATTGGCGTAAGATGATGTACAGCAATTCCTACATTGATTTAGGGAATATTGCAGCATTGCTTTTAAGGAGTGGTTCATCCCACCATTCAGATCCAAATGCTGTTATATTAACAATGTTTTATGGATACAAAATCAGGGGTCTTAATAACATTTGCGCAAAATCCTCACTAAAAGTCTTCTTGGGCTCAGCAAAGTGTGCTCAGGTGATTTTGGATCATATTCTGCCTCCTACACATCCACGTTCTGCCATAAATGGTCAATTCAAAGTACCTTATGAATATTCTACATATATATAAACCGGCTGATCTGTGGCATTTTACAGGCAATCATGGAAACCAAGAGGTTGAGAAAACGCAATTTCACAGAGACTGAAATCAAGGTGCTTGTGAGTGAGGTAGAGGCACGGATAAATTTGGGGGTCAGAGTTGTGGTATCACAAATAAATGGAAGACCTTCGAGTGGCTCAGTGTTGTTGCATAGGTGAATGCTGTGAGTACAACAGAGAGATCTATGGCGAATATAAAGAAGTGATCAGACCCAAATGAGGATGCAAAGAGGAAGATGGCATACCACTGCCAGGATGAGTCTGCCACAGGTGGGGGCATCCATTGTGAGGCATTATGCACTTGTGTCAGTGCAGTATTTATATGCCTACTCAGTAATCACACTAATTGCTACACACCTTATCACAATTATTGCATCAATAGGTGCAACTGCTATATAATTAGCTATATACCTATATAAATTACTGGCAGCTGTGGTTGCCAGAATTTCACTGTGAAAAATTTAGGGATAATGTAGAATATTTCTGTCATAATTTCTGTTGCTTTCCTGACCCACATACAGAACACAATTGCAAACTAGAAGAAGATTTAAAAAGTTTATTGAATCTAATGTAGATGGCTGGAAACCAGGAAGACCTTCATTGAGGGAGTGGACAGGATAACTGGAGAAAGGAGAAGGTGAGAGTTGAGATGCAGTTGAAGATATTGAATGATAACTGAATGATGAACTGCTTACTGATGAAGATGACACTAGGAGCCTGAGAGAGGAGAGAGGAGTCTGGGTTATCAGTGGAGATGTTGTGGATAGATCCAGAGCAGCTGCACACTGGAGGTTGAAGGTGGAGGGTGGACAGTAAGGGGCGATGATAGGGGGTAAATTGAAGACTTGGATTACAATCCGGAGACTCGAGGAGAGAGGAACAGATCATGGAGGACTTGGAGAGGAACAGGTTGGAATCTTGGAGAGAGAACACAGGTAGGTTACTCTAGGGCGGGAACATAAACAAAGAATAATTAAAGCTCAGGAGATTCACTGGAAAACGGAGGGCTAGGGGTTCCATAGGAGGCAAACACTCAAGCACCACATGTCAGTTAGCCAGCTCCTTAAGAAGCCTGCCCGATGAGCTTGAATGAGCTGCAGGAGCCAGCAGCGGAAAACTCCACCCTCCAACTCAGGTAGATGTTTCCTACTCCAGTGGTGCCATCTGAGTGAGAAACCCAGGAGAGAACAACTGACAACCCAAATTTCCCAACAACTTCACAGTGTACTTCGTTGTTAAATATAAAATTCACAATGAAGAACTGTTGTCAAAATGATTTTTCCCCCAAAAGCTTTAAGGTCTAACAAATTAGGTAATTAACATAATAGGGCTGATTGTAAAAAAACTATTAGAATCATTGACATTTTTGTTATAATTTACTATAAACAAAAAAAACAATTTGGTTTATTAATCAAATGAACAAATAGGTACTAACCCGAATAGTATTAAACTTACACAATAACCTGTTAATCTTACCTAACATGGCCTGCAGCGTTCAAAACAAAAGGACAGAATAAACACAGTCAACAGAATTTAAAACAAGTGAAAATTGGATGCAACATGCTTGAGTACTTGCATGTTCTTCTTTAGATGCTTAGTGTAGATAAGCGTTCTTTCCTTGTATAGGAAACAACGCTGAGCCACTCGAAGGTCTTCCATTTAGTTGTGATACCACAACTCTGACCCCAAAATTGATCCGTGCCTCTACCTCACTCATAAGCACCTTGATTTCAGTTTCTGTGAAATTTCATTTTATCGACCTCTTGGTTTACATGATTACCTGTGAAATGCCACAGATCAGGTGGTTTATGTATATGCAGAATAGTCATATGGTACTTTGCATTGACCATTTATGGCAGAATGTGTAGGATAAAGAAAGATAACATGTTTTATCTGTAAGATTTTATATCTAGGATTATATCTAGGCTAAACATCACTGTAAAATTACACAGACTATTTTTAGGGTACTACAATATAAACTGGCCTTTTACTGTAATTGTGCAAAAAAACTTTTTTCCATAGTAAATATTTGTGTTTTATACTGTACCTGGCAAGACTAAAAATTGAAATCCTATACATACAGTGGGGCAAAAAAGCATTTGGCAGCCACCGATTGTGCAAGTTGTCTTACTTAAAAAGATGAGAGAGGTCTGTAATTTTCATCATAGCTACACTTCAACTGTGAGAGACGTAATGTAAAAATAAATTCAGGAAATCACATTGTATGGTTTTTTTAAGGAATTTATTTATATAAGGATGCAGGAAGTAAGTATTTGGCCAATAACAAAAGTTCACATCAATCCTTTGTAAAGTAACCTTGGTTGGCAATGACAGAGGTCAAACGTTTCCTGTAGGTCTTTACCAGGTTTGCACACACTTTAGCTGGTATTTTGGCCCATTCTTCCATGCAGACACATCTTCAATATTCTCACTGATAGAAGGAGGTTTTGACCAAAATCTCATGATACATGGCCCCATTCATCGTATTCATTCTTTCCTTAATACAGTTAAGTAATCTTGACCCCTTTGCAGAAAAAAAGCCCCAAAACATAATGTTTCCACCTCCATGCTTCACAATGGGTATGATGTTGATATTGATCATGTGTACCCCACGAGGTGAGATCTTGCATGGAGCCCCAGGTCGAGGGAGATTGCCAGTGATCCATTTTCTATTAATTGCTCCAACAGTTGATTTCTTCTCACCAAGCTGCTTGCCTATAGTGTATTGCCTCATCCCAGTCTAGCGCTGGTGTAAAATGTTGTCCCTGGTGTCCTTAGATAGCCGTCTAGTCTTGCCCATGGTGGAGGTTGGAGTCTAACTGTTTGAAGGTGTGGACAGGTGTCTTTTTACAGATTTATACGGGTGCCATTAATACAGGTAACGAGTGGAGGATAGAAGAGCTGCTTAAAGAAGTAACAGGTCAGTGAGGGCCAGAATTTTTGCTTGGTTGTAGGTGCTAAATACTTATTTTCTGCACCATTATACATATGGATTCTCAAAAAGATTATACAATGTGGTTTTCTGGATTTTTCTTTATATTCTGTCTGTCACAGTTAAATTGTACATATGATGAAAATTACAGACCTCTCTCATCTTTTTAAGTGGGCAAACTTGCACAAACTGTGGCTGCCAAATACATTTTTGCCCCACCATATTTTTCATTTATAATAATTGATCAGATTTACTACAAAGATATGCTTGATGATTAAAGATGATTTCACTCAACAATAAATTGGACAGACTCTTGACCCAATTCCTTGCCCTAGACAGTAAATGTGAAGACCTAGAGGCCAGATCTCGGCCATATCAGGATAATTGGACTACCAGAGGAGGATGACCCTGTCAACGTAGCCACGGTTTCCACCTTGCTAAAGGAAGCCTTCGGTTTGGAGCAACAGCCAGTTGTGGACCATGCACATCGCTCTCTTCTGCCTAAGCTGAAGCCCAGCGAGTGTCCCCGTCCTTATAGCACGGTTACACTATTACTCGGACTGTGCCGATGTTAGAGAGAAGTGGCTACATTTTATTTATAGTGGAAATGTTCCAGTTTCAGTGGGCTAAAGTTTATTTGTCTGTGCTAAACACTTCACATCGGACTGTTTCAGCAACCAGGGTCAGTATAACAGAGTAATGGTGACAATTTTGTAACAGGTTGCAGTTCTGAAGGTCTCTTATGGGGGGTGTTTTAAAAGTCACTATCTTTTTTGCACAACAGGCCAAGAAGCCACACCCAGGACAAAGAGGTCAGAAGAAGGCAGGATCCTGTGAAAAAAAAAGTGTGGTTTTTTTTGGCTTTTCGGGCACCCTCTGCCCTATTTCACCAGTGGGTGTCACTGTTAAAGGTGGACTGGCAACAAGATTGCTCGTAAAAGATGGATCAATACCAACTATTCATGGCAGCACCACGAATGAGGTAAATAAGTATTTTAAAAAACCAGTGATTAGGTCATATTTACATTAGCGATTAGCCATACTAGTAAATATGACCTAATCAACGTTGGGTTTACAGGCCGTGAGATCCATGTTATTGCTATCATCACTCTTTGAAAACATGACAGTGAATCGAGAAAATTTATTATTTTGAGATTTTTTTACTGTTATTCAGCTGGCGAACCACTGCTCTGGCGTGAACATGTAAGGTTGCACCGCAGTTTGTTGACCGGCAGCCATTTCTCTCCCAAACTCGATCGTTGCCACGGTCATGTGACGCTGTCCTAACCTTCTCCGCCCGGCAGGAGAAGGTGGGCGGTGCAAAGGCATTCTTTGGGTGGTCCGTGCTGTAGCTCAGAAACATAGACTCAAAACCAGCCGTTCTGAGTAGGGCTGTAAAACTAATGTGTGCAGAACTCGGCCTTGCTCAATTCTTCGGCTTTTTTGAGCATAGAATGTTATCAACATTACATTTAGGCTTACTAAAACCATGTAAACAAGCAGAAATTAGCATAATATGTCCCCTTTAAGAATTTTAATTTATACAGATCAATTATGTAATTTGTAAGGTGATTAATTGCAAACACTTTTATGGATTTTACCTGTTTTTTTTGTTGTTGTTTTTTTCTTACAGAAAATGAAACATATTAATATAAATTAATGTTTTTTCAAATATATTTGTACCATTAAAACAAAAACCATTTCCGATTTACAGTAATTTAACATATGTATTAAAATAATTTACTTTTTTAATTTTAATATAAATGTACCGTAGTCATTTCATAGTTATTTTTTGTAATTTTTATGTACATTTTTTACAATGTAGAATATTTTTCTTAACACCTCACATCTGGACCAAAAGAAGCATACACACTAAATGTTGCCTTTACTTGTTCAATTCTGGTCCTGGGGACCCTGAGTAAGAAGGTATCTGATAAAGTAGCACAATAAAGATGTCCTGGAATTAAAGCATGTTGACATACCAACAATAACATGTTTATTTCTTTTAATTTTTTTTTCTTTTTTTTTTACCTCATAAGGATGTCTCATTCTGCCACATATATTCTCTGGTCTTAGATTTTAAATGCTGGGCCTTTGTGGTAACCATCATCTGTGATATTTACTCTTCATTCCAGTGTTCAACGAACTTTTACTCGTATTATCCAGCATAGTTTAATCACAATAAATAGCAAGGCAATGCCCTCGGCTCTCTTTGCCTGCTCCCCACCACTGGCCAAGCACTTGAGGGGGAGAGAACATTGTATAGTTTGCAAATCATCATGCGGTGCATTCATTCACACTTGAACATTGGATATGTAGCCTACACATTTAAACACTGGTTCAGATGGCATATGGGTTTACATTCCAAAGTGTGAAATTTTTTTTGTCAAAAATTTATCTAAATTAATGCGTTAACCTCCCAGTAATTGTTTTAAAACATTCTTATTTGTCTCTAAGGCACGAAATGGTCCAGACAAATTTCAGAGTTGCTGGTCAGGTATGTGCCATGTACACCACTCAGCTTATCAGATACCTGGTCACTTAGTGTTTCTTGGACTTGAACTAAACATGTGGAGGTAATGTTTAGTCTCTACGCTCCTCAGCTCTGGAACCAACTTATTGAGATGTGCAGAAGTGGTTGACTCCTTTAAATCAGGACTGAAAACAATAAACTTTACTGCAGTTTACCCATAAACGTAAATAATTTTTCAATCGGATCAGCTGTAATTCTTTTTGTATTTGTATTTCATTCTTTGTGAGTGATTTTCTCTGAGGTACCATGTGTTATGACTGATGCTATGAAAAATTAACGTGCCTTGATCTTTAAGTAAAATGTCAGCTGTTTTTCATGTTTAGCAATATGCATAGATTAATAGCTTGTCTGCACTGGAGTGAGCCGTTCTAAGAGCTGAAACACTCCAGAGGCATCTGTTATATAAGAGAACAGGTCAGACAGACTGGAAATACCAAGATGCCATGACCGTTTTATGATGCCGGGGACCTTCTGTGCCCAGCCTTAGTTGTGTTTGTGCGTGTGTTTATACATCAACGGTGCCACTATTACATTATAAACTCACTTCTGTTCCTGGAAAAGTGCTTATAGCCTAAGCCAGATTTTTTTCAGTTGTACTTCTTTCTTGCATTTGTGTTTTTGAACTGTTTTCTGCAGTTTTCTCATTTCCAGCTGCACGCTACTGGAATTACCTAATCTGACCGAAGCTGGGTTTGACAAAACAGCTTTGCTAGAGCCAAAAACCACATAGTTGGCTTGAAAACACAGTGTAATTTGAGGTTTTGTCACATGATTTTTTTCTATGACGGAGGAATGAAGAACAACAGCATTATACACATTTTTATATAATCACATGAGAAACAAAATCCCCATTTAAAATTCAGAACCACAACATGAAACCTGAGGTCTTGCTCATTTCACAAGATCATATGAGAATTATCAATACTCTGAAGTGAGGCTTTGTGGTGACTCCAGACACTTTCATGGGAGCTGCCAATATGACCACAGACTTCTGCAGCAGCTCTACAGTATGCATGTCTTCTCTTCCAGCCCAACAACCCCCTGGCTAGACGCCAATCTTTCTTAATTGTCTGGCTCAGTTTTTCTTTTTTCTGTTCTTTGTTATTGTGCGTTAATGAAGGCTTTTGAGGCTAATGAGTCTGAATTCCTTTGGAACTGACTACCGGTACAGTCAGCGGGACGAGGTGAACACAGCACCCTCCTCTGAGTTTTGGGACCTCTGGCTGTTTTTTACTTGTTCAAGCTTCTTCTATTAAGCCTCACTATGTGAATAAGTATTGTTTTAAAAGTATTGAATAGCAATGAATTCATAACTAACTCATGATAGTTTTGATTCCAAAGGAAACTAGAAAAGCACTCAGAGTGCAGACCTCCACCAGGGCCACTCACCCCCCTCTTTGAGTTATGCTGTCGCTGCAATCTTCCAGGGGAGACATAGATTCAGGGCTCCTCTACGCGGGGAGCCGCTTGTGAGCTCTCTGATACGGGAGAGGAGTGGAGGTTAGCTCTGCTGGTCGGTGGGTGGATACGCGCTTCATGTCGGATCAACCCCAAATTTTAATCAACTGTTCCGGGTCCCATTGTTGACATTTCCTGAATATGTCTTCGAAATCCATCCGTAACATTTTCGGTTACCTTGCTAACTGACAAACAAACAACAAACAGACAGACGGGCATGAATACATATACACCCTGGCTGAGGTCATATATCCTTCTCCCCTAGGCCACTGTTAATGTTATGTTTACGTCACAATATTGTCTCGTTTAATGACTGTGTCCTGATCAAACCAGTCCACAGATCATACCATCTGGAAAATATTACTTCTGACTGGATTTTTCAGTCTTACTGCAACCCCAGTAAGAATGGTAGATTAACAAGGAAGACCTCATATTGATGGTACACCACAATGAAGTTTACCACAGACGTTGGAGGGCAAGAGAAACAATATCACTGGCACCCATTCAGCGGAAGCCTTCCAATGGTAACCAAGAGACAGAAAGAGGAAATCAAATGACATCAGTTTATTTGTAAGGCGCTTTCACATGGCAAACAGCCAAAACAAGGTGCCACAACTGGTCAACATAAAATGAGACAACAAAGTAAGATCACATAATAAAAAAATAAAAAGAAGAAAGACACCCCAAGAAGCAGGGAAACAATGTCTCATACTGAATCAAAAGCTTGACGATAAAAATACGTTTTTAAGAATTATTTTTTTTTTAAAATCAAGAGTGAAGTCGTCTGGCGAATAATCAGTGGCAATGTATTCCATAGCTTTGGACCACAAATAGAATAAGCACGTTCCTCCCTTAGCTTCCTCCTCAGCTTCGAAAATCTTCAGTAGAAGTTGATCCGCTGACCTGAGGCACTGTGTTGGAGTGTAGGGAATAATAAGGAAATAAGGTTTACCTCAATTAAGACTAATTAGGCTGCTCTGTGCAACCGGGCTTCACTTGCTTGTAAATGTTATTTACATAGTTTATAGGTTTAAACTGCTAAGTACCATTTTCATTTTAACAAATGTCTCAAGCATCACCTCCTTTACCAGCATCATCACCTCCAGATCTGACCTCAGCATGGTGCTCCTCAGTCGCTAAGAAACATTCACTTGCATTAACGTGTCACAAGTGATGTTGCTGCTGTGTTGTTGTCATACTGGTGTTGTTCTTCCCTCTTCCGCAGTCTCGTCAGTTCCGGAAGGGGGAGTGCCCAGGAAAGTTATAGCTTGACTAACCTGGGATGTAGTTCACATGCAACTTCAGCTGTATACATATACATATACATATATTACAAAAGTTTACATTTAGTCGAACTAAGACAATATTGTGGAGTTGTAATAAGTGTGAGACAGAAGACAATCGGGTGGTATCACTTAGCTCTCCACTCTTTAATCCACTTCAGTCACCAAGCTTAGCAAAACTACATCAAAACAGGAAGAGAACCCGTCTTCCTCTGCTTCATCCAAAGAACAGTACTGCCACCTAGTGGAATACCTAACTTGGGGGAAATCTCACCCAGTATATAAACATTGTAGGTCACCACACAGGCCCCCCCAAAGTTCCCCAAGAATTTCACGCATGCACAAATACAAAGCAATGCAACAGCAAACCGGCAGCCATTGCAAACAAGGTCAACATCTTGGGGGGGCGAACAAGGCTACCACTTCTCCGGGGAGGAGATGGAACCTGGGACGGAACCGGAGCCTGGGAGGGGGGAACTGAAACAGTAGGAGAAACAGCAGGAGGGCGCCCTCGCCGTGGGGGTTGGGCCAGGCGAAACGGTTCACTGAGGTCCACATGAGCAGGCTTAAGGCGGTCTATAGCCAATCGCTCAGGCCTGCCACCCATGTCTACCACAAAGTTTTTAGGCCCTGCCTTAAGGACATCGAAAGGTCTGTCGTAAGGGGTCTGCAGTAGAGTCCGATGGCTGTCGTGACGGATGAAAACGTACTTTGCATCCAGCAATGCCTTGGGCATGTAGAACTGTGGCATGCCGTGGCAAGATGTAGGTATGGGGGCAAAAGCATCCGCTATGCCCTGTGCCACAACCCGATGGAAAACCACTGATCACAGGGTTTCAGCGTCCAGCAAAAACTCCCCGGGAACCCGCAGATGCTGGCCATACACGAGCTTGGCGGATGAGGCCTGCAGATCCTCCTTAGGATTAGATTGAAGGCCTAACATCACCCACTGAAGTCTGTCAACCCAGTCACTGCCCGTCAGGCTGGCTCTGAGGACAGCCTTTAAGTCCCGATTGAAACGTTCACACAGTCCACTGCTCTGTTGGTTGTATGCGGTGGTCCGGTGGACCTTAACCCCCAGGCCATCGGCGACAGTAGTCCATAGGTCTGAAGTAAACTGCGGACCTCGGTCGCAGGAGAGGTCGGACGGCGTGCCAAAACGGCCAACCCAAGATGCTATAAATGCCCGGGCTACCTCGGCCGATGTCGTAGAGGACAGGGGGACAGCTTCTGGCCACCGGGTGGTCCTGTCCACCATAGTGAGGAGGTGGGAGAAACCACCTGAGGGGGGAAGGGGGCCAACAAGGTCCACATGGACGTGGTCGAAGCGCCGCTCCGGCACCCTGAAGGGCGCCAAAGGGGCCTTAGTGTGGCGAGTGACCTTTGCGCACTGGCATGCTCTACAGGCGGCAGCCCAAGTCCTGACGTCATGCCGCAGGCCAGGCCAGACAAACTTGGCCCCCACAAGCTTGGTAGAAGCTTTAATCCCCAGGTGGGAAAGGCCACGGATGGTGTCAAAAACCCTGCGCCTCCAGGCAGCCGGCACCAAAAAGCGTGGATGGCCAGTAGAAACGTCACAGAGCATCGTAACGTTTGTGGCGTCAAACACCACATCTTGCAGACAAAGCACTGTGGGGGCTGTCCGATAACTCATCCGCCAAGCTCGTGTATGGCCAGCATCTGCGGGTTCCCGGGGAGTTTCTGCTGGACGCTGAAACCCCGTGGTCAGTGGTTTCCCATCGGGTTGTGGCACGGGGCATAGCGGATGCTTTTGCCCCCATACCTACATCTTGCCACAGCATGCCCCAGTCATCGGCGCCCAGTTAAGTTCATTGTTCGCCACCTGGTCCCCCGCCATCTCTGCGTAGTCCAGGCCAATGTGGACAGACCCCGCGACCGCTCTGGACAGGCAGTCAGCAACCACGTTGTCTTTTTCAGCCACATGTCTGATGTCAGTGGTATACTCCGAGATAGCAGACAGTTGGCGTTGTTGCTGACCTGACCACGGCTCCGTTGATTTGGCCATGGCAAAGGTAAGCGGCTTGTGGTCGACAAACGCCATAAACCGACAGCCCTCCAACAGAAACCGGAAATGTCTGGTGGCGAGAAACAAAGCTAGGAGCTCCCTATCGAAGGTGCTGTATTTCCTCTCGGTATCACAGAGGTTCTTGCTGAAAAAGGCCAGCGGTCGCCAGGCTCCCTCCACCCACTGCTCGCACACTGCCCCCACCACGTAGTCCGAGGCATTCATAGTAAGGGCCACTGGGGCTGTGGGGGAAGGATGCGCTAACAGGGTGGCGTTGGCCAGAGCAGCTTTAGTAGCCTCAAACACTTCAGCCATCACTGTCGTCCAGTTCAAAGTGTCTGAAGGTCTCTTGCCCCACAGAGCCTCATAGAGAGGCCGCATGAGGTGGGCAGCATGAGGGAGATGCACGTCCTGCGGATCAACTGGTACATGGTGGTAACCGCGCACCAGGTCCACCTTGGAGAACATGGTGGCGCCTGCCAGGTGGGCAGAGAAATCCTGTATGTGTGGCACCGGGTACCGGTCAGGAACGGTGGCATTATTCAGACGACGGAAATCACCACAGGGGCGCCAGCCACCGTCGGCCTTAGTAACCATGTCCAAAGGGGAGGCCCACAGGCTTTTCGAGCGGCGCACTATTCCGAGGCGCTCCATGGTAGCAAACTCCTCCTTAGCAATGACGAGCTTGGCCGAGTTCAGGCGCCGAGCCCGAGCGTAGACCGGGGGTCCCTCCATGGTGATGTGGTGCTCAATGCTGTGTTTTGTCACTGCTGATGAGAATGTCAGTGTGGTGAGCCCTGGAAACTCAGCGAGCAAACTTCGGTACGGATCCTCCGTGTGGAACGTGTTGGACAGGCAGGGCGAACCTACCCTTCCAGGCGTGCAGGGAAACGTGGCGAAAGAAAGGGCATCAATCAGGCGGCAACCCGTTACATCCACCAGGAGCCTGAAGGCCCAGAGGAAATCTGCTCCAAGCAGTGGTGTAGACACAGCAGCAATAACAAAATCCCAGTTGAAATGTCGCCCGCTGAAACACAGTTCTACACACTTGGTGCCGTAGGTGCGTATAGGCGAGCCGTTGGCGGCATCCATACGGGGGCCGTGCTCGTCAGCCAAGGTGTCCGCCGGTCGAGCAGGCAGCCGGCCCGACAGGGTATCGGTGATGAACAGCAGCCTGGAGTCATGGCCTGCACCCACAGCTGCTGTTGAGCGCCTTCGCTCCAAACCTGCTGTGATAGTAACAAAAGCCATCCTCCCATAACCGGCGGTTCGCCACTGCAGCCGCCGTCTCAAGGACGTCTTCAGAAAACGGGGGCAAAGCCGCAGAATGCAGGCCGGTGGGGAGCAGAGCGTGCACAAACTGCTGACGGTTGGCGAGAAAAACTCCGCCTCCGCCGCTAGAGCACGATAATGTTTGGAGGAGGAGAGAGGAGAGCTTGCCAGTGCAGTGCGCACGGGCGCAGGAAGTTGGCGTAAAAATATGTGGGTGAAAAGAAACGCGGGGTCAGCCGCTCCCATCACTGCCAGCATTCTTTCCACCAATTCCGATGGTTTACTGTCACCCAGACCATTCAGTGACAACAAGCGGTCTGTCTTCTCTAGTTCGGAAAGTTCATAGAGTTTGAGTAAAAACTTTTTAAGGGCCGCGTACTTGTTGTCAGCTGGAGGATTTTCCAACAACATCATCGCCCTCGCCGTCGTGGAGGCGTCCAATGCTGCTACAACATGACAGTACTTTGTGAAATCCTGTGTCACTCCTCTCACCTGGAACTGAGGTTCGATGTGTTGAAACCACGGTCGCGGACTGTGCTGTCAAAACCCGGGCAACTTGACGGCTGCCGCATGGATCGCGCTGGCGTTAGCATCATTAAGCGCTAGCACTGGCGCAGGAGGAGCGCTTACGTCGCTGTTAGACATGGTGGTAAGGTTACTCACGTCGGGGTCACCAATGTGGAGTTGTAATAAGTGTGAGACAGAAGACAATCGGGTGGTATCACTTAGCTCTCCACTCTTTAATCCACTTCAGTCACCAAGCTTAGCAATACTAAATCAAAACAGGAAGAGAACACGTCTTCCTCTACTTCATCCAAAGAACAGTACTGCCACCTAGTGGAATACCTAACTTGGGGGAACTCTCTCCCAGTATATAAACATTGTGGGTCACCACAATATTCTTTTTTTCTTACTGCATGCAAACCCACTGACTGACTTGCTCAGCTTGGTTTCCTTATTAGTTTATATGCAAATACATGTCACTGGTATGCATACA
This sequence comes from Valencia hispanica, assembly GCA_963556495.2. Taxonomy (NCBI): domain Eukaryota; kingdom Metazoa; phylum Chordata; class Actinopteri; order Cyprinodontiformes; family Valenciidae; genus Valencia; species Valencia hispanica. The sequence continues at coordinate 7,627,893 of OY747708.1, read as the reverse complement.
GAGGTCATTGCCTTTGGTGTCCACTTGGTCTTTATAAAAGAAATTCTATATTAACACATTGACAAAAAATCTTCAAAGAAAGACTGAATTTTTACATCTTGTCCTAGCTTTACTTTTGGTTTGATTGCACAGTGTGACTAGATCTAGGCATTAGCTACCATTGGTAAGTGGTGCAAAGACCTTTTGAGAATGCCTGGCACATATTGGAAAACCGCTTTGTTGAATCCAAGTGCTCCTAAACAAATCTGATTCATTGCTATCTTTTTAATTATTATTCTGCCTTTTCGTGTTCCCTGAATCTTTTGGTTTTTTCATTTTTTAAAATAGTTTTGCTAATTTTGAAACACAAATATGACCATAACTACAGCTTGATAGTTATCTCATACTAACAGCATTAGACAGTGTCTGAAGCAGCATGTGGTGTGGTCAACTTGTCCAACCTATTATGCACAGCTCTCGTCTTATTGTAACTACAGCAACAATGCTGTATGTGTCTGATGATATTAGTTTCAAACTGCTGATTTCCCCATGGAACTGTTTTCAGGGTTTGTTAGTCTTTTATAGTACACAGCTTGGGAATAATAAAATGTATGCTGTAATTATCAGGGACCAGTGGGCAGGAGGTATTCCAAAATGGAAAAATAAGAGGGAACAAAAAACATGTTTTTATGGCAATGAGTGGTTTGTGCCGGTGCAGAAAATACCATACAAATTATGTTTTCGATGCTTGAATATGTTCAAAACATGAATATCTTCTGGATTTGGAATCACCTATATGGATCTTGTGGTATTTCTTTAGTGAAAAATTTGTTTTCCTCTGAATCACAAAACGCCGGGTTTGTGATGGTCACGCGATTTCCAGGGTTCTTCAGCAGATGCTTGATGGAGTTGTTTTGACTGGAGTTGTGCAGCGGTTGGCCGCCCGGAGTGACATTGTGTGCTGCTGTGAAGTCTATATGAAAACAGGCACTAGTTTGGACTGCAGTTCACAATGTGGTTCACCACAAACCAGGCGAAGGAAGGATAGAACACTGATGGGAGGATATGGAGAATAACTGAGGGAGATGGATATGAATTGGTTTATTAATTTATTTCTCTTCCACTTGTCCTGTCTCATTTTCACTATCTTTGTTTTTCCATCACCTTTTTGTCTTTAAGTGCATCCTTTGAAATGTGTATATAACCTAAAATGCCTATTTATTTTCTCCAGGTATGTGCATATCTCTTCATCCTTCTTGCAGGCTTTCATAGGATGAGTATATTAAAAAAAATTAATAAAGTGAACAAAAATAAAAAGTCTAAAATACTTAATGCTGTAATTAATCACGGCAACATAAACTGATCAGGATAAAAAGAACAACTTTAAACAAAAAAAACAAAGAAAATTAAAATGAGAGAAACACACAGATCATATTTTTTATGAATTCAAAACATGTGTGCAAACACTTTCCCACAAGTAGATGGACAGCAACTACAACATCAACAAGTCACTAGGAGACACAGTGGGGTGACCCATTTTACAAAGTACCATCCTAGACCAAAGCAGCCAATCCCTCATGGGCAAACTGTGGTCATGATTTGCAACTTTCTCATTTACCTGTTGAGATGTCCTGTTTTCAAAGATTTTAATGCTGTAGTTTGCATCACACTTTTAATATAAAACAAATAACCACCTGTGGCTCTACAAGACTCTAGCAAAACTCTGATTCTACAGACATTCGACATACTAAGCAACAGTTCTCTAGACAATCAGTACATTTACTTTATTCGATTGAATTACAGTATATTGGATTAATTTGGTTATAGAAACTCACATTTATTTCTAGAGCACATTTAAACACAGTTTACAATGACCAAAGTGCTGTCGGAGAATAGAGTGGAAAAACCATTACATAGACACAGAATATACATTTAAAATAGGCTAGATGGCATGATTGTGACTCAACTGTTTACATTAAAAACATCAAAACTGTTCATTGTTTCCATGTAAACCTATCCTACTATGTTTTTTTTGTTTAATAAGCAAAACTAATAAGACTTGTTTATTATTGTTTGAAACTGCTCTCACTATATATAGATACTTTTCTTTATCCCAGTGTTTTTGGCACTTATGATTGTACCCAGTCCCCACCTTTTGGATTAATGAACCATAAAGCTTTAAATAAAGATTCGATTTTTTAAAAACATAAAAGTAACCAACCTAAAGAGAAGTCTACAATGGAAGACAAATGCATAGTTACTGGCATGACAAGACCAATCAACAGAGTTTGCTAATGTGTAAATCCTAAATGTGAAATGTGAAAAGATGAGGTTTGAATTTGAATTTTAAAACAGTAAAAGAGGGGAACTTTCTAATTCGAGGAGGCAGAAGGTTCCACAGCCAAGGGCCAGTGACCGCGAAAGCTCTGTAGCCTTTTAGCCTAAGTCGGGACTGAGGGACATAGAGAAGACCTTTGCTGGAAGATCTTAGAGACCTGGGGACCTGATGGACAGCCTTAAGGGGGGGTAGGAGATCTTGGAAAAGCTGTTCAGCAAGCTGTATTTTTGGAGAAAAAAAAAGCCCAACCCTCTTTCTTCAGGCTCCCTTCCTAAGCCACACCTCCGACATACAGGAACATGCAATAGGGTGCCCGATGCCTTGTCCACACGTATCTCACAAAAACAAAGATATTTTTCTACGATTTGCTCTGTCATCCACACGAAAACGCAGCTTTACGGCACTGAAAAAGAACTTTTCTAAAAACTCTGGCCAAAGTAATGATTTGCATTTTGTCCTTTTTAAGCATTTGCGCGTGTATAAAAATAACCAGAGTTTTAGGCTCCGCAACGTCACTTTTCCGCAATAAAATTGCTCCGACATCACTTGTGCAACCTGTGTTTACACTCAGAAACAGCATTTATGCACTCAGAGCTGTGTTGGCATTATTGATTGTCCAAGAGCTTTTTGCTGGCTTGTTTTTACAAGCTCAATTACTTCTCTATGTAGGAGTTGGAACATAGAAAGTTACTATGAGGGGATAGGATTTAAGGGGAACTACTGCCCCCTACAGGTTTGGCATGTCTATGAATGTGCTTAACAACACACTTATGCGATTAGGTGTGGACAGAGTGCTTTTTTAAATGAGGTGGTGAGTGTAACCATTTTTTTAAAACCCCACTATGTGTGTACATGGCCTAAGTCACGCCCATCTACTTCTTGTCCATGTGTCCCCTACTGTCAAAAAAAATTATGAGAGTCAACGGAGCAATACAAATTATTTTCTGATCCCATTTGAAATGTTCCATGGATTTAACATATGTTGTCTGTGAATTTTAAAGACATATTTTGATGCAGACAAAGCTCTACTTTTCGACAGTTGGCAAAAGTGACTTTTGTGTGAAAGCTCTTAGTGGACTACAACTGACGATGAAGAACAAAAATGGTCATGAGTTTAGCGAGCTTTGCATCCATCTTTGAGGACGAAGCCAGGAGAATTAAACATGGAGAAAACCACTATAAATCGGGACATGTGGAAACTGGCAGCTATGCTGGGGGAGAAATAGCTGAGTGAGAGCCAGCATGCGGGACAATCTCTACAATGTCTTGATGAGTATTTCAAGTGGTAGCTGATGTTGGCTACATGACGCCATATATGCTACTTCTGATTTGTAGTAATTTCAATTGCAAATTTTTACAAGCAAAAAAATCTGAAATCATATCACAAACTCCAGTCCAGAAGGTGGCGGTAATGCACCTCAAGTTGTTTGCCAACTACAATAAAAAAAGATAGGAAGAAGAAGAGAGTTCTGAAGCACCAAAGCTAAAATGTTAAATAGAAAGTCTTATTATTCAAATAATTGAATGGCCTCACGCCAAAGTATGTTTAAGATCTACTGTCACTATACCACTATACTTTCCCCAGGAACTTGGGCCAGCTTCTCGGGTGGAATCCCAAGGCGTTCCCAGGCCAGCCGAGCAACATAGTCCCTCCAGCATGACCTGGGTCTTCCCCCGGGCCTCCTACCGGTGGGACGTGCCTGGAAACCTCACCAGGTAGGCGTCAAGGAGGCATTCTGACCAGATGCCCGAGCCACCTCAGCCTCTCGACATGGAGGAGCAGTGGCTCTACTCCGAGTTCCTCCTGGATGACCAAGCTTCTCACCCTATCTCTAAGGGAGAGCCCAGACAAACTGCGGAGGAAACTAATTTCAGCCGCTTGTATCCGTGATCTCGTTCTTTCGGTCACTATCCAGAGTTTGTGACCATAGATGTGGGTAGGAACGTAGATCGACCAGTAAATTGAAAGCCTTGCCTTTCAGCTCAGCTCTTTCTTCGCCACTATGGACCAGTACAGTGCCCTGTAGAGTACTAAATGGTAAACGGTACCAAGAAAAAAAACATTGAAAAGGAGAGAACATTCTAGAAAGGCCTCAGACAGCTGGAATTATGTTTAAGTATCTTTGTGTAAAAACTGTCACTGTCGGTCACCCACATTGTGCACAAATTGTCTTTTTTGTGTACACACTTGTGCCTTAAAACATGCAGTGTCTTTTTTGTATATGCACCCGTGCCTTTGAACATGCAGTGTCTTTTTTGAGAACACACACGTGCCTTAAGATAGGGAACATAAAAATGTGAACATCATTCAAGACCCTGGAGATTGTCAATGTCAGACAAAAAACATTTGTTGTGTAGACTGAAGTATTGTGTTGGTAGACAGAAAACACCAGTTCTGTGGACTGAAGTGGATCCGTTGGTACACAGTGATCTCTGTGTGCTAAGAGGTCCATCAGACCTAACAGCTGGGATGAGTAATTGTGCCCATATGAGGTTGTTTGTGTCATATAACAGGTGTGTCCATTTCATCATAGTTTAAAGAGACAACCAATGACAATTAGACAGGGTAGAATAAAAAGAGGATTATGCTACATGAAAAGGAAAAAGGAGGTCCCAGGGAGGGAACCAGAGGGAGGCACAAATGTATAAATTAAGAGGTCTGATCAATGCATTTTCAGTGTCTGTCAGCGTGTGTCTGCCTGTATGTCAGTGTCTTTGCTTGTAAGCTGTGTACAGTCTAGTTTGTTCAAAATAAACTTCAAGTTCCTGAAGAGTGCTTTGTGACTATTAAAATCCACCAGCCAGATAGTTGACAAGTTTATATAGTTTGAACCTAGAGACTACATCTGAAGATAAAGGTCGTCATTCAGCAACGACAGCCCGCATCACTGCAGATGGCTAACCAATCCGCCCATCGATCTCCCGCTCCATTTTCCCCTTATTCGTGAGCAGGAGCCCCAGATACTTAAACTCCTCCACTTGGGGAAGGACCTCATCCCTGATCTGGAAAAGGTACTCTACCCTTTTCCAGCCCAAGACTGTTTTTATTTTATCCCCTAATCATGTAAAACACCTTGATTATCCTGTTGTTGAAAGTGTGCTATACAAATAAAATTGCCTTGGCCCGCGTTGTCTTATTGCAAGAGTGTTTGCCCCTGATCCTTCAGAGTACACTTAAAGACCTCATGACATGAAGTTGACATTTTTAAACATAACATATAATAAAGAAATCCGAACCCAATGGACTATTTCAAAGTTATAAACATGCATTGCATAACCCTACTGAGAGCAAAAAAAACCCTGCGGTGACTAGCATTTTGCTCGTACTGTATTGCCGTGCACTGAACGAGCATAAAGCCGGAGGTGACGTTAGCGAGAGAACACATGCTATGTTTGTTGATACATTTGACCGCGGCTTTTCAGCTGTGACTGGGACCGTTATTTTCTGTTTTTGACAAAGAAAAGTGATCGCAGAGCCTTCGCGTTGTGTTGCGGGATTTTGCTCAAATACACACAAGGACGTGTCAGTTTATTTAAGTTTCCCAAAGACCCAGAGTTAATTTCGAAGTGTGTGAAACAGGTTAGACGCGCCCGTGAGAAGTGGGCTCCCTCCTCCTCCTCTCTTTTTGAAACATTTTGAGCTGAATTGTTTTGATTCTGTTACTATGATAAACGAATCACTGGGTTGTTTAGTTCAACACAAGCGTGTGTTGCTGCCGGCAGCTGTGCCTAAAGTGTTCCGCAGGAGTGTGACAGCGTGTGGCGGCGGTACCCGTGGGGGTGCTCGTGGACTGCGCGACACTGACAGCGTCAGCATCGCTACTCCTACAAGCTCAACTTCCCCTGACACCCCAGTTAGATCTTGTGTCCAAAAGAGACAGGTACATATTCAAAGCAGTATTGCTATAATTATCAATAATTCAAACTTTATTTAGTGAGTCTGACAAAGAAATTCAATAACAAACGTGTTTCACATGAAACTAATAAATTGCTCCATTAATCATAAAGAAGAATTGTAATGAAGTAACTCTGACTTGCATTGTTGTTTGTCTTGAATGTCTGCCTACAATATGATTTTATTTTTCCGATATCAGTTTCAGACTTTATAAATAAGTACGTCTGGATTAGTTTATTATTTTTAGTTTTAAAACTGATTTACAATATTTACATTTTGTAATGTTTATTTTTCAGATCACTTCTAAAATCACTACACATTAATATTATTATGCTCATTTATACCATTTTGTTATTTATTTGAAAAGAAGCCACGATTAAAAGGTATTTCTAATCCTTACCAATCTGTGTTTCCCTGACGTCACTTCTTCCGCTGCCACGTTAGCTTCATCGTTCTCTGACCTGCTTTCTTCTGCCATCTCAGTCGTGTACGAATCGTACCTGTACGGTTCGATGCCACCACCACCTCTAGAAGCACCAGAACCGGCTGTATTTTCCACCTCAAAAACCATCTCAAGGCTAGAACCCAAACCCTTGCAACAAACAAAGGTTTTAAGAGAAATATATAATAATATAAATATTAGATATTTATATATTTCTCCCTCACCTTTCAGATAGTGATGCCGGGATGAAGCCTCATGATGCACTGAAGCTTTCCATCCAATTGGTCGACTCATGATTCGAGACACCATGGTGATACATTTGCTTTACTGTACCATCAAGTGGACAATACAAGTAAAACAGGCACAGTCATTAAAATGATGCGACGTGTAAACCTCTAAACTGAATTAAAAAATTGGGATTTTTGTGATGGTAATATATAAATTCTGAATATAGTCTTAATCTGTCCTTTTTATACAATGTCAACAAAAGTGAAACTAACAAGACAGAGGGTTTTGGTGTGAATGGGCTTGTGTTACTTTTCTAATATTGCTTATGTTACATCAAGTGTAATAAATGTAAAACAGGTAGAAGAATGATAATTACATGACTTTGTTGTGTGAAGCTTCAAGTTGAATAAATAAAGAAAATACTGTGTATGTTTCTGATGCCAATAACTAAACTCTAAATATGATCTGAATATTATATTACTATGTGTTATAATACAATGACTGCTTAAAACAGAAAAGTAAATAAAAACCAATAAGGAGGGGGTTGTGATAAGAAAGTGTGACTTTTTTACAGTGCTTATGACACTAGGAAGAATTTTGCATTTGTTTTTATTCAAAAATAACTTCTCTGTGCTGTGCTTCAGATGGTTTCTCTTTTTTGAGATTATTTCACTTGGTTTAGAAGATACCCTGTCAGAGGGCACAGATAAAGCAGAGGCAGCCAGAAAAACCACAGCCAGTTTCTACAAGTCGGGATAAACAAATGTGTGAGTCGAGATCGAAATGTTGGAAGACAGGGGAACATCTTTTCTTCCTTGCTGGTTCCATCAGACAAAAATGCAGTCAACTAAATAGCTTTCACGCACACAGTACAATTCCACGACAACAAAATGTGAAGTTTAACTCCCCCTTATATTTCAAATCATGTCGGTGAGCCAGTTCTTGAATCGGCCATGTGGCACGGACTGCCAGCAAGGCCTCGAAGGTCTCTACAATCAACATTAGCCTCGATAGGCGCTTCACAAAATTTTTTCCTGGATTACTCGACACGCGCTTTGAAGCCTCGACTCAAAGGACAAAAAACTACTTTTAGGCACAACCATCCAACTTGTATAATGGAGAATGAACTTGGTGGCCTTGCTGCAACCAGACAGATGGTGAGCTTCAAAGCAATTGCAGTACCAATATCACAATATATTTTTTAGTTTAGACAAAGATTTTGTAGCTCATGCTTGGAATTTGATTTCTACCTTATTAGACAGAAAACCTAATATTATTGTTGGATCATTATCCCACTTTCCATGTACCATGCATCGATATATTTTGTTTGGTAACAGTAGAGCCACAGAAGGAGGTGCAAGGGAAGACACTGGAAATGGAGGAGAGGTTGAAGAAGATGGAGGAGAGGCTCATGATGGAGGATGACAGGGTGAAGGCTCAGAGGTGAGGTTGAAAGTATATTATTATTAAAGATATGTTTGCCATCAACTTGAGCAGTTTGTCAAATGAGAGGCTTATGATGGTCTTTATCAGTAACAGAGGTTCATCCATTTGGCTTTGAGATCAGAGCGTTCTTAGTAGATTCACAGGTGAAGCATTGGCTTGAAACAATGTGATAATAACGGTAAACATACCTAACTATTTAGTAGAAGAAATAGTAGAAAACACAGTGAACTGAAAGAGTTTAACTTTAATTGAAAATATGTTTTGCACACCCTAATCTCTGAACTTTCTGTTTATGTTGCACTTAAGAGGTTCTAGGCTGTAGATTTATACAAGTTTGGATCTTCATTAAGTTTTCAAGGGTAGGGTAGATCTCTTGCTTCCACCCCTCCTATTCAAGTCATTTGTGCCCCCCACCCCCTATAATCAAAGTTATGCCTCTGCATACTACTTCAGTAGTATTTACATAAAATGCCTAATTAATTTTACATGAGTAATGTTTTGAAAGACTACTTTGACTTCTGGATCCAAAACCTGTTCCAGTTCCTCAGACACCATTAGAGACTGTTTTCCATGTTGAATGCCCACCACTAACAAGTCCAGAAATAGACACTTTATGTCAACCACTGCAATTTTCAAATGTTTTAAATTATGTTGACTGTTTTTTCTGTACTTTTGTTTTTAATGCTTCAGGCAGTGTTAAGTAAATTTAAAAGTTAATTATGTAAGTTTGTTATTATAAAGGTTAATGCCTATTTGGTCATTGTATTGATTACTAAACCAAATTGTTATTTATTTTGGTTTTTTTGCTTATAGCAAAGTATAACAAAAACAGTCAATTATTCTATTTGTTTGGCAATCAGCCCTGTTATGTTAACTACCTAATTTGTTAGACTTTACTTTTTTAAGAGATATTATGACTAAAACAACCACAGCCAGTAGTTGAATGTAACTTTGAACTTCTAAATAAAAAATATGTATATTATACAGCTTTAGTGTGTTTTATCACTAAGAGGCAGTAAGAAAGCTTATGGGGAAAATTTATTTTGACAACAGTTCTTTATTTTGATTTTTATATTTAACAACAAAGTATACTGTGAAGTTGTCAGGAAGTCTGGGTTGTCTGTTGTGCTCTCCTGAGTCTCCGTTGTGCAGCTCCTCTGGATCTATCCGCAACATCTCCACTGACAACCCAGACTCATCTCTCCCCTCTCCGGCTCCTAGTGTCATCTTCATCAGTAAGCAGTTCATCATTAAATTATCATTCAATATCTTGAACTGAATCTCACCTCTCCACTTACCTCTCTCCAGTGTATCCTGTCCACTCCTTCTATGAAGATCCTCCTGGTTTCCAGCCATCTACCTTACCTTCAATAAACTTTTTAAATCTTCTTCTGGTTTGCAATTGTGTTCTGTATGTGGGTCAGGAAAGCAACAAAAAATATAACAGAAGTATTCTACATTATTCTTATATTTTCCATGGTGAAATTCTAGCAACCACAGCTGCCAGTAATTTACAGTAATATGTTCTACAGTTCCACTGGATCCAACTGTGGTAGAGTGTAATCATTTAACGGCATGTCCGTTGTTTTAACATGGATTACTATAAACAGTTTTACAGTATTTATTTTAATTAATGGTAATCTACTGTAAAACAGCATTCCTTTACTGTGAAACTTATGGTTACCAAAATAATATACCGTTGTGCTTTCTACATTTACATTTTATTTTTCACGTTGAAATTCTGGAAAGCACAGCTTTCAGTAGTTCACTGTAAATTCAACAATTCTTTTTTTGCTTTGTAATTGGTGGAAACTGGTCTTGACAACAGAAGAGAGATTTGTTCGTCTTGGCTAAACTGGGAGTTGAAAACAACGCTTAGGTTTCTTGCATGGGATTTAAGTGGACCAAGGTTACTAGAGATGGAGTTTCTGGATTTGGGTAAAGTGAGGACTATAACTATAGTTTTTTTCATCATTTAACCAGAGGAAGTTATGAACCATCTAGCATTTAATTCCATTAAGGCAGTCTAGAAGAGACCACAAGAAATTACCAGATTTCAGGGGAAGGTACAATTGAGAGTGGTCAGCATAAAAATGGAAAGAAATATTACTTTTTCTAATGATGTTATCAGTAGGAGCATGTATAAATAAAAAAGGACAAGGCCCAGGATGGGTTCTTGGTGGTCATATTTTTTTACTAATATGGTTATATAATTCTGGATAGGATTTGATCCCATTTGCTTTCTAATGAACTTTAAGATGAAAGTTATGATTTTCATTAAATTGATTCATAAACTGAACTGTATTAAAATTGTGGCTAATATAAACACAGGTAAACTAGATTTTTGTTCAGCATGTTTCTCATTTGAAAAGTTTTTTTTTTGTTTTTTTTATTAATTTAGGATTATGTATTTTGGACACACATCTTATATCTGCTAAACAAAACGATTTTGCAACAAGATTTAAAATGAAATATCTTGGCATATAAGAAATAATCGGATGTAGCGAAAAGCCCAGCTTTCATCCAAATGCTTGATTTGGATTTGATTCCCAGGTATTGAGTAGGGCCCTGTGATGGACTGGCGACCTGTCCAGGGTGTACCCTGCCTCTCGTCCCTTGACCGCTGGAGATAGGCACCAGCCCCCCCGCAACCCTGCATAAGGATGGACGGGTACAGAAAATGGATGGATGGATGGTATTGAGTAGGTTTTGGAGACACAGTGAAGGGTAGTTGTCTAGGGAGTGGGAGTTCTGTTGAACATCTCTTTGAGCCAAATTGGGGCATTCTTCCATGTACTATCATGTTCAAAAGAATGCAAACATCTGCAAATCTTAGCGCTATAACATCTGTATAAGGTTTCTGCTATATTCCAAATTTACTTAAATATAACCTCATGAGTACAAAATCACACTCCAAATATTTCACCATCTTGTTTACAAATCAAAGATTAAGGTAGATTGAAAAAAAAAGGTTAAAATAACTAGATGCATATTAAATATGGAACACCCTGAAAGTTAAAGTTCAATTCAATTCAATTTCAATTCAGTTTATTTATATAGCGCCAATTCACAACAGATGTCATCTCAAGGCACTTAACAAGAAGGGGTTTTTATTATATTTTTACGATGAACTGCTGTGTATACTTTGCAGTGTTGTATGTCACAATAGGGGTAGTAGGATTCTTGAGAGATATGTCATCAAAGGTACAGGTATGGATCAATCTTTACATTGTACAAGTAATATCCTTCCTAGAAAATGAGTAATGTTCCTATGTATTTGTACTGGAGCATTCCCCACCCTTATTACGGGCTTAAGGAGAACAGTTCAAGTAACGTTTCATGCCCAGCACAGCCTTAGTAATGGAATAAAGCAATGTTGCATCTAAGCTCTTTACGCAGATAGAAGCTGTAACTTGAATGAATGAATGAATTTTTTTCCGAACATTGAAATAATATTTTAAATGGAAATAAAAACACATGTCCACAGAGAAGACAAACTAGAAAAAACAAAAAGGAGAACATATACAAGAACCAAGCCTGCAGAAAAAAAACCCTTTGATAATCAGTCTGAAAAGGAGTATGAAGAAGCTGATGCTCTTTAAATCTTACCCTAATTAACTCAACGGAAATACACACATATAGATATTTATATGATTAAGTTGCTTACCATAATTAATGTACAGTACACCACATCACCAAGCAGTCTACCACCATACACAGTACTCAAAACTGTGTTACATCCATATACTGTCGCATTAGAGATTTTTTATATAATACTTCAAGTTGAGTCATATTCACACAGCATTTCAAATTATAATCCATAGCGTTCCACAAATTCAATCCACAGACCACTATGCACATTTGCCACGTTGTTGTACATGCTTTTTGTTTTCTAAAATTTAGCTCTCCTCTTAAGTCATGAACACCCTTCCTTTCAGAAAATATTTGTTAAATATTTTCTGATAATTTATTATTTCTTGCTCTGTGCATTATTTGACCAGTCTTAAATTTTACGAGATCCATAAATTTAATAATCTTTTACTTTAAAAATAATGAGTTTGTGTGCTCGAGATACTTTATGAATTATTTTTATTACTCTTTCTTTGTAATGTACAAAGTAGCTGTAAAGTACATGTGTACATATTTCCCCAAATCTCCACACAGTAATTCAAATACGATGCAACCATTCAAGAGTAAAGTATTTTTAATGATTCTTGGTTTAGCATATGTCTTGTTGTGCCAACACAGCAATATTTTTAGCTATTTTTGATTTTATATGTCTAACATGAGGCTTCCAGCGGATTTTATTATCCAACATAACACCAAGGAATTTGTATTCATACACCCGTTCAATGCCTATTTTATCTACTATTACTTGTATTTGATCCATTATTTTTCGTTTTCCAAACCATATAATCTTAGTTTTACTTAAATTTATTGACAATTTATTCATGTCAAACATTGTTTTAAACGATTAATTTCTGATGTTATTGTCTGTAAAAGCTGCTGTACACTTTCCCCGGAACAAAAAATATTGGTATAATCTACAAATTATACAACTTTCATTGTCTTTGATACTTTGCAAATATCATTTATATAGATTATGAACAGTTTGGGACCTAAAACTGAGCCTTGAGGAACTCCACAGTTTATGTCCCTGTTAGCTGGCTTATATTCACCCAATTGTACAAATTGTTGTCTGTTCTTTAAGTAACTAACTATCCAGTTCAGTCCAACTCTAATGCCCTAATGTTCCAGTTTTATGAATAATATCTAATGGTCGATGGTATCAAATGGTTTCTTTAAGTCTATAAATATTCCTTCGGCATATCTTTTATTGTCTATTGTATTTGTGATTTCTTCAACCAATTCCAATAATGCGGGAGATGTTGATCTTTCTTTTCTGAAGCCATATTGACTGTCAGAAAGCAATTTGTGTTTCTCGATGAACTCATCTAATCGATCTGTAAAGATTTTTTCTACAATCTTGGAGAACTGGGATAAAAGAGAGACCGGTCTGTAATTTGTAAAATGATGTCTATCACCTGTTTTATACACAGGTATTAATTTAACTATTTTCATGTTATTTGGAAAAGAACCACTTGAAAAGGACAAGTTCATCTTTTCTAATGTATTACTTTGTCAGGAATTATTTAAGCTGCAGCAGCTTGAAAAGTGGAAAAAGAAGTGGGAAAGAAACCTTCAGTGTTTTTACTGGGGTTTGGAAGTTCTTGATGTTTTTGCACAAACGATATGACTGCAAACCCTCAGACAAACCAGAGACTAAGTGATGTTTTTGGGTCATAAACTGGAGCAAACAACATTTCTTGTGATCTATGCTTTGTTTTCCCAGGGTCAATCTTATCAAAAAATGCAAAGAATTGTGAGCAGACTGTTGAAACTGTCAAATCTGGTCTCCGGTTCTTAAGATGTTTATGATAAGGAATTTTTTCTGTGAAAGCAGCAGCTGATTTAATAGGATAATGTTAATTTTGGTCTGGGCTGTGGTTGTTTTGGGATCTGTTTTTGTTTTTTAATCCATCCTCAGTAGTCCCAAATGTGAGCACCACCACAGCAGCTCCACACGCATGTGGCAGACTTGGCTTCCTTCAGGGGGCAATTTTTTAGGTCCTGTCGTCTGGTTCCAATGTAATGACACTGACTAAGTGTTTACATCAGGGTCTGTAATTGGCTATACACACGAGACAGGCCTATTTTACTACTTTATAGGTAGCAAAACCGAAACCCTCCCAGAAAGAAAATAAACCATTATTTCAGATATGTGGTGTCACTAAAATCCAACATGCAGTTTTTAATTCTCTTGAAAAATTCCAGTCGTCCTCCTTGGCATTTGCCAACCTGTCCAGAGTGTACCCTGCCTCTTGTGCAAGTATCCATCACATCAATGCAGTCATAAACGTCCAATATCGCTGCTTTCATTGGACTAAAAATGGAAATTCTTACACAGATCCTGACTTGGATAATTATCATTAGTAGGTATGAGGAACTTTAAAAGTTAGTTTGGGTTTTTTGAAGTGAATTTCTAAGATGTTATCCAGAACAATAGTTTCCTAACCTTTAGTAAAAAGAAGTAAAATCACGTGTTGTAAATGAACACTCTGCTGGATGGCTAACAGCTAGTCAGATGTACACCACCTGACTTAAAGCTGCAACGGGCTAGTGCTCCACAACATTTGTTATTCTTCCTAAGTCCCGTCTTCCTCCCACAGACGGCTATGCATTTCACACTGACCGCCGAATTTTTTTAGCCAATAGAATTCAAGTTTCCGCCTTGTCGGCTGTCAATCAACTTACATGCGCATCGTGCGAACCTTTGATGATGAGGCCGTTCACACAGGCCGCTCCTGTTCACAGTCACCATATTGGCAGAGAGCGTCAGCCATGGAGAAATCTCTCACCTCTGAAATGTGCATAACAAAATACAATCAGGTGATGATCAATAGCGCTTGCTGCTTTCCTCTTGACCCGCTGTGACACCACAGGTGATGCGTGTGCATAATTGCTGAGATGGAGCTAGACGGAGCGAGAGGGGAGGTGGGGGAGGAATGTTTTGGGAGGGGCCTTGGTGGTGGAATTCAAAAAATATCTCTCCCTCAAATACTCCAGACAGCAGCTTTAGGCAGTTTCATTTAACTAAAAATGAAACTACTCAAATCAGGAGTATAACTATGTTAGAGGATATGCAGTCTTAAATTTTATAACAGACTGCTGTTATGGTTGGTGCAATTATGTTAGCCAAACAATCTGTGTGTTTCTATTTAAAGTTAGATTTGTTGAGCCTGCTTGGTTGATCAGTCCATCAGATCAGCTGCAACACACCTGTGTGGTCCCGCTCTGCATTAATAATAAAAAAAAGAGTATTCTTATGTATTTTGCATCAGTTCTGCAGCAGTACTGAAGAGGTTTCTGTGGTTTTCAGGTTTCTTTGTTGTTTTAAAATCAATTGATTTCCCAAATCAGCTGATGGGTAGGATTCACACAGTGTATGCCTGATTAGCTTGTCAGTCTTTCACATTTGCAGGGATGTGGCTATTTTTCCAATAAGGTTCTCCACATGGAGTGGTGAGCATGGCATAAGATGCAGGTAGTTTTTCCAGGTAAGTTAGTTCACCAGTTCCCCTCATACAGCTAAGTTCCAGATAGGTGACGTTGCTTTAAAGATTCCCAGGTGGGCACCAGAGAGCACTGAAAATGCGCAGTAGGTCATTCAAAGTGTATTTCGTTGTGTCATACACAAAAAAAAAAAATCAGTGCTGCTATAGGGTCCTCAACTATTAAAAAATTTTTTGGGACACTACTGACAGTCATGGCAACTTTCTTTTCTTCATGACTGTAAATTTGTCTCCCATTTTGATTAATATTTATCCACTGCAATTTTTATTTGCAACATAGCTGCTCCTAAATGTTTACCTATTTTGTTGCCTGAACAAAAATACTTTGGATCGCTTTTCAATGTTACAGTATAAATCATCCTTAGAGATTATATTCACAAGTTAAACACTAACAGCTATGATTTCTGGTCTTCATTTAAAGTGATTAGTAAATCTGTAAAAACCATAGAGTGGTGTTTACTTGAATATTGCACTACACCTTACCTTTCAGACAAGGATGACTTACCTGAGTAATGCAACAGGAATATTTGTCTTTTGTAAGTTGAGCAAATCAAAGCTGTTTTGTTAGAAACTGAAGAGAATTTCCTGGGATTTCTGCTGATCTTGGCAGCGGCACAGGGATAATATCACCATGGGGCAACTTACCTTAACGGTCCTACCACATCATGTTACTGTTTTGATTTTCCGTGTTATGTAACACATAATCCCCCGATGAGAAACCTTCCTCTCACAGGTTAGTGGGTCAGAACACTCTTTGCTGTTTTGCAGGTGACCTATATTGTGCTTGTGAAAATCAGTGTGCAGTTCTCTTTTACTGTTCTACTTAGCAACCCTGATATTTTTTTCATTTCTTCCTCCTTTCTCTTCAAGTCTGATTGACAAACATCCAACAAGTATTTCTCTAAGTCTGTATTTCCATTTATTTGATATTAGTCAAAAAGTTATTTTCATGGTCAAATAGTTCATTTTAATTGAGATTTTTAAAAGCTAAACCAATTTTGAATGTTAAAAAAATTCAACACCAGTTATTTGTGAACTGTTTAGTTACATGTTCAGTTTTGAGGGAGAACACAGAATGGAAGAGTTTGAAACAACAAGTGAGATCTAATTTTCATTTTAGTAGGGATGCTGAAAAGAAATATCTGTCCGAATTCTGAGAATGTCTTAATTTATCGCCACAAAATAAAAATAAAGTTTGTTTACCCCTTTGTGTCGCCCTCTTCAAAGTTTCCAGTGGCCATTGGGCGAGAGGTCGAGTAAACCCTGGGCAGATAACCAGTCCATCACAGGGCAATGCAGAGACACAATAATGCACACACCTAAGGAAAGCTTTTAGAGACCAGTTAACCTCACAGTCATGTTTTTAGACTTTGGGAGGAAGCTGGAGCACCCAGAGAGAACTCAGGAGTGCACAGGGAGAAGATGCAAACTCCATTCTGAAAGATCCCAGACTGGGATTCGAAGCAACAGTGGTGCCAAGTGCTCCACTGTGCAGTCAGAGTAATTCATATGGGAATGTATTTTATGCTGTAGTAATTCAGAATTATTTTTAAGTGGGAGAAAACATTAGAATAGCTAAAGAAATGCATGAGCTTCTTCCTGATTTTTTTTCTGGATAGTTTTATGTGACACGTGTATCTTTGCTTATTTGTGACTGATTTTGCAACTGGTCTAAGAACTATTGGTCAGCATAGTGTTGGAAGTAGTTTTGGAGGAACTGGAAACCTGGTGAAAATATGAAAGAAGCCTCTGCATTCCTCCTTTATGAAAATTGTGGAGTGGGGGTTTCATGGAGTTGCATGCACTGATGCTTAAGGACAAAGTCTTAATAAACTTGTCTGAATGTTGTAAATCATATACTGATAAGATCGCATGCAGAACCACATTTGGGAAAAGAGATACGCAAAGGGAGGAAAGAACGTCTTTGTTCATGATTTATTTTTTTAATTCAGATTTGGTTCCTTACAGTGTCTGTAGAGAGCCTGAGCAGATAACCGGAAGAAATAACCTGTTAATGTCAGCTTGTTTTACTCCAAGTGTTACTCTATAATCAGCAGAACAGTGAGAGGGATAATATTCTATAAGCATGTTTACGGAAATACTGCTACTAAATGTAATGCATCCTTATTTCACCGTTCTATGCATATGTTAAAAAAATAACATCTTTTAAAAATACCTGCTCACGCTGTGTTTCAGCTGACAGTAGCTTTAAATTCCATCTCACCAAATTGTGAGAGGACGCCTGAGCTTCTCCCGCATCCTTGATGCCATCTGTAGCTTGGCCACATTTTTCAGCTTCGCCCCCTGATTAATGGTAGGACAGACCAAACAACATGATCAGAAATATTTTCAGCAGATAATTATTTCAACATGTTAAAGCACTTCCAACACCATCTTCAAGAAGGTTCTTTTTTTTTGCTTCCTTGTGAATATGAATTTTTAATTTTTTTTCAAATCATTCTGGTCTTTAGACAGAGCATCGATAGGCAATGTTTGGGAATGATTACATCAATCTACACATAATTCCCGCCTTCCCTCAATCTTTCTGCAAATCTTCTATAGAGAACAGTGGACATCACCACAATGGTCACTTTTAATCTTTAGATAAAGTGCTGTCACTGCAGTATTTTCTTTTCTTGTTCTTAATGCAGAGCTTACCAAGAAACAAACCTTGCTAGGTGTCCCTAAATTCTAAATCTCTGTTGAACAGTAGCAGCAGCCTAAATATATGACTAATTACTGTGTGCTGGTAGGTTTGATTCTTCACTCTGTTCCTAACTGGCTACCAACTTAAGGTGTATAATGTTACTTACCATTCTGGAGTATGTAAGACAAGGATATATATCACAGGTCGTTAGGACACGGCTGCACTGATCTTTCACTCTCTAAATCTTAAAGGCAACTGAGGGGATCAGATTCTTGTAGAAAATCTCACAAGGGTGACAGTTTAAAGCAGGGGTCTCCAACTACAGTCTTCAAGAGTTACTATCCAGCAACTTTTAGGTGGATATTTTACACCTTCACCTGATTATACTAACAGCTGTCTTTGAAAGAAGTTGGTCTATAATTAACTCAATTTTTTCCTATCTCGTTTTACATAGGTAAGCGGACGTGGGGATGCTAGACTATTGGAATATCTGCAGAAGTGAGCGAAAAGGCTGCAGGAGGACCATGAGATAGAGGAGCGACTGACATCGGTTTTTGTTCGAGTTTGCCAAAAAAATTGAGGAATACAGCACAGCAATAAATGGACTGCTGCATCGCATGCTGTGCGTCATGTAGCAAGCTGCACCACACTGATGTGCGCTTAATTTCTTTATTCTGTATAGTTCTTTAGCAACACGTATCTTCATAGATTTACTTTCTGTTCCACAACACAGCCATATATTCTATACAGGAAAATACAGATGCAACCATATGTAGATATTCCATGCACAATTACATTTTCATCAGCAACGTTTGGGCAGAAATGTATTTTCAAAGCTTTACTACACTTGTACTTGAGTAGATTATTGAAGAAGTAACTTATACTTCGTACCAGAAGTCACGCAATCATTTGATGTTGTCCGTAATTTGGATTTAAAGGGTAAAAAAAATCCAATCATTTATTTTTAATAATGACATTCAGTATTTATTTTCATCCATTTTAATTAATGTTCAATCCAAACTGAGTAGAGAATCCACATCGTGCCATTGCACATCGAGCAGATCTCTGGATGGAGCTGAAGTGTGATCCATGCCTCCATCACACTTCAACGCGCTGTCAGCTCCCGGTAAACGAGGTGCATTGGGCACAGTGTTTAGGTCGGAGATGATGCTCTCATGGGAATCTTTTTTTTACCGATTCAGTTACTTGTATTACATGCGTAAAGATGAAAATGTCTGCACAGATCTCACTGGATGGATCTGAACTGCGCTCCTTGCCTCCGTAATTCTTCAATGCGCTTTCAGCACCCTGTTAACGAGATCTGTTGGGCATGTCGTCAGGTCTTAGATGATGCTCTCATGGGAATTTTTTTTTTTTTTACTGATTCAGTTACCTATACTCTATGTGTAAATATAAAAATGTATGCACCTCTGCAGCAGGTGGTCAGGGGTGTGATTGGTAATCTATCAAAATGGCCGACACCCTACATATATCCATATATCAATCAGATATTATTTTTTCCCTTACTGGGGCAAGCTTTAAAATACTCTAACATATCATTTTTAAACACAGAAATCCCAACTCATCTCTTCTTGATGGTCTCTAGCAACTCAATCTCAATAATAAAAAAAAGCACATACAGAAAATACCTACATGTTTAATGTTTTGGAAAAAAAACACACAACAAAAAACAAAAAGGTTTTGAATGCTTGCAATTAGTCTAGTGACATGACAACATGTGCCGTTTTTAAGCCTAAATCTATGCAAACAGGGATTTGGGTATTTAGCAAATGTCCCTGCTGGGTGCATTCAAGGTTGATGTTTCTGAGATTTTCTATTGAGAAAGGGAAAAGGGGCAGGCCAAGAATTTTGTGGAGATATACAGCGGCTCTCAAAGTGTGCACACCCTGCAAGTTTAGTTAGAAAAACAAGCACGTACACAGATGCAATAACCTAGATGCATTAATAAGCACAAGACTAAATTAGTCATTTTTTAAAACACATTCTGATTCAGGTTCAGCATTCAGTGTTCTTAGGTTCGCAGCTGCCATCACTTACATAAGTCCGATAAACCCTGGAATAAAGCGCAGTTTTCATTGTAGAATTTTCCTGATCTTTGCTCATTTGCATCCTTTAGATAGCCATAGCCATTGTTTGCAGCTGGACATTTTTGTTGTGTGTCATTTTGACCAACAGCATTAAAAGAAAATCCAGTCATAATCTATTTTTACCCGTAACTTTTTAAAATTCTAATTCAATAGTATTTTTCATTTGAACTAATATTCAATCCGAACAAGCTGAACAAAAAACTACATTTAAAAATGAAATCAAATGATTGCACTTTAAACTCGAACAGTTCACCTGTTGTCCAGGTCCAGGTCTGGGTCTGACTTGGCCAAGCTCAGCGCTACCAGGTCTGCTCGCACAACTGGATAAGGAGAGGAACAGGAAAAGCCAGTGTTCAAATATTGTGGTGGAGAGAATTGTGATTTTATTCTGTGATACATTTTGTGACCGCGGTTGCAAAGCATTTTAGTTTTATGACCACCTCCACCGGGTCAGACCTCTGATAGAAATGATTGGCACAAGGTGCAGGGTCATCTACCGCCCAAGACCGCACCTTGCAGTGGATGAAAGAATGGTGGCAACCAAGACCAGGCTGGGTATCGAACAGTACATGAAAGCCAAACAAACAAAGTGGGGGCTGACGTTTTTTGTGCTCACTGATCTAAACGGCTACACCATCGATTTTTAGCTGTACACCAGCAGTTCCGAGATGATATCAGTGAAGGGGCTGTCTTTTGATCTTGTAAACACACTCTTCAAAGATTACCTGGGGTCTGGGTATATTGTCTACACAGACAACTTTTATACTAGTCCCCCCCTCTTCCGACACCTGAGTCAGCAGGGATTTGGAGCTTGTGGGACAAACAGGTGGTGTCCCCACAACCCAGGAAAATGCCCTCACCAAAGGATCCCCACGAGGCACTATCCGGTGGATCAGGGATGGGGATCTTCTGTTTATAAAATGGACACCAGAGAAGTCTCCCATATGCTCCACCATCCACCCTGTGTACTCTACACAGTGCAGCAGAAGACTGCTGATGAAGCACAACAAAAGGTCTCTGTACCCAGGCCCACTGCAGTGACAGAGTACAAGTACATGAAAGGGGTGGACAAATCAGACCAAATGATTGGAACAAATTAAGTCCAACAAAAAACCAGGAGGTGGTCCACCACTGTATTCCAGCATTTGGTTGATATTGCTGTGACACACGCCTATGTCATCCACAAGGATCAATGCGCCACCATGCAGGAAAAGCAGAAGACCCGTCAACGTTACCAGGAGGAGCTTGCAGCACACCTCCTTGGAGTTACTCTGTGAACTGAGCCCCAGAAAAAAGCCAGTGATAAACACCTACCTGTCCCCAGCAGCACTAGACAGAATAAGTCTCACAGAGCCAGCATAGGGTGACGGCAAAGCAGTCTTGTCAAAGGAGAAGTGCCTGGAAGCGTGAGAGCTGTAATATGGGCCTGTGCTTGCAGTTAGACAGGAACTGTTTCTGGCTCTACCATCAGGACTTAGAAATATGAGGAGATATGCAGAGAGGGGAATAAACTTCTGTACACAGTTTTAATTGTTGGCCTGTTTTTTTTTTTTGCACAAGAGAGAGAGAAGGAGGAAATAATTTGTAAATATGTTCTATACTGTTGAAATTGTTAATTCATGATGAAAAATCTGTATATCATGTTCATCTGCAGTGTTTTCATTTCACTAAAACTCTAAAATCTAATTTCGATTCTGAGTTTGTCTTCATTTCAAACTGTTTTTACACTGGTTTAGTGTACAGTATATTGAAAAATAATGCCATATATTGAACTGTCTAACTGTTCTGGAAAAATGAGCCAAATCATTTTCTCATGTGACATGTTCTGCCCATTTTATAGTTAAAAAAGAAAAAAATGCCTGGCGGACATTTTGAGGCTTAGGTGTTAAAGGGTTAACGCAACCCTTGATTTTCAGGAAAGCTACAGAGCATCAAAAGAACATAATTGTACAAAGTATTAGGAGAAGGATTCATAATATTTCAGTCATTTAAATACACCATGACACTGTAAAGTAACTGCAGAAATTAGAAGAAAGCGGGGACATTACATCAAGTGGACATCTCTCCAACAGCCGTGGAGACCTAGCTTCTCAGCCATGGTTTTTGCTCTTTTTTAATGTTTTTTTGTTGTTTCTAACAGATTGCATAGAATACATGATGCCATAAATGTGGAAAATGTTCATCAATGATTGTTCATTGGGTTTTTTATTTTAGGGATAGCACTTTTTCTCCATCTGTTCTGCGGCCGATGAAGATGTGTGGATGGATGGTTTAAACCACTAGTTTTCAGTTCTGGTCCTAAGGATCCACTGTCCTTCATATTTTAGATATCTCTGTTCCAGTACACCTGAATCAAATTATTTCATTACCTCATCAATTGCCATCTTGTGCTACAGAAGGCTGTTAATCATCCATTCATTTAAGTCAGGTGTGTGGAGACAGGGAAACACCTAAAACATGCAAAACAGTGAGTCCTGGGGAGCAGGACTGAAAACCATATTTAGAGCATCATCATGTATCAAATCTCAATATAATTATCTGAAAACATGTAAAACCCAGATGTTTGGGAGAACAGCTCCATATGTTAGAGTTGTAAAGAAATAAAAAGAACATTTTCAACTTAAAAGTAAATATATGTCAAACAAGAAACGAATATTTAATTAGTGGTTATTTTGGGAAACAGGAGGGTAAAGGGGAAACCTTTGCCACAAGGAAAAAATGGAGATCATCTTGAATTTAATTTATATCTGGCATTTTTGTCCTCTAAGTGTCTGTAGATGTAAGCCAGAAAGAAAAGAAAGCAATGTTTAGATTTAGAGGGGGACCCTAAAACGTCTGACTGCAAAGATAGTTGTCATTAAAGAATGGAAAGTTACCCCTGCTTTCCACCGGACGCGTAAGCAGCGCGTAATGTAATAGCGTTCAGCAGAGCGTCCCTTCCCACCAGGTACGTTTTAGACGCGTATCACTAGCGAAAGCGTTACACCCAAATGCTACCGGGACATCACAAAATCACAGGAGAATTGTAATTGCATCAATTAAAGGGTAGTATGCAGGGGAAAAACATTTAATTCTGTTAGTAAGTAGCATAAACTTACCATTCACTCCCAAAACTGCAGATATTTCTGTCCATGCCTTCTCCTTTTTCATGTTGTCCTTGTAAAAATGATCACTGGTGTCAAATAAACTGGGTGATCTCCCCTTCCAAGGATTAAATTCTAGTCATCCATGATAAAAAGTTAAAAACCAACAAATTAGTCCCACAGACTGACTGACTTCAACCCTGGTGTCACAGGTAGTGAGGTTTTGTTGTAGTTAAAGCACAACCCATAAGTAAAAATTATTTTCACTAAATTCACTGGTTGGCTGGTGGCTGTTGGCTGAAAGCTTTTAAAAAAGCTTTTAGCTGAAATCAAAGATAATCTGTAATGAGAGTCACATTTTTACAGCTACATTGTGTATTTTTCTGAGTTAATTCTTAGCAAAAACCCCTTTGTTCTTTCAAAAATATGTGCTCATAGATGTGTAATTACTTCCACCGACTAATGAAAGTATTCTTGTAACTGTACCATCTGCTATTCTGAATACATGCGAGCGAGTCCCTCGAATGGGTGAATCCATGTTGAAATACATTCGCCAACGAGGGACATTCTAGCTCCGCCTTTCGCGCTTTGGCTACACTCAGTTGCATCGTGACGAATGCCAGAGGGAGATTGTCGACTCGTGACGCGGCAGACGTCTGACTATATAACTAAACGCAATGTAGTTTTCTAAAGTAAGCTCATCACTAGAAGGAACACTAGACGAAGTCGCAGTACTGCAAGCCACGTTAGGAGTTAAAACAAGCTCGGAATGGGGGTGGGGCTAGAACGTTATATCCAGTTGGTTGTTTAACCGCTAGATGGGAGCAGATCTTACACAATGTGGCTTTAATGTAAAGCACCCCTTACTCTTATTGGCACTTCCTGGTAACATTTTACCCACACTGTTGACCATCACAGTCCTCAGACCTAACTCCTTAAGAGACCTGTGTGGTGAGCTGAGAAGAATAAAAGAGGACTCAGGACAATCCAGAGAGATTGTGCAAAAAGAATTATTTTCTCTCTGTGTTCCAATCTGGTGAAATGATACAGGAAAATAAAACTAATGTCTGTCTTTTTAACACCGGTGATTGGGGGGGGGAACAAACAAAACCAAATGCCTAAAAATGTTAATGTAAGTTTATTTAGTTTGTTTAGAGTACATTTATTCAAATTTACTGTCTAAAATTTTCATTATGCAACTTTCATGAAAGAATGATTGATTGAAATTATTTTGATACATATTTTACAGGGATGCAATCCACGATTGTGGAGCTTTATTGTTTGATAAAAAATACTGATGAGCCTCATGTTTGTTAGATCTGAGTCTGAAAGATTTAACCACAGACAACAGAAGCTCATTTAAGGGTTTTATTAGAAACTGAAGTTGTGCTTTCTTCTCCAGTTTGAGGAGGACTGAAAGGAAAGTAGACATTATTATTGATATATCGAGGAAATGAGAAAAATAAAGAGTGAACCGAGTAACTGTTGGGGTGCTACTTGGTTCTTGTGCAAGACGTTCTGGAGTAGAATGTGCTGAAATACCAGGATCTGAAGTTGGCAGGAATGAATGAAGGCTCTCTATATTCTTTGGCCATATGGAGCAGTGGAGAAGCAGACAGGGCAGACAGGCGTGGGAGGGTTTTCCAGGAAGAAAGGTAGAAGCGAACAAGGAACGCCCAAGCACTTCAGGGATAAACACAGAAAACACAGGAGTTCTGGAAACAAAGAACGAAACAAAAACCAAAAAAACAGGTTAGACGACTGGTAGAGAGATTAAAATCTCAGCACTTAGATGCTTGTGTAGCACACAGAACTAACAGACAACTGTGCCCTGCCTCTGCCAGCCAGCTGAGCAGTTCCCCTGATGAGCTGCAACTGCGGGTTATCAGACCTGCCAGCTGTAGCTGCTGATCAGTGGAAAGCAGACATACTAAAGCTATGATAGAGACATGTTGGAAAGATGGGGGGCTGAAAAGTAATTTTGGTCCAGCTTTTTTTCTTCCTTCTCCTGTCTAAACTGAGAAAGACACATCACAATTACTTTCTCGTCACCTCACCAGATGTCCCCTTGATCCCATTCCCTCCTCCCTTCTACAAGCCATAGCACCCACGCTAACCCCAGCAATAACTCAACTAATCAACACATCCCTTTCATCTGGCACTTTCCCCACCACATTTAAAGAGGCTCGAGTCAGACCATTACTTAAAGCTGCAGTCCGGAGAAAATATTTATGTATCAAAGTTTTATAAATCTTTAAAATGATAGTGGGGTTGAATACTTTGATAAAAGGCTAGTGCTCCACAACACTTGTCGTTTTTTCTCAATCCCACCTTCCTCCCGTAGACCCCTTGCATTTCACACTGAGCGCCGAATTGTTTTAGCCAATAGAATTTGAGTTTTCGCATTGTTGGCTGTCAATCAACTTGCATGCGGATCGCGCAAACATGCGAACATGGGGCCGCGAACACAGACCACTCCGTGTCTTCCCGTTTACAGACGCCATATTGTGAGAGAGCATCAGTCATGCAGAAGTTGCTCACCTCTGAAATGTCCATAGCAAAAATACAATCGGGTGGTGCTCAATAGCACTTGCTGCTTACTTCTTTGACTCGCTGTGTCGCCACAGGTGATGCGCGTGCACAACTGCTGCGGTAGGGCTGGAGGGAGGGAAGGGGAGGGGAGGGGGGAGTGTTTTGGGAGGGGCATTGGTACTTCGGATTCAAACAATCTCTCTTCCTCAAATACTCTGGACTGCAGCTTTAAGAAACCAACCCTCGACCCTTCATTTGTAGAAAACTACAGACCAGTTTCATTATTACCATTTCTAGCCAAAACCCTGGAACAAGCAGCTTTCACACAAATAACCAACTTTATGTTGATAAATAACCTTCTTGACACTAACCAGTCCAGCTTCAGAAGTGGACATTCCACAGAAACTGCTCCCCTGTCAGTGGTTGAATCTCTTCGCTTGGCTAAAGCTAATGGCCAAATGTTCCAATTTTGCTTGATCTTTCTGCAGCCTTTGACACCGTAAATCATAACATTCTACTTTCTATGTCATGTGAACACGGCATTTATGGAACAGCTCTTATCTGGCTTAAATCCTACCTGACCAGTCTAACATTTAAAGTTTCCTGGCAGAGGGAAGAATCCAGATCTCACCACTTCTCAACTGGTGTTCTTCAGGGCTCTGTTCTTGGCCCTCTTCTCTTCTCCGTCTATATCAAGTCTCTGCCTGTCTCTCTGACATCTCTGCTTGGATGAAATAAAAAAATCTGCAGCTGAATCTATCCAAGACAGAAGTCCTTGTCTTTCCTATCAGCCCTTCTGTACAGACTGACAACAACAGCTGTGATGAAACAGGTCATGATTCAGGTTTGTAAATCTTATTTTAAAAGTGCTGGTTTGCTAAATTTTGTAAAAACGCTCACAAAGCGACTAGTTTGAAGCTTATACATTTTTAGGCCTGAGCAAAAAAAAGCGCGTAGGTGGAGCTCCCTCTGTTGCCGGATGTTTTAAACAATGGCGGATCATATCGAGAGTGGCTTGGCTTTATTTGCAAAATAAAGCTAGACAACGCCAACGTTGGGTGCATTAGCACCGTTTGTGGATACACTCCATTCTTGAGAGGCATTCTGTGTTTGGAGAGTTTAACCACTTGCTCCAGGAGCTGTGTAGGGATGAGGTTCGCTTACAGCGCTACTTTAAATGTGTAGTGACGTTACTACAGTGAGATGCTCTGATTGGTTGACGGTCAGGGGATAACGCTGAAAGTTTAGCTAGCTCAACTTCTGCATTGCTGGCTTTCGCCCCTTTAAAGCTTGGAAAGCAGCAAAAATGTCTAAACTTGCCACGGCCAAAGCACACAAAGCACCGCAGAGACTCTGACGGCCCTCTGACGACCCTCTGATGGCCTCAACCATAGACTTAACATGTAATGTTGCCATTTTGGACGTTGCCGTTTTGGGAAGTGTGAAAGCGGCTTACAAGTTTGGTAGCCCTGATTTGAATTTTTAGTTTTTAAATAAAACTTGTTTGTTATAGTGAAAGTTATTTTCCTGTTTGTTTTTTTTGTTTTGTTTTGCATTCATGCAATTATTAAAATTTATGAATGAGCGAATTGGAAATTGGTCATAAAACTTGTGCAGAAACAAATAAACATTAGATTAAATCAGGGTAAGTAAGAAGAACAAGACAGGAAAAGCAGCAGAGGACAGAATCTAATAAGATGCATTTGATGTTTTGGTTCAAATCTTAATTATATAGTCAAACTTAGTAGCCCTTTGCTTTATATTATTTGATCTTAATGAATATGAGGTGTATTACCTGGACCAGTTTTTTGAGGTGACTACAAATCAGCAGCTGGCTGTGATATTGTTGTTAGTTAATATTGTTGGTTGATAGTGTTATTAAAGAGGCTACATGCAATTTTCTGAAATTTAAACTCGCGACTCACACCTGTGGCCAAAAAACGGAACTGCTCTTCCTTTCTGCTCGCTCCCGCAGCACGCTCTCGTACGTGCACACTTCACAAGTCATCCGTTGCAAAGAAGTCAACATTATGTTTACAGAGGTAAGAACAGTCAAATACATATATTGTTTGAGAAACTATAAGTTTGTTTGCAATATATATGATTGATATGATATATAGATGATATTGCTGACTAGCGGTGGTGGCAGAGTGATCTGAAACGTTTACCATGAACGCGCTTGACGTCACATCCGCAGACAGCGCGGGAAAATCCGACCCGACAGAAACTAGGAAAAATTGGATACAGGCTTATAGGTGCACCCACTGTGAGCTGACAAGGTGTCAGTATGCTCATCAGGAGATGTTTGAGTCATAAATGGTCAAATGAAAAGGCTATTTTTACGTTAAGTTGAGGGTGGCCTTTTATTGTGGGCAATATAAGGTACACCTGTGCACTAATCATGATGTCAGATCAGCATCTTGATGTGGCACACCTGTGAGGTGGGATGGATTATCTCAGCAAAGCAGAAGTGCTCACTATCACACATTTAGACTGATTTGTGAACAATGTTTGAGAGAAATGGTAATATTGTGTATCTGGAATGAATTTTAGATCTTTAAGTCCATCTCATGAAAAATGGGAGCAGAAACAAAGGTGTTGCGTTTATATTTCTGTTGAGTGTAAGTGGAAAAAAAGAAAAAAGCTAACTTAGCATTCTACATTTGTTTCTTTTGCATATTGTTGTATCAACCAGTGACTCAAAACTGTTTTATGTACAAAATTCAAACTCACACAGTTACAGCGGTAGTTCACTTAATTTAAACTTAGAAATAAATCGTAAAAGAAAATGTCTTATATTATTTATATTTATATTTATATTACTTATATAACTTGTCACTTGAACTGCAAAACCTGGAATAAGGAACATAAAACAGCAAGAATCTCTAACATGAAATCCTGCTTTTCCACAAGATTAGCAACAAAGGCTTTAAAAAAATAAAACCTTTTTTTTTGCTCACCTGGTGATCAGATACCTGAAATAGTTTTATTAAAAGAATCAGGGACTTCCAACAGAGAAATAAGCTGCTTTTAATTCCTCTTGTGCAGCACTAAGAGACTGATGGCATTAAGTTGACCCTTTCAGGTTTTGGATGAAAGGCTACTCTGTTGCTGGTCACAAAGATTAAGATTAATGGTCTCCCTCAGAAGGTTCTGCCCTAATTATTCTGCCTCAGCAACAGGAGCCTGGCCCTTTTAGGAAGGCTTTCAAAGTGGAAAAATACTGGCGACTGTCTGAAAGCATGTGATTCCCTTTAATATCTCTGACTTTCTATTTTTGGTTATTTCTATTGTGAACAATCAACAAAAGCACTTTGAGAAAGATGTTTATTCTAAGTTTAAAGTAACTTGTTTTAAGACAAGACTGGATGTGATATGTTTAATTTGCAGCACACCTTTGTTTTAATATTTTCAAGGGCAGATAAGCAAGTTTTATTTTTGTGATGATGATGATGATCCCTTATTTTCCTTCAAAACAGTAAAAAAGCTGAAACCATAACAACCTGCTTAGAAGGATTTCCACCCGTTCATTTAGGAGAGAGTTTAACTGGGGTTAGGAGTTCATGTTGGGCAAAATATAGTGTATATATATATATATTGTTTTTTTTTGTTTTTTTTTTGATAGGGTGGAGGTCAAGTGTGTTTTACACAACATACGGCTTCTAACAATGCTTTTATTAGATTTTTTTGCTCCATGTTTTAATACCACACAAAGAAATCCAGTCTTATGTAGTTCTGCTCAACTGGAGGCAAAAAGTTTTAAAGTTATCCTGTTCTCTCTAGTCCAGTGGGACCTTGTGTAAATGACCTTGTGTAAACTGTAGATAAGAGATGTGTGTAAAAGCTGAGCTGACACTAAGTTCTTTTATGGATTTTAAAGAACAATGGGGGACAGTGCTGTACCAGCTTGGCAACATGCAACGCTGCAAGATCTGGTTTCAGTGTGTGTTAAATTATAAGGCAGACTGCCCTGAGTCGCATAGGATTGTATGCCAGAATGTGATACGGACAGAGGGAAAGACATGTAGAGTCTATTATAAAGAGTAAAAGGAAAAATAATTGGTTTGAACTAGCAACGAAAAAAAGGTGAAGCAGAAAATAGTGTGCAGGATCAGTTGCTACTGAGCCAAATGTGATGTCATCTTGGACATGCACACACACACACACACAAGCACATCTGAGAAGTGTCATTTGATCCACCTCAGTAGCTTTTTTAAGTGAGATATGCTACCTACCTTTTTTTCTTACTCCATAGCAGATTACAAATTTATTTATAGTATAGAAATAAACCCTTTTAATAAAGGAGGAGAAACAGAATGCCTCTTTAAGAGCTAAAAACATTGCTATATTCATAACTTTTATATGGACTAGTATCTTTATGATGCTGGTGTGCCAATCTGAGTTCCACATGTTTTTTTCATTCTGAATCTACATGCAAAAGCAGATCTGTTCTTTAATTCCCAACATCAAGCAAGTTGCATCTCTTTGTCCTGATGCACTGTGCCACTTACTGAGGTATTATAAATACATTCAGGGTAATGTCAGTTTACTGAACTACCCAGGTCAAATAGCATCATATTTTCAAAGGCAGGAGCTCTTTGTATCATGCAGATTGCAAGAATAAAATACTATTAGCAGAAATTGAACTGTGCTTTTTTTGCTGTGCAAAAACAGGGCCGGGATGTTAAAGAAGGCAGATTTAATGCTGTTTTTATTGTGAGATGTGCCATATGTTTGCAGATAGTTTCTCAAAAATCAAATAGCAAATTAATTGTATAACCTGTGTGGAAGGTAAAGGAAGTTCATGGAGAGGCCTTGCCGTTCTATTTTAATAGACCGTAAATAAACATTTATCCCAGACGGCTTTAATGTTTTGTGTCTTGAGGAGTTTATGGAATGTTTTAGTGATTTAATCTGCTCTGAATGTCCGACATACACCTGCAGGATCACACCATTACTCTTAGGCCCCACAGTGCTAATCATGGGGGTATTTCTGGTTTGTTAATACTGAGCCCAGCAGCGCCCCAAGCTGTACAGGCATAGGCATTACCCACAGGTAACAAAAAGTGTTTCTCAATGTCAAGGCGACTCGTCTACCTTGGTAGATGAGGCGCCTTGCTTAAAAGGACACTGTCCTTCCTTGGTCAAAGAAAACTGTTAAATGGAACAGACCACGACTGCCCAGGGCCCGCCATTTGCTTACGCGCTTTGTTTACGTCCCGCCCATTGTTATATTTTATACGTATAAGTTTCAATATACAGTTGTGGCCAAACATTAGTTTTCACAAAGTTTGCTGTAAAACTACGTTTAGATCTTTGTTTCAGTTGTTTCTGTGATGTACTGAAATATAATTACAAGCACTTTATACGTTTCAAAGGTTTTTTTTGACAATTACATGACATTTATGCAAAGAGTCAGTATTTGCAGTGTTGGCCCTTCTTTTTCAGGACCTCCGCAATTCGACTGGGCATGCTCTCAATCAACTTCTGGGCCAAATCTTGACTGATAACAACCCATTCTTTCATAATCACTTCTTGGAGTTTGTCAGAATTAGTGGGTTTTTGTTTGTCCACCTGCCTCTTGAGGACTGACCACAAGTTTTCAATGGAATTAAGATCTGGGGAGTTTCCAGGCCATGGACCCAAAATTTCAACGTTTTGGTCCCCGAGCCACTTAGTTATCACTTTCACCTTATGGCACGATGCTCCATCATGCTGGAAAATGCATTGTTCTTCACCAAACTGTTGTTAGATTGTTGGAAGTAGTTGCTGTTGGAGGGTGTTTTGGTACCGTTCTTTATTCATGGCTGTGTTTTTGGATGAGAAGCAACCCCACACATGAATGGTCTCAGCATGCTTTACTGTTGGCATGACACAGGACTGATGGTAGCGCTCACCTTTTCTTCTCCGGACAAGCCTTTTTCCAGATGCCCAAAACAATCGGAAAGAGGCTTCATCGGAGAATATTACTTTGCCCCAGTCCTCAGCAGTCCATTCACCATACTTTCTGCAGAAGATCAATCTGTCCCTGATGTTTTTTTTGGAGAGAAGTGGCTTCTTTGCTGCCGTTCTTGACACCAGGCCATCTTCCAAAATTTTTCGCCTCACTGTGCGTGCAGATGTGCTCACACCAGCCTGCTGCCATTCCTGAGCAAGCTCTGCACTGGTGGCACCCCGATCCCGGAGCTGAATCCTCTTTAGTAGACGTTCCTGGCGCTTGCTCGACTTTCTTGGACGCCCTGAAGCCTTCTTAACAAGAATTGAACCTCTTTCCTTGAAGTTCTTGATAATCCTATAAATTGTTGATTTAGGTGCGATTTTAGTAGCCACAATATCCTTGCCTGTGAAGCCATTTTTATACAACGCAATGATGGCTGCACGCGTTTCTTTGCAGGTCATCCATGTTTAACAATGGAAGAAGAATGATTTCAAGCATCACCCTCCTTTTAACATATCAAGTCTGCCATTCTAACCCAATCAGCCTGACATAATGATCTCCAGCCTTGTGCTCGTCAACATTCTCACCTGAGTTAACAAGATGATTACAGAAATGATCTCAGCAGGTCCTTTAATGACAGCAACGAAATGCAGTGGAATTTTCATGGCAAAGAAGGACTATGCAATTCATCTGATCACTGTTCATAACATTCTGGAGTATATGCAAATTGCTATTATAAAAACTTAAGCAGCAACTTTTCCAATTTCCAATATTTATATAATTCTCAAAGCTTTTGGCCACGACTTTATAACGAGAGTTTTACTTTTTTAATTGTGTATATATTGGTTAAATCAAATGTGTAAGCGAGTTAGTACCTGCTAGCAACCGAAGCTGCAACTACTAAGCAACTAACCAACCATAGATAACTGCTTTGGATCTAACATACATTTTCCGATTGCTAAAATTACTTGACTTACATTTAAATTGGAAATTTGCTCCCGAAGTTGCTGCCGGCAGCAGCTTCGAAAATACCAGGCTGTATTTGGGGAAATTTTTGACAGAAGGAGGGCATCAAAGAACCTTCCATGTATCCTTGGTCAGTTAGCCAAGCGGCAGATGAACGGAGGACAGACGCCTCGGTAGCACATCAAAATTGGAACACGCCTTGATGGTCTCTGATGACGCATCTCCTAGGCAACCGGGGCATGACCAAGACATCAAGGCGAGGTTCCTTGGCATTGAGAGACACCCAAAATGCTCTTGACAAATAGAGCTAAAGGAGGAGCATGTGGAAAAAGATGTGGCTTGAAAAGCAGTTTTTTTGACTCGCATCAGCGGTTTCTTGCAGTTGCATTTACCAATTTGTGTCTGTGTTAGAGGAAAAAATATGATTTGAAAATGTGTCTGTGGGAAGATGTAATTACAGGTGTGTGAATTAGTGTACACAAGTTGTTTTTATACACAGGTATGTGGGTGTGTTTTGCACCATTTGTTTTGGATCAAATGGGGCAAACCTGTAAATGTAACAACAATTGTGACTCAAAGAATCCAATTTGTGGATTGTTCTTAAGAAATTGAAAAGGTGTAACTGTTGTTTTGTATGTGTGAAAATCTACAATTATAAAACTGCTACAAAATTTTCCTCTGTGACTTCAACTTCCTAGTTGCAAGACACAAAGACGTTTGCACCAAAAATACCTCCATGATCCCATTCTAGGAGCATGAAGGAACTTTATCGTGTGTCCTTCCTCCCAACATGTCCTTCAGCCTTGCAGTGACGGCTTACACCAGTGCTTTGTCATAATGTAGTCCCAAATCTAAATTGGCTCCTGTAATTTGTATGTGTTACTATTTTTTTCCATTTGCAATTGATTTGATAATTCAGGTTACCAGGAATAATTTGGGATCAAAGTTGTGTAATTATCATGACTTTTGCACACACAAGGCTAGCTGCCATGCACTTGCATTGTTTAAGCTAAAGCAATCAGACTGCTGCCAGATTAGGAGAATTACTGGGCTGGCTACCAAATGCTTTTTCTCACTCATCTAACTCTGGGGAATATGGCAACAGACAAAATTTACTTACGGGTGGAATATCCCTTTAAGGCTCAGTTACACATCCACATTCTGTAAATAGTTTTAAATTATCCTGCTCAGTTGCACATTCCTCAAATCCGAGTATGCCATTTTTATTATTTTAAATAACTGCACAGTACGTTGGTTTTGTGATTTTGTAGTGTAGCCTACACATATTATTCTTAATTCTGTTTTGATTTTGTGAATCCAAATGCTACAATTACCTGTGACTTCGCTGTTGTTACAACTGCATTTCACCTCTGTGGGACAATAAAGGATGATTCCACTCTATTATATTCTGATCAAGCACAGCTGTTTATTTCTCATTCTTAGAAAGTCTTCAAATTCCAATAGTTCATATTTGTAAGGACTATAATTACACATTTTTCACAAATTTTCTGTCAAACAATCCTCCGACAAAACTCAAACAATGCTTTTATGGTGCTCAAAACATGATTTATGAAGTGTGAAACATTCTGCCAAACAGAACACAGCTGGATTTATTCTCTTGTCTCTTGACAAGAAAATAAGTCCAGTTGCCTACTTTTGAAGCACTTAGGATTTTCATGTTCTGGATGACTGTGAATCTATGCCAGTGTATGAAGTCCGGTCACTTACAAAAACCGAAAAAAAGAAAAAAAACAACTAAAATGAGCATTTTATTGTAAAACATCTTGAGAAAAAGGCCTGTCTAACAAAATCTCTTCTTTTATGGTACTGATTTACTGTGGGAATTTCCACAGATTGATGTTTAATGAAGTATAAAACAATAAATGCCTGCGGGAATCAAGTAATGCGGAGTCTCTCATTCCGTCACCTGAGACAGCTGCATCATAATGGCTTATACTAGAGGTAACCAGATCATATGATATAACATCTCCTCAAGCTTGAAACCAAGCACAAGAGCATTTCTGTTAGAAAACGTTTCTGGTTTAAGTGAAAAGGGAATTGGTGTGAAGGAAATTTAGAAACATGACCAGAAAATGACCTGAAGCTGATTTAAAAGGAAATGTACACTACCGTTGAAAAGTTTGGGGTCACCCAAACAATTTTGTGTTTTCCATGAAAAGTCACGCTTATTCACCACCATACGTTGTGAAATGAATAGAAAATAGAGTCAAGACATTGACAAGGTTAGAAATAATGATTTGTATTTGAAATAAGATTTTTTTTACATCAAACTTTGCTTTCGTCAAAGAATCCTCCATTTGCAGCAATTACAGCATTGCAGACCTTTGGCATTCTAGCTGTTAATTTGTTGAGGTAATCTGGAGAAATTGCACCCCACGCTTCTAGAAGCAGCTCCCACAATTTGGATTGGTTGGATGGGCACTTCTTGCGTACCATACGGTCAAGCTGCTCCCACAACAGCTCAATGGGGTTCAAATCTGGTGACTGCGCTGGCCACTCCATTACCGATAGAATACCAGCTGCCTGCTTCTTCTCTAAATAGATCTTGCACAATTTGGAGGTGTGTTTTGGGTCATTGTCCTGTTGTAGGATGAAATTGGCTCCAATCAAGCGCTGTCCACTGGGTATGGCATGGCGTTGCAAAATGGAGTGATAGCCTTCCTTATTCAGAATCCCTTTTACCCTGTACAAATCTCCCACCTTACCAGCACCAAAGCAACCCCAGACCATCACATTACCTCCACCATGCTTAACAGATGGCGTCAGGCATTCTTCCAGCATCTTTTCAGTTGTTCTGCGTCTCACAAACGTTCTTCTTTGTGATCCAAACACCTCAAACTTGGATTCATCCGTCCACAACACTTTTTTCCAGTCTTCCTCTGTCCAATGTCTGTGTTCTTTTGCCCATCTTAATCTTTTTCTTTTATTGGCCAGTCTCAGATATGGCTTTTTCTTTGCCACTCTGCCCTGAAGCCCAGAATCCCGCAGCCGCCTCTTCACTGTAGATGTTGACACTGGTGTTTTGCAGGTACTATTTAATGAAGATGCCAGTTGGGGACCTGTGAGGCGTCTGTTTCTCAAACTAGAGACTCTAATGTACTTATCTTCTTGCTCAGTTGTGCAACGCGGCCTCCCACTTCTTTTTCTACTCTGGTTAGAGCCTGTTTGTGCTGTCCTCTGAAGGGAGTAGTACACACCGTTGTAGGAAATCTTCAATTTCTTAGCAATTTCTCGCATGGAATAGCCTTCATTTCTAAGAACAAGAATAGACTGTCGAGTTTCAGATGAAAGTTCTCTTTTTCTGGCCATTTTGAGCGTTTAATTGACCCCACAAATGTGATGCTCCAGAAACTCAATCTGCTCAAAGGAAGGTCAGTTTTGTAGCTTCTGTACCGAGCTAAACTGTTTTCAGATGTGAGAACATGATTGCACAAGGGTTTTCTAATCATCAATTAGCCTTCTGAGCCAATGAGCAAACACATTGTACCATTAGAACACTGGAGTGATAGTTGCTGGAAATGGGCCTCTATACACCTATGTAGATATTGCACCAAGAATAGTCATTTACCACATTAGCAATGTATAGAGTGTATTTCTTTAAAGTTAAGACTAGTTTAAAGTTATCTTCATTGAAAAGTACAGTGCTTTTCCTTCAAAAATAAGGACATTTCAATGTGACCCCAAACTTTTGAACGGTAGTGTATGTGTAAATTGTAAGTTTAGTCACTTTTATTACACTTTTCTTCACAAGAATATGCAAAAACTAAGCATAAACTAAACATAGTTTTGCATTTACATTTTTAATAAACAACAAAATGTTTTAACAAAAGAAAATAACTCCGTCTTTGGTCCACTTTCAAAAGTGCTCCATTGTAGAGAGCCAAACCAAATGAAGTTGGACAGTTTTAGGAACATTTTATGACCAATTGAAATGTAACAATGTAACAAATTATGAAATCCTCAAGGGGTATAATTTGGTGGTGTAACAGTATATGTATTTGTATTTTCTGCCAGAGTCGTGTCGGCTCAGGGAAGGAACGCATACTAAACGAATACAGCTGTCTTCTACCTGAACGCATCCCAAATGTTTATGTGCAGAACTCAGAACACAGTGCAACGTTCCCGCAGGGCAACTTAAAAAAATGACACCAAAACAGAAAGGACTCACAGCTGTTACTAAACTGTGGTATTTAGGAACATTAGCTGGAACTGCCAGTCAATGACACGGTGCAATCTGCTGGGATTCCTTAAATAGAAAACTGGCTAAAACTTTAAACTGATTGGAATGTTTGTATTGAAATGACTTTTTTGTAAAATGTCTTGAGATGGCATCTGTTGTGAATCAGCACTATATAAATAAACTATTTATTGGTTTCTCATGCAGCTACAGTAGAAAAAAAAGTAACCGAACCAGAACTTTGTCAGTGAACGCATTTTGTCTTTAAATATGTGCAAAGTATCATTTAACCATTATTAAACATCAACACTGACTGTTTTCAACTGGTTTTATTGTTTTCTACTCTGGCTATGTCTGCTTGTACTATTTTATTTATATTTACACAATTCCAAACAAATCATTTGTCATAATTACACCTGTAATTAGTGTTCAAAAAACCAAAGCTATACATTTTATATGCTTTTTCAATATTTTGTTTTTCTTTGCAATTATACAGTATGTTATTAGTGATAAATAGTCTTTGAGGATATCCAGTCATTTGTGTCTTAACTATCAAAGCAATGTGCTGAATCTCAGCATATCTTTAGCCTGGTCTTAAAAAGAAGTCATGACCCTTCTCAGGACAATTAAAACTGTCCAACATGTCCAAGGTTTCAAAGATAAACCTCAGACAGGTGATTGGATCTCATGATCATTTATATTAAATCCTTTCAAACTTGGCTACATGGTTAGCAAGTATATCAGCAACTTTCTCATGCTGTGTAGATCAGCAAGTAGTTCCAGGACCCTATAAGGTCATGGAGGTCTGCAGTCTGTAGGAACAATGACAACAATGTGTTACAGTGATGACAGCTTAAATGCACAAACACATACAATCACAGGCACATACAATCCCAAAGACGTCAGTAGCTTCCCTGGACAGAAACACATTCTCCAAAGTCTCTTCTTGTTTTCCCTGTCAGGTGGATTTAAATTAGTTTTTTTTTTCTTTTACTCATTTGAATATGTAATTTGAGAATCAATGTTCCAGTAAAGCTTAGTGAGACAAACAAACACAGCCTGTTCAGTTGAGACATCGGAACTTGGTTCTTTTCCTTTTACAACAACCAGATTACTCGGTCCTATCAACAGAAAGGACTAGGAGTTCAAAAACATCCATTCTGCCAGCTTCTTATAATGCTGGTAATTTGGAAAAATATTGCCTTTTTGGGTATAATTTCACAAAAAAAGTTTGAATTCACGGTTGTAATGAAGGTTGATGTGTAAAAAACATGTCCAGTTCATTGTGTCTAAGCCCCTTAATATGTCTGATAATGCCTTTAATGCCTTCTAATTTGTGTTTTTACTGAACACAGCCAGAGCCAGACTAAAGGTTAGTGTTACAGTGATAAGGGAGGTGTGTTTAGAGATATGCAGTCCTCTTTGGTGAACTGAACTAAACAGCACAGCAGCTGCAAGGTCAACTATCAGAGAGGC
This sequence comes from Valencia hispanica, assembly GCA_963556495.2. NCBI lineage: Eukaryota > Metazoa > Chordata > Actinopteri > Cyprinodontiformes > Valenciidae > Valencia > Valencia hispanica. The sequence continues at coordinate 7,589,484 of OY747708.1, read as the reverse complement.
ATTAATGTATCTGCATACTTCCCTTTGTTATAAATAGATAAAGCCTGACCCTTCTACTGACTCAGTATTAGCTTGAGCTGATATTTAAGATGACTACGCAGTTAAATTTTTGTTGCAATGTAATGCTTAATTATCATATTTTGGACATGACCGTTTGTGTATGTGTGTTTCCTTTATTTCATTTTTCAAGGTAGACAAGGAAATACAATTTTAATTTGGTTGAAAACAAAAAGAAGACCGTCTTTCCAAAGAACATAGGCCTAAAGCTAATTAACAGACTTAAATCATAATCATTACACAAGTGAGCTGATCTGATCATGATTGTGGGTTGTGCCTTTCTCCCCCGCTGACCACCACCCCCACCAATGACCTGGCAAGGATTAAGCTGGTATGGGAAATTGATAGATGGATAAATATGTTTAGGGTTTGGGAACATGGGTGAATAAAGGCTGGGTAAATCATGGCCTAAAACAAAAATGAACTAACTTAAAAAAAAATGGTCTGGTGAATTATACAGTGACAAATAGATGTCCTGTGCTGAGCTGAGGAGAATGGCAAAACTGTCATCCAAAACAGTACAAAATCTGGCAAATGCATATCTGGAATTTGACTGGACCATTCCAAGAAATGAATAAGCTTTGACCTAAACCATTACATTTTATGCTTTAAGTTGTCATGCTGAAATGCACCTGTCTCAAATATTTGACTTCAAGTCTTTCCTTCAGAATTATCCTTGATAGTTACTTACTTCCATCTTTCAATCAACTTACTTTCAATCAAGTAAAAACTAACTCTAAGGTAACTAAGGATGAAAGAACAAGAGTAAAGGAGCCTAAGAAAAACTTAAAGTAAATCCCTAATGAATACAACAAGAAGGAGAAGAGGGAAACAGAACAGAAAGAGACACTAGTAAACTTTAGAAAGAACTTAGATCAGAAAACAGCAATCCTAATGAGAAAATAAAGTAAAGCAAAGCTAACAGATGAAGGGAAGAAATAACTAATAAATGATCAAGACTAAAACCATAAAAGTAGAAGTGACAGGATAACCTAACCTAAATAAGAAAGACTAACTGAGATAACACCTTAGTAAATAAATATGGAATGACCCAAAAACAAGAGAAATTCAAAGTACAAACAACTGAGGGTAAACAGGAAAGGAGAAGAAAACGTAATGGAAAGAAAAAATACACACAAACACTAAGAAGGAAACTCAAATCAAAAACACCTAAGGATCCTGGCACTACAATGATAAGGTTAACAGAATAAGGAAATAAAATAATAGAAACTCAAAGGACAAACACCTAAGGATTCTAACAATCTGGGGCTGAAAACAAACGTGTTGTACACTTTTTAGAATAGAATAGAAACATCCTTTATTGTCCCACAGGGGGTATTGCAGCAGAAATTGTAAACATTCATTGAGTTTGTTGGGAGCAGTGATAGTTATGGGGATGGCTAGCGTGACATCACGACATCACTTCCGGGTCCAACCCGCCGCTGCTCCTAATGTAAACACAATGGCGGTTGCCAAGGTTGATTCTTTTAAATGACTTAATCATGCAAATTATTACTTAAATCGCATAAATGATTTTAATCTTCTAAATTATAACTAATTCTCGTAAATTACTTTATTTTCGTAAATGAGTTTATTTTCGTAAAATATGACTTTTCATAAATAACCACCATAATTTTCGGACTGTTGAGCACACCTGAATGAGCCGCACCAGCTACATTTGAAAAGAAAGTACATTTTGTTCATATATATGCCGCACTGAATGTAAACCAGATCTTTTCATGTTGTAACCTGAGATATTTACACAGAAAGACGGAAGATGGAAGATGTCTTTTTTTATTACCTCCGCCAGGACGTAATGTTTTCGTGCCCAATTATCTGTCTGTTACCAACATAACTCAGGAAGTTATGGATGGATTTTGATAAGATTTTAAGGAAATGTCAGCTATGGGAATAGGAACAAGTGATTCCATCTTGGGCTTGATTCGACATGAAGCGCCTATTCACCCACCGACCGGCTGTGCTAAACTCCATTCCTCCCGCTCACAAGCGGCATCCCTCGCGCAGCAGCCCCGAATCTCTGCTCTCCACTGGAAAAGTGCACCCATGCATCTCATTAACAGACATTTTATTGGTAAAGTACAGAATATTAGAAATATAACAACATAGTGATGGGGGGGATGAGTGGCCCTGGCGGAGGTCTGTGCTCTCCGAGTGTTCTACTATACTATATATATATATATATATATATATATATATATATATGGAAATGTTTTCTGTTTTTATTATTTTATTTTTGGATTTTAATGTCTCATTTTGTCTTGATTGTACAACGCCTTGTTTTTGACTTTATTTTATGTGGCCCCACTCCATCATAACAGCAACAGGTAACGTTATTTCGGCTAATGCTTAGTGCAAATACTGGCGCTAGTCCACACTTTTAAAGAGATCCAGCTTATTGTATCAGTTTAAGCCATCTCCTCCTCTTGTTTTCGTCCAGAGGAAAGCGGCAGTAACATATCGTTTTATTGGCACAATTTATTTTATTGCAACACGGGACACAGCACTGCACCATTGCTACCGTGATTTGGTTTGGACACGGAAGTGACGTTTTCAGCTACGATGACGTAGCCACTAGCCATTCGCATAGTCTAAGAACTGCTGGGAGGAAAGACCTACAGTAACATTCCTTCATGCACTTGGATGCAACAGTCTGTCGCTGAAGCATTTAGCATTTTATTTGTAGAAAGTCACAAACTTTAACACTTTGCGTTGTTCTAACAGTTAAAATTCCCCAAACACACATTGACATTTATAGTCGTACTGTGGCAAACTGTAAAAAAAGGAAAAAAATATTGTTATAGAAAGATCAGCGGAAGAGCTAATGATAATGTTGGATGTATGATGTAACTATGTGTTTATTCACACCTTATGAACAAAATTATTTTCCCATTACCAAGCATGGATTTTAATTCCATTGTGGACAGTTTCAAGGTGTATTTCTCTCTGAATCAACCAGAATACATGTTCATACCAGATCTAAAAAGGACCTAAAACAATCCATGTTGGCTTTGACAATCTAACTTTCCGTTCCTCAAGAAAATAAATTGTTTAAATCTTTGTGTTTGTGAGCCCTCACTTCCCTTTCATGAGAAAATTCAGAAGCTTATTTAGGCCTAAAGATGTTTGACCTTTCGAGTTTGACATCCAACTCCTTTAATCCAAACTTTTCTTTGTATCCCATTTATTTGCTACAACTACGTATCTCGAGATGTGTAACAACTGTTGGCAGGACAATATGCAATTTTAGCTTTGAATAATTTCTTCCACACAAATGGCAGACCTGTTTGCAAAAAATCAACCAGCTTACTTTCTTAAATATCTGTCCTCTGTTGAACTGCAAAGACCATTGTTTCACAGAAAGGTAGTGATGGCACATAATATAGCTGCAAGCGCTCTGAAGATAGATCGAGTCGTTTGAAGGTTGTTGTTTATGACATCTGAGGTGAAATGAGCTGTGAGTTCCTTTAAAAGTAAAATTGTTAACATTTTGACAGTAAACAGTGACTACTGCTATTATTATTATCTCATTTGTTTGTGATTTCAATCACGTTCGCTTTTGTGTGTTAATATGCTTTACCATTGAGCACATGTGGAAAACCCATGATTCACAGCTACTTGGCTTGTGCTCTGATTGGCTGATCCTGTTCTTAAAATCTTCAAAATACAATCATCTTCTCCATCTCCTGTTCCTCACATGATTCAGCTCTTTGGCACCTCTGATCAGCAGATTAGTTTTATTTCCGCTTTTAACTTCTGTTTTTTTTCTTCAGCTGCTTGTTTTTGTTCACTATTTCTGTTCTCATGTGTATAAACCCTTTTTTAGACTTAATGCAATGTTATTGAAATTAAAATCCTAAACTAGAATTTACTTTAAGAGTTTGAACTTGCCTAAGATAAATGCCATACCACCCCAGTATATGCTTTTAAATGGATGTTCATATTGCAAAATAAAATGATTGCTAATGTGTTCAGCCCATAAAAATGTAAACTCTACTTGAACTCAATGTCTGCTTTTCAAACTTGCTTTTTAGATATCAAGAACATGCTTTAAATATCTGTGTAACAAATGATAAAGATTTATTTGTTTAATCAAACATTGAAAATATGTAGCTATTGCTGGTTTTATGAAAAAAAATAAGTGTATCTAAACCTTTTCTTATACAGTTTTGAGAAAGCTGTTTTTCAGATTTTTACACATATTTGAATCTCAAAAAAAAAAAATATTTTTTACATGATTTGGTATTTCCCCTTTATTGCTAACTAACAGTGGAAGCGGTAAGACCATGTTCCCAGTTATATCAGCCACATCAAGTGTTAAGCAGGCTGTAGGAAGTGAATCTTCATCAGTGCAGGCAAAGAGTTTGCGTGGTGTAACATGAGATTATGCAGCATCATTGCTGAGTCACTACTCCATAACTTTAAAGAGGATACATACAATTTTCTGAAATTTAAACTTGCAACTGACACTTCTGACCAAAAGACGGAATTGCTCTTCCTTTCTGCTCGCTCTCGCGGCGCGCGCTCGTGCACACTTCACAAGTCATCCGCTGCAAAGAAGTCAACATTAGGTTTACAGTGGTAAGAACAGTTAAATACATATATTGTTTGAGAAACTAAGTTTGTTTGCAATATATATGACACAACAAAATACACAGTAGTGCTTTGGAGTTATATAGTAATAGTGTTTGTATATTTCAGTGTTTGTTTAGAATAGTGTGAGTGTTTTATAAATCGTAACATAAAATGAAGATAACGTGTCACAAAATGTCAAGTGTTCTCTTATCAAAACATCAAACGTGTAGCTGACAAACTACACAAAAATGAATACATTAAATAAATAAATTAACCCATTTTGCCATTGGCCTACACGCTGATGAAGGGCGCACAGCCCGAAACGTTCGTAGACTATTAAAAACACAGTCTGAAACGTTTAACATGAACGCGCTTGACGTCACATCCGCAGACAGCGCGCGAAAAATCCGACCCGACAGAAAATAGGACAAATTGGATACAGGCTTATAGGTGCACCCACTGTGAGCTGGCAAGGTGTCAGTATGCTCATCAGGAGATGTTTGAGTCATAAATGGTCAAATAAAAAGGCTATTGTTATGTTTATTTTGGGAAAAAAGTTGCATGTAGCCTCTTTAAAAGCTGTTGCACATTTAGGTGACATATTGTATTTTTACTTACTTATTATTTACCAGGGATACTCCCGCTGAGATTTACAATCTCTTTTTCAGAGGAAGCAAGACAGCAGGATAATAGTTCTACAAAAAAGATATATCAAGCGGAAATAGACACCATAAAACAAACTAGGTAGGACAATTCACATAAAGGACATTTCAATGTTCCTACTTTCAAGAGTCTATGTAATATTCAACCCCCCAAAAATGTATATTGTGTTGTTAAATCTTCTTTACATTTTGTCATGTCATTTTGTACCAAATCTAGTCTAATAGTTCAACCTAAACACTAACATGCATTATTTCTGTTTGTTTGATTTTAATTAATTATCTCATGTATGTCACCAAATATTATAGATGATATTATTAGTCCTTCCAGCTGCTAAAAGGAGTACATGAATGGATAATTTAACAAGTGCTTATATAAATACTTCAGTCGCTGTCATTTTAAATGTATGTTTCTCGAATTTACTAAGACAGAAAGGTATCTGTTTTGGAAACATTTTGTCCCTCACACCGCCCTGATCTTTTTGGGTTACACTTAGTGTGTGTGGCTCTGTGAAATGGGTTTGCAGATACAACACTGTGCTGGCTAATTTACTATAACCTTCACACTCTGGCTTTCACCTTATCATTCTGTTAATGGCGGCACCTTTCTTCGAGGGTGTGAAGTGAGTGAGATTTACAATACAGGGAACATTCTCTACCTTGAAGGAAAAATCCATCCATCTTCAAGTTCTAGATACTCTAGATACTTCTTTGTGCCATTTGAAGATGAAGAAGATGAATTGAAAACTTTATATTGTCACTGAAAATACTTTACCCTGATCTAACAAACAGAATATACGTTAGTTTAATGAGTTTCAAATATAATTTTTTAATGATTTTTAATTGAAATTTGTATGATTTTTTTTTATTTTAGTTTGCTTTGCTGACTCTGTGGAAGTTTTTTTTTTAACTATTGAAAACCATTTTATTCTCCCAGGCTTTTATGTTATGATTTTATTGTGCTTCTTATTCCATATTTGTTATTCCATATTTTGTAATGTTTTATTGTGATTTATGATGTTTAGCGCTGTGCAACTTTTGTGTCTTTGAAAGGTGCTTTGTAAATAACCTTTACTTATTTACTTAGTAAAATAACAGAATTTGGTAATACAATAATATTTTATCCATCTGTTAACATCATCAGTTACTCAGTACTTAAGCAGCCTTTTTTACTCTTACTTGAGTAATTTTTTAGGATTACTACTACTTACTTTTACTTGAGTAAAACTATAGTAAAGTAGTGCTACTCTTAAGTGCAGTTCTTGGCTACTCTACCCACCTCTGGTACTCTCAATGAAAAAAAATGTATTTAATTTATGAATGTGTTTTTGAGTTGTGTTGCTTCACCTGGGGAGGGATGTACAGTAAAACACTTTGATCCGTTTTTTAAATTTAACTTTAAGATGTTTTTTCATTACTCTCTTTTTATTTGAGGATGTGTTGCCATCAAAGCGTACCATGAGCAGTACTGACAAGAAACTGGTGTGTTCAATAAGCCTCACTGGGAAACACCCCAATGGCTTTAGGGACGGGAGATGGCTTGGTGTGTGTTTGAGTTTGGTTGTTAAAAATTGAATGTACATTTGTAAATAATGTTTGTTCCAGAGATTTAATCTGGTCAGTAGAGTATGTGCATGATAAAAGAGAATTTTGTCTTCACCACTTTTAATTAGCAATTAGGAATCCATGTCCCTTGGCTGTAAAAACCCCCAATTCTTTTGGAAAATGTATGAAAAAAATTAAGCTCAGCAACTTTAGATCCTGTCTGGGTTTTTTTCTTTTCTTTAGTGTTTTTTTTTCTGGCGCTCTGGCCATTCTTAATCCAAAAGGTTGTTGACCTCAGATCTTAAATAATATTTAAAGAAGAATTAGGTTATAAAATATAGTGTATCCCATACAGCACTGTTCCATCATCCAATAGAGAGTTGTGGCACAATGGCAAACCTACAAAAAACATGGCTGTCCCCCAAAAATGACAGGGCATAAAGAACATTGTTCAGAGAAGACCCAGAGAGGCCCGTCTTAAATCTGGAGGAGCCAGAGAGCTCATTAACTTCTTTGATGCATGGGGTGGAAAAAATTGTCTTACCTTGAATGTGAACAAAACAAAGGAGAAGATTGTAGATTTCAAAATTAACAGGGTAAAGTTAAACACAGTTTGCATCATGGGAGAAGAAGTGGAAGTGGTTGAGGAATATTAATACCTCGACGTTTACCTGAACAATAGACTGGATTGGAGACTCTACAGTGAAGCCGTCTACAAGAAGGGACAGAGCAGACTGTTCTTGAAGAAGCTTAGGTCCTTCAATGTCTCTAAATATATAAGTCTGTTGTGGAGAGTGTAATCTCTTCTGCCATCATCTGTTGGGGTAACAGCTTTAAACCTAGTTTATGCTTCTCCGTCTGTGGAGGTGCGAAGACACGTAGCACCTTTATCTTTTTAACACAAGGGCTCTCCAACAGGCACGCAACGACAGACGGAGTAGAGCAATTTTGAACTATCCGTCCAATACAACGGAGAGCGCACTTCTGTGATTGGTTAGCCCAACATCAGCCCAAGATAATTTCACCAGAACTCGTTTACAAACTGAGGTAAAGAAACTGTCATCGACCAGAGACGTCACTGCAATGGTAGGCAGACCCGCCAGAAAAGGTCTGTGCCCCCTGCTGTCCTGGCAGAAAATTGCTTACGTGCTTATTCCATAAGTGTGCGTGCGAACTTGTGATGGAGAAGCATAAACTAGGCTTTAGAGCCATGGATTTCAAAACCTGATAAAGAAGGCTGGTTCTGTTCTGGGGATGACTGTTGAACCACTAGAGATAATGATGCAAAGAAGGATTCTTCATAAAATCAAAAACATTATGGACAACCCTGAGCATCCTCTTCATGAGATTATCATACATCTTCAGTCAGATGTTTCTTTAGTTTCGCTGTAACATAGAGTGCTACAGGAGATCATTCTTGCCCACACCCATCAGCATCTACAACTCGTTGAAGAATTGAAAAGTATGAGCTACAACAACGTTCAATTTCCCTATGGGATCAACAGTGTATTTTTGAATTTAATTGACTTGAATTGAATTGAACTTTTCATTGTGCACTCCACAAATGTGGTCTTAATGGAAGAGGGGAAATAAGAAGGGGTCACAGCAAACCTAAAATGTGCTCTGATCAACTTGAAACCAAAATTGAAGTATTTGATCTCTGCAAAAAGCTAAGTATGAAAACTAACATTGCACATGACATAACTGTGAACACAACATCCCCATCATGAAACATTGTGCTGGGGAATAGCATCACCCCTCCAGATGCAGCCACCACTGACAGAGAAACTGGTCAGGGTAGATGGGAAGATGGATAGAGCTAAATGTACGGCATGTACAGTAATGCTAAATACAATAAAAAAATACTTATGAGGTTTGTTAGTCAGAATAAAATTAGCTTTTGAAAATAACTTTTAAACATGTATTAAACATTTTTTGTCATTATAGCCATATTTCTGAATTACAAATATTTTTGGTTGTTCTGATGTAATACTCTAATCTTAGATGTCATGTTTTCATTAGCTGTAAGCAGAACATTTTCATAGTTAACATAACAGCTTTAAAGCATCAGTCTGTGTGTAATTAATCAATAAAACGTGTGAATTGTGTTACTGAAATAAATGAAGTTTTCAATAAAACTCAAATTTGGATAATAGGATATGATATGTATTACTTATGCATGACCATTCAAAACAGTCTGAACCAATGTTGAGATTCAACTTCTACCAGGACAGCAACCTCTATAGTTATAATGGAACAGTTTATTTCAAAGCATGCTAATGTGTTAGAGTGGTATAGACAACGCCCAGATCTAAATCTTACTGTGCCAAGATTAGGAATCTGATGTTCAGCCACACTGTCCCTACCTGAAGCTAATTCAGTCTTTAGATGCACAAAGCTTGTCAAGACATAGGCTACTTATCAGGATTTTTTTCTTGTAAAACATTTTTGAGGCTTGGTATCATTTTCCTTCTACCAAATATTTGATGCTATTTTATTTTGGTCTGTAAGATAAAATTACCATTAAAATAATATATGTTTGTGGTTGTAACAAGACAGAATGTGAAAATTTCATTGGGTGTAAATACTTTTCCAAAGCACTGAATCAAGAGCATGTAAAGATTATATTTTCTTCATTGGCTGTAGCTAAACCACCCTGGGGTTCACCTTGTATGTGGCTTGATAACTACAAAACATGATTTTGGATTGGTTAACCATTTACTATTTTGGGTTTAACAGAAGGTTGTTAATAAAATTGGGATGCAGGTTTGCAGTGAACGTAGCTGATACACCACAAATTATCTTGCAGAAACTTCTGGTCCAAGTAGATCAGAGGCTGCAGAAAGAGGACTTGTGGTATGATGAGTTATGCACAGGAATGGCTTTGATGATTTCTTAGTTTTTTAACATTTCAACAGATCAGTGTAGGGAGGGTGCCTGATAGTACAGCGGGTGCACAGGTCTTCTGAGGGCATACTTTCTACTTTATAATCCTTCTTAATAAAGCTGTGACAGTTGGGAAAACCTTTTATCCAGATCTTCTAAATGCAGCCAGTTGAGACAGCTGTTTGTTTCTTCTGAAAATTACTAAAATAAAATCATTAAAACACAGGAAGATAAAAGCAGAAGCTAAGAAGCCTTGTTTAAAGCCTGAACATAAGTTACATTTTACTTTGTGAAAATGAAACCCAGCCAGTGACTCAAAATGTTTAAACTGCTATTGGGTGTGCCATTGAACCCAATGTGAGAGAGCAATCCAAGTCACTAAGAATGTCTGGGTTTCCAGTTAGCAGCCAGTCTGTGTGGGATGAACTTACTCTGACTGGCTGTCAGCTTGACCAGAGTGTCTAACTGTAACTGTAAGTAATCGCAGCTCTGCTTTGTGTCTCAGTGTCCCATTAATAGAAGCTTAGTCACAGCCTGAAGCATCGCCTTCAGCTGTAAATGAGATAACGAAAGTGGAGAACAGCAGCTGCATACAAATAGAGAACAGTGAAAGGACAGTCTCTATTTACATGTCCTGGTGTTTGCACTAAATTATGTATTAATTCATGGTAAAAACTTGTGATATGAAATATTGATGTATTACATAACAGAAACATCTCCATTACTTTTATGCCAACATTATTTTTATTTGCTCTATATTAGAATAATAGAGGAAAGAATAATATAGAATATTTCATTTACGGCTCTGTCAGTTCAATTTGCATGTGTACCGAACGAATACAGCTGTCTTCTACCTGAACACATGCAGAATGTTTATGTGCAGAACTTTGCGCAGTGCAACGTTCTGCAACGCAACTTTAAAAAGTGACAGTAAAACAAAACTGGAAGGACTCCCAGCTACCACTAATCTCTGCTATTTGGGAACATTAATGGTTTCTCATGCAGCTGCAATAGAAAAAGAAAGATGGACTGAAACAGAACGTTGTCAGTGAATCCATCGTTCAACAGCAATAAGGTACATAACACTTTCTGCACTGAACTGAATGACTCACCTGAAACAATGTCAAGCTGAATGTAAACTTCACTGATACAAGATAAAAACCAGCTGACGTCCACATGGCTATTAGTAGCATCCAATCAGCCCAAACTCCTAATTTTGTATATAACAGAAGTCGGCAGAATCCCTGTTGATGAGGAGGGATTTTTTTTCCAACAGTTGCCCATGCTGCATTCAAGTACAGCTGGGACACTATGTTGTCAAAATATCAAAGCAACTCCAAAGTGATTTAAGCATGTTTTATTCTCAAATATGTGCAAAGTATCTAAACATTAATACAGACTATTTTCCAGTGGTTATATTGTTTTCTACTCTGGCTATGCCGGCTTATGCTATTTTTTTAATCCTATGAAATCTCCAATTACTTCTATACTTTAAACTTTTTTTAGATATGAAACATAATAAAATCAAAATAATTTAAGGAATTAAAATGATTATTCTAAGTGATTAAAAACAGGAATTTTTTTCTCTGCAAGAGTCGTTCTTCTGACAAGAAAAAAAGAAAGATTATTTTTTGCATTGCTGCATCAAATTTAAAATAGGAAGGAAACTAAAGGGAGTTACTGGAATATTCGCTAACATAAGACAAAATGGAAAGAAGGATGAAAGATAAAACAAAGAGAGACAGATCAGGAGGGAGTAGACAGGAAGAAAAGGAAACAAGGAAAGGAAGATGGGAATATTTTAGGATGTTATCTTGATTGGTCAGGTGTGGTTGAATTTAACTGATGAAAGAAAGGGATGAACTTTATTTTAGGGAAATTAATGTGGCATTAGTTTAAAGTTCAAAGTACACGGGGGTGTAACTGTGCTGCTGCTGCTGTTCATAGGAAAATTCATGGTAACTCTTTTTTTTCAAAGGTCATTAAACAATTTTGTTCCACAGGAATAACACAGAAAAGTTATCAGAAGAAAGACAATAACTAACTAACAAAATAACTAACAATTCTCTCAGACTGTCTCTTTATTGCTGCACACATATCAAATGATCATTTGATAGTATTTGTATGAACAAATATATTTTAAATATTTATGAGTAAGTATCTCAAATCTGAACACTACTTGGATAAAATTAGCCAAATCATCTTCTTTACTTAGCAATCAAGACCTTGTCAGGGACCTGTAGAGGGTTCAGCAATTATCTACATAGATGTGGCTTTTGAATTCAACTCAGGTGTGTTGGAGCAGGAATGCATGTAAACGTTGCAGGACAGTAGCTCTTGAGGACTGGAGTTGGAGACCCCAGGCCTAGCAGATTTAGCCGATGTTTTTACTTTACCAACATGTTTCTTATTTAGTGAAGTGATACGAATGTTGCAATGTGACCCAGTTAGAGAGGTAGATGTTAGGTTGATGGCAAGGAGGCATTCCAACCTTGAAGACTTGAATCTCAACACCAAAGATAAATTGGCAAAATACCAGTGGAAAGATGCAACAACCAGGTTAGGAACTATCAGAAGACTGCTGTAATGTCCATGAAGTTTTTCCCCTTTCCTCAGTTACACATTTCTTTTAATCGGAGTATGCTATTTTTAAAAGCTGCACAGTATTTTCTTATACTATAAACTTGCCTTATTAAAATACTCTGAGTTATTCTTAGGTTGCTTATACACTAACACAACTAAGATTATACAGGGTATATCCCACCTAACATTATACCTGTCCACACACACACAAAGCATCATTTACAACCCCTTCCTCCCCTCTGCCCCCTGGCGGAACCCTGACCTAGTAGGCATGCGCAAAAAAAAGGCAGACCCACATATATGATGTCACAGTCACCTCTGACCTGGAAGTACATCCTCCCTACAGTTACCCGGTGGATGTAAACATTGAAGAAGAAGCAACAAGCTCATTTCTGATCTGCGACTTGTTGGGCAAAGTCACCGAAAATGGCTGTTCACAAGAAGAGAGATTTCTTTGTTTACCTCTAAGTGGTCACCGGTTGTTATTAAGCTGGGTGTGGCGTGTGTTTTCTGACGTCACTTCCTTATCGAACTCAGTTCTTAAACACCTAACGAATCCACACCATTCCAAGAAATAGACGGCTCACTTACCGGTGTAAAAACCATCCAGGGAGGGGAACCTTAGGCTAGTGTGGCGGAGACAGGGTATTGACTAAATATTTTTTTAAGCACTTAAATGGCCTAATGTAGACAGGGCCTTGCTTCTGTTTTTTTCATTTGTATTTTTGTATAAATCTTCATACTTAGACTTGCCTGTCACTTTGCTGGTTGTAAATCTGAAATTCCCCACAGAGGGAAAATACAGGTTATTTCTATTCTACTCTAAATATCTTTTGAATGCCATTTTGTCATGGGTTTGTGTTTTTTTCGTTTGTTTATTTTTGGATAATTTCTGAGTTCTTCTTAGTAAGGTTTTGCCAAATTTAGATCTTAATTATTTTCCAAGGACTTGCCATCTCACATTAAACACGTGCGCGAAGTACTTAGACTCCTTCAAAACAGTCTCTTTGTGAAGGCTGAGAAGTGCAAGTTTCACCAATCCAGCGTTTCCTTCTTGGGTCTTGTGATTTCCCCAGGGAAAGTGAGCATGGACCCTTCTAAGGTTGCTGCTGTCCTGGATTGGCCCGAACCCTCCAATGTGAAGGACCTTCAACGGTTCCTTGGGTTCGCCAAATTTTATCGCCGCTTTATTCGGAATTATAGGGCTGTGGCGGCTCCCCTCCACTGCCTTACCTCCGCCAAGTCACAGTTCTTTTGGACTACTGAAGCCAAGGAGGCTTTTCAAAGGTTAAAGAACCTGTTCACCTCTGCACCAATTTTACGTTTTCCAGATCCTGACAGCCCCTTTGTGGTGGAAGTGGATGCATCTGATTCAGGGGTAGGAGCCGTTCTGTCTCAATGGTTTGAGGAAAACAAAGTTGCACCCATGTGCATTCTTCTCCAGACGCCTCTCTGCTTCCGAAAGGAACTATGATGTGGGAGACGGGGAAGGCCATCAAGCTTGCTCTGGAACAATGGAGACACTGGCTGGAGGGGTCACCACAACCTTTTATTGTTTGGACAGACCATAAGAATCTGGAGTACCTTAAGACCGCTAAGCGGCTGAACCCCCGCCAAGCCAGGTGGGCCCTCTTCTTCAGTAGATTCAATTTATCCTTGTCTTACAGGCCAGGGAGCAAGAACATTAAGCCGGATGCTCTGTCCAGGATGCACCAGTTATCTGTCCGGTCTAATGCTCCTGAGGAACAAGAGTTAATCCTTCCCTCCAAGACCAGGTTAGCCCTCACTACAATTAAAGAGCTCATCGTAACCAACCACCTCCTGAAGATTGTCCCAGAGATCTCCTTTTTGTTCCAGATTATCTGGTCTCCAAAGTTCTACAGTTTTGCCATTGCTCTAAGCTATTTTGTCACCCTGGCATTTCAAAGACCCTGTCTGTGGTCCAGTCAAGCTTCTGGTGGCCCACTCTGAGAAAGGATACATGGGAGTTTGTGAGTACATGCACTACCTGTGCCAGAGTCAAAGTCCCTCGACATGCCCCGGCGGGTCTCCTCAGACCGCTTCCCATCCCGCATCGTCCCTGGTCTCACATCTCGATGGATTTCGTCACCGGACTTCCCCCATCTCAAGGTAACTCTGTCCTCCTTACCGTAGTTGATAGATTCTCAAAGATGACTCACCTTATTCCCCTTCCCAAGTTACCAACAGCATCTGAGCTTGCTGGAGTTATGGCTCGGGAGGTATTTCGTCTCCACGGCATACCTTGTGACATTGTGTCAGACAGAGGGCCACAGTTTGTCTCACGGTTCTGGGGAGAGTTTTGCTTTCTGCTGGGAATAAAGGTCAGCCTGCCATCAGGCTTCCATCCCCAGACGGACGGCCAGACTGAGAGAATGAATCAGGAGGTGGAGGTCAAGCTACGCATCCTCAGTATGGACATGCCCAATAAGTGGTCCCAGAACCTGTCTTGGGTGGAGTTTGCCATTAACGGATTGCCATCCAGCACAACCGGGTTGTCCCCTTTCTATGTAGTTTTTGGATATCAACCACCAATTTTCTCCCTTCAAGAAGGAGCTGCTCAAGTTCCTGCAGCCCATGTATCAGCTCGTCATTGCCTAAGGGTTTGGAGAAAGGCCAGAGCTGCCCTCTGTAAAACATCTGCAGTTTACTCTCGCAATGCTAATCGCCATCGTTCTCTGGCCCTAGGTATTTGGTGGGACAGAGAGTTTGGCTCTCCACCAAGGACCTTCCAATCAAGGTGCCAAATCGGAATCTGACACCCCGTTTTATCGGGCCTTTCCCAATCACAAAGATCGTCAACCCAGTTGCAGTCCGCCTAGGGCTATCTTCATCTCCGAGTTCACCCCTTTTTTTGTGTCTCCAAACTCAAACCTGTTCTGTCCTTTTAGTTGTGCCCTCCTTCCAGACCCCCGCCTCCCGCCCTGCTTGTGGATGGGGCTCCGGCTTTTGCGATTTGTCGCCTTCTGCGTTGGGGACGTGGCGTCCAATACCTGGTGGACTGGAAGGGGTATGGTCCAGAGGAGAGGTCCTGGGTCCCCTCCCGTCACGTTTTGGATAAGGATCTCGTTCGAGATTTTCATCGTCGTCACCCGGACCAGCCTAGGGGGTCGTCGAGAGCCGCCCCATGAGGTGGGGGTACTGTCATGGTTTTGCACTGCTTGTCAGGTCTCCTGCTCTCTCCCCCTGCAGCAGTGGCTGATTTCTGATTGCTAACACCTGCTCCACTCTCCTTAAGCACTTGGCTGCTGCCTGCTCAGTGCGGGATCATCTGTTGCCTCTGTCACAGCCTTCAAGCCCTTGCTCTGTCTTTCCCTTCCAGTCTTGTTGCCTGAACCCTGCCTGTTGCTGATCTCTGTCTGATCCTCCTAGTAAGTGCTAAAGTGTTTTGGATCTGGACCTTTTTTTTTTTGCCTTGGATTAAAGACCTCAAACCCCTTGGAAATCGGACCTCCCCGTGTATGACCCGGACTGCTTTTGGACTCTCCCTTTCGTATTAAAGTCTGCACCTTCCTGTCAGCCAAGGACCCTCTAGGTCTCTGACCTCACTTTTGGTCCCTTCTGGGGACTCAACAAAGTGGATTTCCTCTGCTTTGGGTAATTACTCTATCACCAGTCTTTACCCCTGAGTCTGACATATTGCTAACCAATCTCTGCCTTCCAGACCAACCGCCTGTGCTGTTACCCCATTGGACCTTGGCCACCTACATCTTCACCCCAGCCTGAATAAACTCTTGTGAACTGTTACCTGTGTTTTGGCTGAGTTTTGGGTTCTGGCCTTGACCAAGTGATTTACTGATCATTACAGCAGTACCTGTTAGGTAATTTAGTTTTCCTCCTTTTTTAAAAAATATTTTCTGTTTCTGACAGCAAGCTGGAATACATTAGCCAGAAAGGTAACATTTTCTTCTTAAATAGAAGACGATTTGACTGATTCTGAAATGACAGATAATGATGGCTGTAAAACACATTCAGAACAGTGGATTGGGCGACAGGTAAATGATGAGTCAAGGTTTATTGATGTGTGTCATGGTATGAATTGAGCTGATCTGAAAATTGGAAAAGAGCTGTTTTGTTAGCAAAGTTCCAGTTCTTAAAGCTGCTACACTGTATACCGAATCTGCAAAACAAGCTAGCTCAAAACATTTTTTTTCGTGCCTCTTAATAACTTTCTGACATAGTAAAGCTATAAATATTTTGTGGAGATAAAACAAAGAACAAAAATAACTACGTGGTTCTGTTGCAATTGTCTAAAAACCTCAGCCAATACCATGGCTCAGTCCGAAACCAACAATTGGAGAATCCGGTTGCCTGTCTCCTGGACAAGCGCACTTCCACATTTACGTGGCTCCTCCATACACGCTACCACATTTTGCAACAGAACACCACTGGTGTGAGAGGTACTTCAATTTTAGGACAAACTACCAGAGTCCCAAGAAAACACAATTTGAAGTCGTGGAAAGCAAGACTGGTAACCAAACTACAACTGGTGTTTTGCGCTTAAAAAAAAAAAAAAAATTATTTTATTTTTTTTGCGCTCTTGTTTACTGTGGCAATGTGGATTTCCAAATCAGGGCTGTGTGGCATAGGGATGATAGCCAACGGAGGGGTGAGAATGCTGTGACTGTTTGTTGTTGAAAAGCTAGCTTGTTTTGCAGATTCGGTATAGCAGCTTTAATAATTTAAAATGTTTGAACAAAATAAATGTATTTCTACCTTGAGTGCTGTGTCAGTAGGAGGGTCGTTATGACGATAAACAGCAGAATAATGAAAACTGTATGAGGCAAAATTTTATTGCTGGGGTGTGTCTTTAGGCACCTTTTAGCTCAGCCTACAAATTCTCTGTATGATTGTGATCAAGGCTTTGCAATGGCCTCTCCAAAACCTTGACTTTGTTGTTTGTAAGCAACTTTCCAACTAATTTGGTGGTTAACCTTTTAGTTGTCTGTTTTAGAGATGTTTTCACACCAGGCTTTTACTTTGAGACTTACTTTTTGAGATTCTACGAATTATTCATACTATGCTCTGTACTTATGATGCCATTTCTTTTGAGTTCAACAGTCCCTCCTGCAGCAAAACACCTCCCACAACATTGTGGTGCCACCCTCATTGTCCACGGTCGGGATGATTTTGATATGCACATTCAGTACCAAAACACAATGTCTGGGCCACAGAACCAATTTCCTTCATGAACAGATTGATGACTGGACAGTGGCTCAGTCCTAACACCCGCCCTCCTTAGCTGCTGTTGCTAACTCGGACAAGCCATCACAGCATCACAACATCAAGAGTGTTCAGTGTCGAAATAATTTCTCAAGAGGCTCTTGACAACTTTCAGAGCCAACAACGATTAATATATTCAAGGAGCCTTTAGAAAGGTTGGCATTATCCCATGGAGGGCTATTTACAAAATTTCCAACTGGAATTAGCCTATTTGAAAAGAAACTGAAGTTTGGGGCATCGGATGGCATAGTGGTTAGTGCAGGTGTCCCATGTACAGAGGCCTCAGTCCTCGACGCGGTCGTCCCCGGTTTGAGTCAGCCCCAGTTGACCTTTACCGCACTTCATCTCCCCCTTCTATGTACTATCTACCTTGAAATAAAGGTCACTGTGGCCACAAAACTTAAAAAGTAGCAGAAGAGGTAATAGCCTGCTAGGAGCTTAACAAAGCTTATCAACGCTAGGCTTTGTGATTGATATTAATGTATATGACATGATTGCTAAGATTATTGGTAAGATTATTTTCCTACCCAGAATGTCTACAAACTTAGAAATTCCTGTTTATAGTTGTCATGCTGAGTTGACTATGTAGTATGCTACATAGCTTTATCCAATGGAGACATTTGTCCATGTTTGTTTTGGTTTGGGAAAAAAAAAAATTCTCTCTTAAAAAAGCAAAACCCAGAAAACCACAAAAGTATTGCAGGGCCTAATGCTTCTCAACGGAGCAAGACGGCTACAATGTCCAAGTCTGTTAATTTGCGGAAAGTTGAATGCTATTAGTTAATTTGCGTTCGAGGGGCAGAACTGAGCGGGACTGGTCAATTGTTAGAACATCTTATTCAATTGTTAGAACAGAGTTATCTAGATATTGCACCCATAGATGTACCATACTTATGAGATCCACAGTTCCCTTCCAGATATCTTTTCTGATTTATTTTTGATTTTCCTCAAATGTCACACATATTAGCAGTATATTTGAGTTGTTGCCTTCAAAATACATCCACAGGTGTGCCTCCAAATAATTTAAATATGAATGAACCCATTATTAACTTACAGAGCCATGACATTATCTCTTGGGCTTTCCCAGATATCTTTAAAGCATAATGATTTTAGTATATGTAAACTTATGAATTTGCAGAAAGGAATAAAACAAATTCTAAACTGTTCTTTCTGACATAATTTTGTTATTTGGTAAATTTTTGGTAAACTTTGGATTATTTATTTTTTGTCAGACAGTGAGCTAATAAGCTTATGCAAATATCTGTTTCCTAACTTTGTTCATCCCTTCTAAATAGGGAATGCCTTGGGATCTCAAAGTTAAAGAGAAAGGCATATCAAGGTGTCCCTCCTGACCTACTGACACCATGACCTGACCTTGAATAAGTCAACAAGACAATGGATGCATGGATTTAAGGGCATCAAATATAATTGGCAATGATTTACAAATTATTGAACTTATCCATCCATTATTGAACTCTGAGCTCCTATGTTTGATTAACTGTTACAATCATCAGGGTACGATGCAAGGTATGCCAGAGATGTCTGCTCATGGGAGGTGTTAAGAGGAGCTGACGGGAGGAGAATCAAGGGGAAAGGTTGGGCCCTGATTATATTTCTGCTCCCTTCCACCCCATCTGCCAGTGTGTCACAATGTTCCAGTTGCTTTATGTGCTGCCTGCATCATACTGGAGACAAATCTGGCTGAGAATGCCATTGTGTCTTTGGTGCAGCTCTTTTATTTTCCATACACACATTCTTCTGAGCCATACGTAAACTACCATTTGCTGCTGTCAATAAAAAGTATTCTAGAGACATGCTGGCAGTCACATGCACAGAGCATTACTACATATCAGTGGCTTAGGTTTGACGTTGTCCACAGACAGGCTTCATGTTGATCAGACTTTTTCATTAGATTGATTAAGAGTTTAAAATGTAGTAGCCTATAAATGTAGTATAACTATCTTCCAAATATCTTTTATTTATTAAGGTCCTACTCAAATAAACTCATACAACAAATACATACAGTTGAAACCAAATTGACATTTGCGGGCAGAGCGCAAAAAGTCTGTGCAAGGCAACAGTGTGTAACTGACTTAGTTACAGCAGTTGTCAGGAGGAATGGTCCAAATTTCCTGCAGACTATTTTGTCCCAAGCTTGTGGAAGGATAGCCAAAATAATTTATCCAAGTTGTCAGGTTTATAAAAGAATTTTACCAAACACTAAAGATTGATATGTATATTGCTGAGTTTGTAGAAAAGTAAAAGAAATTCTCTAAAATATATTATGCATTTAGCAAAAGAAACTTGTTTTCATAACAACTGACCTTAAACCAGGTGTCGCTTTATTCGAATATTTTCAGTATTTGACATTTTTTTAAACGGTGACCGAAAAATCTATAGACCATCTGTCATTTTGACATATTGCAATTCACACCCCTGACCACTTGGTCCAGACAAGCAGACAATTTCAACTGTGCGCATATAGTTCAGGTAAATGAATCAATTAAAGAACGATTCACATGAGAGCATCTGACCATCAACTCAGACCAGGACACCGTACCCAAAGCATCCCGCTATTCGGGAGTTGACAGCACATTGAACAGTTACGGAGACTTTGGTGACTGCACCGGACACAAACCACTGGTGACAGATCACTGCAGCTTAACCACTGATGCAAAAAGAGCGGAATTTCCTCCCGCTGAAGCGATCAGAAAAGCCCTCGTTCAGAGAGTTTAGCCACATTCTGATCACTTCAAGTGGAAAAATGTTCCCTGATTTCAAAACTTTGGCTGAAGTGGCACTTGTAATTCCAATCTCCAGTGTGGCAACAGAGCGTGAATTAAGCCGCCCTACATTACACAAATGCGGGATCACAGTCCAGCTACAGCCAGATTGTTCAGGCCGCAGCAGGTGAAATGTTCATAACTAATACATGTTAGCCTATTAACATACTCGATGTGTGATGGCATGATGCGGATTCTCTGTTCACTTTTTTCGTATTTAATATTAATTCAAATTAAAGAAATTAAATACTACTGAAGGTGTCATTATTATCATTAAAAACATTGACAGGTAAAAATAGATTATGCCCGGATTATTTTGACCCGGTCAGTCAAAATGGCCGACAAGAAAAAATTCCTAAAACAGTAAAACTTTAGTTTGATTCAAAGCATGATGTCAGTAAGAAAAAAGTAGAATTTTCCTTCAGTTTATGTAAATACCTGGTTACAACAGTACATATAGTTGGCAAACTGAGATGTACAAAGAACCATGTCATAAACAAGCTTTCATACCAGTTTTGAAGTTGCTGTCCACAGGAGTTCTGTAACAGCAGTTTGAAATGTGAAACATTTGCTCCAGCTGTGATCAGGTGACGACTTAGTTCATGGACCACCAAAGATCCTCTCAGCTGATGTAGCTTAGTGTGTATCTGAAATGTGTTAGACAGAACCCATGTGGAGGTTTGCAGATTTTTCTCAATGATTTCCCACTTGGAGGGAAATGAATACAATACTTTTGTTTTGCTCAGATAAACAGAGCCGACTTTTCATTGGTCTTTGTTTTTTTAAGCAAATTCTCCCTTTATGGGCTAGCGCTGTATATGCAGGTGCTCTGTCTCACTCATTAGCAACTAATTTCAGTTTTGGAGCACAAAGAGTAGAGTAAATAAAATGTTTAGACTGTCAATTAGTCTAGAATATGGTTTGAATTTCTCATTCATGTCATGCACCATAAGGATCCAAGCATGAGAGATTTAATTTAATGTTGCAGATATCTATTCAATTCAATTCAGTTTATTTATATAGCGCCAATTCACAACAGATGTCATCTCAAGGCACTTAACAAGAAGTCATTTCAATACATTTATACAAACATTCCAATCAGTTAAACAGTTTCCTATTTAAGGAATCCCAGCAGATTGCGTCAGTCATTGGCGTGAGGTTGGGCCCCGTTGATGCAGACTTTCCAACCACAGCAATCCCCCGTCCAACAGGGCATTGCAGCCAAGCAGGATACCAGACCAGGTATATCTTCTATGGAGAGAAAAACACTGAGAGAAAACAAAGTTAACAGTCGAAATAACAGAATGTACTGTAATACAACTGGAGAGTCGTAGGAGAAAAGGAAGTAGCAGAGTGAAGAAAATTGTTAAGTCTGTCCTACAGCAGTCTAAGCCTATAGCAGCATAACTACAGAGATAGCTCAGGATGACCTTAGCCACTCTAACTATAAGCTTTATCAAAAAGGAAAGTTTTAAGCCTGGCCTTAAAAGTAAACAAGAGTGTCTGCCTCACGGACTAAAGCTGGGAGCTGGTTCCACAGGAGAGGAGGCTGATAACTAAAAGTTCTGCCTCCCATTCTACTTTTAGAAATCCTAGGAACTACAAGTAAACCTGCAGTCTGAGAGCGAAGGGCTCTGTTAGGAACATATGGAACAATTAGATCTCTGATGTATGATGGGGCTTGATTATTATGGGCAATGTATGTAAGAAGAAGGATCTTAAATTCTATTCTGGATTTAACAGGGAGCCAATGAAGGGAAGCTAAAACAGGAGAAATGTGATCTCTCTTTTTAATATTCATCAGAACTCTTGCTGCCGCATTTTGGATTCAACTGAAGGCTTTTAATGGCATTTTGTGGACTACCTGATAGTAAAGAATTACAGTAGTCCAGCCTTGAGGTAACAAATGCATGGACTAGTTTCTCAGCATCACTCCTGGACAGGATGTTTCTAATTTTAGCATTATTCCGGAGGTGAAAAAAAGAAATCCTAGAAACCTGTTCAATATGGGATTTAAATGTCAAGTCTCGGTCAAAAATAACGCCGAGGTTCTTTACGTTATTACTGGGGGCCAATTTAATGCCATCCAGATGAAGTGATTGACTAATCAGTTTCTGTTTAAGAACTTCTGGTCCAAAGACAGCAACTTTTGTTTTGTCAGAATTTAAAAACAAAAAGTTTAGGGTCATCAATATTTTTATGTCTTCCACACATGCCTGTAATCTATCTAACTGACTGGGTTCATCAGGATTTATGGATAAATATAGTTGTGTATCATCTGCATAGCTGTGGAAATTTATCCCATGCTGTCTAATGATTCTACCAATTGGGAGCATTTATATATGGTGAAAATAATTGGTCCAAGCACAGAACCCTGTGGAACTCCACAAGTAACCCTTGAGAGTGAAGAAGATTTATCATTTAGATGAACAAACTGGAATCTATCAGACAAATATGATTTAAACCAGCGTAGTGCTGTTCCTTTGATCCCTGCAACATGTTCAAGCCTTTCTCATATCTATATGTGACAATGTGCATGTGCAATCATGCGCTGTTTCACAGTCCTACTATCATCTTTCCTATCTACACCCTGAGCCAAACAAACCTACCAGATCCTCCATCTTTTTTCTTTTTTTGGAAAGTTATATTCCAGATTTTCTCCTTCCTCCAAAAAAAGGGCACTTGTACCCCTTGTGGTAACCTTCTGATCAAGTAAAGAGCGGCAACCCCTGCTTCCATACTGTTCTACTCATTTAAACAGAAAGTTGCACAGTAGGTACTTGTCCACACGTTGAGTTGTAAAATATACCAGAGATGTCCACTAAAAAGTACAGCATTTTGATTTTTTTCTTTCTTTTTAAGGTGGTCATCAGAGATAGCCCATCTATAACTGTATTATACATTTGACGTTAAAGATTTACACAAGTCGAGAAAAGTATTTTGGAGGCCTTTCTAGGCACCAGCAGATTCCAACTTCATCAGTTCAAACGGTTTTATGTAATTACAAATTCTTTAGATGTTCTTTTGAAATTCTTTAGATAAAATGTCACCATTGTAAAAGAAAAATGGAAGAAGAGCTAAACTGTCGCCCTCAAATAAAGAGAATTGGCTTTGGATTTTTAAAAAGAACAAGACAGAACAAAGACAAATCCCTCCTATTAACTGGAAACTGCTAAAGAACTACTGTCACCATCTACAGGGAAGTTTTACCTTGTCACAGATTGAGCGGGTACCAACGAAAAAGGAAGCTCCTCTACAAAATTAACACTTTTAAGTTCGACTGAGATGTGCAGCTGCCCACATGAACAAGCCGAGTATTTTCTAAAGAAAGGCGTTATGGTGAAAACAAAGGTAGCGATGTTTGGTGAGTTGATACTTTGAACTTAAGAACACTCAGTTGTTAAGCATGGTGGTGGTAGCATAATGCTGTGAGGCCATTTTGGAGCCAAAGGCTCTTGCATGTTGCACAAAAGCAAGGGAATACTACAGAAAGATAACCTGACTTCACCTCAAATCAGCTAGGCAGTTTAGAGCTAGTCATAACTGGTTTTTAAAACAGGACAAAGGTCACAAACCTGTATCAAAACTGGCTGTGGACTGGATATAGCAGGCTTACATTAAGCATCTGAAACAGTTTCTGAGCTCTGAGCTCAGCCCTGTTAAATATTTGTGGGATATGCCTAACAGGTGGAATAGTGCCAGGAATACACACAATTCAAATGAACTCAAACAGATTTTATTAGACCAGTGGTCAAATATCCCTGCATTATGCCACAATCATGTTGATGTCCGCAAAAAGTGCATGTTCAAGGGGCATCTTACAAAGATACTTTTTAACCGAGGATTAGTATGGCTATATCCACATATTTTAGCTTGCAAGTATGGTTCAGCCCTGTTTGGATTAAAGAAAATCCCTAAGAAAATCTGTCTACCAAGATGTGGTTGTTAAATAATTTGCAATCAAATGGGGTTTATCCAATCCCTGCTGGACAAAGTGTAAATAAATAATTAAAAACTCAAAATTAATATCATCCATGCTCATGATGATTAGAAGTAAACTTCGAACCACAGCTGTACATCTTGCCCTGTCTTTGACTAAATTTATTCAACACCCTTATAATGAGAATGGTTTGGATTTACATTATGTAGGGGTGGCTGTAGTTCAGTGGTAGAGTTGTCGGCCTGCAACCCAGAAATCATGGGTTTCATTCCAGCTTCCACCTGCTACATGTCGCTGTGTCCTTGGGCAAGACACTTCACCTACCGCCTACTGGTGTTGGTGTTGGCCAGAGGGGCCGATGGTGCAATATGGCAGCCTCGCTTCTGTCAGTCTGCCCCAGGGCAGCTGTGGCTATAATCATAGCTTGCCTCCACCAGTATGTGAATGTGAGAGTGAATGAATAATGGAGTTGTAAAGTGCTTTGAGGGTCTCGAAAAGCACTATATAAATGAAAGCCATTATTATCTAAAACATATATTTGAAACTGAACTGTTAGAATCAAGGCTGCACAGTGGAGCAGTTGGTAGCACTGTTGTCTTGCAGCAAGAAGATCCTGGGTTTGAATCCCAGCCTGGGGTCTTTTGCATGACGTTTTCATGTTCTCTGTGTGCATGCGTGGGTACTCTCTGGGTACTTCAGCATCCTCCTACAGTCCAAAAACATGAGGTTAATCTGGCTCTCTAAGGTTTTCTTAGGTATGAGAGTGTGTGTGCATAGTTGTTTGTCCTGTGTGTCTCTACATTACCCTGTAATGGACTGGCAACCTGTCTAGAGTGTATGAAATGTGTTCATGCTCTCTTGCTTTATTGATCTTTCTCTTGCTTTATTGTGTATCATGTGTTATTGTGCATCATGTGTAATGTGTGTTTTATGCTAATTTGCTACTTTTACTTTTAATTTCCAATGTTATATTCCGTGTTTTTTTGTTTTGTTTTTGTTTTTAAATCACCAAATCATGTAAAGGACCTTGAATTATCCTGTTGTTGAAAGTGTGCAATACAAATAAAATGCCTTGCCTTGGCTTGCCTTACCCTTCCTCTTGCCCGATGACAGATTGAGATGAGCAGTTTTGCTTCAATTTTTCCACATACCAGTATTTCTTGATATCACCTATTTTGAGAAGCGCACCCGTTCCTCTAACGGAGATACAATATCACAATATACTGCCTCCAGCCCATACTTCACAGATGGGATGCTTCCCTTAGGCAATCATTTCAGTTTTAGTGTCATCCAACCACAGGAGAGGTGTCCAGAATGTAATGTTTTTTTTGTGTCTCTGTGCGTTTGCAAACTGCATTCTGGCTTGTATGTTGCTTATCTTAGTGTACGTAAAATTCTAACCAAAAACTGTCTGTTTCTTTTATTCCGGCATTTAGCAATCTAATTAACAATCATGGTTGCAGGAAGAGTACAAAGTGAGAATTCAGCAATGTAGCAGAGAGGGCTGCATCTCTAAAGGCTATGAAGACATCTTGTTTCCATACCAACCATTATTTGACTCATATATTCAGCCTCTCCTCATACTATTTTAAAGCAATAAAATAGGAGAAAGTAAAATCAAAGTGGCTGAATTTTGTTGTTAAATTACTGGTGTTACCTCTATTTCTTTGGGCTGCATTTAGTTTATGTGTTTTTCTTCCTGTGTCCGGAGAGACCTGACGGGAACTCACACCAGTCAAATCCAGCATTGCTCTGACTGAGATCATCCTCGCGCTGTACAAGTCCCCGTCCGCTGACGTCACACGCACACACACACTGCTGTAACCCGACACACAGGTGAACCCAAAACAAAACTCCCAGTAATACAAAAAGGAATATTCTTGGTGGAATTCACAAGTATACAGTTAAACCTTCTACATTCACCCCCCTGAATTCCACCAAAATAATGACACCCCTGAATTCTATAATAGCACCAAAGATGCATTAATGTAAACATACTTGTACCCGGAACAAATAACGATGAGATCTCATCCCAAAGTTCAGTAAAAACCATCTGTAAATGGATCAAGAGGAAGAAGAAGGTTGATCAGGCCCTCATCCCCTCAGGAACATAAAGGTGCAGCCTACACCCTTAAATACCTCGTCCCCTGGTTGGGAAAACCTCACAGTACAGTTTCCCATTCGAGGATGAAAAAAAAAAACAGAAAGGTAGAACCCGTTTCCCAATTGAAAAGGAAAAAAAAACTTAATGGTGTGCACACTAGATCAAGCTTTCTGAGGCAAAGAGAGGCCCCACATAACAGGTCTCTGAACCATACTCTCAATAAGCCTATTGACGGACCTAACCACCCTCCCAGTCCTAGTTACAACCCTGCCTCGAACTCTGTTATTAACAGCAGCAGTCTGAGTTGCAACCAAGTCAGCAGGTGAGCAGGCTTGAGTGGGAGCTGAGTCAGTCAGACTTCGTATCAACGTCAGTAGGTGCACTTGACTGAACAGTGCCTGGGTCAGACAGAGTCGCTTCAGGCGAACTGGCCACGTCTTCATGAGCGTGAGTCACATCCTCAAGCTCTGGAATAGAAGCTTCTTCGGCTGCTGAAGCCTAAGCAGCTCGACCTGGGTCTGACTGAACCCATGAGGACGTCCGTGCCAAGGAAGACTCTCGCTCCAGATTGCTCAAGGTATCCGCATCTCCACAGACACTTGTGCTTTCAACTTCTGACAAGCTGAGCATAGACTGACTCTCCAGGGTGTCTTGGATAGGGAGGAAGCTCACGTCAAGCAAAAGGTTCCTTTGCACAACCTTGCTCTGGCCAGATGCATCGCTGATCTTGTAAATGTGAGTGTTGGGATTCCGCTCCACTACCGTGTACACAGCAGGCTCCCACTTGTCGGCCAACTTCTTTTTTCCCTTCTCTCCCTTGTTCGCGAGCAGCACTCGGGCTCCAACGTACAAGGAAACCCCTCTGACCTTTTTGTTGTACTGACGGGCCTGGTGTTCCTTCTCTTTGGTGGGCGATGTTGGCTGCCTCAGACAGGTATCATAGCAGGGTCTTCGAGTAGCTGCTGAAGTCTGCCACAGTGAGATCGTGCAGAGCAGACTGAAAGACAACATCAACTGGTAGTCTTGGGACGCGACCAAACATCAAGTGGAAGGGTGCATAGCCGGTTGTCTCGTGAGCAGTCGCGTTGTATGCAAACGTCAGTGTCTGGATCTGCCATGGCCATTCTTGCTTGGCTCTCAGAGGGAGGCACTGTATCATGTTGCCCAGTGTGCGGTTTAAGCGCTCTGTGCCCCCGTTGCCCATTGGGTGATATGCTGTGGTGTGAGACTTTGCCACCCCCGACAGCTGCACCAACTCAGACACCAGCTCACTCTCAAAACTAGGGCCCTGGTCAGAGTGGATGCGCTCAGGGAACCTGTAGACACAAAATACGCAGTCCCATAACTTCCTGGCGACTTGCTTGGCAGTCTGGTTCCTGCAAGGAAAGGCAAAGGCCATTTTCGTAAAATGGTCTGTCGCCACCAGCACATAAACAGAGTTCTTGTTCTTATCCTCCGCTGACCAAAAATGAATGCAGACCAGTTCCATGGCAGCCGAAGTTTTAATACTCTCCAAAGGAGCTCGTGCCGAGGGCTCCGGGGATTTTGCAAGTACACACCTCTCACAGCATCGCACATGCTCTCTCGTGTCTCTCTCCATACTGGGCCAGAAGAAGCGCTGTCTCGCCAGATGGTGCGTCCTCGCCTGTCCTTGATGCCCTGCCAGGTCATGAACTCCCTTCAAGGCATCTCCCCTCAAACTGGCTGGCAGTAACAACTGGAATCTTTTCATCCTACTCACAGGGTCCTTTGTCTCTCGGTACAGGACACCATCCCGAATAACTAGCCTCTCCCAGTGTTTCAGCAATGCCAACGAACTGGGATCCATAATGTGCCTTTCTCGTCTGGATGGGCGACGTCTGCGGACCACAAACGGCAGGACAGAAGATATAGTGGGATCCTGAAGCTGCTTATCTTCCAATTCACGCAAGGTGAGTGAGGGCAGGGTACACTGGCCTGCAGGTTGCAGCTGTTGGACGTGTTGGCCGAAACAAAGAGCCCTGTTTACTACACCACTCCTCCAGAAACTGTGAGAGGCTAGAGCAGCTTTGACTTCAGTTGCACTGTAGGATCCTGTGGTGTCATGGGGTGGCTCGGGCAGTTGAACTGCTTGGAGGTGTTGGACGCCCAGTCTGAATGCATGTTGCACCTCCTCAGCCTCCGCACCTTCAGCCTCCTGCACAAGGCTACCATATAGCTCTTGGATCAGACGCCTGCTGACTGAAGTGGTGAAGGGATCTCGACTGAGTGCATCTGGTACAACATTTTTGGGCCTGGGATGTATTTCAGGTCGAAGTTGTATGAAGACAGTTTGGCTACCCATCTCTGCTCATATGCATCGAGCTTGGGCTTTGTCATGATGTGGGTCAGCGGGTTGTTGTCTGTCCACACGGTAAAGTCATGCCCCTTTAACCAGTGACTGAACTTCTCAGAAAAACTCCACTTCAGTGCCATGAACTCAAGACGATGAGTGGGATATCTTTGCTGTGACTTGCTGAGGGTCTTACTAGCAAAGGCAATGGGGCGAGCCTTGTCCTCCCCTACTGGCAATTGTGACAACACAGCCCCAAGCCCGTCCAGGGATGCATCAACGGATAGGATTAATGGTCTGGAGAAGTCAGGATGGGCCAATACAGCACAGTTGAGCAGATCTGTCTTGAGCTTCTGGAAAGCCTTCTCACATTCAGGAGTCCAATCCGCGGCAGTCAGCTTCCTGTACGTGCCCGCACCTCCGCCACTCTGACCACTTCGGCCTCTCCTCTTCTGGCCTGCCGTCAGGGCAAACAGGGGCTTGGCAATGGCTGAGCAGCCAGGGATGAAAGACTGGTAGAAGAACATCATGCCAAAAAATGACTTTAGCCTCTTTACAGACGGGGTACAACCATCCTCCTCCATCAGAGCCTCCTTTGGCATCTTGCAGATGACATCAACTTTGGTGGGGTCCACCGAAACCCCATTTTGGTCGATGACGTGACCAAGGATCCTCACTGACCTCATCAGAAAGTGGCATTTCTTGGGGCTCAGCTTGAGGTTGTTGTCTCTGAGCTTACTGAAGACCACTTGGAGCCTGCTTAGTGCTTCCTCTTCAGTGGGCACAAAGACAAGTAGATCGTCCAAGTAGCAGAGCAGGCTGGCAAAGTTAAGGCTGCCAAAGATACTCAGCATCATACGCATGAACGATTCTGGGCTGTTACAAAGCCCCTGCGGCATCCTGTTGTACTCGTACAAACCGACAGGTGTTGTGAAGGCTGTGTACTTCTTGTGGTCTTCGCACATTGGAATGTTATAGAAGCCCGAATTCAGATCCATTGTACTGAAGACAGCATTACCTCCCAGTGCTGCGAGACAGTCGGCCTGATGAGGCAAGGGGTGAGCATCCTTTAAAGTCCGTGCATTCAGCCACCTGAAGTCTCTGCAGATTCTGAGCCCACCATCTTTCTTCAACACCATGAAGAGAGGGGATGCATACTCACTGATGGACTTGCGGATGATCACCCTCTCCTCCATGTCTGAGAGCACGCGTCGTAGCTGTTGGTAGTGTGCAGGTGGGACTCTCCTATACGGCATGCGAAATGGTCGATCGTCTGTCAGGCGAATGCTGTGCACAAACTCTCTTGCCTCCCCACAATCAAGTGAGTGTCTGGAGAAGATGTCTTCGTACTCTCCAACCAGTTCAACAAGACATTTCCGAAAGCTGGCTTGGCATGAGTCAATGTCCAAATTGCTCAAACCCAGGTTGAACCTCTTTGAGGTCAGCATCTGTAGCAGCTGGCCCAATAACACTCTCTGACTCCAAGCCCTCCATCCCACACAGACCTTGCTGAATGTTGAAATCCTCCACAGCAAGACATGGGAACACATCAGCGATGATGGCATTACGCCTCAATGTGATTGGCTTTGGCAAAAGATTTGTCATCTTCAAGGGCACCTACCTGTCTGCCCACATTGCCGTGATGACACGACCCACAAGGACTTCCCGTGGACTGGACCTGGAAGCACATGGCTCCACAATGACTGTGCTGCCTGGAGACATCGGCACCTTGCTGGACAGTCTGCCCCACACTAGGTGTTCGTGCTGTGGTTCCAGTGTGACAGCATGAGGCAGCCTCACAGGGCTGATCTTGTCTGGGACATCTTCACTCTTCCATCTTGTGGTGCAGGACAGCATATCAAGGAACTGGTCGCAGTCTGACGGAACTTTCTTGCCTCATGCTGATATGAGTCTCCAGTAGTTTTCATCGCTCTTCATGGTGCGTGCAAGGTGCTTGAGGACATTTGAACCAAAGATGAGCTTATCACGCTGGCCCGGCACAAGCAGAACAGGAACAGCGCACTTCACTCCATACACAGACAGCGTCACTCCATACACAGACAGCGCCAAGTCGTAAACACCTTTGGGACGTGTCTGTTTTCCCCCACAACCGACAAGCACAATTCTTTCGGCTGAAGCAGGTTCTTTAAGAAGGACTCCCGCTGCCTTGAGTAATGCTTCAGCCCTCTCACTCAAGCCATGGATCCTGAGTCGATCATGCCCTTCAGCACCACCTTGTCATTAACGACAACCTGGGCATAGAATAATTCACTGACAACTGGCACCTCTGAAAGACCCTTGAACCACGACCTGAAGACCATCTGGCACGGCTGAATAGGCATTAATGTAGAGTACCTCCAAGTCCTCGTCTCCAATGAGGGTTTCGTGTTGACCCCCCACACCGCCCCTCTTCAAGTGTGGGCTCACTAGTTTCCCGCTGACGGCATCAGCCTGGCCTACCCGCCTCCGTCCATACTTGTCACAGTCCTTCCAGTGACCAGGAGCAAAACACGCGAGGCACAGGTTTTCTCTCCTGTAATGTGCGAGCGTGGAATGGCTGACATCGTCACAGACTCCACAACTCCTCCTCTGAAAGGGCCTTGGAGCATACGATGGCTCTTGTGCAGGGGCTTGGACGTTCTGATGCACCACCAAGTGATCTAGAAGACTGATCAGTGCATTCATGCTATTCACACCAACCGTTGCGGCAGTGGGTGGAGGGACGTGACTGGGCTGGGGAGCTTGAAAGCATGCTGATGACTGTGCATGTTGTAGAAAAGACTGTGCATGGGAAGGCTGAGGCATTTGAACAGCTGGGGAATTGGGTACAAACCGTTCTACTGAAGGTGAAAGCTGTGATGTTGGCGTCTGAACTGACGCGTTAGCAAACGCAGTGGCCTGAGGTGGAATGAGCCCCAGGGAAAAGGGCAGCTGAACCTGGGGCTCTGCTGGCGCTGGTTGAGACAGCTCTGGCTCTCGTGACATGGCTGACTGGGTGTGAGTGACTATGTGTCTCTGTGGAACATGAGAACTGGTCAGAGTGTGTATCCTAAGTTCCCTCTGGTAGGCGTCAACGCGTTCTTGGACCTCGCTCGTGGTCCACTCCTCGGCCGCCTTGAAGCTGAGTCTGTTAGAGAGTATGGGGTCAGGGCAAAACTTGATGAACATCATGCATACCTCCCGTCCTGGATCCTCAACACCGGGCCTCTATCTCTGTGGGCACTCGTCAGCGACATCAATGGCGTTATTCAGCCTGATCCAGTAGTCCATCACCCCTTCATCAGGCTCGTAAAACTACTCATTAAAACTACTGCAAGATTCACTCGTCCTCATTGGCATTCTTACACGGTGATAAGTCAACAAATAATTGATAACAGCATCTTACAGCAACTTATAACACCAGGCCCTTGCAGTGGCCTGGTGTTATAGAAGTCAGCCATTGGCATGGATGAATAGGTCAACTCACTGAAGTGTTGCTTCAGCATGTCATAGACCAAGTCGGGGGTCGCGTCGTAGAGTAACCCGTACTACATCTCTAGCCTTCCCCCTTCGCTTAGCTAATACCTCATGTGGCTGCTGTTGTACTGGAACATTACTCTTATGAAAATATAAACTACGTACAATTGTAATCAAAACAAATACAGAAAAATCACAGATATTCTCAATTGAAAACACATTGTACATTTTCCCTCAGTCATACATTAATTCAAACATGCATATAAAAACACAGAATTAACTTCCCCTCGGTCATGCATTAATTCAAACATGCATATAAAAACACTGAATTAACTTCCCCTCGGTCATGCATGTAAAACCATTGTGTAAACTACACATATATATTCATTCATTCATCTCAAACAAATTTGCACATAAAGAAACCATACCTGCGGTCACAAACAATTTGGCAGTGAGTGTTGCGTGGCATCAGGTTAGCATCTAAAAAAAATAGCATCACGTCAATGCAATGTTAATGGGCTGCCGGACAGCTAGCTTAACACGTGCGGCAGCAACTACCGAACTGCAATTAACATATAAAAAACACAATATCGCGGCTCGTAGCTCATTAAAACTACTGCAAGATTCACTCGTCCTCACTGGCATTCTTACACGGTGATAAGTCAACAAATAATTGATAACAGCAACTTATATATCCGTTTTATTACCGGAGAGACCTGACGGGAACTCACCTCAGTCAAATCCAGCATTGCTCTGACTGAGATTATCCTTGTCCCCGTCCGCTGACGTCACACGCACACACACACTGCTGTAACCCAACAGGCAGGATGAACCCAAAACAAAACTCTCAGTAATACAAAAAGGAATATTCTTGGTGGAATTCACAAGTATACAGTTAAACCTGCTACATATACCCATTTATCTCTGCAGGATCACAGTACTGGTCGCTGTCTCCAGCATTGGGGTGGCAGGGTATGCCACAGACAGTTTGCCAGCACTGAAGATAATGCTCACGCACACTCACTCTTAATAGCAAGAGACCAGTTAACCAAACAAGCATGTTTTTGTGGAATGGGAGAAAGCCGGAGTGAAGAGAGAACCAACAGATAGTCTACACACGCACATGGAGAGCAAGCAAACTCCATACAGGAATCTACGTAGTATTATACTTAAACCTAAGGCTTTCTTGCTGCAAGCCATCAGAGCTAAGAAGTGCACTACCGTGCAACCATTCCTAGAGTTTTGTTAAACACACATTCATGTAATAAAACTACAACAAGAATTTTGAGTTTTAGTAGAGATCATTCAAAATCCGTCTTTAACTACAAAAAAATCAAGTTCCTGTACTTATATTTACTTGTCCACTTCTCCTTTTATTCACCTATGGAGTGCACTCTGTTTAAAAGCATCCAACAAACAGCCTTCAGAGTGATATTAATGCTGTTGTAAGAGAGAAAGGAGCACTTCCAGAAAACACTAGACAACTTTACCAGTTTACTGTCCATCAATACCCATCAGAACAAGACTCTAGTTCAATACTGCAACAAGAAGAAGAGTGCTACACTTTTGCTGTTATCTGCTGCCTTATACACATTGTTCTCCATTTGTATTTACCCCTCCTACTCTGTTGTTTTCCTTCTATCAGCGTTGTGCAATGTCTTTTTTGGATTATGCTATGTTCATCTCTACCTTTGTATCTCTCAGTTGTGCTTGCTAAATTAAATCGTGATGTCGTAAAGACAACACAAATGAAAGGTCAAACTAGAGTGTTCAGTATGCAATACTTGCTTTAGCCCTCTCCAAGTCCACTGCAACGATCATGAGGATGTAGAGGGGATTATTCTTAAATTTGAGTTTTGTTTTGTTACAAATGTGCTTCATGTTATCAAAATAGACGGGGGAAAAACTGGCAATGTTATTCTTTTCCTTTTATTTTGTTGTGTGTAAGAAACAGACAGAGCTTTTTACTGCCATTTAGTCTATCAAAAATATTGATAGACTATTAGGCTACACCTAATGTAGCCTAATGAGTGGTCTGTTTTACAGGACCGAAAGACTTTACATGGACTTTGGCCTTAATAGCTTGTGACACAATAAAAGTCTTCCAGTGTCCACATTAAGACTCGTTATGTTGAATGATTTACTTCACTTTATTATAGCTATGGCAAGTGAAATATTTGTTGTAAAAGCCAGAACTTCAAAGAAACCATGTCAATTCTGATTCT
Organism: Valencia hispanica; assembly: GCA_963556495.2. Classification (NCBI taxonomy): domain Eukaryota; kingdom Metazoa; phylum Chordata; class Actinopteri; order Cyprinodontiformes; family Valenciidae; genus Valencia; species Valencia hispanica. The sequence goes on along the minus strand of OY747708.1, from coordinate 7,555,101 downwards.
GAGAACCTTTAAAATTTTGGGATGTTTTTCTTTGTCTAATTACGATCGATTGAGATTTTTTTTTAAGGGTTAACACACACACACACGCACGCGCGCACACACACACACACACACACACACACACACAAAGAGAGTACACAAAAATCACAGTACGGTATGTATTTACGTAAAAAAAATTCCCCATAGTTTGATATGTTTTTGGTACACTTTGATCAAGAAAAATAAAGGCAAATGTGCATATGACTTCACTCTTTTTTTACGTGGATCAGCATTAAACAAAGAACCTTTTTTCCTGAATTCCTTTCTTTCAATTCCTAAAATTAATTAGATTTTATTATGTTCTATGACTTAAAAACATTGAAAGTTTAGAATTGACTAGAGATTTGATTTTTTTTATAAAAGAAAAAAGTACAAGCAAACATAGCTTGAGTAGAAAACAATATAGGAACTTGAAAACAGTCCGTGTTAATGTTTAGAAATTGTTAAATAATTTTTTGCCCATATTTGAGAATAAAACATGCTTATATACATGCTTATATATTTTAATAACGCAGTCTGCTAGCTGTACTTGAATGCAGCATTGGCAGCTGTTGGAAAAATTCCTTGCGTTTTATACAGAATACATAGTTTGGGCTGACTGAATGCTACTGGTAGCCATTTGGACATCAGCTGGTTTTTCTCTAGTATCAGTCAGTACATTTACATGGACATCTAAACGGATCTTTTGGAAAAAATTGGACTAATAGCTTAATCAGAATGGGAGCATTTTTCCGGTTGGCCAGGAGTCACACAGATAGTAAACAAATACTGACAGCAATGAAGCAGACGGAGTAAAAGCAGGATATGCACAATGAGCAAAATGGACTACAACAACGCTGCAGCACAGTACATTTTGTAAGTACTGTACTGTTTGATTGTGTTACACTCGTTGTTCATGCTGTGTTGTGTACCGATGTAGCTACTCCCACTTCCGCAGTCTCTTCTGGTGATAGGCAGGGTTGGAGTTGCTTGCAGAGAAATTTGATTTCCCAATCGCATTATCTGGGTGCCTTAGTCTGATTATTTTCACTCTAGTTCAGTCCGACTTCGGCCGGACTAAAGTGTATACATGCATTTCAAAAGTCTGAGTTCAGTCGGACTAAGGCAATAATTCACCTTTCTCTTGCTGAATGTAAACGCACTGAGGGATGTTGACATTTAGCTTGACATTGTTACAGGTAAGTAGTCAGTTCAGTGCAGAGCAGAGCGTGTTATGTAACTTACTGCTGTTGAAAGATGCGTTCGCTGTCAAGGTTCTGGTTTGGTCCATTTTTCTTTTTCTGCTGCAGCTACAAGAAAAACCATTTATGTTCCCAAATTTTTTAAAAACATTTATGCATTTGCATTTCACCCTCTTTACTCTGATACGCCTAATTAAAACCCAATCCAAAGTCATTTACTTTGAGAAGTCAGCTCATTAGGACATAAAGTCCTCCAGTGTGTAGTTTAATTCCAGTTTATGTCCAGCTATCTTGTGAAGGCCTCAGAGGTTTAGTGGAGAAATTTAGCGAACAATTGGATAAAACCAAAGCATCTCTATTTGTTACCATGGTAAGTCAGGTTTTCTGAGTTTGAAAAAAACACCCATTTAATTCTGAATATGGAAATATGAGGCCATTGACCAATTCCAGGTTCAATATTGAGTATATCTGCTGCACATATTAAAAAATAGTGACAGTTGCATGCTGTTAGAGCCCTAAAATAAAGACTATTGAGGCACAGGGTGCAACACATAATGTACACAAAAAAAAAAAAAAAAAAAAACACAGAACAGTTTACTTGAAAAAACTATTTATTTTCAACTCATCAAAGTAAAATAACCAAAAGAACACCAGGGAAATATATGCACAGGGAATCTGCAAGTTTCAGGCGTAAGGAAACATAGTATGCCTCTTTTTAAACAAGTTACAATATAACAGGTCTATGGTCTGTACAACACATATTAACAGGTTTAAAGTTCTTTGCACATATTGACCCTCTCACCAGCTCAATCCTTGACAATTTCAGTCCCTTTCAGAATGAGCTCTTTAGAGGGCTCTGTCACTTTTATGAATAGCGATTGCAGAGCACAGCCACCCATCTTGTTACTAGGCTTTGGGTTTGCCACACATGTGACTGCATGGAATTGGAATTGGTGGGCAACAAGTAAGGGGTGGGGTTTGATAGGTGAGGGGCAGTTATGTGCAAATTCCGCTAATTGTGACGTCACAATAAGGCACTTTTTCGGCTTGTAGATGCCGAAGATTTCTGACACCAAAAATAGGATTTTTGGATGAGTGTTTATAGAGGCAGCAGAGACCCAAATGGCAAGAAAGGATGAAATGATGAAAAAAGTGAAATTTGCATGAAACCTTTCCTTTAACAAGGACAAAATAATAAACAATCCCCCCAGAAAAGGAAACCAAACTTACCCACAAAGAGATGAAACCACAATAACAGATCCCTGGTAGCAAAACAGGAGAAAATGCTTAAAAACAAAAACAGCAATGAAACCCTCTAATTTTTCAATGTTGGGTTACACATTTCTAGAAAAGGATGTCTTTACTTACAAAATTCAAAGGTATGCAGCTATAGATCCACCATGGCATGATTGAACAAACAGGCACACATAAGATCACTTTGTATCACTTGGAACTAGTGGCAAATTTGTGAATGTATTCCTAACTACTTAGACACTGGCAGTTTTTTTTATCTGAGCCATATGGGCAGATGCGCACAGAGGAGGTAGGGGGTGCCCTTGGTGCCATTCATGGGAGAAACCCCACAGGTTAGCACCACTATAATTAACAAATCCACCATGGTTTAATGAGTTTCAGTGTGAAAACACTCAACTAGTGTGTGAAGTGATTCCCAAATACGAGCTCCCTCTTCCACAACAGACGGGGGGTGGGGACTGAGCTAGTTAGCAACATAACTCAAGAAGTTATTGATGGATTTCGATGAAATTTTCAGTAAATGTCCGCAGTCGGAACGGAAAACAGTGATTCGATTTTGGGGGTGATCCGGATCACTGTCTGGGGGCAGGGACTGAGCTGCCTCGCTGGAGGCTGAGCTCTCCGAGTGCTTTTCTACTTTGTTTGTTAGTTAGCAAAATAATTCACACCTGAATCAAATGGATGAATTTCCTCCTCAGCATGCCATTTAATTTAGGTGTGTTGGAGAAGGGGTGAATCTCAAAATTGCAGAATAGTAGCTCTGGAGGATTGGACTTGGGAACCCCATGATACCCTGGTAACTGAGGCTTTAAGTTTAGCTCGTCTTTCTGTCTTTTACTTCTTACATAAAACAACAGGTTATTTTTCCCACATAAACCTATCAGGTAAGTCCCAAATTTGACAAGGCCAAGCTGCTTAATCAGCTGGCTAAAGTTTGTTTGTTTTTGAAACTCGCCTGAAAGTGCTCTTTTTGTCAGTGAACTGTAAGAAGCCTGAATAACACTAAAACAGAAACAGACAGGACCATGAGACCCAACAATACAGAGGTAATTGTAGCCATGAATGGGGAGAAAGACAATTCAGAAAGTGTTTACTCCTAATGCCTGAGAAAGGGAGAGAAAATAGAGCCAGAAGATACAGAGAAAAGGTCAGACAAGGCAAACATTAAAAAAGGAAAGAAACAAAACATTACCATGCACAGATAATGTAGAGTATATCATAAAAACATGGATACAGTGCAGAAGAAAAGGCGTATGTAAATAAAAATTTGGATTTAAAGCTTTGAACAAGTGAGAGAATTATTTATTTAGGTTAAGCAAAACTGTGTTTGGCTTAGTGAGAGAGAATGTGTTTATCCTTTAAATCTAGAAAACTAGAGACTTAATGGCTGTTCTTAAGGAGAAAAAAAAGCTATTTAAAACATTTAACGAACAAACAGCAGAAAAAGAGCTCAGCCGACTGGGTAATTCTCTGTTAAGGAGATGCCAATTGGCCTGCCATTAAATCCTTCACCAGCCGCAAAATAACAAAAAAGGCTTTTGTTAAGTAATAACTGTTATATAGGCACAAAACCCCAGATGAAAACTTTTGCTAGATAACAGAATTGTGAATATTGAATTTCTTCTTTCAATATACCTTCAAGTTATATATATAGCAAAGAGGGACTTTAAGGAACAAACCCCCCAAACCTAGCTGGAAGGTTGTCCAAACCTTAGCTTTGGCCTTCGTGTTTTGAGTTTCCATGTTCTCCACAGGCAAACACATTTTTTTAATACCACAACACAGGATAGGAACACGTTAACATGCCCTTTAGTAAAAAAACAAACAAAAAACCCACAGATTTTAAATTTGCATGGCTGATTTCTTGTGACTGAAGGTCACAGCACTGTGTCAGAGTAAATGTGTTGCATAAAATGAAACATGTGGTCTTCTGCTGTGCTCTGCTCTGATAAGGAGAATACATTACTTCCATAATGAAGTTGTAACTGACAGTAGATGTGCAGAACACTCATATATAGAGAAATTCTGCAGGTTGTGAAGAAATCTCCTGTCACTAGTGTGATACTTTTGGGAGTATCAATCTGTTAGGATAGCCTAGAAAGGAAAGACCTCTGCATTGAGTACCAAAAAGCTAGCAGGGTCATGGTTGCTCTTACACTTCACAATGAAGTTTTCCAAATTTGCCACGACTCAGTGACTTATAAAATGACTTGGAGCTCCCAGAATGTAAGGTGGACTTTGTTTGCCAGGAAGATGACATGACTACATAATTTGGTACTTAAGCCCTGAAACAGTCTGTTATCAGTTTTTCTATCCCAGATACACAACAACCCCAAAATTGTCTTGGTTGTCTTTCCAGTACTCTTTCATTTGAGTATCTCTTCAGGAATTCATGTTATTGTGCTTCATTTCTAGAAAACGTTTTTTTGTATTGGGAATGTCTGATTTATTAAGGCTAGCGAAAAAATGCCCTACTCTTTGCAATGATTGCTTACTTTGATTTGACATACACCCACAATTATAGAAAAATTATATTAGAAAGTGTTTGATCACTGTATTTCTGATTGAAAATATCAATTTGTCTCTGGCTTAAAAGTGACACTTTTAGGGTTATTCAAGTCCCAACGTTTTCTGTTTTGCAGGAAACCACTAGTGCAGCAGATTTTTGTGCCAGAGGTGCAAATTCAAAAGTAAAATTTTAACTTATCCTCATGATATGCCTTTATGTTCCATCTTTGCAAGGACAGGTTGAATTGTTTGCTTTAATCTACCACATGAGAAAATTTGTTTGTAAGTCATGGATGTGGTATACTGGGAGGAATAAACGTATAAAAGGTTTGCTCTCAAGAGCGTGACAGCAATTCATGAGCAATAAACTGAATCCCTGAGTCAACTGACTAATATAAAACACCTTTCAACACACACGATCAAAAACTGATTTTTGATTTTATTAGGAATGTATTTGCTTCTCTATGTTTTCAAACTTTAACTGCCGCATCTTGTAAAGGTATTTATACACCATGGATTTTTGGGCTTTGTCATGCAACAGCCTCACTCTTTCATATATTTGTATGGTTTTTGTATGTGATAGACCAACAGGTCTAACACCAAAGTTGTAGGTAACAGTGCAGTGGAAGGAAAAGGAAGCATGGTTGTGAATTCACTGTACCAAATAAAACCTTGAAAAGTTTTGCATAGATTTGTAAGTACACTGTAGAACCCTTTCTTGCTGCCCATTGAAATTATTTGAGATATTCCTCTACCAGTTTGCAAATCTATAACCTTTTCCATTTCAATAAAGAAAATAATGTTATTTATTACCAGAATACCAGTTTATGTATCCTTGTCCCTGAGAGATAGATTATCTAAATGGCAGATCTCGCCTGTGTTGTATTTTGCAAGGTCAAGCGCCAACTTTCTGGAAGGTCTCTACATGTCATACCATGACACTGTACTGGTTTAAATAAAGGTTTCCATGAGTATAAAGATCTGTAACAGCCTGGCAACCTGTCTAGGATGTACCGCACGTTTTTCCCTATGACTGATCAAGATAGGAATTCCTCCATGATTATGTGTGGATATGTGGGTATAAACAATGGATGGAGGAGTAGACTAGTGTCAGACAATAAGACAATAAACTTACTTGGTGGTGGTACTTTAAATAATCCTAATGGCATAGTCAAGGACACCTGTCTGATTCTCCAAGCTCCAGAGAACAAAGCAGGGATATGGAGAAAGAAGCTATAATCGTGATTGAGTTCTACTTTGCTGGGAAAAGGACAGTTTAGTTTCACAACAGATAAAGGCTCAAATCTTTAAACAATATCAAAAGGTATTAGAAAGTGAGTTTAGCAACTATTTCTATTAAAGTGTAAAACCACATTGTCAAAAGTTTGCTTCAGGATCTATTACTTAAGAATCTGTAAATACGCATATGCCTTTGAGCCTTTAAATGAATGTTAAGACTCTATATATGGAGGGCAAACTACTGTGTTGGACTTTAAAACATTTATGTCCTATTAACATTTGTATTTATTGTGTGTATTAACATTTAAAAACAAACAATTTAAAAAAGTGCTATTGAAGGAAATAGCAGAGAGCATTACCTTTGCTAGGTGAGAAAAACCCCACTTTATCTGTAATTCTGGTGTTTACAGAAAAGTGCTGCATTTATTTCAGATTAATCCCTTTCCCTGGCCAAGCATTGTGGTCAGATGACAGGCGCTAATCTCCAGACTCCCTGCCTCTCTGACTGCTTAGTGACATGAGATTAAAACTGAACTCTCCCCCCATCAAATATCAGGTTCTCAGGCCAACATGTTGGGTATATGGATATAACACTTCAAAATTATTGGTGTTATAAAATAAATAGCTATGCCTTTTTTTACCCCTGCTTTTAAAATCCCCTCCAATTAACTTGTTTTGTATATGCTTTTTGCTTTAAATTTTTCAGATTTATTGTTTCCATGTTGCAAACAAAGCATCAAATTTGGCCCTAAATGTAGACTATTGCATTCGATTTCACGTTAAGATTTCTGATTGAAAACCAAGTTTTTGTTACAAATGACAAAAACATTGAGGGGTTTCTTTTTTCTACTACAAAAAATGCCTACTTGCCAAAAAAATATTCTCTGTTTCTATTGCTAGATAATCTTCCATAGTAACCATTAAATCTTTTGCTATTTACTTTGCTGTAATATTACATGAACAATGTGTGAGTTGTGGGTAATGATTTGGCTTAATACCTTGAACTTGTGTTTGAGTGAACATAAAGTTGTTCCTTGCCACCTGGGGACAGATCTAGTCCAAAAGATTTAGATTTCATTTATTTTCGCCAGCGTGGCTTCACTGGGGCCCAGTTCATAATAAAGTTTGTTGCCCAAATGCCAGAGGTATTACTTCTACATGGCATTTTTATGTTCTTCACCCAGGTTTTATCTAGGCAATCCTTCTTGCCACTGTCCAAGAAGATGGATGTTAGGTTAACTGGAAAATCTTAATAACTCCCAACGGGTGAATGCATGCACTGCACTTTGTCCTGTGTGTTTCTCTCTTCGCCCTGCAGGACTAAAAACAACAAAAGCATGTACGCCACTTTTCGTCCACTAACCATATGAGATTATCACAAGTTCCCTCTGTTGCAGGTATAGAAAACTGAAACATGGATGTCTGTTCCAGTGACATTGAAAGACAAATACCTGGACTGCTCTTCACTTATTGTCTATGTTAAGGCAGGCTTTTCACCAGCCTTAACACCCTCTAATTTATAATGACTGGTTAGAAATTGATGTCTTTTATAACTCCTAGTGCATTAAAACGGTGTTAGGCATTTTTTATTATTTATTGTACGGTTTTTAATTTTATTATTGATATAATATTTTCTTTTTCATTTTATCATCTCCTTTTATCTATTTTATTGTTTCTTACCCCTTTTTACTCTTTTACGTGTCTGTATGTATGTGTAGGTATATACACATTCTTATATTTATTTATATCTCTGCATTTATTCCTACTGTACAACACTTCGGGTGACTGTACTTGTCATACTGAAAGTGCTATATAAATAAAATGGTATGGTATGGTATGGTATGGTATGGTATGGTATGGTATGGTATGGTGTACCAGTGCCTCTCTCCCGAGCCACTGTCTCATGTAGAAAGTTTCATTTATGTTAGCTTACCAAATAAAAAGCTTCAAACTTTTAAAAAGAGAGCGCAAAAAACTCAATAGTTGCACGAAAGATTTAAAGAGTTTCGAAGAACCCCGAGGAATTCTTTTGAGGAAACTGAACATGACTCGTTGAGCTTTCATTTTTTATTTATTTTGCTTCAGTCATCCATTACATACCACAAAACTAAACCACCATCCTTCAGTGAAAGCAGCCTTACACTCCCATTACATGTGTCATGTGAGGTGGTGCAAGTTTTTATTTTCACAAGGTTAGAATATTGTAAAATGATTTTATTTTTCTTTACATTGACTACAATGTAAAAGTGGCTAAATTCTTGTTGTTCTACTGCATAAAGAGCTATCAAGGCAGAAATAGTGAATTGTGGATCCTGCGTTACTTTTTTTGTCTTTTGTCAGTAAGTTTTACCTCACACCTCTTTTATCTGGTATGACCTCTAATGACACCAACAGCTGCTACAGAAACACATGGCAAACATCCTTTGTAGGGCAATAGTTTGGACTATGATCTTTACCTTGGCTGTAGGTGAGTGTTTGCTGAACAAACAGAACGACAAATTATTTAACACAAAGGAGTGTTTTTCCTTTCAACCTTACTGATGTTTTTAAAGTGAATTTTTAACACAAATACCCCATTCACATACATTCTTGTTTGGGCTTCATTGTTTAGTTTCTTCTAGTATTTACAATGGGTAATTGTGATCAAACTGTTTCTCTAATTAACCTTGAAGTTAAAATTGTAGAAAAACTGACATTTTCTTTAGGGATAGACCTTTTGGTTTCCCATCAGGACAACTGAGCTGTTGGAAAAGCATAGCAGAGATGTGGATATCCAACCCAAAAGGTTGTGATTTTAATTTGAGTGAAGTCAATGGGATGTGCTACTGCTACATGTGGTATTTTGATGCTGGCTATGTGTTTCGGTGTATGACAGGTGCCAACGATCCCGTAGGTCACATGGACACAAAAACTATTTTAAAAACTGTGCAAAGTAAGGTTATATTCACACTAGGAAGGTCTGTTAGTTCACTTACTTTGGTTGGGACCAAATATATATTTAATTTTATTTTGGCTGCGGTTCCTATTCACACTGCAAGTAAATGCAACAGGACCAGAGTTTCTCAACAAAAGGACACGTGTGCTCAGATCTTTTAGCTGTTGGACAGTTAAACAAGCCAGGAAGCCATGTGAAAACAGGTCAACATAAACAATGGAGAGTGCTGTCCTTATCGGGGTTTTTTTTATTGGTTAATACACAGGGGGTCGAGTTAACCAAATATTTTCCGTATTCTTTTTAAATGGTGACAGGAAAATCTGAAGGGTGTCGTCATTTTGGCATATCTTCAAACCCTTATTCAATGCATGTCGCTGTCTGCAAACTGACAGCCCGTTGAGGAGTTACTGCGGCTTTGGAGAGCATCTGTGTCTGCACCTGACACAGACTAGCAGTGACAAATCACTGCTGTCTAACTCTGATTCAAAAAGAGCTCATCCAGGGGGATTTCCTCCCACTGAAGCAAACAGAAAAGCCTTCTGTTCACAGAGTTTTCCCGTATTCTCATCACTTCAATTGGAAGACTGTTCTCTGATTCTCTGGGCAGCGTCAACACTTCCTTGCTATTCCAACTCCAACTCCCTACGGAGGCGTGGCTGAGACTCGGTTTGTTTTATACTCCACAGCTGCAGGATGGCTGACGTCAGCGTCAGCCAGAGTGGCTGAGCCAGTAGTAATGCCCGATTCAAATTGAAGTGCAGTGTAAAGTTTTAACCTGACGAGGGAACCACACTGACTGTTTTTTGTGTAGAAAATTATTATTATAACTAAAAAGTACTAAAATACCTAAATTAATGATCAGACATGTAGACAGCACTATTAATTCAATTCAATTCAGTTTATTTATATAGCGCCAATTCACAACAGATGTCATCTCAAGGCACTTAACAAGAAGTCATTTCAATACATTTATACAAACATTCCAATCAGTTAAAAAGTTTCTTATTTAAGGAATCCCAGCAGATTGCGTCAGTCATTGGCGTGATGCAGACTTGCCAACCACACCAATCCTTCAGCAATCCCTCATACTGAGCAAGCATGTAGCGACGGTGGAGAAGAAAAACTCCCCTTTAACAGGAAGAAACCTCCAACAGAACCATTTATACAGTTTATCAGCAAAAAAGTTAATTTGGGGGTGAGTTGCTCTTTAACTATTCTACCTAACCAGATAGAGAACAACCACTTTAAATATGTTAAAATCAAAATTATGACGGAAGTGTTTCAGGACTGGACCAATTGTGTTGTTTTGGAAATCGAAATATGGTAATCTTAAAATAACATAATCTCAAAATTTAAGATTACAATGTGGTAATTAGTTATTTTCTAACTTGGATGAAATGTTTTAGACTGCATTGTTTCCAGGTTCTAATTCTTTATAAAGTAATCTGAATCTAATTTTCTAATTTCAACCAAAGATTCTGTAATCACAACAACAAGGTGGTATACCACTGGGAGATGTTCATTCACAGAAAGTAAAATCATGCATCATCTAGTCCAGTCTGGATCTGTGACATCACTCCCGGAGAAATCTAGATGGAGAGGGTGCAACGAGGGAGCGCAGCCCACAAAAGCGAGAGGGCGTACACCGAAGGAAGAAAACTAACCCCTACCTTCCACCCGACGTGTAACATCTGCGAAGCGTAATACGCAGCTGATAGCGGCCGCTATAATCAAAGTAGTGCGAATTCAACTCGTGCCAGAAGCGTTGTGTCCCGGCCTTCTCTTAAATTTACATGGCAGGTCTATTATTTACACTCTATGCTCCTAAAATGTGTCAAGCTCAGCAGTTTAGATTGGACCAGACAGGAAATCAGACATGGGAGCAATGTAAAGAATCCGAAAAATTTCAAAATAAGGACACGTACAGATTTCCAATTTCTTAACTGTGAAGAAACAAAACATCATTACCTGTGACACCAGGTTTACAGGGACAAGCTGGGTGGAACGCATTCACGAGTGATACCCTTCTAAAACGTTCCCTGTGGAAAGCAATGTGCTGCTGCGCTCCCGAGTTAAACGCATCTATTAGATAAGTGGTAAATGGCCTGCATTTGTACAGCACTTTTTCAGTCAGAGGTCGACAATGGGCTTTACACTACCTTCAGTTATTCAGTCATTCAAACTCACATTCACACACTGGTGGTGGTGAGCTACATTGTAGCCACAGCTGCCCTGGGGCAGAACCGAGGGTGCCGTACACACAGGCCCCACTGGGCCCTCTGACCACCACCAAGCAGCAAGGCAGGTGAAGTGTCTTGCCCAAGGACACAACGACGGAGAGGGATGGAGTGGGGGTTCGAACCGGCGAACTGGACGAACTCCCACCACCTGAGCCACGGTCTCCCCAGGTGACACACCACTTACGGGTCTAGTGGAAAGCAGGGGTAGGAAGAAAAGTGTCCACAATATAATTGTATCATCTCGCCATCCTTTTTCACGCTCGTCATGTTATGAAGTGCGCCCTCATACTGAAGACAGTAATTTGATGCCATACAAATGTCAAATTGTTTGATAATAAAAATCTGTAATGTAATACAGTTCTGAGGTTATTAAACCTTTATGAGGCACACATACTTTACATAGGCAGCGAGGATGCACCATTACAGGGCAAGGAGAGCTGGTTTCTTCTTTGCAAAATCCAGTTTCAGGTTGTATCTTTAGACAAAGATGGTTCTGTGTTGCATTATGTTTTTTCCAGTTAAAGCTGCAGTCTGGAGAATATATTTATGTATCAAAGTTCTATAAATCTTTAAAACGATAGTGGGTTTCAACACTATGATAAAAGGCTAATGCTCCACAACACTATTTTTCTTAATCCCACCTTCCTCCCGTAGACCCCTGTACATTTCACACTGAGCGCCACATTTCTTTAGCCAATAGAATTCGAGTTTCCGCATTGTCAGCTATCAATCAACATTGACTGTTTTGGGAGGGGCCTTGGTGCGTCGGATTAAAAAAATCTTTCTTCCGCAAATACTCTGTACTCCAGGTTTAAATCAGAAGATAACACTTGACTTCATAATTTGTTGCTATTCAGAGAATTCCATGGCTAATGCAACGAGCACAAAGTTTTATGACACCTTCAGCTGCAAAGCAAGTTCAAACTATCACCCTACAACTGCCTTACTTGACAACCGGTATGGGGTGTTTTGTGCTGATATGCTATGTTTAGTTTTCCCACCGTCCAATGACCCAACTTTGTGTTACCTTTCCAAAGGGCATTGGTCTAGAAGTCATGTGTTTTGTTCAGATGTAAATTGTCAAATGTAACAGTTTATCTGTGGTTTTTCCAAACCTTTCTAGATAAATGGCCAGCAAAAAGTGCTTCTCTAGAACCTCATTTACAACGTAGACTTTTTACTACCATGACCATTTACACCTGGCATCAAAAACATTCCTGAACAATCAGTCTTTAGTTTCTCACTTAGCATGCAAATACAGATACATATTGGGCTGTCAGCAGAGCAGTTGTCAGGATATCTTATCAACAAGTCAATTGCTGTTTGTGTAAAAATACACATTTCCATCCACCCATTATCTATGCCATCTATCCTTTGCTCGGTTTGCCGGAGGGGGTGGGTTGGAGTGGCTGGTGCCTATCTACAGTGGTCGTCAGGTGAGAGGCAGAGTACACACCGAACAGGTCATGAGTCCATCACAGGGCCAACACACTTTTAATTGGTTGAATTACAATATTATTTAGACAACATTTCAGATTCAACTCAGCAGGGTTTTTTTTTACTTATCACTCATTCTTTGTCAGGCTGAAGTGATGAACATTGACTGATCCTTTGCTGGATGCTCCTTTCAAAAATATTTTTATCTTTCTTTGGGTCTATCAACTTTCTGTTTATAATTGTTCCTTCAAAGCCAATTTAAAACTAACAAAAGATTAAAATTTTGTGATGAGTTTGAAAAAAACATACTTAACAATGATAATGAGGAACGTTTTACCTGGGCTGGCAAATACTGTCATAAATGTATCAATTTCATTTGGAGTGGGGAAGTTTAAATGTTTGTATTTCGTGCATTTAAAATGATCACTCAGTTGTTTTCAAAAACTGATTGACCAATAATTGAGTGTTTACACTGACAGGACTGATGAGCAGTCTGTCCAAATTCAGCTCAGGGTCTTAAGCACAAAACATAAAATCACATGTGTTTTTTGTTTGTTTATTTGTTTTTTTTATCAAATGTACAAGCTTTAGCTGAAAAATATTTTTGATTGAATAAAAAAACGTATAATGCTGCAATACTTTAATACAGCTAGTCAAAATGTATCAGAATTGTATTAAAATATGTTTTGGTACATTTCTATTTTAGCTATGTGCATGCAAAGCCTATAATGCCTTTGCATAAGACTGAATGTTGACCACAGTTGAATGGTTGTTTCAAGTTTCTCCTGTGGACAACACATCTCAACCTCATTGAATCCTAATTTGCCTTAAACCAAAGGATATACAAGACTGAGCCTCCACAGCAGCAGGAAGGTTTGCATCTAGATTAGTGACGGTACAACGATCAGCCACAATTTGCATCATAGCACCTGGCTAATGTAAAGTGTACTAGATGCTAGCAGCAGGTTTGCAAGTGATGTCTTCAGTTGTGAGTGTTCCTTAACTCGAATATCTTTCCCATATATCTTACATACCCTCACAAGATGCAATGAATAAAAACTAATATTTTTTTATATTATTTTTTAACTTCACATTGGGGATTTTTCGCTGTTTGAAATACCGTTTGTTCTATCCAAGTTAGTCCATTGTGTGACTGCAGTCTTACTTCAGTAAATGCATACAGGTAAAGGGGGAATTTACAGTAAACCTTGGGGTTGCTATGGTCATTTTTAAATACAGCAGGATTATGCACATTGCGACCTAATGAGAATGTAGCAGCAACTATCATTTCAGACTGAGATGTGGTAAATTTCCCTCCTTACACAGCATCAACTACTGGTATTAAAGGAAGTGGGTGCTAACAATCAGTGAAGGATTCAGTTACAGGGTAATTCTTTGTGACAACACAGAAGTTTTGATTATAGACTAAATGGGAAACAGATGAAGAGAACAGAGAGGTCAAATTTCTTTAAAAAATGTAATCAGTAATACAAACTTTGAACCAGAAACAAGATCAGAGCAACAAAAATGAGCTAATTTCAGTAGAGCAACAATGTAAGAAGAGGTTAGGCAAAAGAAAAGAAAAAAATCAACTTACTCCAATATGTCCATCCCATGCACATATTGTGATTTTATCCTTTGCCATTTCCATTCCAAACACAACTTCTATAACTTTGCATAGTGTGGGAGAGTTTTAAGTCTTTTGGTCATTTTCTGAAAATTTAAAGGATACAACAACCTTCTTTTTTTCTCAAAATTTATGTTTATTTGGTGTAATTTGTTATCCAACAATCATGTTTGCTATAATAATGACAGCAACAGCAGCTACCAAAGTAACATTAAGTAATACATTACATGTGCTTTTTTATTGATGACAAACACAAAATATGATTCTCAGTGTTTTAATCTCTACTAAAAGCGCCCAACTTAACCTGTAATTTGGTTGTTATTGCTGTGTGTGAATAAAATGTCAGTGAGTTTCTGGTCTCCTGAAAGACCTCTGCAAGTTTCATCCAGTGCTGGACTGACATTGATTCAGAGAAATGGAGAAGGCAAAATGTTTATTGAATGATTTGTGGTAGACGGTAACTGAACTTTATAAAAGTGAAAAAAAAATTAAAAAGCTATCAAAGGCATAGGAAATGCCAACCACCAGTACCCAAACCATAATTGGGAAGTTAAAAACAAAGAATTGCATTGGAACCAAGCCACAGTCAAGTAGATCATCACCACCACCACCACCACCAAAACACACGAAAAATATTAAAAAAAAACTAGAAAAAAGGAAGAAAGAAACCTACAAATGACTCCAGCTGATGTTAAGAACTCTCGAAAAAAACAGTGTGCCTGTTTCAGGATTCACAAAAGAAGGCACTTAAAGAAAAACGGCTGTACAGGCAAATGACCCCAAAAAAAGAAGGAAAAAAGCTGGCGTTATTGTGCCAATACCACAAAACAGCCAGCTTTCAATACGCCAAAAAGCACAGAGACAACCCTCAAAACATCTGGAACTGTTATTTGGAGCAAAAAAACTTTAGGGACAGGTACGGACTGCAAAGTTTGGTGAACATTTACCATGAAAAGTACACATTACTTACTAGAAATACAGCAAAAATGCAGTTTATTATTATTTTTTTTGGTTATGTGAGCTCTGGAGCTACATGAAACTTGGTCATAATTGATGGCAAGACAGATATAGCATGTTAGAGGAAAATTAGAAAGGAAAATGTGGGAGAATTTTACAAAAGAGGAAGACATGGTTGCAAATATGCATTGTATTGATCTGAACTCTCTGACGTTAACTGTTCATCAGAGAGACACCCTGGGGGAAGAAACTTTTTCTGTGGCATCTGGTTTTTGCAAATAATGCTCTCTAGCACCGACTTGAAGGTAAAAGTCTAAACCGTTTTTGACCACAATGTGTGGGTTCTGCAGAGATGCTGCCCTTTTTTGACCATAGACCTGTACAAGCCCTTGACAGAGGGAAGGTCAGCCCTGACGATACTCTCTGCAGATCTAAATTGTTCGTTGTAGTTTGTATATGTCCTGTTTTGTGGACTTGCCAAGCCACACAGTGATGGATGAACACAGTATAAACTGAATAGTAGAAGTAGAAGAGAGTGTGAGGTAGTTCTTTGGAAGTCCACTCTCTTCAACACTGTCTTGAGCAGTTAAAGCTCCAGTGTAGGGCTGGGCGGTATGGCAAAGTTTTCATATCAGGGTTTATTTCTAAATTATATCGGTTTTACGGTATTTGACAGTATTTTTTTATACGACCATTGTTAGCCACATTATCTTCAAATAAGTAAAGAATCCCTGCTTTAAATTGGCTTTAAATAGCCCATTTTACTGTATAATGTACATGTTTTTGTTGCACGGCCTCTTCAAAATATGGTTGCCACTAGGGGACAGTAGCCAGCTTGTGATTGAGTTAATTATCTTGACCCACCGCTTGCTCTTTTCCTCATAAGGAGTCCTTTTAACAAACATGTCTTGAATGGACGTCTGACTGCTACTTCCAGATTTAGCTGTGGAGATGGAGGGTGCAGATATAAGCTTAAGACATTCTTGATACTCCAATATGTGATTTTGGCTAAGGTGGTGAAGCAAGTTGCCAGTATTACAGCTGCCGGCTACCACTTTTGCCTGACAGCATTTGGAAATAATAGTTGTTTGGTCCACATCCGACCGTTTGAAGCGGAATAAATTCCATACTACAGACGTGGCTCCTCTTTTTGGAATAAGTTGTTCTGGGTCAGTAATCTGTGCATCGCTGATACAGCCCCCGCCAGCAGCCATTCTTCATTCAAAACTTTATTTTTCCCATGTGTAGTCTTAGCATGTAGCATTGAAATCGGTCCCACTGCCAACATTCCGGACGTTGTCTCGGCTATTCACCGGTATAGCGGTATGTGAAAAATTCATATCATAACCAAAATAAACACCGGTTTTTGGTACGAACCGGTATACCACCCAGCCCTACTCCAGTGTGGCTCTGCCGATCCATCCCCTGTTTTTAGGCAGACTCATCTTCGTCCTGGATCAGACCAATAGCAGTGATGTCAAAATCCAACTTCACACAGATATACTGAGGTGCTGACTAGACCAGAACCATCAGCGGTTCTTGTCCCGGAGAAGATGCTCCCCAGCCTTAACCTACTGCTGCTGGTCACTCAGGAAGTTGGTGATCGACTGACAGGTGGCACTGTGAGCAAGGTGAGCTTCTGGTGGAGGATGTCTAGCTTGATGGTGTTGAAGGCTGAGCTGAAGTCCACAGACACAATCCTGGCATACGTCCCTGGGTGGTCAAGGTGGCTCAGGATGAAGTGTAGTCCCAATTTGACTGCATCATCGTCCATCCTGTTTGATTGGTAAGCAAACTGCAAGGAATCCAGCGGGGAGCCTGTGATGTCCTTCAGATACTTACTCAAAAGATTTCATGACCACATATGTTTTGACTGGGATTATGGTGGAGCATTTGAAGCACAAAGGAACCTCACACAGTACCAGAGACTTGTTTAAGATCTGAGTGGGAATATCAAAAGATCTGAGTTGAGCCAGTTGGTCACTGCAAGTTCTAAGGTTTGAGGGGAAGACATTGTTAGATCCTGGAGCTTTTATAGTCTTCTGATGCTGAAAGAGCCCCATATTATTCAGAGATCTTAAGTTTAGGTAGAGGGTATGAGGAGACGAGATTGGTTGGTACACAATGAGATTTTGTATCAGAATTATATGTGGACGAGATGGTGGGAGGTGTGAACGGCTGCTTTTCAAATCTGCAGTATAAGCTGTTAATGTCGTCTGCCTGATGAGGATTCTGCTCAGTGTGTGTGTGTGTTTGTATGTGTATGTATGTAGCTCCTGGGGCAACTATGGCTCAGGAGTGAGGAATTCCATCTTGTTGCTGGTTCGAGCCCCCATCTGTCTCAGTGTCCTTAGGCAAGTCACCCTTCTGCCTACTGGTGGTGGTCAGAGGGCCTGGTGGCGCCAGTGTTCAGCAGCCTCGCTTCTGTCTGGCTACAATGTAGTTTACCATCACCAGTGTGTGAATGTGTGCGTTAATGGGTGAATGACTGAATGTAGTGTGAAGCACTTTGGGGTCCTCAAGGACTAAATAAAGCGCTATATATATGTCCACTATACAAGTACAGGTCATTTACCAGTCCTGTAGTTTTCTTCAAACAATTTCCTTTTAGGGTGTATTCACACCAGGAAGGTCTGTTAGTTCACTTGCTTTGTTCCAGACCAAATGTTTTTTTGTTTTTTTTGCTGCGGTTCCTATTTACACTGCGATTAAATGCAAAACAAAAAGACACATGTGCTAAGGTCTTTCAGACAGGTAAACGTGTAAGCAGGGTAAAACCAGGAAGCCATGTGAAAATCGGTCAACATAAACAATAGAGAGTGCTGTTCTTTTCGTCTATCTGGCATTATGGTTAATACACAAAGGTTGCGTTAACTGAATGTTTTCTATATTGACCTTTTTTTTCAAAATGGAGGAAAAATCTGAAGGGAGACGGTCATTTTGACAGATTTGTATTCAAACCCCTGACCACTTGGGATAAAAGACTGGGAATCGTAGTTCCGCCTTGCTTCTTAACTTCGCTCTGTGAACTATTTTATCGGGGGAGTTTTAATACTTAAGCAGTGCATGGAATACTTCTCTCCCTCCACCATACCTTCATTTACCTGCAGCCCTGGGTGTGATAGCTGTGTCAGGTTCAGTCAAAAAGTTCTCAAGCTGGAGCAGAGGATTTCAACGCTACACCAAATCCAGGAGCACGAGCGCAATGTGGACATTATCCTGGGCTGGACTCTCGATGCCGCCACTAGTGCTCAGCTGGCTGACACAATTCCCTACCAGCCCAATGAAGCTGTGGAGAGGGGATCCACTGCTGGGTTCAAACGGACTTGGAGTGCCAAATGCCCGTGTTAGTTCTGCTGCAGAGTAGGACTGCTGCTTTCAGCAGGGGGCAAAGCCAGACGCGGACTGGCCATCGGGAACATCGGGACATTTCCTGGCAGCTTGGCGCCGAAGTGGCCTGCTCGGCGATGGCCGACATCAGGTCAGGTCGTGCTTGATTCTTAAATAAACAATCCTTCCTGTGGCTCATTAGGGCATCTGCCCCATTGAACATTGACATAACCGACGTGGGGTACATGTCCCCCGCACTTTTTTTCAGCCGTTTAATCCGTTAATATGCCGTAGCATATTTTTCCTAGGCGTTTGCTTTAAACGCATCTTAAGTGTATAGATTCGCAGACGGCTGTGCTCAGTAGAATTGATTACTGCAATGCTCTGCTTTCTGGTCTTCCCAAAAAGAGTATCTCAGGTTTACAACTTCTACAGAATTCAGCAGCACGAGTCCTGACGAAGACAAGGAGGCGGGTGCCCATTACACCTGTCTGGAAATCATTGTATTGACTTCCTATATGATTTAGGATCGACTTTTGGGTTGTTTTAATGGTTTTTAAGTGTCTTATTGGTCTTGGGCCATCTTTCAGAACTGCTTTTACCATATGAACCTTTGTGGTCTCTGGGCTCCTCTGGCAGCTGTCTCCTTGTCATCCCTAAAGTCAGGACACACACTCACGGCAGGGCATCTTTCCAGTACTATGGCCCTCACCTGTGGAGAGGCTGCCAGGGGATCTCTGGGCCACGGAGAACGTTTGTGTTTTTAAGAGCAGGCTCAAGACTCACCTTTTCAGCCTAGCATTTAACTGATTATTATTTATTGTGGTCTGTTTAATTGTTCTGCTTGCTTTACTTGCTTATATTTTATCAGTGTTTTACTACTTAGTCTTATCATATTTATCCACTATTTGTTTTTATTCTGAACTAGTTATTAATCTTCCTTCCAGTGTTTCCTCTATGGGAGCCCTCTGCCTTGGGAGCGGTGGTTGGCTGTGGTTGCCTTGGTGCTTAACCGGTAGCGCTTGGGTGGAGGTGGGGCTCTCAGCTTTACTCCCTCTGGGCACCCTGTGTCAGTGCATTGGCTGCTGCTGTTGATGTGCTGCTGCTGGTGCATAAGGCTCCTTTGATGGGGTTTCCTTACCTTACCTGTCTCCTGTGTACTCGGCCCAATGTCCTTTGAATTTTTACTCTAGAGTCTGTGTGCGCATGGGGGTTGTGTTGAGGGGGGGTATAATTGTGATCATGCTTCTAAATATGTCAGGAGGGATGGGAATGTGGTTCATTTGGGATCATTTTAATCTGTAAAGAACTTTCAGTTTCAATGTTTGTATGAAAAGCGCTTAAAAGTAAAGTTTGATTGATTGATTGATTGATTGCTATACCTGGTGGGAAATGTAATATGCTGTCTTTAGTGAGGAAGTTTATTGGAGAGGTTTATGCTGTTCAAATCCCCAAGAACAATGATGAAGCTTTGGGTGTTTTTTTCTCCATTTGTGTTTTTAGCTCAGCGAGCTGAATTTGAACTTCTGATTTGCCAAGTTGTGGCAAGATAAACGGGAAACAGAGAGCATGATATTCTTGAACGTTTGAAGATGACAAATATCCAAAACACAAGGTCAAGTTGACCTGTCAATGGCTACAACTGTTAAAAGTGAGTGCTCTGCCCCAGGGATGGAGTACTCCAGTCCTGGACTCGGACTCAAGTCTTGACTTGAGTCACGTTTAAGGGACTTGTCAACACACCGATGACTTGCACTTGGACTTGCAACTTTGGGACTTAAACCTCAACTCAGACATGAAATTGCTATTGTTGGAATTTACATGTAGCCGATGTTAAGCCTGTTTTATTATTTTGCACATGCTAATGTGTTAGCTTGGTGATAGTGTAGGGACATTGAGTAAATTTTTTTTTTAATAAAGTAAACCATATATGGCTGCCTTATTCTACTCTTAAAATCTACACCTTGCTCTTATTTTTGACTTGCTTTCTGGTGACAATTACTTTATTTGGACTGGAGGATTCCTTTTGGGACTTGGACTCGGACTCGGACTGTAGGACCTAGCGACTTCACTTGGACTCGACTTGTACTAATTCTATTTGACTTGGACTTGCACTTGGACTCAAACGCTAAGGGCTTAAGTGTTACTTGGACCCAAGAGATGGTGACTGGACTACAGCACTGGCTGTCACCGTTCCTGATATCAATGAGCCACTTTGGTGATATCTGGGGAGATTACTGATACATTTTTGTCAAAATAAACGGGCAGCTTTACCATCTGAGACAAACAAAGTCCATTATCCGGATCTACTATGCAAGACTCCAAGCTGTCACTGATGTTAAAGCGCATTGCCACATATTATATTAAGGACTAGGTTATGTAAACTTTTGATAATGTCCATGGTAGTGAATATGAGCAAAAACAAATGTCTAACAAAAAATGGCTTCCCCGACCCCACTGATCAAGAGTTAAATAAAAGTTTTTGAAACATTGATATTTCTGAAAAGAAAGACCAACAATCAGAAAAAGGGAAGAATTATTTTTTTGATCTCAGATAGCTTAGTCATAATGTACTCACTTTATAATGATTGGTAATAAATGAAGGAATGATACAAGGATCAAACATTTGAATAAATAATAATGGCTTGCATTTTATATAGCGCTTTTCAAGACTCTCAAACCGCTTTACAACTCCATTATTCATTCACTCTCACATTCACACACTGGTGGAAGCAAGCTTTGATTATAGCCACAGCTGCCCTGGGGTAGACTGACAGAGGTGAGGCTGCCATATCGTGCCATCGGCCCTTCTGGCCAACACCAGTAGGCAAGGTAGGTGAAGTGTCTTGCCCAGGGACACAACGACATGTAGCAGGTGGAAGCTGGAATCGAACCAACAATTTCTGGGTTGCAGGCTCAGGCTGACAACTCTACCACTGAGCTACAGCCGCCCTAACAATAAACCAGGTAATTGAAAAGAAGCAGATATACTGAAAACTGCAGTGTGCTAATATGACACCCAAACAAAATAAGAAGTCAAAATACAGCAGCATGTATTCATAACAGTTTACAGAAGTCAGAGTTGAAGTGAGAGGAACAAAGTGTGACAACGACATAAAAATACATCTAAATGCAGGCCATTGAGATAGATACTCAGTATAAGTAAGATAACTTTTTTGTGATTCTATGCAAAGTAACAGTGACTGCTAATTCAGCAAAGGCTCCTAAACTATGAGTTTAGAAGCTGGAAAAATTGCTCTTACTGTTTAGATTCAACCTTATGTTTTGTAAGATAGGAATTATTCAGAGTAGGTCAAATAAATTTCTCTGACATTTTACTTCTGTAGAAATTTGTGGGCGGGGGGGTAATTGGGTTCGTCGTTCTGTGTCAAATGGGATCTGCGTCAATTTCTGTCTGACTGAGAATGGTCCAAAAATAGTATGATCATCATCATATAGGCACTTTTCTTTACTTTACTCTATGAATACTTATTTCTTTTTTCTTATTTTATATTTATTTTTAGTCAAATTTGTGTAACTTCTCAAAGCAGTGAAACTAATACCTAAATCTCTATCTGCACTATCCAGCTTGGACCTGCCAGTGAAACTGTGGCAAACTCTTGGTTAACTATTTCAACACATGGGCACTGAACATTTGCTCTGAACAGATAAAACACTACAGTGGGCACAGGACATGTCAAGTCATGGTCTGGTACAAAAAATGGCAATAAAACCAAATAAAGCAAATGCTGTACTTAAAGTTGCATTTTAGAGCTCTATGCTGTCCAAGACGTTTACATCACAAAACAATGGTACTAAATAAGGAACAAAAGCCTTAAGAAAACAGTAATTTTAGGAGGTATGTTTCATTCTTTAAGCTACTTCTCAGACCCCTGACTTGACAAATGCAGGCCATTTACCATTTTAGATAACAATAGAAATAACCTTTATCGTCCCTCAGTTTGGAAAATCAGGTGTACCAGCAGTCAGAGGTGGGTATAATACCAATGAATTGTACACAAGTAAGAGTAGAAATACTTCAACATATTTTTACTCAAGTAAAAGTACAAAGTATTCATCCAAGAAAGGGTAAAAAATTATTAGATAAATAGACCACTGAAGTGGTGAGTAACTAATAATATAATCAGTTGAACAAAAATATAATTTTATGTGCACATTCTGGTATTGTAAAGACTAAAATAAAAGACAACATTCAAATGAATATCAATTACAAAATCACAAATTTGGGAGAAAAACTTTTCTAGTTAAAATGCTTTTAGTATAAAAGTTAAAAATAAATATCTACAGGAGGTAATGTGTGTATATATAAAGTGAGGCAAAAAAGTATTTGGCAGCCACCAATTGTGCAAGTTAACCCAATTAAAAAGATGAGAGAGGTCTGTAATTTTCAACGTAGGTACACTTCAACTGTAAGAAACAAAATGTATTAAAAAAGTTCAGGAAATCACAACGTATGATTTTTCAAGAAGGTATTTGTATAATGGTGCAACAAATAAGTATTTAGCATCTACAAACAAGTAAGAATTCTCACCCTCACAGACCTGTTACGTCTTCCATAAGAAGCTCTTCTATCCTCCACTCGTTGCCTCTATTAATGGAATCTGTTTGAACTTATTTTCTGTATAAAAGACACCTGTCCACACCTTCAAACAGTCAGACTCCAACCTCTACCAAGACCGGAGAGCTGTCCAAAGACACCAGGGAAAAGATTGTACAGCGGCACAAGACTGGGATGTGCCAATCTACAATAGGCAAGCAACTTGGTGAGAAGAGATCAACTGTTGGAGCAATTATTAGAAAATGAAATAAATACAAGATCACTGACAATCTCCCTCGACCTGGGGCTCCATGGAAGATTTCCTCTCATGGGGTATACATGATCTTGAGGATGTTTAGGAAACAGCCAATAACTACACTGGGGAATCTGGTCAATGACCTGAAGAGCTCTGGGACCACAGTAACAAAGGTTAATATTAGTAACACCCTATGTTGTCATTGATTAAAATCATGCAGCACTTTAAAGTCCGCCCTGCTTAAGCCAGCACATGTCCAGGCCCATCTAAAGTTTGCCAGAGACCATCTGGATGATCCAGAGGTAGATTGGGAGAATGCCATGTGGTCATATGCGACCAAAATATAACCCTTTGGTATAAACTCCACTCACCATGTTTGGAGGGGGAAGAATGCTGAGTTGCATCCCATACCTACTGTGAAGCTTGGGGGTGGAAACATTATGCTTTGGGGCTGCTTTTCTGCAAAGGGCACAGGACTACTGATCCGTATTAAGGAAAGGATGAATAGGGCCACATATCGTGATATTTCGGACAAAAACCTGCTTCCATTAAGGAGAGCATTGAAGAGGAAACATGACTGGATCTTCCAGCATGACAATGATCCTTAACACACTGCCCGGGCAACGAAGGAGTAGCTACGTAAAAAGCATTTCAAGTTTCTGGAGTGGCCTAGCCCAGTCTCCAGACCTCAATCCAATAGAGAATCTGTGGAAGGAGTTGAAAGTCTGTATTGCCCAGCGACAACCCCAAAACATCACAGCTCAAGAGAAGATCTGCATGGAGGATTGGGCTAAAATAGCAGCTACAGTGTTTGCAAACCTGGTGAAGACCTATAGGAGACGTTTGACCTCTGTCATTTCCAACCAAAGTTACATTGCAAAGAATTCAGTTGAACTTTTGTTATTGACCAAATATTTATTTTCTGCACACTTATAGAAATAAAATATTTAGAAATCACACAATGTGATTTTCTGGATTTTCTTTTTTACATTCTGTCTTACATAGTTGAAGTTTACCTATGATGAAAATTATAGACATCTTGTCTGTCTAAGTGGGACAACATGCATCGGTGGTTGCCAAGTATTTTTTCTAGTGTCAATATATGGTGTTTACTGTAAGTTCTTGGTCTTCAAGTGGCACAAATGACCCACTCTTCAGTGAAGTTACTCACAGTGGGTGGAGAATCCAGAAAATGTAAGTAAATGTTACTGAGTAAATGTAACTAGTTACCAGCAGCAAAGTGACAGGCAAGTTGAAGCATGTAGATTCCCACAAAGGCAAAAATATAAAACACAGAAGTAAGAATAACACTGTACAGAAAGGACAAATTTACAGTACAAAAAACTGCTACTACTGTGCAGCTATTAAGAGACTACTGTTTAGTTATTAAAAATAGCATACTGATTTAAAAAATGTGGTACTGAGAAGGATAATTTTAAAAATGTACAAAATGTGCATGTATATTTGTGCATAAAAACAGCAACCGACTATTTACAATAAGTCAAACAACTGTGAAAATATCAGCAGGGATGTAAAAACGTACTGAGTTTGTTGGGAACAGTAATGGGTAGAAAGTGTAACATCTGCTGGGAGGAAAGACCTCTGCTAACCCTCCTTTCTGCACCTAGGATGCAGCAGTCTGTTGCTGAAGGAGTTCTCCTGTTTAACAACAGCTTCATGCATGGGGTGGGAGACATTGTCCACCCAGATAATGTGGTTAGAAAGTTGAATTTGTCTGCCTGTAAACAGCAGAGGCAGCTTCTCTGAGCTATGGCAGCCTGGGCACTCCCCCATCCGGAAATGACTAGACCATGGAAGCGGAATAACAACACCGGAACGTCGACAACAACACAGCAGCAACAATTCATGTGACACAATCAAACAGTACAGTACTTACAAAATGTACTGTGCTGTAGCGTTGTTGTTGTCCATTTCTTTGCTCATTCTGCATATCCTGCTTTTACTTGGTCTGCATCACTGCTGCCAGAATGTGTTTACTATC
Organism: Valencia hispanica; assembly: GCA_963556495.2. Taxonomy (NCBI): domain Eukaryota; kingdom Metazoa; phylum Chordata; class Actinopteri; order Cyprinodontiformes; family Valenciidae; genus Valencia; species Valencia hispanica. Next base: position 7,529,538 of record OY747708.1, on the reverse strand, counting down.
TGTGTGGCGCTATAGGCCAACCATAATAATGCCAACATGAAAGGTCAGATGTCACCCCCTACTGTTGCGGGTCAAACGCACTTCATTCAATAATTGAATTTTCCGAATGACATTTATATCCGTAAAAATGTCATCATGCTTTTAAATCTGTGGGGGAAGGATGGGATTGGTTTATGTGGAGTCATTTTTAATCTGTAAAGCACTTTGAGTTGCAATCTTTGTATAAAAAGCTTTTTTTAAAATAAAGTTTGATTGATATTGAATAAAAACATAAACATTTCTATTGTTAATATCTGGAAAAAAGTAACTTAGTTGCAGGTAAATAGAAAATATTTCCTTGTTTTATTCAGTAGAGACATGATACAAGAACAAAGGAAAAAGACTAGCTAGTGTTACCCTGTTCTTGAAAAAAAAGAACTGATTTACAGTGGATTTCAAAGTGGATTCTATGATGGTGAATTGGCCAAGACCTCCAGCAGCAAGACATCCCTAAACTGGGAGACGTCCAGTTTTAAGTTTCACAGTAACTATGATGCTCTTATTCTGAAATGGACAACACCAAAAACATCTTCTGTCCTGGTGTCCAAATGTTTCAGTTTTAGAAACATCGGTCTCAAGTAAAGTATTGCAGAAGTCCTGGTCTTTTTTTACATTGTGTCAAACTTCAGTCTGGTCTTTGTATTTTTAGACAACAAAGGTTTCCTCCTTGCACACCTCCCATGGAAGCTAAACGTGTGCAATTTCTGATTTTAATGGAATCCACTTTCATATTAATTGTAGTAATACCCTGCAGTAGGTTCAGGGTAAAATGTAAACAGTTTGTTTCCAGGATGTGTGGCGTCTGCAGAGATGTTAGCTGCCCTATTCCTGACCCTAGACCTGTACAAGTCCTTGATGGAGGGAATGTCAGCCCTGGTGAACTTCTTTGCAGACCTGATTTTTCATAGCAGTCTGGATTTGTTCTGTTTTGTGGACGGGTCACACCCCATAGTGACCAATGTGCACAGGACAGACTGAATAATAAAAGACTGCCGGGCCTTTTTTTGAAGAGCGCTTATGTGTCAGGAACATCTCACGTCCTGAAAGAGAGTGGTTTCTAGGAACTGGAAGTGATCCACAGTTGACACAGTATTGTTAATGATGATGGGATGTTATTGGTGAGGGGATAGAGTGTGAGGGTTGTTCGCTAGATGTCCACTGTCATCTCCACTGTCTTGAGCAGGTAAAGTGGGTTAAATGTCCAAATACGCATGGAAAACACATAGCCTTTCACATGGAGCTTTAATGTTTTTACAAAGATGTGCATATGAAAAGTATAAATAAATGTAATCAAGTTCATCTTAAAAAGTTATCATATTTGTTTTTCATTGTTATGAATATGTTTTATTTTTATTATGATTACATAATAAAATTTGTTATAGTTATTTGTCAAAAACTATAGTAGTTTGTCATCTGATCAGACAATGATTTGTCTGATCAGCTGTATTTTGTTCAGAAATATAAAAATCTTCATTTCAGGCTAAATCTTTTATAAGAGATTGAAATTAGTTGTATTTTTCCAGCAAGAGAATCCCATTTCTTGAGCAGTATAGATAAGAAGGCTGTTTTTTTTTTTTAAAGAAAGAAACAGTATGTTACAGATCTTGAAGATGCTTTCTTCAGTCAGGATTTTACGCTCCTCAGAATGAACGTATTTTATATCAGCTGTTAGCATTACCTTCTCTTTTAACAGCTCTCTAGGCATATCAAGTTAGTCTAAGTGATTATGTGCGGTCCGGGTACACAAAGTTGTAAGATAGCTGTTGAAAAAAGTGACAGGGTGACATTCCAGTAAAGGGCTCAAGATAAGCACGGCGTTTGAAGAGTTTTGAGGACAGAGGTTAACGCTCTCTGTCAACAGACTTCCTGTTCCTTTGATGATAAAAACTGGATTATTGGTATACCCACACTTGTTATTCAAAACCCAAATTGAAATATGTGCAAAACTCTCAGGTAGCTGACACTGAAAGACCTGCCGATGTTTTTTTTGTCCAATTGGGAACTGATTTTAGAAAGTGAAACCTACCATAGGAGTTTATCCTCTAATGTGGATATGAAGCTTTAACAAATAGTGCTTTTGATATGTGAAAGGGGTTTTTTATTTGGAGAAATGATTTGGGGGCAAAACATTTCATAACCCTATACCTATACTGCTTTTAGTTTCTAAACCATTACAGCATCGTTGAATAATTTAAACTGCAGAAGTGTAGAAAGTAATGTGTAAATCCAAACATCTCTAAAATGGAAACCTCAGTCTTTATTTTTACCATCCAGCTAGGATTTTTAGTGAAATTGTGCTAGACTCTTGGGTAAATGTAAAAACACATGGACGCTTACTCAAAAAGGGAAAACTCACATCTTAATTAGTGCATTTACATGCAGGAAGAGAAAACTGAATTATTGCCTTGGTCCGACTGAATCTGAATGAACTGGCCTACTCCTAATCGAGCTTACACACTCAGATAATGTGGTTAGAAAGCCTTTTTTTTTCGCATGTTAACAGCATCTCAGTTAAATCAAGCTATTACTGGCCTGGGCATTCCACCTTCCGGAAGTGATGAGATGACGGAAACGGGAATAAAAACACTGGTACGACAACAACACAACAGCAATAACGCGTGTCACACAATCAAACAATACAGTACTTACAAAATGTACTGTGCTGCAGCATTTTTGTTGTCCATTTCTTCGCTCATTGTGCATATCCTGCTTTTACTCCATCTGTGTCATTGCCACCAGCATTTGTTTACTATTTATGTGATTTTTGGCCGACCAAAATAATGCCAACACAAAAGGGCGCATGTCGCCACTGAGCGCCGCGGAGTCAAACGCACATCATTTAATAATTCATTCAGAGGCAAGTTTTTAAATAAAGCCTTGTTGTTGAGACGAAAATTACCCCCCCCCCCCCCCCCCCCCCCCATTAGCTAGATAGACCTATCATTTGCTGTTATCTATGTTATAAAGCAGTAAAAAGGCTATAGCTTTTGGATTACTTGTTCATTTATCACGGGTTCTATCATAATTGCAACATTCTCCATCATTATTGCATATTTTCCTAATATCCTGCAGCCCTATCATTACTGCCAATAATGTATTAAACTCAGCCCTGCAAAAGGGGGAATGTCTCATTGTCTGTGTTGTAGCGCAACGATATCCACCATAGCCTATGGTCTAAACTGCCAGGACAAAACAAATAAAAAAGTTAACAATAATAATAATAATTACATTTAATGAATTTGATGAAACTGCGTGATTGTCAGATCTAAAATCATTATATTCACATCTTTTTTTTCTTCTATTTTTTTGGAAAGGGGTGTATGACTGTTTCTGCTGCGTTAAGGTACTGGTAGTAGAGTCCAATATTTACAACAGAGGTACAAAATATGTGGACGAACGTTTATTTAAAAAATCGTTTGGCGAAGTTTTATTGCGGGATTAAACGCAAAGAACAGGCGATAATATGAAGTTATATGAAGAAACGAAAAGAAGCACCAGGTTTCTTTTTAAATCAGGACAACGCAAGGGTTTGATCATGTTGTAAATTGAACACAAATATATGTTTCCTAATATTTAGAAGTATTGATGTAATCGATTCATTCAAGAGATTTTAAAAAACAATAGACGTTGAAATTTGTCTCAATTAACTGTGGATCGCCTCTCTCTGGTAAGTGCGCACTTTGGAAAATGTCCGATGCTGGCTGCTGTCCGTGAACGCCTCACTATCATCGCTTTCCTGTTGAGGAGGCAGGCCGGTGATTTTCCACTGCCGCTGATGTCTCTGGTCCCCCGTTTTAAGAGACAAAGGTCAGAAAGAGAAGCTTATAAATAGGCTAAAATATAGCTTCGGACGCGTCTACACTTCAGTTGCTCTCACATACACGGGAAGACACGGACAAGACTAACCGGACAAGGGACCGAGCGCAAAGGACATTAAAAGGACAAAATAAGAGAAAACATCACTTCATTGTAGCAGGTAAGGAAAGAAAAAAAAATCCATATCCTCATTTAAAAATTAAGCTGAGAGGGATGATCATGCTGCTTTTATTCATTTTTCCGGGACATTTTCTTTTGTTGGATGTTACATTTGGACGCATTTGTAACTCTTTTGTGTATGAATGAAAAAAAAAATTGATTTGCAAACCAAGAAGAGCAAAAATAGGAAAAAGTTTATTTGCAGTAGTTCCAGATAAACTCAACTCATGTGCCGTTTCACAGTTGTGTTTCTGTGGGAGCTGCGTGGATGCAGGGATGTGTTTTCTTTGTGAAGCGTGGAGACTGCTTTATCTCTGGTATTGATTTGTGCGGTTAGAACGGTTTTGCCGGTGGATTTGCATTTCCCCCTCATACCTCTGTATTCGGCGCAGCAAACTTTAATGTCACATTTTCGCGTTTTCTAATGTGCTTTAATTGCTTGTGCTGAAAAATATCAAGTTAATGATCAGCTCCACAAATTTTCCCCAGTCTCTATTTCAAATAAACGGTTTTCCCCTTTTCTGATCTGGGCTCGTTTTACACCTGAGAATCCTCATATATCGATTCAGTCGTGCTTCCTTTGCCTGGTCTGTGTTTAGTTTTGTTGAGCTGTTCTTAAAAAGGGGAAGTGAGGCGCTCGGCGCGCTGAGAAGGCGGAGATGCTCCGCTGACGCTCTGAGAGCACCGAGCGCTGCCTCCCTCTCTCTCCACCTTTTGTCTCGCTTCCTGCTGGTTTTCATTTCCTCTTTTTGTCAGATATCTTTTTTTTTTTTTTTCAATTTAAATGATGCAGTTTCCATTCTTTGCGCGCACGCTTTTGTGCTGATTCCTCATATTAAACTGTGCATCTGAGTAGGCTGCCTTTCTTGTTATAAATGCCTTTGGGCAAGCGGGCCTTTTATATGTGTCTCTTATTTGAGTTAGTAGGTAGTTTCCTGATGCTTGAAATTGATCAGAGAGAAGACAGAAATAGGCCTTACTGAGAGGCCCTGCATGTTGCTTTCACAACCCAAGCAGTTGGTTCCATCTTAGATCAGATTGGACATTTTGAGTGCTTCAAAGTTAGACTAGCCTAATTCAAACTTTTAAATTGTGTTTGTCATCTGTATTCATGTCACCTTCTAGTATTTCAAAACTGCAAAGGACTTCCCCTTGTGTTATGTTTCCTAGAATGGTAAAAAAAAAAAAGCAGAGTTGGGTAGTAACCAGTTACATTTACTTGAGTAAGTTTTTGGGAAAGAAATGTACTTCTAGCAGTAGTTTTTCTGCACCGCACTTTAAATTTTTACTCAGGGAAAATTATTGCGAAGTATCGCTACTCTTGCTTGAGTAAAATTTCTGGATCCTCCACACTGAGTAACTTCACTGAATGAAAAATAGACACATTTAAAAAAAAAAATACATGAGACAGGCACACACCTACATTTTATGTCCCCTTATGTAAAATAGGTTTTAAATTGAAAAATATTTATTTGAAAAAGTGTTTTCTGATTCTATTTTGTAATCGTGTTACTTATATATTTTTTTATTTTATTTTATTGTATTGCTTTCAGTCATTAGAATACCAGCATTTGGACCAAAACTTATATTTTTGTTTGTCTGATTTCATAATTTAAAAAATGAAATCAGATCTTATGATCAGTTACTCAGTACTCAAGTAGCCTTTTTACTAAATATTTTTTGCTCTTGAGTAATTTCTTTGATGGCACCTTTTTACTATTCCTTGAATAAAAATATGTTGAAGTAGTGCTACTCTTGTGTAAATGTTTTGCAAACTCTTCCAACCCCTAGTAGAAAGGCACCGAAATACCACATTGATGGCAAATGGCGACAAAGCAACAGAGGATGCTTTGGGACACGCAAAGAAGAAGCTAATGTTGCTTAAGTTGGTTTGCGATGATGGCCAGTATTTTGACGACGGGTCGATGTTTCAGAACTTGGCTGGTGAAGGGGTATCAAATCTGGAGTTTATTACCTTGACTCACAAGGATCTTTATGGGAAGATTGTAATTTATTAATCAAATCTGGAGTGTTTGTCACATTGATATGCGGCACTCGGGATGACATTGTTCTGACGTTAACATTTACCGTCTTCTTTTTCCATTTCATTTTTAATCTTCTTGTGTTAAACCTGTAACAGATGTCATGAATCATTAATAGTTTTTGATCCTGAGTGGAGATACAAAACCCACTCTGACACACTTTAAGCTCTCATGATTCAAGACGCTGTAGGGATCCCGGAGATCATTTGGATTTCCATCACTTACGATCCGTGCCTCTGATGATTTAAGAGAAAGTTTCTGTTTGAAAGTGAAAGTCGAATATGTTTGGGCTGAACTGACTATGAAGAAACACACTGAGGTTTTTGTAGCCTCTGAGTAAGTGTTGCCTGTCTTCCTGTTTGCCAAACCCGAGCTGAGAGCTTCTGTATTAACAGAAGACTTGTTTGCTGTTAAATCATTCATTAAGTGTGTAACCTGAGGTTTGTGGAAAGTGGGTGTGTTGGCGAGAGCTTAAGCTATAAATGTGAGTCTATTCCCAGAGTCTTGTCTCTCTAAATGACAACTGAGAAAGACTCGGGGAACTTACACCGCCACCATGAAGAGAAACTCTGCTTAGTTAATTTGCATCTTCTGCTCTTGAACCTTTTATCCCCCCCTGTGTCCTTCACTTCACATTTGTTTCCCTCTTCACTGCAGGTGTACATATTAACTGACGTGAACTACAGACCCACTCCAACTCTCAAATTAGAGCTGCTCCATTAATCTCGTATGATTGTATCTATGTGTGTTGGGGCTTTGAAAGATGTTGTTTTACTTGGCAGCTTAACGTAGAGCAGCAAAAACTGCAATTAACACTCAGCATAATGTTATTGGAAGTAATATCGGTTACTTTCATGTTCTCAAACCTCAGGAGGATGGAAGATGGATTTAGTTTGGCAAATGATGATGAAAGAGTTCAGACAGACCAGCACCCTCTTGTGGCTGATAAATGCATATATAATAATGATTTTTGTCATCTTCCATTTAATTTATTCTATTTAATTTGCACAAGGAAAATATGTAGTTTGAAATGTGAATAAATATATTCTTAATATATACGCCTCCTCGTTTATCTCCTGGCTTAGGCTCTGATCAGACAATCTAAATTGCATTTTTTTCCCCTGACAAGTGAACAGAACAAACTTGAGTATTTTGTTGTTTTTTATGCTTTACTAGCCCAATAGGGCGAAGTTCTACTAGAAGTTACTAGTATCCACTTTATTATTTTCCCCCCAAACAAAACTTGGCAGAAGCAGACGCATGTGGCATTTATTTGATAGGTATTGTGCTGAATTTGGCACTTCCATGTAGAAAAACATCACAGCAGATGGCAAAAAAAAAAAACCAAGATGCACTATGGGCAACTTTTAGTAGTGTTTTTTTTTTACAGTGCATTGTTAAAAAATTACAAGCTAGCCAAATTAAAGTTGCTATCACCGGTTCAATATCTTTGATTTATGATCTGGTAGTGCAATTCTGAAAATCCATCTACATATTACTTGTAGTAATGTCGCTTTGGCTTTATGTTTAGTTGCATTCAAGGTTAAGGGATGCATCTGGCACATCAACCTCAACCTTCACCTCACTATTAAGCATCCGAAGTGCAAAGAGTTGCATCATTCATACCTTGGATAGGCATTCCAGGAAAACCTTCTTTCAATGGTGAATAACTTTGTATCAGCCTAAAATGACTTTCCAAAAAAGACAATGCTCAAAAGACATGCTGAGCGATTTTGTTTCTAAGCAACATAAAAAAAAAAAAATTCCCATCATATTTAGGAGTGCAACATGTTCATATGGAGAGGAAGGTTACTATAACTTTATTTTTTTTATGGACTAGTCAGGTGTCTAGTAAAAGCAGACAATTTCAGAAGCTGAATCGAAACAATTTAGATAAAAGGTTTTACTTCGGAATTTAACATTATGGGAGAGGGTTTTCTGTTCATAGGTTAGCTTAGTCAGCAAAACCATATTCTAAAACTCTGAAAATTACTAGGTTTTGGCTAATTATCTCCTACATGCAAACTAGGGATGTGTATTGGTAAAAATCTGGCGACATGTGTATCGTGAAACAGGGGAGACGGTACGATATGTCGCTATGTATATGTCGCTACGATACTATGAATAAGATGATATATTGTGATTTTTTTAAAACTGAGTTTAAAGGAGCAGGGGGCCAGAATGAAGAAACGAAACTCATGAGCGATGCGGCCGGCGCACTGCAGCCAGCCGCACGGGAGCGCGCACAAACGCTTCACAAAAGAACATACTTCTTCACAGTGACATACTACTTTTTCTTAGTGCCACTTTTTAGTGGGCTGTGAGTCGTCCTTGGTCGTTTCCCAGTTGCAGAAAAGAAGAATCCATTCTCACATATAAATCAATGGAAGTCTGCGACCATTTTTCTTCCTCAAGCTGTCGAGAACGCGCAAGCCGTGTTAATTGACGTCACATCCGTAGGACAGCGCGGGAAATTCGAGCCCCGAACTGCAGCACATTTTGCAGCACACAGCCAGTTTAAGAAAATGGAGCGATACGTGGGTGGGCTCATTCTTTTTTGTTTTTAACGCTTCATCACCCAACAACATTAAAAAACTGGACATGGATGTTTATTTTATTTACAAATCCTGCCCCCTGTTCCTTTTTAACTGTAGAAAAACTGTCACTGCATTTTAAACACTCTAACCTTTTTCATACTTTAACACATCCAGTTTTATCACTGCATCTAGTTGATCCACTGGAACAAAGCAGGTGAAAACAGCCACCAATTATCAGTCAAAAATGACTATCATCAATAATGGTTCCATTCAAATCCTAAAAATATATATTTTTTGAATATCGATACAATATCGGGAAATGGAATATCGAGATATATCAGTGTATCATTTTCTTACATCCTTAATGCAAACCAAATCTTTAAAAACATTTTGCATGACTTGTTCAAAGTATATCAGCAGATAATATCTACCTAAAGGTAGATATTATCTATTAGCTATGTGCAGTGTTCATGCAACCTTCCCAAACTACCAATGTGTAAACTTGATATGATCAGACAGGAAATAAAGTGTGGTTGACTAAAATGTTGCTTAAATAAGTCAGTGATCTTAAAGCATTACTTCCTGTTACTGTTTTCTAATACCTGCTTAATCATTTATGCTGTGATGCATTCAAAATATATTTGACAGAAAGCTCCTTGTTTTTTTTTTTATTCAGCTTGATATTGTTTTATTCTTCGTGCAACATGTCACCTCCAACATGTAGACCCTTTGCTTCCTAGAAACTTAAGTACAAACGCCCCTCCCCCATACACATTCCTTTACTAACCTCCCCCCATCCTGTCTGATCCACAAGATTAGCTCAGTAATCTCCTTTTTCCTGTTGCACTTTAAGATGCTGTAAAATGAATATTTTATGAAACAAGGCTAATTTTGTTGATGCTTCAGTGTGCAGACTGAAGCTGAAGAAAGTAGGGACATTAAGTGAGGGGATTTCGGGGGGGGGACACGTGGGAGAATCATTGACATTTTTGTGTGCATCTGGGAATTAGTTTGGATTATTTGAGCCCAAAATGTCAAATCTATTTGTTTGTTTTTTTCAGTTGGCTCAAATTTGCACATCTGTCTCACAAGAGTGTCTCACCCAATTAGTTGAAAATCCTAAACGGTCCATTTGCCACAATGAAATTAAACGCATGGTATTTGCATGTTATCAAAACAGCAATATGTAAAAATAGGGAAAAAAAGCAACTCAGGCAGATGTATGCTTGCTATGTGGAGTTAGGTGGGGGAGGGGAAGATGGTAATGGTAGAGGTGTAAGAGTAATAGGTGGCCAGTTCAGGGAAAAGGTACATAATCTTAAAATAGGAGAGAGAGTTATGTAAGTCATCTGGCATAGAAAAAAGTATTTGTCTGGGTTCTGAAGCTGTTAAAATCAAATCCAGACTCTTGGTCCAGTTTGATCTCTGAATTACCCCAAACAGAGCAGAGAGTAATTAATACCTTAGTCATGGTGAATGGCCTGAGCTGTTAAGTGAGTGCAACCTTTCAAGTAGAATGAGAAGTGGTCGAATCCCCTGAAAGGCTAGAAAAGGGAATTTTAATAATTTCTTAATTAGTTTTCGTCAGCACAGCAAACGGTAAACCATATTTTCTGAAGTGGAGATAATTTTACATCTGCAGCATCCTTTAGGGAAATGGTTGGGCAGTCTTATCTGTGATCATGTTATTAAATATGAGTAGAGATGCCCCAATATGAAACATTGATATGAAAAAATGACCAACCCCGGAGAGTGCTTCTCTGCTTCAAACACCCCACAATCCTGCGCTGCATCACTATCGCTGTCACATGACCAAACTATAGAGACGCACTCTGAGAGTGCAGACCTCCACCAAGGCAGCTCATGTTTGAAACACATTTTAAGTTATTTTAAGAAAACTAAGAATTAATTTTACAAAAATATGTTTCTGTTAAAACTCTTTTCAATTGTACAGGTTTGGCTTCTCTAATTACAGTTTTTTTATTTTGGAAAAACCCTATCAAAGGTGGTCCAAATGTGAAAACAGGAGTGAAATCACCATATTTTTGTTTTTCATCTTCAAAAATAATTAGAAATTTCACAAGCTCAAATAAATTAATAATTAATTGCTTAATAAATCGTTGTTAATTATGGAGTTATCCTGTTCTTCTTTAACTAATCCAAGTTAGGTTTTACTTTACAAAATGTCCAGATTCCTTTAACAGGGAAACCTCCCTTTAGCACTAGCTTTCAAGCTACCAATTGCATGCTATCCTCAGCATTTTGTCTACAAGTTTGAAAATATTAAATCAAATAAGGGTTCAAGAATTCATAGATAATTTCATAAATAATCTGTAAACAGTGTTAAATAACTTCTGATTTGACAAGTTTAAATACTTTAAATTACAACTGGATTCAGCTGGATGAGAAATGTTACGATTTAATAAAAAACGTATTAAATATCACATAATATGCTCTGTCCAAAAGATTGTGAATGGCTTTTTTAAAAGTGCATAAATTGGTTTACCAGTAGTTGATGTTAGGGAAAAATAATAATGGTGTATTATTATTTTCTTAGGGTGTTTTTTATCACATAGTTCTAATGTACTTTTTAAATGTAATTTTGGTTTCAGCCACATGCTCTTGTGCATGACATCCTGTTCTTTTAATATGTTAATGAAGTGTGACTAAATAAAGAGAGTCTGCAGAGGTGAGACCCTTTGAGACCAGTGATGAGAGATCAGTGGGAGACGAGTGATGAGGAGCTGAGAACAGACAGACGGTTGGCTCATTCCTTACTGTATTTTGCTGGTCTCCCTCTGCAGAACTGATTGAACCACATCTACCTCTGCAGAGCTTATTGTCTAAATTATCTCCGACTTTTGTGTGTGACTCGTTTTTAGGTAAACCACAAAAAAAACCTAACAGTTGACCTCTCACAATGGAGTTGAGCTTATCTTAAAGCAGGAAGTGTTTGTCACACGTGCTTGAGCGCACATACTCCGATTGAGGACGACATTACTTTGCTGTGGAAACAAAGGAGAACGTACAGTTAAGTTATTAACAAAGCCAGTTTGCAAGGGTTTCATCTGTTCAGAATGTACAATGATTTAATGCATCAGGTATAAATGAGCGTTTTTATATGCAAACAGCGTAAGCCACAAGGGACTCCTCTGAAAAGTGGTCTTATCAAGTCAGAAATAGAGAGAATGAATGAGAGAAATGGGTAGCAAAGGTGAGGGGGCAACAGCAGTTGGCCAGATGAATAAAGATAAGGATGTGACATTTTCCACAGTTGGAGACATGTGCTGACTGATAAGTATGTCTGTCTATTTCCTGACTTTCTCTTTCTCTTTCTCCTTCGCTGTCAGCTTCTGGTGGAAATTTACAGCTCCAGGGCCTGACCATGATCCCATTTGTCTTCCTGCTTCTACATTTATTTATTTACTTTTTTTTTCTTTGTGGAGCAAATGAGGAACAATTGAATGGGGAAGTGGCTAAATAAAGTTTAGATTTTTGTTCTCATCTTAGTAAAAATATCTCTTAGGTTACCGTCAAGCCTTACTCTAAAGTTTAAGGAATAAACTACAGTTTGTGGCCCCCTAGTCAATACATTTTACAAATCCAGTATTTTTAAATTTGCAATAAGAGTTATGTCAATGATAGAATGGGGATTTGTGCTTGGGTAATGACACAGCTACAGGTTGGTGTGCAGCAGCTTCGGCTGGTATCTGTGTTTCCACTCAGACCTCAGCAGCATAGAAACAAAAAACCGAAAATGAAAACAAGCAGCACAATCCAATATAACTGCTCCCTAAAATTATATTCCGTTATAAACTGTGAAATGACAATACAACTACTGGAATCCATTCTTTAAAAACAATTAAACAGTGTTTGTAGAAATTACTTATTGTTTTCTTTGTTTTTTCAAAGAGCCAGGCTGTTTGTTTGTTTTTCTCCAGAAATCATTCTCCAGGCTTTGAAGGGGGTTTTGGAATGGTTCAAAGTTAGTTACCCTCAGTCTGTCACAAAGATACCTAACTTGTTTTTCTTTCTTTAATTTGAGTTTCCCTTCTAGTAATTTATCAGATTATTTTAACTGGTTTTGCACTACACCACAACTTGTGGCACATTGGACATCTAGAGTGTTAATGCGGAGCATAGAAAATTTGGATTTATTGAATACTCTTTTCTCCACCACTTTGTCACGCTTACATTTCTGGGTTTTTCTCTCCACAGAATGGCACAAAAAGAGAAACTTCAGTGTCTGAAAGACTTCCATAAGGACACTTTGAAGCCATCTCCTGGTAAGAGCCCTGGCACTCGGCCTGAAGACGAGGCGGAGGGCAAGCACCCCCAGAGGGAGAAGTGGGCCAGCAAGTTGGACTTTCTCCTGTCCGTGGCCGGCGGCTTTGTAGGTTTAGGGAATGTTTGGCGTTTCCCTTACCTCTGCTATAAGAATGGTGGAGGTAAGCCTTAAATCTGCATCAAATTGTGGCCATGCAAATTTGAAAAACCATCCTGTTAATTGCCTATTGGAATCTATTTTGTCTCTCATTTCTAGGTGCGTTTCTCATCCCCTACTTCATTTTCCTGTTTGGCGGAGGTCTGCCAGTCTTCTTCCTGGAGGTTGCCCTTGGTCAGTACACCTCTGAGGGTGGCATCACCTGCTGGGAGAAGCTTTGCCCCATCTTTACTGGTATGTAGCTAATCAATAAAGTCCAGTTGCTAAAATGGTGAAACAAAACCTGTAATTCTAAAATGGATGTTTAAAATTATGGATGAAGATAGATGGAATATATCTCTTACATATCCTATATCTCCTGTTTATGGCGTTCTTTTATTTTCTCACATTAAAACTCACGATTATATCCCCCTATGATGTCAGATTGAAACGTTTGGCTTCCTAGTTTTTAGAATCATGGCTTCCCTTTTTTGAAGTATTTGGAAATACAAGTTTAGCATTAGCCATCATCTGTTAATTATTAGCTAGTTTGCCTGCAATGCCAGAAAGGCTTAAGAACTTTCTCCTGCATGTCTTCCATATTTTTTTCCCCTCACAAATCATTCAAACCTGCCATGCCCACTGACCATGTACACTTGATGAGTACAGATGGTGTCTAAAACTTCCAACATAGTTCAATCAGTAAGTAACAGGAGCGCCTTTGATTATTATTTGATTATGCTACTTTAAGGTTGGATTTAGGTGCCTTTCTGCCATGGAAGGACTGATCCAGCGAGGGAGGTAGAAGTCAAACCAGCTCTCTCTGACTCGCCTAGTTTGGTACTCATAAACCGGCATCGGCTGACTTGTATTGGGAATAGCCAGCCTCGCGTGCATGGTTTATTTGATCACCCAGTTGAATGATATAAAAGCACAAACAAGACTCTGATCAGAATAATAAAAAAAAAGTTAGATATATAATAAAAATTTGAAGCATTTCTTAGTTTGTCTGCCATTACTGGTTAAAAAAGAATGAAGTAGGGAGATTTCTGAAGCAGATTTTATGCGTAATGCCAAGGTATTTGATCACATGCTTGAATAGGGATCCATTGTGTAAAGGCCTTGAATTGCTGTTTGCTTGATAATCCCTTTAGATTACCATGGAATGCAGGACAGTGTATGTAACGGGTCCAAACGGGTCAGAAAAACTGAAATTTACTTTCTTGTAGAACAGAAGAAAGAACTGGCTTTAGCAAATTGTGGTTATAATGTAGAAAAGTGTATTTACTTTTTACTTATGTAATTGAATTTACATTTAAGTATTTACAATTTTAAACATTATTATATTTTGTGGCCGGCAAGTGATTTTCTCATGTTTAGTCACTCTTAAGATCTCCAATTTAAAAGCATCCCAGACCAATGTGAGCCATCTTTTTTATGCACACGGCACGGGTGAGTCATGGATTTTATGTTCAGTGCACCCACAAGGGATGAAAAAGCAATTCCCTAATTAAAGGTTTATGTTTCATTAATAAGCGTAGTTTAGATTTTTTGGTTTTGCAGTTGGGGACGATCCAACCTCTTGTCCACGTCTTGACCCACTGTTCCATTCCTTTATCTGATTTTCCCTGAGCAATACCCTCATCACTAGGCCCATCTCTCTTACTTAAGATTCAGGTTCTTATCCACACCTCTGCTGTTTTTGACAGAGGAATGGCTGAGTCACACCAGATTCTCCTCCAATAAGAGCGCTGAGACTTTGCCCAGCAGCCGTCACCAGGCAACAACCAGGGCTGCTGCACTGATACACCTACACATTGGGGCCTGATCATTGCTTTAACCTTCTCCAGCTCTCACCTTGTCTTTTATTTTTCATCTTCTCAGAAAGCTCAACTAAGGGCTCTAAGAAGTCTTTTGAAATTTGATCAAATCATCCCTAAGCATTACTTTTCTCTGCCTATATTCCCACCGTCTTCCATTTTTGGGAGCACATATTCAATAGTATTTTATTTCCTATTGGCCCTTGCTTTCCTTGACCAGCTCCTCTCCCTACCAGCCAAATAAGATTAATGGATTTTTCTTCACTTTCACATATGCAATTGTCAATTTATCTTGACATTCTAACACATTATCCCGAGGCTCTCAAAAGCACATATAAACACACACGGGCACACAGATTCAGACACAAAACAGTGTACACAGTGTCCTGAATTACACATCTCTATGGCAACAGCCCAGCAACACATCAGAGAGAGCTTGGAAGAAAAGAGCAGGGTGATGGTGAGATCTGAAGCAGCCGACAGATGGATTGATAAGATGGGAGGAGGAGCGACACAAAGGCAACCAGACAGAAGGAGCAAACTAAATGAATCGGAATGGGATAAAAAAATTAAAACAGATGAACATAAAGCATGGAAAGAATAATCTAAACAATAAAAATCTACATTTTGTGAAAGTATACATTTGTAACTTGTGTCTCCAATGCTTGACCGTAGATTACTGATTGCTAAAAGCTAGAGTTGAAAAGGGATCATAATGGATGAATTAAAACAACCAAACGATTGCAGAATGTGTTTGTGGAGTGAACAAAATAGAAGTTGTTTTTATGTCTGAGCCAACATCCATTCCAGAAAAGGACGAAATGACAGAGATGACTGTGGCCATATATTTTGCTGACCTGCGTAGATGGTGTCTTATTATCAGTTCTTGATAAGCAGACAAATATTAAGACAAAACAAAAACATGAAACTGCTGATTTTACAGGGTCAAGGGTAACAAAACAGAAGTTAGGAAAGAAGTGAACTCGGGGTGAGTTGTAGTAAAAATACATTAGATATAAAGCAAAGCTGGGTTTAAAACATTCAAACATGAGTATGTATAGTTAAACTTTTCACATAGAAAACCTAGGTGGTATCATTGAAAACATTCTCTTCTATTCAATGTTCTGCCCTGCATGTTTTTCTGGAGCAGTGACTCCCTTTTATGGAAGATATCACCAGCAGAACCAGAGTTAGGGAGGGGGGCAGTATGCTTGAGACTTTTATGGGTAGGAAGAAAGACACCCATACATAGAGAAAAAGTACAAAAAATGTATCTGCTATAATGGATAACAAAAGAAAATGTTACAAATGCAAACAAATCGTTTTTTTTTTTTTTTTTGACAAACTACTAACAAATAATCTTTTGATGCCTAAAACTAATCATAGGTCAGAGTTAAATCATCAAACAACAAACAAAATTGGTCTGAAATTGAGTTAAAATCATACAAACCCAAAGAGACACTGAACCCCACCAGACTGATAAACATAACTTTAAAAGAACATGAAAAATAGCACTACACTCTAGACAGGGGATAGGTCACAGCTAACTGCAAAAAATATAGAATTTTATTTTTACTGCGGTTCATTCTAGAACAAATGGAATGGGGGGGTGTGGGGGATACAAATTTGACAAAATACCTGATGGGGAAATTAGAGCACCACCTGATTCTCAGCAGCTGCTCCACTTAATAACTCATTAGATAATGTTTTAGGTACTTCTATCCAGATATCCAAAGAGTCACAGCATACATGTTATTACAGGAAATATGGTAATAACTATTGCATCTACAGCTTCTTTACTTGTTGTGACAAATCTTCCAAGTTACTTATTCAGCAAAACCTTCAGTAAAAAAAAAAAAGTTGACCTCCTATGTAGACAAATTGAGTGAGGTCAGTCGAGGTCATCCCTCCAAAGAGCTGCAGAAATGACATCATGGAGGAGGACATATTTGTTTGTTTGATCAGCATTGTCCCATGTGATTTTTATTTATTTATTTATATGTGTGTGTGTGTGTGTATATATGTGTGTATCAGCTACTAATTGGCTGAATGATTAAAAGGACATGATTTCTTGGCAAAGTAGTTCACACATTTATACACATGCTAAAGACATACAGATGGCAGACCAGGGTGAGACTGTTGTTTTATAATTCAAGCTTCTCTATTCTCATACGCACACACACACACACAATCACACACCAACACACTTGCTCTCACAGATGGCCGGTGACGTTGAAGGACATTAATTTGGATGAGTGGGCTCTGTCGGTTGTGCCTGAGGACATACAAAGCTTGTTTTAATATCCTTATGAGGACTTACTGTGACTGCGGCCATTATGTGAACTCTACTCCAAATTCTAATCCATTGTGATCAGAGTTCCTGCACCTGCTCCCACTTTAGAATTTCTCTTTGTCTTTAGGTTGTTAAAGGAAATATTTAGAACAAAACACTTGCCAAGATTATTTGTTTACACCTATCTTTGCATCAAGGCCACTACTGACGCAAAAAAGCTTTGCTGACCGTTCTTGAAAATATAAATTTAGGTCACTCAGTGTTAAAAACAAATGATATTGGCTGAACCTTGACTCACCTAAAATATACTGCAAAAAAATATATTTATGAAGAAAAAACATTGTACACTACTAACCTTGGTATTACAATGGTATTTAATAGATCTACCTTCATGTCAGCTGACATGTTTGAGACTTTCAGATGCAACAAGACCTCAACCAAAACACAAAGGGGATCAGGCCTTTGCAGTGGCTACCCCCCATATCAGTGACTGGTCTATGTTGACATGTCCACATGGATGTGACTGGAGAAATAGACCAATGACAGGGATTTGGATTGGAAATTATTGCTTGGTCACAGTATGTTCTCTGAATAGTGTACAGGATTATCTTGTGCAGATGAGATGAACAAACACTTTTCAGTATTAAAACAAGGATTACTAGGGATTCAAAACTGACTGTGCATTCTCAGAATGGAAATTATGGCATGCATAAAGCATTTGCATTGCATTGGATGACCAAGTGCACCTTTATTTGCCTGGAAGATGGAGAAACCCCAGATGTCATGCTAAGATTTAGCAGTATTTTTGCAGTATACAATTTTTTTTCATGAGCTTATGTGGATGAGCAGTTTTCTTTTATCTGTTACTTTCATTATGCACAACTTGTTTTCTGGCCAATGTCTAATAGTGAAGACCTTTTTACTGCTCAAAATGTAACATAAAGTAACTCCTTTACTGACAGAAGTTAGGTTTTGTGATTTTCATAAAATGAACAGTTGCTAACTTAATACTTCAGACCAAAACTGACTCATCTCTAATAATTCTGTAACCAACATATTATTCACTGTTTTGTTTCTTTGTTTTAAACATGTGTCCTTTGCAGGTATTGGCTACGCCTCCATTGTGATTGTATCCCTCCTGAATATCTACTACATCGTCATCCTCGCCTGGGGTCTCTACTACTTGTTCCAGGTGGGGATATAAAACTGTAATTTTCAAGAAGTTAAATTCTTTTTCCCCTCATTTTTTATCATATAGAAATATTGCATCGGAATCTGAATATAAAGGCAAATTAAAAGGGTTTTGAACCCTGATTACGCATTTGCCGAAAAGTCAGAAAATGAGTTGGTTAACTGTCTAAATTCATGCTGCTTTTCTTTTTTTTTTTACCTTTTAGTGTTTCCAGCCAGAGTTGCCCTGGGCAAAGTGCAATCAGTCCTGGAACACAGATAAATGCATTGAGGACACCTACCGCAAGAACAAAACCTTTTGGGTTGCCGCCAACGCCTCCAACTTTACCTCCCCCGTCACAGAGTTTTGGGAGTAAGTTACATAAAACCCTTCTCACTTTTATACCCACACACAGCTTTCATGTCTCTATGTAGTCCTCATGTGAATTGCTCATTAATAAGCATGGATTATTCTTTTGTTTTGCAGACACAATGTGCTGGGAATCAGCAATGGCATCGAGGAGATAGGCCCAGTTAAATGGGACTTGGCCTTGTGTTTACTCCTTGTTTGGGTCATCTGCTTCTTTTGTATCTGGAAGGGGGTGAAATCCACTGGAAAGGTAAATAAGTGAATGTTATTTTTAAGCCAAATTCATTCATTTATTTGTATTTAACTCTGAGATATTTTATTTCTCCTTACAATTTTGAAGCTAAAACAAGGACATGATGTGAATTTAGTCATATTTATTTTTCTGTCTGGTCTGACAAGAGAACATTTGAAAATGCATTTAAGTCTGAACTGAAGCCGGGACGTGGTCACTTTAATAACCTGTTCCAACATTTACTGAAGCTGTCAAGAGATGTGCACAGCAATTCATGACATAGATTCTTAGAAAGCAAGGCTCCATATTATACTGCTGTCATAAACACAAGTTTTCATGAGACAAAAGGCAGTAAATGAAGGACTACTCCTTATGACTTCAACACTGTTGATTGATTGGTTTGGCCCAATACATTTTTTTCTAGTTGTTAAAACTTGGGGGGAGACTCTTATAAAACAGTCAGGTCAAAGCTTTCCATAAAACAGAAAATGATATATGGATGCCATATAAGTCTGTTTTTGTAAAAAGAAAAAAAAGTGATTCTCAAAGTTTGCTCATTTACAAAACATGGTTTCAAATGAAACCAAGAATCTGCATAGAGGACAGCTTAATGGTTATTCTTGATTGTTTGTGGTCTTATCAATGTAATCAAAAAACATCCAAAAGTTCCTTCTAAAAGGAATACAAATAAGATGGAAAATATGCAAATCAGCAACTTCCTCTCAAGTTTTTAAGGAACCTTGTGTTGTTGTTGCATGGTTGGAGAGTTTCAGTAATTTCCTCAGGTTGTAATGCAAAAAATAAAAAATTCTATCATACTTTAAACTCACATTTTTACTCAGAGCTACAGAAAATACATCCTTAAAGTGTAACTGAGCCCCCTGAAAAATCATAACCCCGCCCCCAGACAACATTTGAAAAATTCTACAAAGTGGGCAGTGCCAGGAAGAACGGAGGGGTATGGCCAAGAGTGGGGGAAAAGCGAAGGGGGGGCGTGGGGGTGTGTTCAAGAGGACAGTGACAGCTCGCTTAATGTGACACTGAAACATGGACAGTGACCAAGGCAACGTTGGCAGTTTTGCGACTGATCGATCTGATCAACATTCATCTGTTTTGAACGTTAGCCTATGTTAGCATTACCACTCAGAGACTGGACTCCTCCTGTCTCCCTCTGCCTCAGCAGCACCGGGCTTGGGCGGATAACGGCGGAGGAGATCCGCTGGCTCAGGGCGCCGAGCCAGCGGATCTCCTCTGCCGTTATCGGAGATAGAGTAGAGGGAGGCTTTATGGAGCCCAGCGGCCGCGAGCCGTATCAATTCGAGCTGCCCAATTACCCCCCCCCCCCCCCCCTCCCCCTCCCACTTGTTTTGGTACATTTGGTACACATCGTTTTGCATTAATTTTGGTGATACATACACTTTAAGCAACAGAAAATCTGAGGAGCCACTTGGGAGCCGAAAGAGCCGCCTCTTTATGGTGAGCCAAGCCAAAAGAAATGGCTCTCCAAAAAGAGCTGGAATTCCCATCACCAGCTGGTATTTCTGATAGTTTTATACCCAAACCTACGGGGCATGTCTGTGATACCATGACTGCTGTGACACAGTGAATGCCTGTGACGTAAAGATGTACCGCTCTCCACCAATCACAAAATTCGAATGCAGTAGCCACCGTTCAACCCTAAGAGGGCAGCACTAAGACGTTGTTAGACCAAAAAGTGTAGAATTAAACAAGTTTACACGAAAATCTAAAAAAATCCCCAGAAACTGAAAGATTGCATTCGTAAAGACCCATTTATACAGTTTAGGAGCAAAAAAAAAGTTGTTTTGGGGTTAAGTTACTCTTTTTAAGATGAGAACAAAAAGAAATTATTTTCCAGAAAAAAATACAGTCATAGTATTTTATTTCAGTACCTGTACACATAATAGCCACCTGCGATGGCTTCATCAAGATGTTTCCTGTTATATAACCAGTCATACGGGGGCAAATCAAATTTATGATTATTTTGAAACTGGAGCACATATATGAATGCTGTATTCATGTTCGTGCACTTCTGTGTGTTTGCGTGTGCTCTACCTCAGGTTGTCTACATCACGGCCACATTCCCATTTGTCATGCTTATCGTCCTGTTGATCCGGGGCGTAACTCTGCCAGGTGCTTCTGCGGGCATCATGTTCTACCTATATCCTGACCTCAGACGCCTCAAAGACCCAGAGGTAGGTTCTACCCTTTGCTTCATCAGCCCAAAAGCCTCCTCTCTGATCTCCTATAACAGAAGTATTTCCTCCCACTAGTCCAAGCATTTGTCTCTCAATGCACTTTGCTCACCGTGTTGGGTTCTTCTGATTCTGAATGAAATTCCTGGAAGGGAATTTAGACACCAGGATATTTTACTAAATTAAAAAAGCCAAATATTTGTAGAGGTGTGAAAATATTTTTGTACAATGGATTTGTGCAAGAATCCCAATTATTTTTATTTTTTGGTTTGTTTATACAAATAAAGGTTTCACAAATCACTAGCTGTATTTTAAAGATTCAATAATCTGTGTACAATAATGTTTTCCTGCTTTTACTAGTCCAGTTATTTTTAGATGTTTTGAGTCCAGAGAATACAACCCTATCCCATAAGAAAATGTGAAATAGCCCTTTAGTGTTGCATGGATAGGAAGCTCAGAAGCAACTGCTAATTTTAGAGTCATTATTGGTTAATAGTTAGCTGGTAATTGTCTTCTCGTTTACAAATCATTTGTATCTTGTCTATAAAAACAGGGCTATTCAAAAGCTGCTTCCTTTCGTACTTCAAATTAAGAGCCTCAAACAAATGGGTGGAGAAGGATGTACAGCGTAAAGCACTTACCTTCACATTTGGTACCCAGGATTGGGAGATTTCACCAGCCTAACTCACATGCTGACAACAACTGAATAGCACTTTGTGACTTAGACAACACATACCCTGGTGTTTTACCATCTCTTTGTAGAAGATATATGATGAAACTCACTGTTGTTTGACAGTGTGCCAGTTTGTTTTAAATTCAGCTTCTTCTGACGTTTCCCAGCTCTTTTAACAGACATATTTTGTTCTTGGAGTGAAGACAACACTTTACCAGAACATTGAGAGATCTCAAAATTATTATGAACACATTTTGTAGTATATTTTTGTGGTTACACCTCCGATAACCAAGGCTTTGGAGACAGAACTTAGTAGTGAGGGATGAGAAGAGTGATACATGTTCAAGCCCATGTTTGTTAAGGGTGCACAATATAAGGGAAACGTGATATCCGATAAGGTTGTTAAATAGCTATCACTTGCAATGAGTAAAGAGATCCAGCTACTGGAAAAAAAAAGATGGTTATTTTCAGCTCAACAACAATGTTTTATTTAAATGGTGCAGCTGGTCAACATCTGTTGTCTTGGCATTGAAAAAAACTTGTGGCTTAAGGACTGCACCACCCCTTTAGCCCTTCTAAAACGTTTTGTCCTGCATTAAACAACCAGTTCCAATACATAACAGGCATGCAGAGTGTGGACGCATGGTGCTTAGATATTGACCTAACATTTATTACAGTCGAAGCCCTTCCTTGTGATATGCATATTGCAATGAGATCAATTGACGTAATCTTCTGCAGGTTTTAAATTTTTTTTTTTTTTTTTTTAAGATCTTAAAAAATAAAAGAGCATCTTTTTGAAATCCTAGTGCCAAAATCCAAGCTACCACAAAGCACAGAACATTAGGAAAGGTAGTATGCCCTTAGCATCAGCAGGCCTCAGGCTCTCTGTTCCTCTCTCCCTACTTGGCAGGTGTGGATTGATGCCGGCACTCAGATCTTCTTCTCCTATGCCATCTGTTTGGGCGCCATGACGTCCTTGGGGAGCTACAACAAGTACAAATACAACTGCTACAGGTGAGGCGTCAGTTTTCAGGGGGAGGGTGGGGTATGGTGTGGTAGGGGAGAGAGTGGGTGTGGGTGTGGGGGGGGGGGGGGGGTGAAGGGATCCTTGTGTGTTCATTAACAAATCCTCCTCATGACATATGTGTGACATAGGGACTGTTTGCTGCTGGGAGCCCTCAACAGTGGTACCAGTTTTGTGTCTGGCTTCGCAATATTTTCCGTCCTGGGCTTCATGGCACAAGAGCAAGGGGTGGACATTGCTGAGGTGGCAGAGTCAGGTACGAGGGTTCTGTAAAGGCGGCAGTGATGGTGGGCGCTGCTTCCTGGTTAATAAATTAAATAACAGTAATTTCTAAAGAAAAACAGCAACGAAACCCAAAAGAGAATTAGCCTCTACGTTCATTTTCGAACTTGAGTGACAATTTAGAAACATCATGGATTTCTTGAATAAAACACAAATGACGGCATCGGAATATGGAAGCTTCCGCAATCAAACACTTCTTGACAAAAGCAGATTTTTAGGAGATAAGAACCCATTTGGTCGGTTTGTACGCGGTAATTTAAATTAGGGAGAGATGGTTTTGCTTGTTTTTATGGAAAAGCTGCTGTGTGATAGTTTATGGCACATCTTTTCCCAGTTTAATGGCCTGAACACTTTGAGTTTTGGTTCTGAGATGTTTCTTATTTATACCCAACAACCTGAGGGTGTCTTATCTTTGGCTTTTATCATACTTGGAGGCATTTGTTGTTAGAGGTTGTATCTATGATTCAAGCTGTTGTAGGGTGACCTGCTTTTTCAGTGTTCTACAACCTTAAGTACCAATGAGTTTTCTTTGGATTTTTTTATCATTTTCTTTCACCGTATGCAGCCTGATCATTAAAGGAGCCGAGTTTACTGACAATGTTTGATTTTTCTGACAATCACACAAGGATTTCATTTATTCCTACTTAAAAAATGAGAGTAAACGATCATGATTAATGACTTATTCTGTAAACACACCCAACTTCAAAGTTGTTAAGACGCTAATGGAGATGGAAGACTGTTTTCTAAGAACCACCATTGGAATTTGTTTGCAAAGACTGGTTCTGCTCTTTTTTTCTTTCAATTGTTCTCTACTCCAATTTTTTAAATAAGACTTGGCGGCATGCTGTTTGAAATCAATTGAGAAATAAACTTTACTTCATAGAAAGTCATTTTCTTCAACAGGTTTTGTGAAGCGACACTTAAGCCAAAGCCCTGAGATCAGCCAATTGCATAACATGTAAATTTAGCTTAGCATTGCTTTTTAAGGTAAACAGTATATGCTGGCAGCCCAGTCGACGCAGACATTGCACAATTCTGTAATGTCAACCTGATAGTGGGGTTTGCAGAATTGTCCAATATTTGTGTTATTTGGCGAGTGGGCTGATAGTCTTCAAGGTGTTGGTCAGAGAAGCTTGAGGAACCAAGGTGCTGCAAGCTAACACGATGCTCGATGTTAAACTGAGAAATTGTCAGGATTTGAATGAGGAGCAAGCAAGATAAAATAGACTCCAAAATACATTAATTTCTCTGAATTTCAAGTTCAGAAAGGAAAGTAAGTTGAAAGTACCCCCCCCCAAAAAAAAGCATGTTTGCATCAGCTGCCGCAGTTTGGAATGAAGCATATATTTAAAGCTAATAAAGAGAGAGTACTCTTGCTCCATAGTATATCTACAGTGCAATGGCTTGGCATATGCCATACCTTGAACTGACATAACAATGGGATAAAAAGAAAATAAAGGCCTCTTAATATTAAGTATTTTGCACAGTCAACTCATGATAACACTGTGTTGTTATCATGGACTCAAATACTTTTTATTTGGTCAATGTTCTTAAAGTTTGTTTCCTCTCCAGGGCTGGGAGTTGGTTTAATGGTTTTTGAGTCAATGTGGTGTTTGGTTGGATGCCTTGTCATAATTTGCAACAAAAAATGGAACATATTGATACACCTTACTATCAGCTGCAATGCTGTTTTTGCTGTTATGGCTGCTTCCTTGTTCCTTGACTTTTGTTTTACAGTTACCAATGTAGCATTAGTTCAATTCGACTTCATAAAACAAATTCATACAAAAAAGCATTTGCTTTTTATTTGACATGTTTTACATCTGCTGCTGTTTTGTGATGGTCTTTTTGCATTCCCCATTGAAATGATCAATCTTTATTTCAGTTGGGGATTCAAAATGGCCTGAGGAACGTATGCATGGATAAACAGAATTTATTGGAAACGCCTTCCTGTGCTTGATTTGCCTTTTTTTTAAAAAAAACATTTGGGGCTTATTCAACTACAATCAAAGCAGTGTTTACAGTGGTCTTTCCTTTTTAAATCATGGTAACTTAGTTGTAGAAATACTTTACATGCATCCTGTAACATCTCTCTTCTAACTGACTTACTTCCACAGAGATATTGTTACAAACACAAATGTTTATAAATGTGCTTTATTTGCTTTTAACTATACCTGTGTGGGGGTTTTGTGTAAAATGATGCCTTTAATTTTGTGCTTGTGAGTGAAATGAAATTGTCATGTTGAGTGTGTACAGTTAGTGTGTCATAACGCTCTGCAAGTGAGAGGTAAGTAAAGATGTGCTTTAGATATAAGTACATTTTATGAATATACCTATGTTTATCCAAATATACTTTACATGCAAACATGTTCTGTGTGCTGTAGTCAAGAATTGATTAACTATTCACATCCTGCTCTGCGTCGGTTGTTCGGGGGGATATTTCCCCCCTGTACAGGGATGCAGATCAGATGAAATTATCATATGATTCTAATGTTGCTCCTCTCCACCCCCTTCTGTCTCTTCTCCCTGCTCTTCTGCAGGTCCAGGCCTGGCATTCATTGCCTACCCCAAGGCTGTTACCATGATGCCTTTTCCTACCCTCTGGGCAATTCTCTTCTTCATTATGCTGCTGCTGCTTGGCCTCGACAGTCAGGTCAGCAGATAAATGAACAAACAGGAGCTCTTGAACCTCTTTCTTTTATTATGTTTTTTAGTTTTTCAAAAAAGTCTTTCATGTAAAATGTTTACCTCAATAGAAGATGGAGTCTACCTGTGTATGATTTCAGTAGCTGTTCAATGAAGCCCTTGGAGGTTTATCAGAGGACATTAGAACATTAAGTCACTGTCCTGCTGGAAGATGAACTTTCAGCCCAGTCTTCAGTCTTTTCCACTTTCCTTTAGGATTACTCTGTTTAGTAGTGGTGTAACAGTATATCTATTGTGATAATTTTTTTTAATTTTTTTTTTTACTGCCCTGTCAAAAACAGCTGTTGTTTTCTATTCTGGCCATGTCTGCTTGTACTATTTTATTTATAAATAAAAAAAAACAATCTAATCTCCATTCAGTTCTATACTTGCAACTGCTTTAAGTTGAGGAAAAGTTTTTTTGTTTAATGCTGATCAAATTAAAAATAAAAGTGAGATGCACATTTGCATTTATTTTCTTGATGAAAGTGTACCGAAACCGAGCAGTACCATGATTTTAAAACCATTAATACGTACCAAACCATCACGGTTTGTTACGTATTAATGGTTTGTGTACAGTTGCACCCCTACCTCCATGCTTTGTGTCTATGGATCTGCTGCAGAATTACCAAGAGTCTAATCTTCTCTAAGAAATCTCTCTTTTTTTTTTCTTTTTTTTTTACGATGACCAGGTTGGATAGATTTAGAATAATTTCTTATTTCTAGTTGCTGCCTGTCAAGGGGCTTTGAGGCCTTCAAAGACCAACAGGATTCATACTGGGAAAAAATTACACATGTGCACTCTATTTGCTAGTTGGATCAGAACCACTTTTCTGATATTTTTTTCTTTTGTAAAATATTTTGAAAATCAAGCAATGGCCTTTCAGTAAAATGAATTGTAGTAATTTGTTTTTACATTTCTCCTTGTATAAAAAATGAATCCTATGTATAAGCCTGGTAAAAGTTGATGTGTTCATTTTAAAATCCAGGTTAAAATGGTCATAGTGATGTAAAGTAATGTAGTACAATTTGGGGGTGACATTCCTTTAACATACTGGAGGTTGGCTCAGTGGCTGCGTTGCAGTCAGTTTGATTTTACATTTGTGATTTATTTTTATTTTTTCAGTTTGTGGAGGTGGAAGGGCAGATCACATCACTGGTGGATCTGTATCCGTCCTTCCTAAGGAAGGGTTACTGCAGAGAGGTCTTCATCGCTATCATCTGCTGCATCAGCTACCTGTTTGGACTTACTATGGTGACCAAGGTAACAACAAAAATATGAGGAAGTTAAAAAAAATGGTGCTAAATCTTAAAAGCACCATGATCAAATGTTAAACATTAAAATTGGTCACAATGATTATTTTTATTTCTCCAATATAAACACATCAACTTTTGATAAGTGCCTGGTGGCCTCATTTCAGGGTTCATATAGTTAGAACAAGAGCATTTGAGCTGCTATTAGTGTCAACCCCTCGAGAGAAGCTGGCGGTGGGAGGGGGAGTTCTCATGACTTTTAGTGTCAAGTCATGAGAACTTCCTTTCCATCCTATGGTATTATTAGTTACAGACCCAATTTAGATTTTCCAAGTCCCAATGCTTCCTCTATATATCTCCTGCTTTCTCATTATTCTCCTGGTGTTTTCTTTCTATTTCTTCAAACTTTTTGTTCACGTTTGCATGATCTAGTTTTCTTATTTTCATCCACCTCCATAAATTCCTGTATAAACTATATATTACATCCAAAACCGTACAAATGTTGACAGGATATGCAGGAGCATCCAATTTAGATTCAGATTTTTGTGTATAAAAATGTGAAACTGTGAAAATAATTTAATTTCAGTGGTCTTCTCGTAATGCATGTTAATCAGAATGCTTTGCAACACAGTGGGGTTTCCTGCTGGTACGAGAGAGAAAAAAAAGACACAAATTTGATCAGCTGTGTACATGGTTCCATTTTGATTCAACATTTTTGTAATCACTGTCGATAAATTTTTTAGTTTTAATCTAAATTAATGACTGGTTTTAGACATTTAGGATTAAATGTTTGCTGAAGGGATATTGGTGATCTTATTAATGACCTATGGATGTTGCCATGGCCTCAGGTCACCACTGGTATCTATTTTTCTTTATCTTCTAGACGCAATTTGATCTGTAATGATGCAGAAACTGATACTTTTGTAGAGAAAAGTTCATGTCCCTTTTCTTCATTAAAGCTCACAGTCAGCTCCCTCTCAAACCATCAAATAATGCCATACTTCGCTTCTTTCACACAAACTACCAGCATCCGACTGTCCAGCCTGCCTCACTCGCTCCTTCTGTTTCTCCTCTGTTGTTCCCATGACAACTTCTTTTATGGCCTGATTCAGCTTTAGGATTTCAAGGATTGAGAATTATTTTTCATTCTGTATGCACACAGGAGAACATCGTGGGGTCATGTACACTAGCACTCTTATTGTCTCCTGCTCCAGCATGTCGGCTGCTCAGATTTAGGCTGAAACATTTTGCAATCAACCTCAAATGTTTACATGTTAAACCTCCATTCTAATGTTGCCTGGAACAGCTTCCTACAAAAATATTCGTATGCAGTTGGAGCCAGTACAGATCATGTGCTTTTTCTTGCTTTAAAATGTTGATTAAAAATGGAACTAAAAGGACATGTCTTTCTGCAGGGTGGCATGTATGTTTTCCAGCTGTTTGACTACTATGCAGCTAGCGGTGTGTGCCTTCTGTGGGTGGCATTCTTTGAATGTATAGCTGTTGCCTGGGTTTATGGTGAGTATAATTAAACCCAAAAATACTATATTCAATAATATTACTCTATTCTACTACAGGTCAAACACTAATGCTGCCATTTACATCTCCTGCTTTTGATAAGAACCCTTCCATTTTGTTTCAATCTCTTTCTGCATATTTGACCAATATTATGGTCAGAAAATGTGCTTTGAGTGGTCCATATGACAAGAAAAGTGCTTATAATTTTTTATTTCTATTTACCAATACAGATATATATATCTAAGAAATAAACATTTTATACATTTAGAATGCAAGTAGTGAAGCTGTAAAGTCTTCCCAAATAAGCTCTACATTTTTATAGAAACTTGAATCCAAATGTAAAGATTAAAACTACCCAATTCACGTTATTTGAATGATTTGAAGTGAATGGTGGTTCTAATGCTTTTGTAAATACATTTACTATACCTTTTGTCGTGTTAATAATTGGTTTTATACAATGCAATTGCTATATTTAACTTGAATCGAATCAGTTATACTATTTTTTTTAATTATTATTATTTTTTCATATTTAGAATTCAGCCCTACTCATTACTCAGTTCCCCAAGTAGAAAGATGAATCTATGGATCTATAGTCATGAAAAATAAAATAACCCCAGTTTGTCATTTACTGCTGTGGAAAAAACCCAGATGGATTCTTACGCTGTTGTTTTTGCAGGCGCTGATAATTTTTATGATGCAATTGAGGACATGATTGGCTACAGACCAAATCCTTGGATGAAATGGAGCTGGACTGTTGTCACTCCTTTACTGTGCATGGTAATGTTTTTTTATTGGCTTTATAATCACAGAAAATTTACATTATCAGTTAAGAACTACTGATTAATCATCATATTGTTTGTAATTTATGTCCATATGTTCATAATCGTGATTCTGGACAAATATCTGAATACAAAAACATAGAATTTGGATTTGAAGGTGTTCCTTTTTCACCACAGGGCTGCTTTATCTTCTCTTTGGTCAAATACAAGCCATTGATGTACAACAAGGTGTACCAGTATCCTGACTGGGCCGTTGGAATAGGCTGGACTCTGGCCTTGACCTCCATGATCTGCATCCCCATGGTGGTTGTCATTAAGATCCTTCAGTCTGATGGGCCACTTGTTGAGGTGGGTGAAAAGGGCTGCTAGCTGTCGGCTTTAAATGGTCAAGTCAGTAGATCTATTCAGATTTTCCTGAACTGATGTCTTGTGGAGTAGTCAGTGATCTCAGCTTGGATAATTAAGGATAAATTCAAGCTATTTATATATTTATATGACCTAAAATAACTTGAATTTAAAACTTTCTCAGTGGCTTGAACCATAACTAGTATATGTATTTTTTATACATATTTGTTTATATTTACTAGTCTATTTAACTGAACAGTGTATGTCTTGCTTTGCATAATAATTCTGTTCTTATATTTTTCTGTATCTTATGCCTCATTTCCACTGAGCGGCCCGGTCCGGCTCGGTCCGGTCTGCCTTTTTGTCTGTTTCCATTGTAACAGCGGCCCACACAGCAGGCCTTTACCGGTCCATTAATGGTTCCCCTTCAAGTGTAGGTCCACAGGACAATGGTCCAATACGGTTAGGGCGGAGCTACTGGCGTCACATAACACAGTCCTTTGATTGGGTGAACTCATCAACACTGCTGTAAGTTTAAACGTCACCCCCGTGTCAACTTTACACACCGGTCCTCTGTTCCGCACGGAGCCTTTTACTGAACACAACCATGAGCTGCTGGATGGACTCCATTGTTGTTGTTTCTTCCTCCTCCTCTTCCTTGTTTGTCACATGTCACCCAATTCCTTGTCCCTCCATTGTGACGTGACGCAAGCATTCAGGGTAAACCCCGCCTGCTCAAGGAGAGTTCAGTAGGCAGTGAAAACGCTCCCATGAAAAGTCGGAATTACCCAATAGCAGACCGGACCGAGCCGCACCGTTCCGCTCAGTGGAAACAAGGCTTTAGTTGTCGTTTATTTAGTCAGTTTAATCCCAAAACACCAACTAGAGACTGAAAGTCATTGATTATGAAAGGGAAAGTAGCGTAACATTGTTACATTAAACAGTGGGGCAGGTCTGTAGCAACAGAGCTCCAAAGTTTGCCTTGCAACACAAACAATTTTTTCATGAGCATGAAATGGTGGTAAAGACTTTAATCTAGTAATCGATGAAGAAGTATCCCAGACATCATAAAGTGTGCAAATTCCTAAAACTAGCATTTGGTTAAGCTGGTATATTGTTTGGTCTAATTGGATTAAAAGGTTGAAGTTCTCTGTTAAATGTGTCTTATATGCTGAGAAACAATCAGCTTGACTCCACGATGAGAATTTATTCCTGATTCTGCAACTAATACAACTCTGTCAACTGTCTACTCTACGAAATATACCAACAGGTCATAATGACTGCAGACAAGCTCAGTTCAGAAAATAACCGTCCACCTCCCCTTACCTTTTTCAACTGATTTCATAATTGCCTTTATCTTCTCATTCTCACTTTTTCCCCATCCTTTGCTTTAACTTTCTGTGTTTTGACACCTTTGCAATCCTTCTATCCCTCCCTCTGGCATGCAGAGGATTAAGGCCGTCGCAGCCCCAGCTCGTGGAGGGGCCAGCTCCCGTCCCGCGGACCACCGCGTCCCAAGCGAGCTCACCTGCCCACTGGACCCCAATGGAAACAAGGGGCTTCTGATGAAGGCCCCAACCCACACCATCGTAGAAACCATGATGTGAAGGGGTGAAGAGGAGACTCTCCATGAGAACGCTCTCCTCTCCTCTCCTGTCCTCTGAAAACGCTTCTAAAGCTAGCTAGCTGTCTGTCTGTGTGTTTCTGGTGGACTGATGAGGGTTTTAAGGAAGAATTAAAAAATAAGCTCACATTTCAAATCTTTTAGGGATGCTTCAAAAGCTGTTTGCAGTTGTGGGAAACAATTATTACAACTCGAAACTATTTTTTGTATTTCCTTTAATAGTTTTCATGTGACTTGTAATGGGATAAATTAGCGCTGACCACTGATCACAAACTGGTTGTTTGTTTCATCAGTGTTCACAAATAATCAGCCATTGTTCCCAAAAATGAACAAATATTTTTGCGGCCATTTAAAAACAACAAAAAATAGTTGAATTCAGTGCTGATGCTAAAATATTCCCAATTATATAGTTGTCACACGTCAAAAGTCCAAACGTGTTTTGTACATTTTCATCAAGTTAAGGTAGATTTAAAAAACAACAATTTACACAAAGAGTGGGAAATTCTGATTACACAGGAATCTGACTTTTTAGATGCACCAGTAATATTTACTTTCTTTCACTTCGGCATTTACAGAGATCAGAGAAGTTTGACTAAGAGGGCATCAGGGTAATATGTTGCTGCAAAATCAGAGAAGCATACAAAAGGATTTGAAGTGTGGAGTTCAAACCCCTGAGTGTGTTGTCCGTGGCGTACTGTACAGTAGTAGCTATCAGTCTATCTATATCTATCTCTTTATCTTTCTGTGTCCTAGACCAGTTTACAATATATAAGTTACTGCAGTAGGCACTATTGGCTTAAAGTTTTGGATTGAATTTGTTTTTTGTTTTTTTCTGCAGAGGAAGTTACATTATTACTGTTAGTTTTTTCCTCTGTCAGTGTTTAGATTCTTTTAATATTACTATTATTATTATTATTATTATTATGGGTATTCACTATTGAATTGCTGTAGTTTTACATAGAAGGAGGAACACTTCTTTCATTTGGTGAAAATACTAAGCTGTTATACAGATCACATATTTACAGTGGCAGCCTTTGTACTTCAGTCGTCATCATAT
Source organism: Valencia hispanica (assembly GCA_963556495.2). Lineage (NCBI taxonomy): Eukaryota > Metazoa > Chordata > Actinopteri > Cyprinodontiformes > Valenciidae > Valencia > Valencia hispanica. The sequence goes on along the minus strand of OY747708.1, from coordinate 7,497,183 downwards.
ATCTCTTAGGCCACCTTTTTTTTTTGTGTGTGACACAAACGAATTTCAACTTAATATTTTTTATCCCAAATGTTCTCTTGTATGAGTTATGGGCCAGTTGCTTTGTGACCACTTGGATGTTCATACAAAAATGGAAATTTGGCAGTTACTACTCATGTGGCTATGGGGATTTCTTCCTCTGTAAAAATCTGGATAATTCGGACACATTTAGTGGGGTGGGGCACACAGGACAAAAGCTAAACTTCCTACATATCTCCAGTTAAGGTCAGGTTATTAACCTTCAAAAGTAGGGGCGTAACAAGATCCTATGACATGAGACCTAGGGGTATTAAAAGTCTCATCAAAGTAGCTCTGCAATGGCTATCCATTTGCAGTCAGCAGAATATCGTCTATGGAAATTGGTGCTGAAGACGCCCTAACTGCGCCATTTTTCATACCTTGTAAAAACAAAAGCAAACTAAAAGGAATTTTATTCGTAAGAAACAAGAGGAAAAATTTGCTCTAAACCATGCCTGACTAACACAAATACACAATCTGATCTGTAGATCCAAATGTGTGATTTGTAAAACCGTTACCTTTTTGTGAAAACAAATAGTTTCTAAAAGAAAATCCAAGCCTTGTTTTCTGCCTTAAATGTTACAGCCCCACTCAAGTTTTGTAATTGCAATAAGGCATCCGAAGCTGAAAACTTGATCTCTGTTCCTAAACATGTTCAATCATTTAGGAGCATCTTAGGACCAAGTCTCACAGACATAGTAGCTACAATAAATGTGATTTGTGAACACAACGTTTTTCTCGTTTGAAGACTTTTAAAATTTTATGAATTTAAAATGAAGTTGTTGAAATGTTATTAAAAGGGTGCCCTGCGATATAAGTCCTCAATTCTTTGTGATAATAAAAACTGCATGTAATTTTTTTTTAAATAGTAACAAGGGGCCATAATGATTATGATAATGTGAGCTGTTGACAACAGACTAGGCAAGAGGTAGTTGTTTGATTCAGCTTAATATGTGACAAAAGGGGTTTCCGTGTGTCTCACCAGCGACCATTTGCTCAGGATTTACCCTTTAAAGCTTTTGTCTGCTTTAATTTGCTTTAAAAACATTTAACTATCAGTTGGGAACAAAGAGCTGCAGTCATAGAAATCAAAACGTATCTTTCTGATGTGCTTTAAAGGACATTTGCTCAGATTGGCACATAGATAATCAAAAACAACTTCTTAAACAACTGCCTATTTTATACACAATCAAAGGTAAACATACACTGAAATAAGTTGTTTTTTTTTGCACTTGAAATGATGAGGCCAAAAATAAAAATACTCAATTCTTCAGGGTACTAGGAGGTGAAAACCATTGAGGAGGGAAGTTGTACACTACCCAGGAATTGCCTGTATTTGACCAAAAACTTCCCATTAGAGGTGGCATAGCAGCCAGAGCCTGGCTTTTTTCCCCCTCTTCTTTTTACTGTAGTTTGTATCATTAAAGGGATTTGCTAAACCAAATCCACAGGTGACATCTATTTTCATACAGCCTTTCCTATATAACACGTCTTTCTACAGCTCAGCTACCATTTTAAATGCACATGCAAAGCTTCAGTATATTCATTAATTTTTGTACAGATCTGGTTCTTGGTTTCTCTGAAGAATGAAGAATGAGGAAAAAAACAAGAAACTTCATTTACAGATTACTTTAAATTCTTAAATTTGTCCAATTGGATAACTTTTTTTAGATTTAAAAACTGCAATGTATATGGAAACAAATCCGCTTTTTAATGTTTGTATTTGTTTTTTATTTTTAAGTTTTAAGAAACTGCTCTTAGCAGCTTAATTGGAAAAACAGTCATCCATAACGACTTCAACGTTAAAGCTTCTTCCAGGTGCTAAGGACCTTCTTTTGTCAGGGATTTATTGACCAGACTATTAACTAATGCAGTCATTTATTGGTTTATCCTGCCTCTCTGTGTATATTCAGTTTGTACCAACCCATCAACCTTTTTACACTCCTGCTGTCAGTTAACTTGAGTAAACTTTCCGTTGAGCTAAGCTTACAGAATTTTTTTTTTTGGGGGGGGGGTTGTGTTTTTCCCCCCGCAGAAATGAGTTTGCAACCGAACTAAAGCATTAGTGATGCACATGGTTTTACCGCCGGATGTTAAAATGTGAAAGTCACATGCAAGTGAAGTTAAAGTTTTCTGAAGATTGGCATACAATCTCAATTATTTTTTACTGGTCCTTGTTTGATTTAATCAGTTTCTCTTTTTGTGATCGTATGTAACATTTGCCTTTTGCGCTCTAATGATATTCAAAAATCTATCAGAGCGACATTATACAACTTCAATCAATCCAAAATCTGCTCGGATTCATTGCGTGCAATACTTTGTCGAAAAAGTTTGTTTAATTTCTGCTTTTACCCTTTTTATGAAAACAAGACCGAGAATTTCAGGGCCCCGTTCGAATTACAATGTGGAAACGAAACCATTAAAATCAGTTTTATTAAATCAAATGTTTTTGTTTGGAATACACTGAAAATACTGTAAAAGAGATGTAATCTTGTTTTTTTTTAGACAGCAACACTGCCACATAGCCCACTGTTAACAAAATAATATAAAAAATTGGCAGCTTATTAAAATCCCACGACCAAAGTTTTTAATTGCTCACAAACATGAGTGATATCGGCAACATCTAACCACTATTTAGCAGCCAACTACTGTGGTTTAGGAATTTGTGAGGCTTTTTAAAAGGCTGCCGATGTGTAAGCGTTGTAAATTAATCCGAAAATGTACCATATCAGATGTGGGTGATTTTTATTTTTTCTTTTTTTTATGCTCATTTGCGAATTCTGTGAACTGCTTATTGAAAAATATGTTTAACTAAATGCCCTAGTGATTTTTTTTTGTGTTTTTTGTTTTTGAAAAATATCATTTCAGAATTAACATTTTGTACAAGAGACCAACATATCTTCAGATTTCAGAACCTGATTATGTGTTCTGTCATTAGGAGTCAACATTTGACCAATACATTTGATGTTCGGGTTCTGTAGTGATTAATCAACTAACTCCTTTTGGTCGGTTCTCTTTCCTGGCAACATCTGCAATGGAACCCAATGACTGAAAAAGGCAGTTTATTTTCAGATTTCAATCCCTGACTCTAAAACTCTTCACCAAACGGACTTTGATCATGGTCTCATTTACAAAACCTTTCTTTCCTGTATACCACCATATACCAGCCCATTCCTCTGTGAGAATTTACATAGGGGAAAACCTTTTTTTTTTCCTCCTTGGTAAAGAAAAAAAATAACATTTGAACTGTTTTATTTTTATTTCTATTGCCAACCTGTAAGCTAATTGTGTTTGAGCAGGTTTCACAGAAGTGTGAAACTTTTTTTTTATTTCTTAATAAAAAAATTTGTCTTCAGAAAATTAAGGTGGAGTTTCATGTTTCTGTGTCTCTCTCTGCCTTCTAGGCAGATAAAATAATTTTGTCAAAATCATCAAGCCTTGTTGGTCCATAACTTTTACCAAAACTGGATTCTAATTAAAACAAGTTTTGATAATATGTTAAGTAAATAAGAAATGTGATCATATTAACCCATTTCTGACCAAGCAGCATTATCTTTAATGCACAACAGAAATAAAATTTTACTTATCAAAAAAAAAATAGAGCAGAGACTTCTTGGACAGTCCGTTAGTGCAGTTATTACCACAGCAAGCCATCTTTGTCCAATAAGTTCACGGTTAACATCTGAACACTAATAAACATCGCGGACGCAACTGATTGACAAAGTTCTGAGAAACGAAATAGACTTTAAATGGAAGGCAGAGGCTGTGGCCTTCCCTGGAGCAAGGGGGTGCATCTGAGACCTGTCAATCAAACGGACACACCCTTATTCATAATTTCAAGATTAAATTATATCTAAACGGATGAGTAATAAAAAAAGATTCACCTGCTGTAAGCATGTTTATTTCTGCTGAGGAGTTGAGATTTTTAACATGGGAGTTAATTGGAACTTTCTCCTTTCAGCCAGCCCCTAGGGAATGAGGGGGGAGCTGCAATTTTTGTCACTTCCGTACTGGCTTCACATTTGGCCAGGTGAGTTTGCCCTTTGCTCCCACTACCTACACTGGGTCGAGTGGGCATCCTAAGACAGAGCTGGCCTTTCTAATGAGCTTATCCAATCGCTTCCTCTCACCTGTAGATTAGCTACTGCTCCAACATACACTACTCCAAAGAAGCTGACTGATGAATCACAGTCAAAAAAAGTCTTCAAGAGCGCCCCCTGCACTACAAAAAAGATCTCAGCCTTCCTAGCAGGTAGAGCCTGTAAAGGGCATCGGTCAGTTATGCGAGTCCAGTCCGGTTTTCTGTTCAGGTGAACACCCAGGTACTTATAAGAGTCCACTATCTCAACGTCACTCCCCTGGATGTTCACAGGATAATCCCTAAAGAAAACTTATTGCATGCTGGAAAGAGTTTGAAACTGGGGTACCGGTTAACCTTCTAGCAGAACATCAACCCTAAACAGCCAAAGCTCCAATGGAAGGATTAGTTTGGATTTAGGCCAAAGTCTAAACCTAAATGCAAATGGGAATTTATGATTACAGGCTTCTTTCAATCTGAATGAGCTTGAGTTATTTTGCAAAAAAGAATGGACAAACTTTTTTTTAGATGTGTAGAAAATGACAGAGATCCCCAAAATACATGTAGTCATCTACAATTCATGAAAATCAGAGAACTAAGCAAATATGCACATAATACTTAGTGTATTTTTACCTGTAAAAAAAGATGTCAATTTCCTTCCACTTCAAAATGATGCACTTCTTTGTGTTGGTCTGTCACATAACCCCAATAAAGGTATTGACTTTTGAGGTTATAATGTGACAGAATGTGAAGAAGCTAAAGAGATATGAATACTTTTGCAAGTCACTGTAGATAGAAAAAAACTAACAAGACTTAAATAATATGTCCCTGTCTGAAGAGCTTGAAACTACTTGATAGATATTTCCCATCTGAGATGTGGCAGTGGAAGGAACCTCCAGCAGAACCATTCTCAGGACGGTCCTAGTTGAGTAAGAGAACCTGAACGAGACACAATCAAGAACAAACATTTGCCTGCAAATGAACGAGAAAGTTGGCAAACAAAACGGCAGAATTTCCAAAGTGCTCCCTGTCCTCCAGCGGTTTTCATGAGGCTGCATTCCAAAAGTATGCCTCATAGGATCTGGCCTTAACTGTTTGTGGCAGAGATAACAGTATCATTTTTAGATTTAACCCAAAGACAAAATCCTGATAACTAAAACTTGTTTCATTCTGGTGAAGAACTAAAAAAAATGGATTTGCTACTTTTTGCATCACTCTGAAATATTTAAAGATGTTTGAACAAGGTTGAGTACGCATTAAAATAAAGATGATGTAAAAAAAAAAAAAAAGCGTCTTCCTCAATGCTTTTTGTACACCTGCTGTTGAGATTTGCGGTGGAACCACTGTTTTTGTTGCAGAAACCTACTAAGCCCTTTCCTTTTCATTGGCTTGTTGTCACATCCAAGTTGTGTTTAACAGTAAATAATCCCATGGGAAACTTTATGGGTAGCTGGCTAGGCAAGTAACTCTTCTCACCTCACAAATCTTGAATTCAGCGATAATGATGGGCTTCTTTTTGGCTTTAGACAGCCATCCTATAAAATCTAATGAATCCAGCCTGTTAAGGGGCAACAAATCTAAATGAAAATATTAAAGTTAACTCTAAAATCGTTGAAATGGGGGGGCAACAAGCCATCCTAAGCGGAGCTCTATCTTAAGAACCACTGCTAAACAGCAGTTCTGATAAGACATGCTGGTAAACAGAGGATAGGCTCTTCCCATGCCTCATTTTCTCTAATTTTCTCTCAATAGTAGCAGGAGCATGAGCTTTTTATTTCTGAATGTTCCCTTGAAGGTGTTTAAGCAATTAGTTAAAAAACTACATAATATCCCATCAGTTTGAGTTTAACTCCAAGTCTTAGATTCTTATGTCTCTGTTGTTCAGTCAGTATTCTCCACAAAAAGCCATGACAGTTCTGACCCAACAAACGCTCATTTGTTGTTGAACCCACTGTAGAAGAGTATGAATGTGAAAGTATGTTTGAAAGAACGTTGCCTTTCATTGGCTGCCAGGTCCAGGAATAGATTTTTCTCCTGAGAATTGCTCTCTTTGTTTTTATCCTCCTTTAAACAAGTTTGTTGGCAAACACACAAAGCAAACGAATGTTTGTGTGGTGTTTTTTTTTTCCTTTTTCAAAATTAGTGTTTTGAGTTATTTTAGTCTCTTCCATGACAGTCAAAAACAGAAAGACACGGGAAGTAGTGTGATAAAGTGCAGACATGGAAAATCAAATGCAGCCTGTAATGTGTGCGTGTGTGAGAATCTATTTTTACTACATTAAAAAAACGATTTCCTTGTTGCAATTGCGACTCCTGAAGAACTTTTATTTTTTTAAATATTGTTTTTATGAAATTGTTCCATCAACCTTTAGGTAGATGTCCGCTTGTTTGGGATACTGGTTTAATAATGCAGAAAATGCCATAGTGTGTTAATTTTGAAGTCAAAGAAAAAGGGAAAAAAACAATTGGACATTCTGTTTGTCCCGATTGTTTATACACACATCCATATGCAGCCATTTGAGCTAAGGTTTAAAGCACTTCCACATACCATTGTGCCTTTTGTATATTTGCATGTGTTCACTGTGAGTTTTTCTGACTGGTTATGTAACTGTTTGCCCTTGGGATAATTGAGTCAACTGAGGCAGAATGGACAGTCCTCTACATGCATGCATGCATACATACATAAATACATACACACAACACACACACAGAGAGCATTGCACTTGTTAAGAAAAAACAATGTGTGTACAAAATGTGAGTACTGGACAGTGGATATCCTTTAGTCTTAGATGTTCACGTTATCCTGCAGCAAACCATTGAAAGCACACAATGCATGTTTGGACAGTTTAGTCAATTCTGTCTATTTCCATCTGTTAAAGGCCAATAATTGGTTTTAGGACCAGGGTTGGAATTAGCACATTAGGTAAATTGATTTTGTGTCGTTATCCAAATCAGGAGATGCAGATGCTCCCTTTGCCTTCCCTTTCCATACCTGTTGGTCTCTATAAGTCAGGTGAAGAGGCAGCTGAAGAGACTGAACCAGAACAAAGCTACCATCAATGACTAGTGACCTGTTGCGCTGATAACCTATATCATGAAGGTGTTGAAGATACTCTTGTTGGCCAACCTTTGTGAGAAAACAAGCACACATTAGGACCCCATCCATTTAACTACATGTGTTATACTAGATGGATACTGTGAGAGTCAGAGAGGCATAGGGAACTTCTGTCTGTGAAAGCAGTTCAAAAAATTTTGTGTTATCCTGCTGGAAGTAGCCATCAAAAAATACATATTCTTTAGTTATACAGGGTCTGGGTTGCAGCAAGAAGGTCCTAGGTTCAAATCCCAGCCTGGTCTCTTTCTGCTTGGAGTTTGCCTGTTTTCCCCATGCATATGTGTGTTCTCCCCAGGTACTCCAGCTTCCTCCCACAGCTGAAAAACATGACTGTTAGGTTACTCCAAATTGCCATTAGGTATGTGTGTGTGTGCGTGGTTGTTTATCCTGTGTGTATCTGCGTTGCTCTATGATGGACTGGCAACCTGTTCAGGGTGTACCTAATGGCCGCTGGAGATAGGGACCAGTGGGCATTAGGTACACCCTGACCCTGCACAGACAAGTAGGTGTAGACAATTGATGGATGGATTTAGTCATAATGGTTGGTTATGGTTAGTCACAATAATCAGGTAGGTTGTGGTGTATAAACATTCATTTGCTACTGTAGGGCCGCTCTGTAGATCAGAGAATAGACTTCAAAATACTTTTACAAGTCTATAAATCATTGAATGGCTTAGCACCAAAGTATGCTGACGATCTGTTGTCACTATACCAAATCCCCAGACCACTCAGGTCTTCAAACTTTTAGACTACTAATCATCCCCAGAATTAGAACCGGACACGGAGAAGCAGCTTTTAGTTTCTGTGCTCCCCTTATCTGGAGCAAACTTCTAGACCACTGAAAAGCTGCTGAAACACTGAGCTCCTTTAAATCAAGGTTAAAAACCCATTTGTTTAGAGCTGCCTTTGAGTAACAGATTAATAATAGCTGGAATGTCATATGTGTTAATGTGTCATATATGTTGTGTCTCTAATGTTGTGTTTTATGTTTTATTGTTGGTTTATTGCTGTTTTTAATAGATCCCATAATCACACAAAGCATATTGAATTGCCTTGTTGCTGAAAGTGTGCTATACAAATTAAGTTGCCTTGCGTTGCGTTGCATAAAGGGTGCCAAGAAAATATCCTCCATACCTATGCACCACTATCTCCCCCCTGAACCAATAACATATGGCAGAATATTTACATACATGTTGTTTACACCAAATCCTGATCCTACCAACTGTAATATGCAACTGAACTACAGACTAATTGGACCGGACATCAGCTTTCCAATCTGTTATTGTACAATTATGCTGAGCCTGTGGGAATTTCAACCTCAGTTTCCTGTGTTGACCCAATATGGAACTTCTCCTGTAGCACTAATGCTTCAACGTTTGATGTGTTGGGCATTCAGAGATTAAATTCTATTTATCTTGGATGTCCTACTCAGACTGCATTTGCCCTGTTATCTTCTTGAACCAGTCTGCAAATGCTCCTCTAAACTCTGCCATTAATGAGGGATTTCATACACACAACTGTCAATCACTGGATATTTCCTCATTTTAGACCATTGTCTGTAATCCCAATAGATGGCTGTGCATCTTTGGTGAAATTTGGATAGAGACTCTGAGCAGCCTGCCTGCCACCATCATCCTACGAAAAGCAGGGCATACATTTCATGGTGGAATATGCATAAAAAGTAAGAATCACATCCATGCAAATGCAAACACACTCATGAAAGTAGACATTTTGTTTTTTTCTTGATTTTAATTGTTTTTCTTCTCAAAAAGAAGTATAGCAGTACACTCTTGGTTTCATAGAAAATGAGCAAAATGAAAAAATAAAAATGACCAAAAACAAAGTTATACATTTTATTTTTCATCTTGTATTTCTTTCTGAAGTCTCTTTTCATGTTTTTGTAGAGTAATAGTATTATAGAAAAATAGTATTTTACAAGAACTTTACATAATTAAAAACAAACAAAAAAACACAATATCAATAGTACTATTAACAGCCCAATCCAGAATCGCACTAAGGATTGTCAGGTAAACATGTCAGAATGGTAAAGGCAGAAAAAAATTGCATTTTTAGAATTTAAAAGAAAAAAAATAGAAAGTACTTATCAGGAAAGTCAACATGAGGAAAGATGGCCACAGTTTGAAAATAATTATATAATTCAGTTAAAGCTGCAATTCAAGATATTGTTTTTTTTTATTGTACAGTAATTGCTACAGATCGGATTATAGGACATTTTCCTGGTGTCTAAAATATATTTCTGAATGTATCTTTTCAGTCAATAAGATGATTGTTTAAGCCAAGCAGAAAAGCAGCTAGAGAACAGCTGACTGGGCGTTATATCAAAAATGTTTTTAGTTTCTGGGCAATTGACAGTTATTACATGACCCTTAGCTTTGTTACAGGAGGAATGGTTAACAGGAGCAAATGCTTTCAAATTTTTCAATTAATTTATTCTTAAGAAAAAAAACTAAACCTATGGTTTACTATACAAACTGACTAGTTAGATGTGGTAAAAAGCTCTAAATTTGTCATTGTCTTTCAACCAGCCCAAATTCTAAAATGTTATCTTTAAACCATAAAAAAAATTTGCTAGCATAACAAAACAATGAATAGCTTAGCTTTATGTCTGGAATGCTTTATGTGAGAAAACATCAACAATGATTGATTTTCGGAATAGGTTCTAATGTTTTTGAGAAAGTTTGAATACTGGTTTTTGTTAAAACCCAACTTAATCCCTCCCAACAAACTGTAACTATTAGATAATATGTAACATATCTGCCTACCTGGATTTCAGCTTTGTACTTTTTGAGAATTAGGATTTTGCTTAAGAATTACTATTAATAACAACATGTTTCCATAAAAGTTTTCTTTGATTACATTAAGCCCCTACACACATGATGTTTGAAAACTTCCCTCAAGCAATCATATATACAGAATTCAGGCTTTAACTGGTTTACCTTGTAATTAGTTTGAATAAGGATGTTGGGTTTTGCAGAATGTCCTTTATTTGCTAGTAGTCCATAAAGCTAAAAGTGTTGAAAGTTTGCATTTCAAACAGAACATCTGACTCAATTTCTAAGTTATGTGAGAAGCTAAAGGTTGGCTGATGATATATGGGAAAATACTTTCTGGGCTAATTAATGACCAACTATATTAAGCCTTTTTGTTCACATTTTTAGAAGGTTGCCCAATACAATGGTAGTAAGAAAATGATTCAAGTTTTCTATCTGTGAACAGAAATTAGGGGGATATAAGCATTAATAAATCCGAAGATGAAATGATAGAATAAGCAGAAAGAGACATCTGGAAAATATTTGATTGCCATGACTTGGCTCTTGTTGGTGGCCAAGGGATTTGAAACTGCCCATTACTGCTGGAAGTGAGATCCATGTTAGATTTCAAGCTGAGATAAACCATGAAAACATAAAATACTGCATAAAAAAGGCACAGGGAAAACGAGAAGAACGCCCTGGTGCAACTTATGACATAATAAATGTCAGGTTATGTAAGAACTTGTCCACTGGGTTCAGAAGGAAATTACAACCAGTCACTATAATAAAAAAAAAAATATATATATATATATATATATATATATATATTGTTTTGTTATGAGAACAGCTAAAGCTATATTAATTCCCCCGAAGACTGAGTACACAGTAAGGTAAAATTAAGTTAATTATTATGAACTAACAAACAAAAACAGTAAAAACGTGATCTTTTGTACATTAATACTAAGCCAATCAGATGTAAAAGTACAAATAACTGTTATATGGCTAGGATGAGAGATATAGAGATGTAAACTTTATTTTTGACATGAAACCCACGTTTCTGGATTGGGCTTTAAACTAACCTGGAAATGCATATGGAGCATGAATGATTACACACATACAGTACGTACATACATACTTATATATATATATATTTATATAAAGAATTACCAAAACTTTTGGGAAGGCTTTACTTGCATTCTCATGTTTCATCTGACTTTACAGTTTTTTATGTTTATTCCCATTTTTAAGATCTTTTTTGGCCACTTGACAGTATAAAATGCATCCAGACATGTTTGTTCAGTTGGACATGAAAATACAGAATATGAAATTCAACAGTGTGCTTTTTATCTTGTGTGGATGGTTGGCAGATAAATAAACGACCACATTTTCCTTATGTGCACAGAGTTTGTACTGTGTTCAGTCTAATGTCTTTTTTAGAGAACGTGAAGTTGTCTTAGTCCTGAAAAACATCACAGCCAAACAGTAAAATGAACACCATCTATTATTGTAACAACCACTCTGTAAAAAAAAGAAGAAAAATACCAATAAAAAGGTAAAACTGGGAACATACCAGACCTCTACATTTGGTCTCACAGAAGAAAATAGCACTTCTGCAGCACATACACTCCACCTTTCTTACACACGTGGTTTTACACAAGGGGGAGCAGCAGGGGCATTCCTGTTTTATATAACAGCATGAGGAAAAAGTGAGACAGACAGTGAAAAGGAACAGAGGATGTAATTGTTTCTGTCAAACATTTGCAGTTCTTCCCCGGACAAAGGCTATGCTGTCCTCTCTCACACACAAATGTCCTTGTATTCATCATTTGTGTGGCGAATGTTGTGCCTTGCTCACATTTTCTTTTTTGGGTTTTTTAGTGAAACTTAAATGTTTCAGAACACAAAGATAACCCAAGAAATTACAGAACTTTTTTGGCGACACCCTTTCTATGTACATATACATATACATATGAGACATAATTGGAAAGCCAAGATTCTTGAGATTCCAAAGATGTACAGTCCTGTGCAAAAGTTTTAGGCAGGTGTGAAAACATGCTGTAAACAACGAATGCTCTCAAAATTGGAAGTGTTCATCATTTATTTTCATCAATCAACAAAATGCAGTGAATGAACAAAAGATGAATCTAAATCAAATCAATATTTTCTGTGACCACCCTTTGCCTTCAAAACAGCATCAATTCTTGTAGATACACTTGCACACAGTTTTTGAATGAACCCGGCTGGTAGGTTGTTCCAAACATATTGGAGAACTAACGAGAGATATTCTCTGGATGTAGGCTTCCTCACATCCTTCTGTCTCTTCCATGTAATCCCAGACACACTCCATAATGTTGAGATCAGGGCTCTGTGGGGTCCATACCATCACTTCCAGGACATTTAGTTCTTCTCTATGCTGAAGATAGTTCTTAATGACTTTGGCTGTATGTTTGGCGTTGTTGTCCTACTGCAGAATAAATTCGGGGTCAAACTTATGCCTCCCTGATGTTATTGCATGATGGATAAGTATCTGCCTGTATTTCTCAGCATTGAGAACACCATTAATCCAGACCAAATCTCCAGCTCCATTTGCAGAAATGCATCCCCAAACATTCAAGAACTCTCCATCTTACTTCACTGTTGACTGCTGACACTCATTATTGTACCACTCTTCAGCCCTTGGATGAACAAACTGCCTTCTACTAAACAGCCAAATATTTCAAATTTTGACTCATCAGTCAGGAGCAGCTGCTGCCATTTTTCTGCACCCCAGTTTCCATGTTTTCGTGGATACTTGAGTCATTTGGCCTTGTTCCTCACCCAGTTTAAATCCTCCCAAGCAGCTATTTCAGTTTCAGTTAATGACTGTGATCAACCTATGTGTGACATTGATTATCATTAGCACCTGTTTGGTATAATTGGTTGATCATACACCTGGCTATAATCCTACAAAATATCCCTGACTTTCTGCAAATGTACCTATAAAATTTTATGCAGGTAGAAGGCAAAAGGTAGTAACACCAAATACTGATTCGATTTTGATTTTTCTTTTGTATCTCCACTTTGCATTTTGCATTTATTATTTCTGAAAGCATTCTTTGTTAACAACATGTTTTCACACCCGTCTAAAATATTGGCACAGTACTGTATGCGAATGAAGGGTACAATCATAAATGTAGACACCGCTTTTGTCAAAACACTCAGACCGTTTTTGTTTGAGATGGGTCTATGTTGTCAATGATATGTGGCTTCGAACGGTGAGTTGCACATTATCTTGCTTTCTGTTTACGTCCACAATTGTCCAATGAATATACTCCAGTGAAATAGGTAGTTCAACACAAGCCTTATGTCCAAAATCCAATATTATCTGCTACTTAAGATCTCGGAAACTGGTAATTCCCTTCCTTTTGTGTGTTTCTTACTAAATTGCAGCATGCTCATGTTAGCCTAAAAATAACACAGTAAACTCCTTTTTTCTTTGTGATGTTTATTGGCGGCTGGCAAACAAATTAGTGCATCACCGCTGTTTGTCTTGGGTAAATAAATGGTAAATGGCCTGTGTTTGTATAGCGCTTTTTTAGTCAGAGAACCTTTAAGCACTTTACACTACATTCAGTCATTCACCCACACATTCACACACTGATGGTAGCAAGCTACTACATTGTAGCCACAGCTGCCCTGGGGCACACTGACAGAGGCGAGGCTGCCGGACAGAGGCGCCACTGGGCCCTCTGACCACCACCAGCAGACTTGCCCAAGGACACAACGACCGAGGCGGACAGAGCAAGGATTCGAACTAGTAAACCACGAATTACAGGACAAATTCCCACCACCTGTGCCACAGTCGCCCCTGCAAAATTGAATGGTTGCAAATTAATTTACACAGGCATAGTAATCTATCTGACTTCTGACTGACGAGACAAAATTAGAACTTTTTGGAAGATGTGTGTCTTGTTACGAAACAGCATTTTAAAAACAACATCATGCTGACAGACTGACATGGTGGTGGTAATGTGATGGATGGGGCTTCTGTGCTTCTTCAGTAGCAGGAGAACTTGGCATTAATGGAACCATGAATTCTACTTTCTAAAATACCGGAGGTGAATGTCTAGCAACAGCAAAATGATCTTACTGAGATGATATGACATGACCTTAAACAGGCCATTTATCCTGGAGAGCCATTTTATTTGGTTCAGTTAAAACAATTCTGCATAAAAGAGTGGGTCGAAATTCATCTATAGCAATGTTAAAGACTCTTTGCTTGTTTTTCCAAAAACACTTGATGGCAGTTGTTGCTGCCAAGGTTGGGAAAAACATTTATCAGGTTTAGTATGCAATTACTTTTTAACACAAGGGCTGTTTGGTTTGGATAGCCTTTTTCCCCGTAAAAGTTTTTTTGTGTTTACATCTATCTCTAAAACATCTTTTAAAATACATTTTATAAAATTTTGCAACAGGATTGTGAACAGAAGTGTCCTAATGGGAACTGGTACAGGTTTGAATTAAAATGTTCCCTTTTGGACTGGCCTTTGAATGTAGTTTGTAAAACCTTTTTGCCTAATCTTTAAAAGCGTCCTCATTTTATGAAATGTTAGCAACTGCCTCTGCATAGCACTGTACATCCACCTTTTCTGAAATGTACAAATGTACATTTTCCGTTTCTCACATTCATGCAAATCACCATGAACAATGGAGAGGGTATGTCTGACAGTCACATTTCAGACAATCCACAGGTTAACCTGAACTTTTGTGGAAGGACATTTGGAACAATTATTTTTGTGTGTCTCAGCTTAAATTATCAAGCTAAGACATGCAAGAAGCTGCTTGGCAATGACAAGAAGGGTTTGATTAGTGTAATATAACTAAATACTTTTCCAATAATTGCTATTTAGAAGGTTATAAATCATTTTTGACATACCATTCTTATTAAAAAACTCAAAGCTGTGTTCTGTGTAAAATGCATTTAAAGTGGTTAATTGTTCTGCAGTTGCTTCAGAGGTGTTCCAGTAAAAAGCAAAACAAAAAACACTGACATTTATTTCACTGCAGTTTTAAGATGACCTTTGAAAATACTAAAAGGAAATATGTAGATTCTTCTGACTTGGAACTCAGAACCCTTTGACTTGTTAGTCAAGAAAAGGCTGATTTCACAGGGTCTCAATGGTCTTTGTTTAGCTACGTTCAGTATTAGGCATAAAAATAGAAAGAGGGCTATATATTTGTCAAACGTGTTCCTAAGGGCTTAGAGATTGATACTGACAAAGGTTTTGTTCTTTGACTTCTACCTATCGCAGTACTGAGAAAATAACTTACGTTTAAAATAATTTTTAATGAAAAGTACATTCAATACTTTTCATTTTTTTATAGTTCTAAAAACATTGGCAAATGCAATAACATTGTTCTTATTCGAAGAATTTCAGATATTTCTTAATTACTTTAGTGATTTAGGATGTGTGGTGGACTAAAATTGAAAACTCTCTCTAAAAAAAAGAGCTAATAAAAAAACGTTTTGACTATACCACAGCCGAACACGGGAAAACGTGTTTAAGCGCAAGATGAATTTCTTATCTACATGAGCCATCTGTAAAGACAGATAATACCTAGTCTTCTTTGTTCAGTCTTTATGTGTTCCCAGAGAACAACATTTTGCTTTGCTTAATTTAATCACATAAAATCTGGAACCCATGCATTTTTGTAAAAAAAAAAAATCACATTAGCCATTTTGTATATTTTCATTCACTTGTAAAGAAAAAAAGAGAAAGAATAAAACTTTCTGAAATTTACACTTTACAATGGTATTGAGATTTTTTTTTACATAGTACCCACATTTTTGTTTATTTTTAAATATTTTTATACAAAAGAATATACTGTACAACAACTCAGTGTAAATGGAATGTATGCATGCAGTGTGATTTTGTTTGTTTGTATTTCAGTGTTTTCAGTCTCTGTATATGAAGAATTATTGCTAGCCTGTGTTTATTTTCAGGCCAGTCACAGTAAATATGGGCACAATTTATGACTCGCAGTGTTGTGTATTTAAAAAGAGACTTTTCTGACATTGTATTGTATATGTTTGTTTGCATTATTTGTTACAGATCTAAGGGGTGGTCTAATGTGTTGTTATTATCTTCTGGATTGTCGCCGGCCAGGGGGTTTCTGCTAATGACCAGCTCCAGTCTGTCTCCAGCCTCTGTGATGAGGGGCACTGCTAAGCAGCAATCAAAGTCTCTCGTTCTGACATGGTTCACCTGGACAAAAATCAAGAGAAAGTTGTATCCCCTATAAGTATAAGTTGAAAGGCTATGGTCTCATATTAATATCCTAGCCCTGTTTCTTCAATAAAACCATAAATTAATGGCTTAAACTGAATTGTTTTCATACCTGCAGGATCCTGTCGAAGGGTTTTAGTCCAGCTCTGTCGGCTGGCCCATCGGGTCTGATCATGTTGACATAAACACCTTTCTCTAAGAAACCATCTGACACGCTGAAGCCAAAGTCATCACTCTCTGGATCCTTTATCACCGTTACCTGGTCAACACCAACACACGGATGTAAGATATTTAAATGGTCATTTCTGTGCAAATACCAAGTTGAAAATGTTTTGGAAAAATTTGAAATCAACTATGTCCTCCAGCATGGTAAGGACAATAAAATTTGGACAGAACACTCACATTGTATTTCTATTACAAGACTACTGTTTTAGCTTGTTGGTTTTCTGGACAGGGACAATAGTTTGGCATTTTGAAAACATCATAGGAGTTGATTTGCACAGCTTTTCCATATATTAGTTAATTTACCCAAGAGAGGGTGATCTGGAAGTGTCAGTTTGCAGTTATAGAATCAGACACCAGTATGTCCAGGCTTACAAACCCCTTGGGACTTGATTATCAATTCAATTCAAAAATACTTTATTGATCCCAGACGAAAATTAAGTATTTTCATTTGGTTGTCTAGTCTTGCTAGTACTGTGATTTGCACACTGGAAGTAGCAACATTAGCTTCTGATTTTGTGATTTTGGTCTTCATTTCTATTTGTCAGCTGTGCTAATAGTGACATTACAGCAATGGACCCCATTTTATAATTGCTCTATGTGACTACACAATATCAGCTGGGGTTCCAAACAAATATCTTTCTTTTAGATTATCTTTTTTTCTGAGAGAATATTTGCAACCATCAGTGGAAAGTTGAGTAACAAATGTTGGAGTCATGTCTGGCTGTGGTAGATATCCCTTATTTGTCTGCATGCAACATGCTAACACTAAAACATTCATTGTTACCTGATCTTAGGCCTTACTTCTACATATTGCTATATTTCCAGTGTCACAGTGTTTTACATATTTCTTTCTGTTACTTGTGATACCCATTTGTATCATCTTTAACAACTAACAATGTTGTTGCTTAAAACATGTGAATAAAGCTGAAATACTTTTAAAAATCCAGATAAATCTTTGAGCAGAAATTGCATTGAGTTGTGGAGAAATTAGCTCACTTTGTGCAGCTCCAGAGGAGTGGGGGATAAAATTCCCTGCATTTCCTCTTTGATCCGACGAGACTCCCACGTTTTCTCTGATACTCTCAATGAAGCCTTGAGCTTCGGATCATGGTGCAGAAGCGGGGACTGATTCTCTTGGTGAATGTGGCCTCCATGGTGCAGGTGTGCCTCTTGGTTAAAATGGGTCTCGTCATGCAAGTGGGAGTCTGGATAAAATAAAACAATGGTTTAAAAAAAAGCTTTTTGATAAAGATTTTCAAACTGGCTGCTTATACATGTTATATACTAAGAAACGACTACTTGTTTTGTGTCACATTTGCCCCACTTGACCTTGATGGATGTGGGCGTCTTCATGCAGATGGATGTCGTCGTGAAAATGGACTCCCTGGTGGATGTGTGCATTCTGGTGAAGTAAGTTTGCTTGAAGAAGGAGAGAATTTCTTCGCAATGGGCTCATCCTGCTGTGGCTCAGGATGGACTCAGCTGGAGGTTTGCTGACACCATCTACTCCCAGACTGATAGCTGTACCGGTCATGATAGAAGCCTGTACAACCAAATGTATGAATTCATAGGTACATATTAAAATACTTTCAACCGACATTTTGATTGATATCTTTACAGTCTCACTGCCAAAACATAAAAAAGCAAGCCTTCATCCTGTGAGCTTTTACAAATTAGACATTTTTTCTCATCTGTATAATTTTGCACATTTTAACTACTTGGGTAAAAATCAATTAACATGTAGGGGATTTGTTGGTCATTGAGTTGTGACATATGTCCAAGGATGCCAACAAACCTCTATCTCTCGGAGAAGTTCAGACTGACCACAAGTCTCCAGGTCTTCCAGAGCCTGACACCAAAAACTGTCATCCGGGTCCAGCAGAATACCATCTGGTTGTTGGCCAATGAATCTGTCAAAGAGAGGAAAAAAGATTAATTCCTTTCACTAATCTGTGCAAATATGTTGATGAAAAAATAACCTCTAAGCCACAAAATATGAATAACAAGCCAGAATATAGATCCTATTTATTAGGTTATAACAAATGTTTTAAATAAAGGGGGTTTTAACGATTTTACAGACTTAGTAAAACGGTCCCGCACCCATATTACTCTGCAATTATAATCAATTTTATTTTTATTTTCTGAAGGACAACGTTTTTTATGCATTTTGAAATGTAAATTAAAGTTCACGAATGTATGCAAACACAAGTTTGAGCACCTAAAGTCTTTTCACACTGCAGCCAATAGAAGATCTCCTAAAACAATGCAGTTGTCCCACATATAAATAAAGCATGTTGGATGCATTTATAGGAAAATCTGTACAGATACATACTAATGTAAATTAAAGCCAGAAACAAAAGTGTTGGATTCTCAAAGACCAGCGCTGTTTGCAACATCCAGACTCTGTGATATAGCTCCTGTGTCGTGGCAGCTAATGAGAATAATGATACAGGGGAAGAAAAAGAGGAAATAACTTCCTGCTGCACAACTTGTTTTACAAAAGACAGGGCAGAGATGTGATGGAGGACAGAATTGATTTTCTAGTGTTGTCTGACTGAAATTTCTTCAAATCATTAAACATTTGAACCGCTCTTTAAATCCTGTTACTGTTTTTTAAAAAATCCAAAAAACAACAATCTGACACCAGTGGTCATGCTAGACACTTTTCTTTTCCTTCATTTTGACCGACGGGGTAAACAAAAATCAGGTCATAATCAATTGTCATCTGTCGATTTTTTAAATGATAACGTGTTCAATAGTATTTATTTATTTATTTATTATTTTACATAATATTCAATCCGAACAGGCTGAACAGAGAACTACATATAAAAAATGAAACTAAATGATTACACTTAAAATACGAACATTTCACCTACTGTGACCTGAACGCGCAGTCTCACAAGTACCCCCTGCTTTGCATGGAACAGAAATGCACACCCCCTTGTGTGGAATCAAATAGTGGGATTGCTGCAGAGTTGATTATCATAAGGTTTTAGATTTTTGCCTTGGACAGATGACTTCTCATGGGGGTTTTGTATGTTGTTCTGGAGGCTGAATCCTTGCTCCACCGTCACACTGGTGACTGGAATTAAGTGTCACTTAAGCCAACGTTTTGAAACAAGGGAACATTTTTCCAATTGAAGTGATAAGAAATCGGAAGAACCAGCTGCTTTCCTGACCCGCAAGCTATCACTTTAGTGGGAGAAAATCCTGCAGCATGCACTGCTTCTGCACTGGTAGTTAGCATGACATCGAGCTCTAGGGAGCTCGCATTCCAAAGCCACAGTAACTCTTCAGCTCCCGGTTAGCGAGATGCATGGAGTACAGTGTCAACTGTGGTTCACTAGGTAGACTAGTTGGCTTGTAATTGGAAGGTTGTAGGTTCGATTCCAGCTTCTGCCAGTCACATGTCGATGTGGCCCTGGGCAAGGCACTTAACCCCAAGTTGCCTACCGATCTGCATATCGGTGTATGAATGTGTGCACATTTGTGAGTGTGAATGGGTGAATGTGGCTCCAGTGTAAAGTGCTTAGAGTGGTCAGCATGACTAGAAAATTGCTATATAAGTTCAGTCCATTTACTGTGTCCAGATGCTCTTATGGGAATCTTGTCTTAGATTGATTTAGTTACCTGCACTCCGTGCATGAAGTTGAAAGTGTCTGCGCATTTGCACCAAGTGAATACTTATCTGTCAAAACGAAGCACGGCCTTCATATTTTTCCCTCACCATTCTAAAAAAACAGTCAAATACTGGTTAACATGACCCCCGTCTGGCACTACATCAGAAAAAAGTTTAACAAATATCTATACAGAAAACATGTAATCGTTTTTTGGTTGGTTTTTTTACAATCTGACAATCAGATGTTCATGAGGTTTTGAGGCTCTTGTCAGGACCTGGAACTGCCTGTGACTAAACATTCATCTCTATCTCTTTGATTCCTTTTGCATCTGGTATTTTTGTGGTTGAAGAGGACACGTGAGACCTTACACAAATATAGGTTCAAATTACTTGCATCTGTTGAACTTGATTGGTTTCCATCTGTATATAGTTAGAGCTAAAAAGTTCAAGTTAGATAATAAAAACAAACAAAAAAATCTTCCACTGCTGGAATTGTTAATAACATGGAAGAAAAAGCCAAGCTGACTAAAAGTTCGATATGTTCTGAAACATACATTCATACTGGGGCTTCAGCCAGGAAGCCTGTTGCTTGCTTCACTCCTTGATGATCTGATAAAACATATATGCTGGACAATTTTCGATCAAAATGTTATGAATTGCCTTTGCTTGAAACCTTGTTTACTTATTTATTGGTCAGAATCCTTTGTTCTGTGATGCGTATTTCTGTGAAAAAGAGAGCAGCTGTCTGTTGCATCTTTGATCTAGGGAAATAAGGTTAAAATCGATAAGATAGCTTTCAAATGGTCTGCATTAGATGCAGTAATAATAAAACATCAAAGCCGGTCTAAAGCAAATGGTAATACCATGTATACGCCTGAAATTATTTCAGTGAAATGGATATAACCAGGCCATACTGGTTCCTCACAATTCACAAAATATATATAGCTGCCTTCTTTTGAAAACTTTGATTTAAAAGTGTGCTTTCAGATTTATAAACAAATTTATGAGGTTTTCAGAACATTGGTATATTATAGCATTGCTTTTATCTGTATAACAGGCAGTATTGTAGATTTGGGAATTATATTAAACAAAGCTTTTTGTTATCATATTGTTATTTTATATTATATTATTATACAAATGTGTGTAATGTTTTAGCCCTGAATTTAAGGCCGATGGTATTAACTTAGTTTTACTGTGTAAATGATAGTTTTGATTCTTTTCTCTCCACTCCCAGTTGAGTTATATAACTCCAGTAGATGCTGCTATCCTCACAAGGCCTAACCTCCTGACTCATCGCCACACACACAGAGACACAAACACACAGATGCTTCAGACACACAGATTGCTTCCCTCACTCTGTTATTCGATCTCCATACAGAAGATTGCACTTCACTAACTTTTGGAGCTGATGGTGGAAAGCATACCCAGAGAAGTGTAGCCTGAGCTGAAATACTTGCCTGTAAAAATTATGTTTTTCACAATGCAGTTAATGGTTGTAAATGAACAGCATCTTTAGATAATTTTTAATACAGGAATAAATAAATCTGTTCCTTCATGCCTGTTCTCATTTAGTCCTCCTGTAGTCTCTTCATTGTTTCTGCTTTTAAACAGCTTCAGAATCATTCTATTATCTACTCTCCTCATTACTTTTCTTTCTCAGGGGTCTTCTTGGATGCCAACAGCCAATGAGAATGCTGTGTGCATTCTGTTGTTAATCCAAAGTTTACATTTACGTTGTAAAAAAAAAAAGAACATTAATGAAAAAGCTGGGCTCAAACTGGAATAACACAAACTTAATGTGTCTCATCTTTCTGCATTTTATTACCACCAGGAAGAGTAGCAGAGGATTTATTTGTTAATACATTGCTTTTAGCTGTGATCACCATTGCTATTTGGAACTGAATTTATAAACACACTGGTTGCACCAATAATTTGAAAAAAGAAAACAATTCCTAAAACATCACCAGCTAGAGTTATGTGTTTTCTGCTTGACATCAAGATTGCAATAACACTCTGAAGCACTGTGAATAAACACTGATTGCCATTTAAGAGAAATAATATTGGAACAACTATTTGCAGACATAAAGAGACAAGTACATTGATTTGTGTAGTAAAACTATAAACAAGTATTGGGATGCTTTACGAAAATGCAGCATACAAGAAAGAGAAACATTTATAGAAAGAAACAGATTATGTAAGTGACTCTAGCTTCTTATTGAAAGGGACATATTATGCAAATTTCACTTTCTTCATTTTTCATTTAGTTTCCTTTCCTTACCTTACCTGGCTCATCTGTACTCGGCCCGATGTCCTTTTTTATGTTGCTCTTGAGTGTGTGCGCATTGGGTTTGGGTTGGGGGGAGAGGGGTATAAATTAAATTGAATTAAATTAAGTTTATTTATATAGAGCCGATTCACAACAGATGTCACCTCAAGACACTTTACAAGGAAGGTCATTTCAATGCAATCATACAAACATTCCAATCAGTTTAAAGATTTAGTTAGTTTCCTATTTAAGGAATTCCAGCAAATTTAATCAATATGGTCATTATGGTCATTTTTAATCTGGAAAGCATACCCAGAGAAGAAGCGTAGCCTTAGCTGAAATCCTTGCCTGTTAAAAATGATGTATTTCATGATGCAGTATGAAAAGGACTGTATAAATGAAGTTGGAGGGATTGATTCTTTTGTGTTGCCATTTGGGTCTCTGCTGCTTCTGTAAACACTCCAGAAACACCCCCCCCCCGCCAACCAGTCTGCTACTGCTAATTTGCATAAAAGTGAGAGATCTCTAAACAGCTCATTCAGAAATAGACAGAAATTGTCAAAAATTGAGCTGGTGAGATAATTTTATGTGAGAGTGATTTTGTGTAAAGAACTTCATTCACATGTTTTGTACGGACCAAAGAACTATTCTGACTTGTTTGAATAGAGGCATAATATTGCCCCTCTAAATAATTAATCACTAGTTCTGGTCTAGCTTTGGAACTAACTTAGTGGAAAACAACATTTTGAAAGTTCTTTGTTTTTCTCTAAAATTCTGCCACCTACACCAGTGCAGCTGTAATAGAATCCTCTATTAGCAAGACATGAAGAAGGGATAACTATAGAGGTACAATAGTGACAGAAAAAAATAAAAAAAGAACAGCAGAAAATGCTGGAAAATTGAAGTTCTTTTTCATGTTCGGTTTTTGATTAGCCCAGGAGATGTCCTAGAGAAAAATTTAGCTGTTGGAGGATTCTGTAGATCTGATTATCTCTAATCAGACCAAACAGAAATGAATGTAAATATTACGACCAAGTTCAGTCCTACCCTGGTGGTTTGTCCCATTCATCCTCACTGAAGCCTCCATCACTAAACAGGTAGTTCTTCCTTCTTCCAGGAGGTGGCGTTGTGCTACGTTGCTGTTTGGCACTACGCCACTCATGCGGATGGAGGGCAACACCCGCTCCTTGATGTGCATATGTACCTGTGGGAGGAAAGATTTATGACGTCGTTTTGATAGAAAAGCAATGTTTAAAGTTATGTAGCACCACTTTGAAGGAACAAACTGCTTATCTTGACAAGCTTACCTTGGCTGCCGTATCCTGCGTCCATTCCAGAACCATCCCAGGACTCCATGGCAGAGTCCACACTCGGTATAGTTGTGGAGTAAAGCTCCGACAGCTTATTGGTCTGTTGGCTATCTGTCAAATCATCCTCCTCAGGGTCACTGACCTCATTTTCTGTTGCATCCTCGACGTCTGCTGCTTTCCTCTCCTCTAAATCTTTAGGATAAAAACAATTAAATTCCAAAGAAATGTTTTTTGATACGAAATGTCTTGTAGCTAACAGGCTGACAGGCTGTGTAACTTGATTTGCTGCATGGCGACAGAATGGTTGGAAGTTAGCAGAGATGCATTAAATTGTAAAACTACTGGCACCAACTGAGCTCAGGAATTTTCTGCAGCCATTTTTTAATCACTACTTTATTGGTTGAGAAAAAAACATTATTTTCCATGATGTGTCGCGGCAACATTGAACTTAACTGGCTTTGGGCAAACAACAAGCTGTCTTCAGGTAATTCTAACGTACAGAAATAAATCTATATTTTGGAAAAAAAGACATGGAAAGGGCATGATTTACTATAGTTGTAATCTAAACCATGACATAGATTACTCAAGTATTATTGTTAATATGTAAAAAAAAGTTAAAAAAAGAGAAAAACATAGTTGAGAGTATAGGAGTGCTTATCCATGCTTTCATCACCCAGGACTTTTATTTACAGCCGTTTTAGAGGTTGATCAGTATGTCGTTTTTTTAACGCCTAATGCAGATGTTTGAAAATTCGGTAAGATGATGTCCAAATTTCAGCTCATTATTTATATTTTCTTTGGGAGTTATGATTTTCTTTATGTTTTTTTTTTTTTTTTTTTTTTTTTTTTTTTACAACTGTCAAGTGTTTGGATTAAAATTTTCCAATTGTACCTACCCAGCATGGCTCGGATAGATACCAACTGGCACTGCATGATCAACTAAATTTGATTGTACTGGACTGAACAAACTATTTCTAAAAATGGTCAAATAAGTTTTAATTGTATAAGAAAGTGTCTACAATGTTACAATGTAAAGACTCTTTGCATTTTCTTTGCAGGAATTCCATAAAAATACGAAGAAACTATATATAAAATAAACTTTTGTGCTCTACTTTCCAAATTTATATGGTAGGACTGCTAAAATCGAGCTGTCCCCTTTGATACTCACTGTCTAGCTGTTTTTTAATTTTGAGGGTCACTGTCTCGCCGGCCATCTGAAGCAGGTGGATTGCTTCGCTCAGTGGTTTCCCTTTCAGACTGACACTGTTGATGGCCAGTATCCGGTCACCTACATGAATAGCGCCTGTCCTGGACACACACACATGCACACAAAAGCGCTAATACATTCTTTCTCAAAGGGCAATCAGGTTACAGATCTTACGTCAAGGAGGATAATTTTTTTTTAGATCTATTGAAAAGCACATTCAAAAAGAACTTCTTTAACTCAGAATTCAACTCATAATCAACAATTACCTTTATCAAACTTACTGAAAACATGCAATCAAGCGGTCGTTATTTTTCTAAACTGAAGGAAGGAATAGAGCAGAGAACATATTTTATTTTAAAGACTTAATTTTAAAGATATTAATGCTTAAAGGGGACATGTTATGCAAATTTCACATTTTGCATAATTTTGTGTTGCTATTTGGGTTTCCGCTGCTTCTAACACTCCAAACATGAATAAAAAATATCCATCCATTTTTTTGCTGTCAAGAATCAAGTGCTTCTACAAACATAATAAGGGGAATTTGCATATAAACGGCACTAACATGTCAAACTCCACACTAATTCCAATTCCATGCCATTCTCATGTATGGCAAACCTACAGCCTATTAACAAGAGGGATGGGTGTGGTCTGGAACCGCTAATTTGCTTAAAAGTGACAGAGCCTTCAAAACAACTTATTCTGTAAGGGATTGAAATTGTCAGGAGTTGAGCTGGTGAGATCTCTTAATGTGAGAATGATTTTGTGCAAAGAACTTCATTAACATGTTTTGTACGGACCATAGACCTATTATAACTTGTTTGAAAAGAGGCATAATATGTCCCCTTTAAAGAAACTTCACATATTTAAAGCATGGGTGATAGTGGGGTCACACTGCTATCCTTCCCACACATGAAATGAAAACACTGTCTTTTGACCTACTTTGACAGATAACATTTATTTACTGCTGTTATCTCAATAGCACATTTATACCCGAATCAATAAAGGCAGACACAAACAATGTGTACTTAAGAAGGCAGTGTATGTAGCCATATCTACTTGTGCTGGTTCAACTACATAAATTTACAGAAATTTAGTCAATGAGGATATTGCATGCTAATATATGCATTTTCTTCTCCATCAAGTAAGTAAGTAAGTAAAAATGTATTCAATAGTGCCTTTCACAGACAAGGGTCACAAAGCGCCACACAAAAGCAAATACATTAACAAGAGGCAATTATAAAGATATACAATATTATTTAAAAAAAACAAAGAAACACAACAAAATCACGACACAAACGCTTGAGTAAAGAGGACGGTTTTAAGATGTTTTTTAAAAGTTCAAGCTGAACTAAGTTTAATTATAGCGAGATTGTAGCCATGAGTGTGAGCTAAGGGGCTTTGTGAAAAACAGTTCAGTTCAGGATGTGAACGATTACATCATAACGTCTAAGAAATGGGTCGCGGTGAGTTCTGTGTCGGTGCGAGTAAATAAGCAGTAACCCCCGATGTCTTCCTGTGGAATTACACGTAAGATGCCATCTTAACGTGAAAAGTGAAGCAGGTGGGGTGATGTGCATACATTCACCAATACGTATTTAGGACTCAGTGAAGCTATTATGTCATCATCTGCTCAGGCTCGTTGCTATGGATACTGGAAGATAACCTGGCTCATATTTCTCATCTGTCATCTCCATGTGTTATCTGACACTGCTTTGATGGCGAGGAAAGCTTTTGCAGCTCAAAACATCTATCTGTCATATATCTTGATATGAATAAAACTATATTTTTGATTATTCACAAGGCAGAAAGTATTATAAATTATTATTGTTTTCACATATTGCTTTAACTCCTCAATGCTTTGTCATCCATGTGTGGTAGGCCTGACCCTGGGAAGATTATGTTGAGTACACCCATATGATGACTCATTAAAAATACAGTGGAGATGAAAGTCAGCTGTTTGGTGTTTATGTAATCTCAAACTGTCTGAATAAGGATTTACTGTATGCTGATTCACATCCCAGCTCATCGAGCACAAATACATTTTTAGAAATCAATAGTTTGCCATTGGTCTGGATTGTTGGTAGAATACATGTATAAAACACTGACATTTATGGCGCTTTTGAATGCATCCCAAGTGGAGATTTCCTAAGAACCAACAACTGGAAGTTAGATTTGGTGTGCTTAAATCTTTAGGCTTTGTTCAGAGGTTGAAACTTTAAAGAGGCTATATGCAACTTTTCCCCCAAAATAAACGTAACAATAGCCTTTTTATTTGACCATTTATGACTCAAACATCTCCTGATGAGCATACTGACACCCTGTCAGCTATCAGTGGGGGCCACTTATAAGCCTGTATCCAATTTTTTCTACTTTCTGTCAGGTCGGATTTTCCCGCGCTGTCTGCGGATGTGACATCATGTGACGTCATCTTAAATGTTTCAGATCACTCTGCCACCACCGCTAGCCAGCACTCGCAAGCAGTTCAATGGATTGTGTGAATACAGAGAAGAGACCAAGGACAACTCTGACACCAACAGTAACTCCCCATAAGACTAAAAAAGTTAAACCCCTGACAAGTGCCCGGAAAAGATTGAAGATTGAGAGCGACCGGCGTACGAGCGCGCGCTGCGAGAGCGAGCAGAAAGGAAGAGCAGTTCCGTTTTTGGCCACATGGGGTCAGTCGCGAGTTTAAATTTCAGAAAATTGCATATAGCCCATTTAAAGAAGAACCAACTGTGCCTTTGATTTGGAAACTCCACTGTTAAAGGATTAATTAAATTAGATACTTTCCAAAAATGTGCTTCTTGCCAAAAAAAAAAAAAAAAAAAAACATACAACGGTTGGTGAAATTATTGGCACCCCTGATGAAAATATGTTAATAATTTTTATTTTTTTATATTACTGGGTCTATAAGCAGGATACATGATTATAAACTAAAATTAACACCGGTGGCCCCCTAGCGTGTGTTCTTCTGTCTGTACCAAAATGATTGCAACAGAGTGCACTAATCTGTAAAACTCCTGAAATTCACAAATGACACGACTTTTATTGGTCTGACCAAGAACAAGACGAGTCTACACATAGACAGTAGGTGGATCAGCTGGTCCACGTGTGCTGTCACAAACACCTGGAACTTAACCTGTTAGAGATGTGTTCTGGACAACACCCCCATTACCTCCCCACACCATCCTCAACAACATTGTGTCTATTGTAGGACTTCTGGTTCCTCGAGAACAACCTTTCTCGGGACCTGAGATGGTCCTCACACATAGACACTGTTCTGAAGAAGGTTCAGGTTTCCTGCAGCGACCTGAGAAGTACAACCTTCCACAGCAGCTGTTGGTCATCTTCTACACTACAGTTATTCTTTTTTTTTTCTAAACAACTGACATCTCTGCAGACCCCACAGATCCTGGACACAATCTGTTCAGGCTTTTACCTTCAGATTGGCACTACAGAGCACCATTTGCAAAAATCTGCTGCCACAGAGACAGTTTCTTCTCCGATGAACAGTCTACAGTCATAGAGCCTGTCCATATTTGCTCTAATTCAACCTTGTTTTCCTCTTTTGTAAAAATACTGAAATGGTTCACCAAACAAAAAAACAAACAAAAAAATTGCCTTTTTCAATTGTTATCTCAGTCCACACACCTAAATCATGTAGTGTAGCAGACCTGTGTAATAAACTGAAGAGAAGAAGACAGTAGGGAGGACCCAGGAGTCTTGATGATCAAGACAGTTTATGCAAGGTTGAATGGTCAAAGAACAAAGAACCCTCACTCGGTTTGCTCAAACCTTGGGAATCCCAGCAGAAAGATGTACAGTCAGAAGGGGAATTGAACATTTACTACAGCAGTACCAGTAATTGCTCATTGGTTATTATATTCGAAAAATGGTTTTATAATGCAGATTTTTTTCAAAATGAAGATATTTACTGAATTTATTGCCACCAGAGACTGAACCAGCAGACTGTTGAACAGCTTTTATCCAAAAGCCATTTCAACTTTGAATAGTCCGTAGGACTGTGTTCACTCAGTGCATTAATGCTCACTGTACAGAAGGTATTTCATGTATTTATTGCTAATTCTTTTTTATGCTGATTTTGTTGGTTTCAGAACTTGTTTCAACATTGTCTTGAATTCTTGTTGTATTTTTCTTTTACAATGACAATAAAATAATCGGAATCGGAATCTACTCAAAGTAAAGTTTGTATTATTCCAAATATGTCCTGTGTGATTTTACAATAGCAAATTAAACGCTTGTTTAATTTATTTTAATGTTTTTTCATCGTTTTGAACAGGGGTGCCATTAAATTAGATTTTTTTATTATTATTACTACTACTTATTTTGCCCATTCCAATGCAAATGGATTGTCATATTCGCATCTTCCAAAATAATTTAGAGATCTTGTTGAAGATACATGGCTAAAATGTGAAAGGGATTTACTAACCTGGCAAAAAAAAGAAATACAAAAAACTCAAAATATACAAAAACGTTACAAAACAAGTTTAAAGACAATGAAATGTATTTATTATAGAAAGTATTAGAATTCAAATGAATTTATCTGTCAGAAATCCTTAAATGTTAAAGTTCTGATCAGTTTATTCTAGGATTTTGCAGTCTAAATAAATTTTGTAGCTACCTCTGGGGAAAAAGGGAGTATAATTTAGTTGCTGTTAGTTGATTGGTTACATTTTTATTGCAACTGGTAACAAATAACTTATAGTAGTTTGTTTTAATTTCTTTAAATACATGTAAGCTCAAACTAAAGCATAGTATAGAAAGGCTTTAAAATACAAATCAGCAACCTAGATTTATGGTCAAAATGTCTGCACGTTTCAGAGCATGTAGTACCTCTCTGCAAGGCCTCGCTTGGTTAGGCCTGATATAGTGATGGGGTCAAAAGGCTCCTCTGTGCCTGAGATGGTTATACCCAAAGGGCCTCCATAGCGCTTCAGTTCCACAGTGTAGATGATGCTGCCTGATGTCTCCTGCTCATCTGCAACACACAGAAACACTCTAATGTTTCAGGTCTAAAGAGAAGTCAATACTGTCTGGTGTGTGATGCTCATTTGATATGCAAACACGCCAACATAAGACCTCTGGTGTACCAGGTAATATAGTGTCACATTCCTTGCTCAGTTTGAAACACAAACACACACGGAGACATAGATGCCTTCACAGAAGTAGGTCAAAACTCTTCTCAAGACTGCACTGGTGAGGAAGCTACAGTTTCCATGGGAACTAGAGAATATTCTGCTCTTCATACGATCGAATCAACACATTAGTCGTGCAAGTCTATCCTCGCATTTGTGCAGACACGAGAGCAGCCAGCATGATACAGCATGATTATTCTGTATGAAGAGAAGAATGCACACTACTGCCTCCCTCTGTGAAAAGAAATGTTTGTTTCACTGCATTATAATTTTAACCACACAATAATTAAGTATGAAAAAAATAAGGCTTAACATGAATTACACTGACAGCTGTATGATGAGTAACAGGACTGTAATCTTACTAGAAACTGGCTAAAAAAAATTATTATTTAGTGATTACAACTATTTCAACAGCAAAACAGTACAGCACCTACTAAATTTCATCATTTTAATTACTAAAACATATTAAGGAAGGACAAACAAAATGGCTTTACTTTACTGAGTTTGAAATAAATGTGTTTCTGTGCAGTTCTTTTCAGGCCCCTTATCAGTCTGAGGGCTGGACCTGGACATTTTCTTATCTGCCATTCAGTTGTTGGTTTTCTTCTATATTTGGGAACATTATCCCACTGATGACCCATTATAGCCCAGGCTTCAGCTGTCACAGAGAAATCAACTTACATTTGACTCTTAAATACTTTGGAATAAAGGTCAAGGACAGTGTAGTGACTTCAAGGTGGCCACATTCAGAGGCTGGGAAACAAACCCAAACTCTTTTCCATCCATAACTGTGTTTCACTTAGTGCTGATATGCAGTGTTACGTATTACACAAAATACTTAGTCTGTACAATCAAGAACTTCAAAATGTTCTATGCTAAGTGGGGGATGTAGTCTTTAGCTCTTGCTTTTCTTTCTTTTGGGATTTTCTGTGAGCTGCTTTTTAATCTATTAACTCCATTGGGGCATACAAGAAAAACAGCAAAGTCCACACAAGCATCTAATGTTTATACATTTAGGTTTGGACTGAAGTAAACTAGTATAGATTTTACAATGTTTTTTTCAGTTGAGGTTTTGTTTAACTAATTTCTGCTAAAAACAAGATAATTTTGTATTATTCTGAGATGCAAACATTTGGACAGAGGGAGTACTCACTAATAGTATTACTATATCATTTATATGAACCCTAATGGCTTTATGCATACAAATGATTTTAGCTGGATCTTTAGCTAAATCTATTTTACATGGCCACTGTCTCAACAGGACACCATTTTCCAAATTGTAATACTATTTCTATTCATCTGAGCTGCAGAATAAAGTTGCTCTTTTTTATGAAATTACTGCTTCTACAAAATATTATTATTGTTTTACTGACAGAGCTTGATGTTAGGCTAAAAGTGGTTCACTGTTGCAACTTCTAAACTGCGGAAGACACCACCACCTTGTGGTTAAACAATGTTTTGCAGCTCTGAAAATATATATCTAATAAGGAATCAACAAGCCCCCAAAAACCAACAAATGAATGACTAAAGCTTAAACCATTAAAAAAAATTGAGTAAAATTCTCACTCTCACGCATTGTAACTATAGAATTACCTGAGTTGTCTTCATCTTTGCGTATCTTTAGTTTGACCAGTTCCTCACACTGCTGGAGAATATGCTCTGCATCTTCCTTCGAACAATTCTCCAGCCTGATGTTGTCGATCGCCAAAAGCTTGTCACCGGGCTCCAGAGTCCCTGTTCTGAATGAGAGTAATGATATCACAAAGCTGGTATAATAAAAACATGCTGTGAGGGGGATTCCTTTAAATAAATTATAAGTAATACCTGTGAGCCATGCTGCCTTTCTTGATGTCAGAAATGATGAGGGGCTCTCCGGGCTTCTTGCTGGCTTTGAAAGGAGACCAGGTCACATTAAAGATCAGCAAATAGCAATGCAGCACATTAGGTATTACATGTGCAGTTATATAGTTTAACAAACAGTGCTACATAAAAATCAGCACTGACAATAAAATAAATGCTGGGATTTAATGGTAGAAAGTAATACGTTATATTTTTTGGCAAATAATAGGTGAGTGTTCTTTAAAAAAATCATTCTTGGTTACAATAATGTGATCATTTGCAGGGTATTGGCATAATTTATCATGTTTTCCCTATGCCATTTTCTTCTCTGCCTGTGGAGAGTTTGCCTCAGAAGATGGCACCATTACTCCATTCTCTGTCTGAGACTAATGGAGTAAAACTTATATAACATAATTCATTAACCATTTATTACCTTTGACACAAAAATCTGCAAACAACAGAGCAAAGCAGACAAGAGTTAAACAGGATCTATAATCTAGAATGTCAGTACTATCCTTTACATATACATCTACCGGTCAGAAGCCATTCTACTACAATTTAAAACACTGATATGGTATAATCTAGGCTGTCAAGGTAATCCACAAGCACCCTGAGACCTGGAATGGGTGCTTAAGTTCATGATGCTTCTTGTAAAATAACAAAAATTGATTTGATAAAGCTGTGATTCTTGTCAAGAAGGCTCAATTAAGTGCAGCACTTATGGTCTGTGGTTGGAACATTCAGATGTGGAAAGGTTCAAAGGCTATAACCAGTTATGCATCGAACTACATTAGGATATGCAGAGTGTGAGCATAAATGTCTTATTCCTAACAAATCAACTCAAGGAGCTTTATTGTTTTCTTTGGTAGTATATCATTACAACTGGGAAAATAAACACCTTTTTTGTCTCAGACTTTTAACTCAAGCAGTTGAAAACATTGCAAGTTGAATTTGCAGAGACAACCCAGTGAGCCATGACCTGATTTCTATGTTAAAGATATACATAGCTCTCATGTGGGCAGGAGTTAATGATATGTCTATTCATAACTGTTGTTTAGACCAGTGGTTCCCAAGCTTTTTTTCCTTGAGGACCCCCTTGCCTGTCTCCAAGACGAGCCGGGAACCCCTGCATACATGCATCAAAAGTGATTAATTACAAACTTTTATTTGCAAAGATACCCCCCAGCAATTGTAGATTTTTGTTCTTATTCTTTTTTTTACAAAGTTTTACAATGTAGGCTAGATATTCAATTTTCTTTTTTGTCTTTTGGACATGTAATATTTAAAAATACATAATTTGTTACTTCGGAACAAGCAAAATTGTGTGGACGCCCTGGAATCTCTGGAGACCCCAGGTTGGAAACCAATGGTTTAGATCTATATATTTAGTCTAGATTTAGAATAAAAGCAAAGCTGCCTGGTCTAAAAGTAGTCTAAATGGTGAATGGACTGTACTTGGGGTTTATCTAGTCCCAAGGACCCCATAGCGCCTCACACTAGATTCAGTAATTCACTCATTGGCTACACTGTAGCCACAGCTGTCCGGGCCAACACTGACAGAAGCGAGGCTGCCGAGCACTGGCGCCACCGTGCCAGTAGGCAAGGTGGGTGAAGTGTCTTGCCCATGGGCACGACTGAGACGGACAGAGCAGGGGTTCAAACCATCAACCCTCTGGTTACAGAACAAGCCCCATCTAGGCTGAGATATTTGATTTAGTAAACTGCTTTAATCCTTTTGTCAGTTGTTATATTGCAGTAATAATAAAGTGAGGAAAAATTTCCACATTATTATAGTTTTTCATTTGTGGGTGAAACAGAATAATATTAAATATGATGATATATTTACTTATTTACTGACTGGTGGAAATGTACATTTTAATCTAAAATTCTGTTAAGCAATAGATTACCTAAAAAGAAGTTCAAGTCAGCTGCTAAAACAAAAATAAAAAGGATGTAATGGCAGAAAACAAAAACAAAGACAGATATAGTAATGATAAATATGTTATGGTATTTACATATTTACCTTTATTGAAGGATAGAAACATGCATTTTTATCTGAAGTGTTGTTAGACAGTTAAGCTACTGTCAAGGACTGTGTCTACAAGTAGCAGTGACTCACACGCAGACACGGATGAAATGAGGTGGTTTATTACCAGGATGGTTAATGGTGCTGGTGATCCAGCAGAACGGGCTGAAAGACGAGACAGCAGGAGCAGACACACCATGGGATACGACAAATACTGACTACTACTAACTACTAGGAGGAATGATCCGGCCGGGAGTGAAAGGAAGTGAGGGGTCTTAAAGGCAGGAGGTGAGTAGGATCAGGTGTGGATGATGAGACAGACAGGTGAAGACAATAAGGCAGGAATAGGGCAGCGTGACAGGACCCCCCCCTTTAAAGGTGGATTCCAGACGCCGTGGAGAGAGTGAAAAAGAAAGGGAAGAGAAAAAAAAAACAAGCACCCTTGCCAGGGTGGGTGGAGGGGGCCCACGGAAGGAGGGCCCCGAGTCTCTTTGGGTACGCCCCTGGAAGTCTGGCGGATGGCCCCGGTGGCGGCCCCTGAGGACCTGGAGGTCGGGCGGACGGCCCCGGCGGCGGCCCCTGAGGACCTGGAGGTCGGGCGGACGGCCCCGGCGCCCTGAGGACCTGGAGGTCGGGCGGACGGCCCCGGCGCCCTGAGGACCTGGAGGTCGGGCGGACGGCCCCGGCGGCGGCCCCTGAGGACCTGGAGGTCGGGCGGACGGCCCCGGCGGCGGCCTCTGGCTGGACGGAGGTCGGGCGGACGGCCCCGGTGGCGTCCCCTGGCTGGACGGCGGTCCGGAGGACGGCCTGGTGATCCTCCCTGTAGGACCTGGAGATCGGGCGGACAGCTGGATGGGCGTCCTGTTGCAGGGCTGAGTTCTGACGGCCGGCCCTTTGGTCCTCTCAGGGTCCGGCCGCGACGAAGGGAGACTGGAGGCTCGGACGCCGGCTGAGACGAATCTGGAGGCTTTGACGCCGGTTGAGACGAATCTGGAGGCTCGAACGCCGGCTGAGACGAATCTGGAGGCTCGGACGCCGGCTGAGACGAATCTGGAGGCTCGGACGCCGGCTGAGACGAATCTGGAGGCTCGAGCGACAGGGACGGGTCCTCCATGACCCTCCCTGGGAGCTCTAGCGACGGGGACGGGTCCTCCATGACCCTCCCTGGGAGCTCTAGCGACGGTGACGGGTCCTCCATGACCCTCCCTGGGAGCTCCAGCGACGAGGACGGGTCCTCCCTGACCGTCCCTGGGGGTCCTTGCAACTTCCCACAACCTGACACAGGGCGAAGAGCTGCTGCTGTGCAGGCCAGGAGGATTGCAGCAATGACGGCAGCAGGCTCTGGAATGAGCTCGGGGACAGGCTCCGGTTCTGGACTGATCGACGCCGGATTGAATGGAGCAGATGAGTGGAGCTCAGCTAGAGTGGGCGGAGCCG
This sequence comes from Valencia hispanica, assembly GCA_963556495.2. Classification (NCBI taxonomy): domain Eukaryota; kingdom Metazoa; phylum Chordata; class Actinopteri; order Cyprinodontiformes; family Valenciidae; genus Valencia; species Valencia hispanica. The sequence continues at coordinate 7,461,811 of OY747708.1, read as the reverse complement.
GTGCGCGAGCCAACGCAGAGCGGTCCGCTTGCTGCTCCTCCTCCTCCCCTGAAGCAAACCGCTGCCGACGCCGTCTACGGCGTGCCGGTGGTAAGGGCTCGTGTCGACGGGGTCCGGCTCCGGGAGCACAGTAGGCCAATCTGGAGCCAGAAAAAGCATCCTGCCGCTCCCAGTACACCTCGGGAGTGGAGATGCCCGGAAGCGCCGTTATGGAGCAGATGGTGGAATACGGAAGGATGTAGGTGATCGGGTACGGCTCCGGTTGATCCTCCTCGTCCTCCGTAGACCAGCCTGAGAAGGCTGAGGCTCTGGATCTTGGAGGAGCCGGCTCTGCAGCCGGGAAGCCACGAAATGGAGGTGCGGCAGAAGCGAATACGGAGCTGACTGAGGCAGTGGGAGACGGTGATGAGCAGACTGGGGAGAGAACAGCGGTTTGCGTGCTGTCGACCCGCTCTTCCACCCTGGAGGCACGCTTGCCTCGACAGCACCGTCTTCTGCAGCGAGATGGTGGAGGAGGGTCGTTCCTCCATGACCCGAAGCCCGGAGGACGGTACGCCGACCGTGTCTCTCGGATGCCAGCCTGTTGCCCTGGGAAATCCTCCGCGAGGGATTCCTCATCCGAGGACCAGCTCACCTCCCGTGGCGTGCCGACGTAGCCAACTGTGACGGCTGCTGGCTGATGGTGGCACGAAGGCAGCTGTGGAGACGAGGAGGCTTTGCCGAACATCTGCTCCCTGGCGGCTTGGTGCACCCGTTCCGCCTCCTCCCTCAAAGCCGCACTGTTTCGTGGAGCGAGGGTGGAGGTGAGACGGGGAAGGAGCTGCCAGAACTCCTGCGCTCCAGCGAGGCATGCCCAGGGAGGAGTGAGGGTGGAGATCCTCGCCAGCTGGTCCCAGATGTCCCTCAGGAGCCGATCAGTGGGGTGAGTGTCTGCTGAGTTCACCTTTAAGGGCAGGTTCATTCTGTCAAGGACTGTGTCTACAAGTAGCAGTGACTCACACGCAGACACGGATGAAATGAGGTGGTTTATTACCAGGATGGTTAATGGTGCTGGTGATCCAGCAGAACGAGCTGAAAGACGAGACAGCAGGAGCAGACACACCATGGGATACGACAAATACTGACTACTACTAACTACTAGGAGGAATGATCCGGCCGGGAGTGAAAGGAAGTGAGGGGTCTTAAAGGCAGGAGGTGAGTAGGATCAGGTGTGGATGATGAGACAGACAGGTGAAGACAATAAGGCAGGAATAGGGCAGCGTGACAGGTACACAGGATGTGGCACTGACTGCAAAACACTTCTTCAATTGCTTAGGTGTATTTTAACTAAAAATGCTCTCTTTGAAGAACAAGAGGCCCTTTTTTTAAATCAGTAACCATCTTTGAAAACTGTGCATCAATTGAAGACATTTCTCATTAGAAAGGGATTTTGCAGCTGATCCCTAATGACTGGGAGAAATAGAAAAACTCTTCAGTCAGTCCTGATTGGCCATTTTTTACACTTCTTTTGATGAAAGATGATAGTTTTGTGAGGTTATGTCAAAGAATGTCTCAAGATTATCGCGGACCTGTGAGGAAAAAAAAACATTCAATGTAGGTCATTCCCACAGAGGACTGCACTAGAACTTCAAAGTAAAGTGTGTGATGCCGCACGGTGTAAAGATCTGCATTAAACATCTGCTAGAACAGCCTCCAGTTTTTATGGATGGTTGAAAGTTGGCAGCAGGAATGTACCACCAGTCAGCTTAAAAAAAAAGTGTTTTTAGATGAACAACTCATGTTTGAAGGTAAAACTGTGTTCATGGTCACTGATACAGGTAGAATGTGTACAGATGCCCGCAGAAAATCCTTAAAAATAAGCAAAAATAAACTCCTTCATGTATGATTTTAATACAACAGAAACATACTGGTGTTGAATCAAGTTTCTTTGACAAAAAAACAAAAAACAGTTCCATGTTTTTAGTTTAACTCTTCTGCCCGGTGGGTTACCGTGGCCCATGTGTTTAGATGGGCTGTCAAGTGGGTTTAAACATTCGGCCAGAAGTGCTGCGAAACAAAAACCAGATCATATGAAGAAGGATTTGTGTTTTCCTACCACTGATGGTGAGCCCCAGTTCCACTCCTCTTTTCTTTGGCAACTTGACATGGAACGTACCACTACTAGGCACCACGGACTCTGTAACAAAAGCCGAGGCGTACAGCGTGTTCAGCACCCGCAGACAAGACTAATAAAAAGCAACAGATAACAAAATTTATCCAGCTTACCATTTGTAATTACTTTTAGTTTATTTGCCCTTTCCTGCACTGAAATGCATTTCTGCAGCCAAATATTGACTTCAAATCCTTTTGCTTGAAGGAATGACATTAATTCACAAGTTAAACCAATGTACACAGATGCATAGGAACTCTTAGATTAGCTGCTACTTTAGAGTTTTGGCTTACAGAAAAGGATGCTAAAAAATGCTAAAAAACTTTTCATCCTTTAGTAAAGCTCAAATTAGGATAAATAACACCCCTCTTAACTAACAAATATGGTGGTGCCTATCTCCAGCAATTGTTGGGTGATAGGTGAGGTACACTCTGGACATGTTGCCAATAAATCACAGAGCAACACAGAGACAAACAGGACGAACAGCAATGCACACAGACACACACGCACGCACGCACGCACGCACACATACACACACACCTGAGGACAGTTTAGAGAGACCAATTAACCTAACGATCATGTTTTTGGAATGTGAGATGAAGCCAGAGTTTTCAGAGAGAACCCCCGCATCATCCAGAGGGAGAATATGTAGAAAGATCTCAGGTCGGGATTAGAACCCAGGACTTTCTTACTGCAAGGGAACAGTGCTACAAACTGTGCAGTAATGCAACATTATTAACTGGAATATTAGGGAGTTTTTTTTTTTGTTTTTTTTTACATTGTAGTGGGTAATGTTTTTGGTGTACATATTGTTTTCATTACTATTTTTCTGGTCTTTCAAATGAAGGGGTTTGAGGGGTATTCCCGTTTATTTTTTTCCGACTCGGTAGTCAGAATTTCTATTACTTTTTGCAGTTTTCCAACTGCAAGTTATCTCTGTCAATTATTGCTCTGTAGCCCTAAAGAGCTGTCAATGCTTCACCTTAGCAGTTCCACAACATGATGTTTTAAAGTAGAAAGGATTGCCTTTTCCTTGTGGAACATATTTCGTCTGTGATAACAACAACCTGAATAACATTCCCTAAAAACTCAAATCGTTTTTTAAAAATATTTTATTAGGTTTTATAAAGGATAAATAATTTGTGAAACCATAAACTTTATTTTTTCATTTTTGTTTTATGAAATCCTCACTTGGCTTTCTATAAGACCTTCATTTACCTTTTGTTATAGATTTAACTTGAGTTCAGAGAGCAGCACTCTTTAGGGACCTAACGGTAATTTAGTCTGCATTTGTATAGCACTTTATAAAGTCCAAGGACTCCAAAGCCCAATCAGTCATTCACCAGTACATGCACACATTCACACACAGAGGGTAGTAAGCAACCCACCAGTTACAGGACAACTCCATGCCTCCTGGGCCACAGGTGCCCTAAAGTCTAAAGAGAGTTCCTCGGATTTCTTGAAATAACAATTGTTTCATTTCCACCACACCAATCTGCCTTTAAAGACTTCTCTTAAATATTTATGTTCTAAATAACACATCATGAGAGCACAATTAAACACCTTATTAGAGCTGCTTAAGACATCTCTCTTATCATTATGTCTATTAAAAAAATCAGAAAATCATTGTTATTGAAAAACGAATACATTTAAAGGAATGTATTTTATCTTTTCATTTTGCTTAAGGATCAAGTTCAAACTAATCAAAAAGATGCCAATAAATGTGCAGGCAGTGTTATATTTTTGTTCTACTATTTACATACTAATTAGGTGTAGCATTGAAAAAAATACTAATTGCTGTTTTTCAGGAATTACAATTTGGAGTTGTATATTTTCTCTAAGATTTTTGCTAAAATTTATCAGAAGCCACATAACTGCCACAACAAAATAAAAGTTTGTGTCTACTATTTAGGTTTTCACCATATTTTGACATACTGAGAAACCTTTCTTTAACTTCATACTTTTACTATTTATATTTAGAAGCGCTTACTTTCTAAATGCTCAGCTGCTTCTTTTCATAAATATCCTCCACTATATAAATGATGATCAAAACGTCATCAATCCCAAAACAGGAACTGGTTAAACTTTAACCAGTGTGTGGGTTCAATATTTTTCAACCTGATGTAGCTTTCCTTCTACACAGAAACCAGAGCAGAAACAGTTCATTAAATGGCCTAAGAGCATTTCAGTGGATTTAAAAGCCTTTTGACCATGGCCTGCTGTAAAAACATGCAATCATTCCGTCCACCCCTACATAGATTACATAGACTGTGCAAAAGTGCTCACAGTGTCATACCCAACAAAAATGCATGACTCCTAGGATGCTGCATGAAGTCCCTGCTGTGATATTGAATGTCTTGCAATTACATGAGACACAGGAAATGTGTTGGAGATATTTTGTTAACTCCACAAACCTGCTACATCAAATTCGATCTCCAGCGTGACCTTATTGGTCAATGCAGCGTCTCGGAGAAGTTGATTGGCTTCCTCAAGCGTTCCATCCTCTGTGGGGATTCCGTTGATTGACAAAAGACGGTCTCCAACCTGCAGCAGGCCACACCTACAACAGTTATCAAGGTGATGTCAGGATACATTAACACATAAAAATACATTTAAGTTAGTAATTGAGAATATATGTTTGACTTATAGCACTGAGGTCTGAAATACTCAAATTATCTCATCATTGCTGTAGCACAGTCTGCATAACATCACCACAGGGACATGTAAACCAACAGATGCTATGTAAACATGTTTCATGTAGGTTAACCACACAGGTTTGTCTGATGAAATCTTCTTAGCATATTAAAGGTTGTTTTAGATTTAAAAAAAAGATCCTTTTAGCAAATAATGTCTGGACACTAAGATTGCCTAGCAGTCATCGGTTTACTGACCTTACTGGGTAAATCTGTTGTTTCTTATTTTGTATGTTCCATTTACCTTAGAAGTCAAACTTTCTCTACACCATGCCAAAAATCTTTACTATTTAATGCTCTCAGCTTTAGGATGTCTTGTATGTCATGTAAAGCAAGAGAGTAAATGTTTTTGCAGTTATTTTAATCAATCGATGTCAAACATGCTGTTGTAAATTACGGCAAAGAGAACAGAACTCAACTAAAGAATGTAAACAGATAAGACAGGGTTAGACAAGACCAGGAAGAGAATCAGAGGGGTCTGCTAACTTTTCTTTTCCCAGGGTGGAAACTTTTTTTTAAACAGAAGCTGCATCCACAGCTGTTATTTTTTTAAAATTTAGAGTTAAATTATATATATGGTCAAGTCAGGTTCAAATACAGTATACGTTTACCCCCACTAAGATTTTTTTTAAATGTACCATGATACATAGTACACAAAATTTCAACGGGGTTAAACATTTGGAAAATATGTTCCTGATATCTAATCTTAGATCTAATCTAATCTACGCTTTGCCCATTCCAAAACCAGTTTTGGTTTAGGATCATTGTCGTGCCAGAAAACCCAATATATTACCCTTAAAGGGAGATAAGTGGAGAGAATGATCAGTACCACCAAGACTTAACCCTGCCACTGCTGGAGTACTAGGTCACTGTCCACCGTGAAGCCGGTTTTACATCAATATTGACTTAGAGGGTGTTGACCAAGAAAAAACCCCAGCATCAAACTGGGCCCCTTAAAGCCCTATTCAAATATTCAGGTGGCCACATAGATAAGACAAACGGCTTCTGGTCAAAATCAAGCTATTTAGCCAGAATGACATGAAACAATGTTTGCAGGAGTCAAGCTGAAGCTTTCAAACCTAGAAGCAACATTTGCTGCCAAGCACGGTAGTTGTAGCATCAGGCTAAGGATCTGTTTTGCTGCTGAAGAATTCACAGTTCAGATGCTGAACATAAAAAAGACTTGTCCAAATAAAATATAAAATCCAAACAGAATGAATGCATTCATCACAATTTCTAAAGGTTTATTTGTGCAATTGAGCCCGAACATTATATTTTTGTCTGGTAATACAGAAAGTATTAACATGTTTAGATTAAAGCCAACATTGAAAGTAATTCCAAAACTCACAAACGACCTCACATGAAAAGAAATGTTCCAAACTCTCAATGTCAGTATTACAGAAAATACAGTGAAATTTATGCAAACCATACTGACTTTTAAGATAAACATACAATATCTTAAATGGCATCTTTTATTTATTTTATAAGAGTGTGGCACAGAAATATAGCCTGTCTGAAATCTGATAATATATTTTATTACTGCCACCTACTGGTACGTTTGTTTACCTTTCAAACTGTTGCCCTCGCGATTATGACATGTCTATGATTATTGTAGTCTGTGAATCTGAAATCTGCTGAAACCAGTCTGCTAGTTTGAACTTCAAGGCTTTTCAAAATATGTCAAGACTGTGAAAGTTTTAAAGTTTGTCCCCAGCTTAAGAGTCCTCTGAGGCAGGCAGCTCTGTTAAATGAAAATAAATATACTTATTGATTCCTGCGGCATGAGCAAGAGGAAGCAAACTAATTAGTGTTTTTAGCGTGGGCACTAATGGATTAGGGAATGTGGCCTAGGGGTGTGGAAACACAACCAGCACTCAAAGAAGCAATTCATAGGATGGAAATATTGGCCAGTAAACAACCACACAATGAAGACACAATGGATAATTTGGTTTTAACCACCTAAATTCAGCAAAGTTGTGTAGAACAGAGTGACAGGAAGCGCCAACATGCAAACAAACATGCACGCAATTACACATACATCAATAAAACCTCCACAAAACGTAAGCACATGCTTGCATGCCTACACTGAAACAAAGTCAGGTGGAGCTGCTAATACACTGGACATCATTCTCACACATCCTCCCACTTAAACACCAATATCCCAGCACACATTCGAGAGCCACAGTGTGTAACACTGCTAATCCAGCACTGAAATCAATACATCTGCACAGCCAACGACAGTGAGAGGCATTAACGCAGTGGTGGAGCAGGAGTAAAATACATTACTCAAACACTATAATTCTGTTAGAGGTCTTTAAAGTGAAACAGGCTGCTGCATACAGTCAATCTTTATCCTGACGCCTGTTCTCAAGATTAAGTTAAAAAATACCATTATCAGTCTCTTCTGCAGACCCAATTTTCTGACCAGATATTACAGTGAGCCTTATTATGAAAGTCAGCACTTTTAAATGTAAACTTTTACAAATCCATGTGATGAATCTCGTTAAATCATGTTGCTGTAATGTAATTTACCTTTTTTTTTATTTCAAAGCATTTGTCATATACTACCAGAAAATAAAGGTTTGAAAACATCAGTCTGTGTTAAATGATCTATATAATGTTTTTCATTTGGTGAATTGAGTTACTATTAAATTTACTTTTCAATAATATTCTCATTTACTCAATGAGTGTCAAGTACTTATAACCAGGGCCTAATAAGTACAGTTAATAAGATCATCAGTCTTGAGACAATTCCTTCTCTTCGTTTTTTAAGGGACAACTCTGAAAGTGATATGCAACTATCTTGCTGTTTATTAATTGTATTACATTTTAGTTGGTAGAGTTTTAAATATATAACATGTATGTTTAACCACTTTTCTTCCCTCTGCTACTTTTCTCTTCTGCTACTCTCTAGTTGCATTATTTGCTGTTATTTCCACTGTTAACTTTGCTTTTTCTCAGTGTTTTTCTCTCCATAGAAGCTACACCTGGTCTGGTATCCTGCTTAGCTACAATGACTTATTAGTAGCAGTATTATTTTAATATGCAAATTCAAAACAGCTATAACTCTTAAACGAAACTCACAAAAAAAGCCATGTTCTTCTTTCAAGTTCAAATAATATCTTTTGATTTCGATTTTAAATTTGGCAATATGGATAAGTGACCTATCCTGGGCTAGTCTTGGCTTTCCACTAACCACTTGAAAAACGCAACCCCCAGCCATCACTTCTGTCAGAGTATTATACAAACCAACCGATTTTATGAAGTAAAGTTTTTTTGAAATATCAGTAAAAAAAATTCAACCCAAAAGTAGAAATTCAAACAATTATCATATCTTTCTTAGACATTTTAAGCTGTGGTGCTACACATTGTAACTATCAGTCCAAATGTGTCAACAATCATGTGTGCTCACCTCTCCGCTGAGCTGTCAGGCTCTATGAATCGAATGAGCGGTGGTGCAGAGAGTGTTTCCGTTGCAAATATTCCCCCCTGCAGCTGCACTCCAAAGCCGTTGAGTGGATCACCTGTTAGGACGACCTCACTGGTCTCTACGTGGACCACCTGACCACCTGGACCTACCGAACTCGATGCCAGGGACACTAAACAAACACATTTACATGTATTAGACAGATTGTTTGCAATACTTGATCATTTAACCGACAGGTGGAACCCACAGGAACTTTTGTGCTCTTTCTTCCTCTGCCGTCGTTTGAGCAGCGAGTTGCGAGGACTCATGGGAACTGCTGGCCTAGGCAACGTGTTTGAGCTCTGGCTACTGGGGCCTGATGTGGTTGTAGAGCTGGTGGAGAAACTGGCACATACGAGAGCTGCAAAAAATAGAAAGAATGCGTTTAAGTTTTCTGTTTAGCAGTGCATATAGACAATCACATTACTGTAGGTAAAATAGAAAAAAAAAAGGTCTTATAGTGTTATTTCGAAAGATTTTAACCAGCTTACATCCTTAGAGGATTCAGTTCTTACACTTGCAGTAGTCTAGGCTGTTGATTGTGTTGTTGTTGGATGCGGTCCATGACTTGTTGAGGGTGGAACTTGTGTTGCAGAGGGTCGAGTTTTGAGGGTGACAGTAGTTTATACAGGGGTCCCACGTGTGGGGATGGTCTGATTTCTGGACCTTCACTGAAACAAACAAGTCAGTTTGTTACTGAATGGGATACAGGGCTAATCTAGCTAAGTCAAAAATGTTTGAGGCGACCTCTGAAAGCCAGCAGGTGTCAAATTAGAGCAGTAAAGTCCAAAATAACGATAACCAATGCTAAAGATTCGATTTTACTTTTTAACCCAGTATGATACAATGGTACGATGTTTATTTTCATGCTTATGTATAAATCTCTCTCTGTCTCAAGTGATTTGAGACAAAAGTCAACTGAATACTTTGGGTTGGCCGTACTTTTGGTTGGGATGAATGACGCAAAGAAATCCTGCCCCAGTTGGCATCTGCAAGAGCAGCGTAGAGAGATCTTCAAAGATTAGGGAGTTTAGGTTTTCTCACAGATGCACCTACACTAAGATCCCTTCCACATCTGCTTCAAAACTAGTAGAGTGCAGTGTGACCTTAGGCTTTAAGGTACTTGGTTTCCCGGGTTTACAAAAGATACTCAATGGGTTTACATGCAATAAAAGAAAACGGAATAATTGCCTTAGTCCAACTAAATTCAGACTTTTGAAATGCATGTATATGCCTAAAGTTGAACCCAGATAATGTGACACTGGTGTTTTCTGCAACTGCCAGTTATTGAAAGGCTTGAGCTTCAGTAGTTGCTGGGTTCATCCTGAACGCCCCAACCAGTTCCCTGCCATCTGACAATCTGTCACTTGACTGCAATTGGGTGTTCCAAAAGGGGAAGGGTACTACACAACCATCCAAACTGGATTTGGAAGGGACAAAACTGGTGTTCATTAAGCTTCTGAAATAGTTCTGACTTCAGCTCTATTGAACATTTGTGGATTTTGCAGAAAAGCTTTGTCTGTGCCCGAAAGAAAAGCAGGTTAAACGAGCTCCACCAATCCGGCTATGAAAAAATTTCTCGTTGATTGACAGCTCTCTCTTGTGGATACGGATATCTATTGGTCAACGCTCTAGACTCAGGTAAATGATTCGTTCTGTTGTAGAGGCCAGGGGAGGGACTAAGTAGAAATATAAATTCTGAAAGATTACCTACTTTATATCAAAGAACAGGGTCAGACAGTCAAATTCAAAAATGTTGTATGTTACTTTACAAATTTTAAACTATGTACTGCAGCTTTAATTTCACTGTCCATTTTTAGTTCTCTGTTCATTATTTAAAATTAATAAAAAACATAAATTCTATTGAATAAGTTATCATTTTAAAAATTGATGGGTAAAAATAGATTATGACTGGATTTTTTTTACCCTATCGGTCAAAATGACGGACAACAAAATTGTCTAGCGAGATCTCTGGTGGGGGTGTATGCATATTTTTGACCTTCTGTGAAAAAGAACAATCGTCAAAATTCACGTACAATTCATACCATTAAGGAGTGCAGATTTCTGACCAGACCAGTACACCAACGGTACCATCAGTTATAAAGTGTCTTTTTCTCAGGAGCTGGGAAAAACCTTTTCTAGGGAGTCTCACACTGAGATCATCAGCCTAAAATCAGGGCTGCAGTATGGCAACCTACTCAACACTCTGTGTGTTCTTTTACCACAAACTTTGAAGTTGATCCAAACCTACAGCATGCCTCTACAATCATACAGTCAAGAGAGTCGCCTCATCCAAATGACCTCGGCTTTGGGAAGATTTGGGACTGAATGTGTGTTTTGGAACCCTGGGGTTAGCGCTCTGCGAAGTGTGGAAACACACTCACATCCAACCCTCCTTGAGCAAGTCATTAGGTCCAGTAAAAGACGCTGGAGAGACAGATGCACTGACAGGAAATAATAGTGGCACAGCAGAGACCGTGGATCAATCCAGACAGGACACGCAGAAAAAGTCACTTTGTATAGAATCACCTACATGTGATTGTTCCATGTGAGCGTGCACATAACAGATACTCAAAGAGTGAAGAGAATTATGTGCACACTGTCTCACTGAGGCTAAGCTATGCGGCAGCAACACACAGTGAAACAGTGAGACAAACGCATACACAGCATAAATCTTTAAATCAGAGTGTCTATTAATAAAGCAGCGGCAGGCTGACTGCTAGGTTTGCTGGAAGGGTATGAGTTTCCTAATGAGCTGTGTTCATTTCTCATGCGCACACGGCAGTCACACAACTGTGATTACCAGAAAAAAAAATATCAATGAATACATTTTGCCTCTCAGGGGCAAAAATAATAATATCTTAGGATGGAATGGATGGCAAGTTTTTGAATGTGTCAATTGTTGATGTGTTCAAGGGTTTCCTCCAAAAGCAGCTTTTTACCACTTCAAACTAAGCACATAAGAGTAGTGGGAGAAGGAGGAAAAATGAGCAAGAGAAGAGAGAAAACAAATCAAAGGAAGGACTGAAAGAAATTTCTGTGAGCAATACTGAAAAAAAAACTGTCAAGAGAAAGAAAAAGGATTTGTGAAAGTTATAAAATAACTATGATGACTTTAAACAAGGACCATCCTGGCTTTACATTCCATCACGCAATTGCATTTTTCAGTGGACCACCACTTTATTAACACTGAACTCACATACATAAAACAAATCAATGAAAACAGATCTATGAAAATTTTTTTGTCTACATTTAAAGTAAAGTATGAACACATCAGCCTTTTCATGGAGACTTTTCTGCCTTGTCTTCTCAAGTGTCTTATCATCACAACAGAAATGCAGCACAGATTGGTCCAACAAATAAAACAACAAAGTAAACACACCCATTAATTATTTATATAGAGTAGGCAAATCTACACAATATCAAGAAAACATATACTGGTGGTGAATATAGTGAGGACTATGTAGGTATGATTAACCAACATTCAATGACACCTTTCTATTTCTTCATGAAGATGTCCCCATTTGCGTTTTGTGTCTTTGAATCTTGGCTCCTTAAAAGTCTTGTTCTCTGAGACACCATGTAATACTTGGTCTTTTTGAAATACGATCAGTCACTCTGAGTTGCATATGTATGCTGCACGTGAGCATTTTCTCCTACTACTAAAGTGCATCTCTGCTAGTAGAAGCTAACCATTAACAAGTCCACAACATGGCGGAACACGTTTGGGCTTGTGTTATTTGTGGAGCTAACACATCACTGTTAGATTTTTTTCACCCAAGAAAGAAGAGCTGAAGAAGAAACCGTTGGAATTTGTCTTTGGAACACCACAAGCGAAGTATAACGCTAAGGTTGCTGTTAGCCAATCATAGGTGAGATGTTTGCATATCATGAATATTTATGAATAAGACTCATCATCCTGTTCCCCCCCCCCCACTCCTCTGAAAAACCTTAAACTCCCGAAAGAAGAGCATTAGAGCATTTTTTCCACAGAAAACGACTCACAAGGCTTTCATTCATACTGTCACTATACCAACCCCCCCAGATCACTCAGGTTACAACCAAACATGGAGAAGCAACTTTCAGTTTCTATGCTCCTCTAATCTGGAACAAACTTCCAGACAACTGCAAACCTGCTGAAACACTGAGTTCTTTTAAATCACGGCTAAATGCCCATCTGTTTAGAGCTGCCTTTGAGTAATGTTTTCATGTATCATATGTTTTGTGTGTGCTTCATGCTTTATTACTGTTTTTAGTTTATTCTAAATTAATGTAATGTTTTTACGTGTCATATGCTCTGTGTGTTTTATGCTTTATTGCTGTTTTTACTATATCCCCTAATCATGTAAAGCTCCTTGAATTACCTTGTTGTTGAAAGTGTGCTATACAAATAAAATTGCCCTGCTTTGCCTTGCCAAGAGACCACAGCAAATTTATTTTAAAAAACACGTGAATGAGACCTTTAAGTTATACATAAAGTGTGGGCACTGAGGGTAGTGAAAGTCCATCCAACAAGTCAAAAATATTATTGGCTTGCAGGATATGCATGCATGACACAATATGATATATTTAATCCAAATCAGTCTGTTGCAATTGTGATATTACACACACTGATCTTGCAATGTTGATTCAGATTTGAAATCCTTCCTGCCCACAGCCATCATTATCTACAACAATTCCTTAAAGAATTGATTATATGAGGTATACCAACACTTAATTTCCTTCTGGGATCAATAAAGTATTTTTGAATTTTGAATTGAATTGAATATTGTGCAGCTCTAATTAAGAGAGAAAACCAATGATCTGTGTTAATTAAGGGTCTATTAACCTATAAAAAAACAATGCAGACCAAGTCTTTTCTATGTCAACTCAAAAGGGCAAACTCTGAAAGATTGGATTGGAGAAATGCAATCACTTAGGAACAGGGGAAGAAACACTTCAAATAATCAGGCACCAACCCAGCATTGAGGACCAATAACCTTTCATTCAGTCTCACAGGAAGAGAATGTCAGGTTGAAAAACACAGGACTGACACTTTAATCTGCTACATTTGCATGTAGAGATGTCATAACAACATGAAGAATTTTATTCTTCTTTTAATTTTGCACTTATAGTAGTGCAATTTCTGTCCAATCTGTACCCAAACATACTTCTCTGTAGAGATACAAGGCTGTAGCACAATCGCAAATTCTGCTGATCCAATGGAAGAGAAATTGATTATAGAGAAATAATTATAAGATAAATAGATAAAGAATAGGTAAGTAATACCGAGATTAGTTGCTACGTATTACAATGTCCTATACCATTACCTTGGTTATCATTTCATTTAGACCTGGAAAATCACTGAATCATCTGCAAACTATGTCCTGTAAAACCCACCTGTGTCATGCTGCTTCCCTGCTAGCCTTGTTTGATGTGAAGGGAGGATTTCTAACTTGACCAGTTCGGTTGTGCTTGCTAATAACTGCGTTGCCTCCAAGACTGTACAGTGTTCTGTCGATGTCCCATCTATGGACAGTAGGTGATCTCCAGGATGCAAAGCTCCACATCTAGTTGATCCATGAGAAAGATAAAAGGCAGAATGGCATCACAACTTCAGCAAATGAGAAAGCAACAAAGTTCATAAACAAATTTGCAGCCGTTGTGGAGTAATAAATATTGGCATACATGTACGGTTGATTGAGGATACTTTACTACTCTTTTCAACACTGAGCTGAACCTCTCCATTTATATTTTAAAAAGCAGACTTAGGCTTTATTTGGGGCAATATCCTGTCTTCTACCTTCTGTGTTAGTTACAGTGCTAGATACACGCTGTATCGACTTTCTTTGTGTGTAAGGATTTCCTAAACATAAGAGTAAAACCAGTAGATCTTATCCTGTAGTGTAAGATTAGCTTAACAGGAGCCGGCAGGATATTGATTTCTCTGTCTTTGCAAACAGCTGGCTCCATTTGAAAGACATTTTTAGCATTCTCTGTCATTGACACTATTTTAGACCATGTAATACTGGGGCAACCTTGTTAATACATACAGTGTCTACGAAAAGGATGCTCCTCAGATTTTCAATGTTTCACCAGGTTACTACCAAAACCCTAATGCATTTGACTTGGATTTCATGTTATAATATTAACACAAAATAGTGCACAATATAAAGTGGAATGAAAACGATACTTGGTTTTCAATTTTGTTTTGCTAATGATATTTTGAGAAGTTTGGCATGTTTTCATTCAAGCCCGCTGAATAAATAGTTTGGAAAAAAATCCTTGAAGTTGAAGCAAACTGCAAAACAAGCTGAAGGTAAGGGCGGAAGGTGAAACTCCAGCTCAACCTCGTGTCTCCTGAAGCCGCTAACATGTTTCTTTCAGGATTACCCGATTTGTAGCTCAAACTGTCATCCCAACATCTCTGACAGGCCTCCCTGTCCCTGCTCAGTAAAAGCATCCCCACAGCATGATGCTGCTATCACTATGTTTCAATATAGGGATAATGTGTTCAGGGTTATGTGTGAGTTTTAGGGGTGTAAATGGTACGCAAAAATCCCAGTTTGGTACATATGTGGGGTTTTAAAGTCATGGTTCAGTATGTTTTCTGTATATTTTAATTAAGAAAAATAAATACAAATGTGCACATGACTTACTTTTACTTCAGCATTACACAAAAGCTTTTTTTCTGAATTTGTTCCTTTCATTTCCTGAAATTAATTATATTTTATTATGTTCTATAACTTAAAAAAAAATGAAAGTATAGAACAAAAAAATAAACAAAATAGTACAAGCAGACACAGTCAGAATAGAAAACATTATAACCATTTGAAAACAGGCAGCGGTAATATTTATAAATATTTATATAATACTTTTGCCCTTATTTGAGAATAAAACATGCTTAAATCACTTTGGAGCTGTTTTGATATTTCGACAGCCTAGTCTCCCAGCTGTACTTGAATGCAGCATGGGCAGTTGTTGGGAAAACCAATCTCATCAACGAGGATTCCGCCGACTTGCGGTTTGTACAAAATAAGGAGTTTGGGCTGACTGGATGCTATTGGTAGCCATGTGGACGTCAGCTGTTTTTTCTCGAGCATCACTATTGTTTACATTTAGCTTGACATTGTTTCAGATGAGTCATTCAGTTCAGTGCAGAACCTGTTATGGACCTTGTTGCTGTTGAAAGATGCATTCGCTGAAAAAGACCTGGTTTGGTCCATCTCCTTTTTTTTACTGTAGCTGCACAAGTTTAGTGATAGCTGGGAGTCCTTTCTGTTTTGTTTCGGTGTCATTGTTCAAAGTTGCGCTGCAGAACGTTGCACTGTGCTCTGAGTTCAGCACATAAAGCTTTAAAGGGCCAAAGGCATCATAAAGCTTTAAAACTGAAACTTATATTTTCAGTCTGATACTTGGTGTGAAATGGTGTATGCATACCTGTCCACTACGCTGGCAGGTTTAACCCGGTCAATGACAATGACCTGCTTGTTTCGATGACTGGCCGACGTCAATGTGATGCCCAGTGTTGCTCCTGGTGACTTTGCAATTTCCACCAATAGCGGACCAGAGGCATTTGCTACTGTGTCTGAAAGAAAAAAAAAAGACATTTGTGTTTAATTACTCCTGTTATCAACATTTTATATACATTTTTTTATTCCACTATTAAACTGTTGGCTAATCTTGTTTCATGAATACACAGAGAGCCATCTAGTATTTAAAAGGAAGGTGGCTTGATCTCGTACATCATGGCAGCTTTAGCACAAATACATACGTACGAGGGTTGTGTCGGAAGTCTTTTCTCTTTGACTTTAATGCATGTAACGCCACAAGGGGAATGCATTAAAAGGGCTACAAGATCCAAAGAAAAACATTTTAACAAACTCTGTGTGCATACTGTATGGAATTGAAATTTAATCATGTTTGCTTGTAGATTACAGTCAGTCATATAGGTCAAGTATCAAATTACATATCTGTATTTAAATTAAAGATGCAATGAGAAGATGTCTGGTAAACGAGTTTAAAAGATTATTTTTGGTTTAAGTGGTTCTTACTGGATGTCTGGCCAGCTGAACACTGGAAAATCTGATCTTTTTCTGATCAGGGAGCACAACTTACTACCAGGTTGCATGGAGACTAAAACGCTTCCATGTGAATGTTGTAAAGTTACCTATTATGTAATCAATAAGGCGTTAAAAAGAAGTCAGAAGAAGCACATGATTGGAGGAAGCTAATTAAAATAAAATCATTTTCTATGACATGTCAAGACATGTCTGCAGTTGATTCGAACTAAAAGGGAGAGCAAGACTCCCTGCAGGTAACAGGATGGCTGAACAGAGTACAGCACAGATTGTCTGTTTTTTTCCTTTGAAGCTTTCAACCTCTCTCTGCCACAGAATACGCTAGGTTTTGAAACGTTGGCAGTAACTTAATCTCTGAGTTCATGTTATTTTCCACATTGGCTTGGAATACATGTAGAGAATTCTTTTTTAGCAACATTAGCAGTGGCAGCAACTAATCGCTACAAAAGCATTCAAACTACATAATAATTTTGTCTGTGATTTAAAATATGTGTAAAACCTTGTTTTAAAGTGACGGCTCTTTTAAACATATTGCCTCTGCTCCTAAGTGAAATAATGAATGACTCTTCATGCAGGAGGTTTGAAAAAAATATTTTTAATCTCTTTCTGATAACTTATGTTATCAACCGCTGCAAGTCAAAACTTTATTTAAAAAACTCAATAAGCACTTTCACAAGACATGTTCAGGAATGGCCTGAGGGCCTGTTTTACCATGTAAGTTTGAGCAGTGCAAGAACCACAGCAATATGGGGCATGGAGTTTCCACACCTCTGACCCTCCAAGGGATGGAGGTGTGAGTCATGAGCAGTTAGCAATTAGGTGTAAAGTGGGAGAGGTGGGGCAGTTAGAGCTCTATTGTAGGCACATTTCCACAATCTGAACTTTCGGGTAATTTTACCAGACCGTCACGATATGTGTGTGTCTCCACTACACTGGGGCAGTCCTACAGGGCTGTTTTCCAGGTCATTTCAGGAACCATATGAGTACAAGCCTTGGGGTGTGTATGGCCCGGTATCGCTGGGCGGGAGCTGTGGTTAAGTCATGCTGATTGGTTGTAACTCAGAGGGAAATGATATCAGCATATGTCGCCAAACAACCGGCTTTGTATAATTCGAAGAGTTGTTGGCGAAGCAGTGCATAAAAAAATAGCAAAGAGAAATGCAGAGAAACTCTGATTTCTGCTGCTGTGGGCACCTTTTGGCCCTGATAATTGACACTACTCACTGCCAAAATGGACATGATATGTGGACATCTCGGCAAATTCCTTAAAGGGCCAATTTTGTATGGAGACATGACGGCTGAGAAGACCAGGCCAACAGATTTACCCCTTCAGATGAAGATCCAGTAAAATTACCTTGAAGTGCCAATAGTGGAAACGCAGCTTATATCCAGCAACACTGCTTTTACTCTCTAGTTCCAAAATGCCTGCTGGGTTTATGCAAGCAAAAGAATGAGTTTTGTATCAAATTAGTTTCTTATTCATAAACATATCGAAAAGATCAAGAGTTAAAATTCCACCCTGTCAGACATCCAAATACAAAAACATGTAGTTTAACTCTATTAATGACAAAACTAACTGTTGATAAACATTTATCAGATCTAAAGTGATTCTTCGCTATAACAATTTATAAAGCTATTACAGTAAAGAAAAATCTGAAAGACTCTTCATCCATCCAGATCTTTTAGCAATAGTTTGTGAGTGATGTCTCACCCATTATTGTGACGTCATACTCTATCTGGAACAGGGCTTCCTGGCCGCACTGAGCCAACACGCTGAGGGCGTCATTGTGGCTGGCGTTGTGTAAAGGAACACCATCCACACTTAGGAGGCGATCACCAGGACGCAGTGTGCCTTCTCTGAGTACAAAAACATCACAACAGAGTTTCAAAATGTTAGATTAATTGTTTCATTTTTACTACCTTACTTTCATTCCACATTAATCAAATATAATAGCCGCGTGACAACCTTTACTAATGTATTTAAACACTTTGGATTTCATATTTTAAATAATTACTTACTGTTGAAAGATTTTAATTTAAAAAGTGCCTCAAAAAAAATTTATCCAAATTCTGTCGGTTTGAAACGTCAAACCTTGATGTATTTTCTTCTGCAGACTTTTGAATTATTGTTATAGACAGAAATAATAGTGGCCTTTCATAAGGAGCCCTGATCAGGTTCATAGAGCTGTCAAAGTGTCAGGTAAAGTGTTCCAAAATTATTCTAAACACCCTAACGTCTTTAGTGCTGTATCTTCATCCAAAAAGTACTACTAACATTTATAAGGTTTCACCACCATTGTGACCGTTTAACAACACAATAATAAAGAAATCAAACAAAAAGTTATTGAGAGAACAACATGAGTTGTAAGTCATAGTCATAGTTTGGATTCAAGCTGCGTTTAAAAATAGATTTTCCTTTTGAGGATAGTTTTAATAAATTACTGGCTAAAGCCCACAGTTTAAGAACTGCTGTGCCATTTAGCCTGCTTTCAGACCTGTAGGCTCTGTCACTTTCTGATGATGCTGTGAAAATGGTGCCTTTGTGACTCAGAATAAAAACCCTGTGGCTCTCCAGCTCTTTTAGAGTTGGCGCTTTAATTCCCACTGGGTAATGCTAAATATGTAGGTACTTCTGGGACCATATGGTACTGTGGATTAACTTTTCTCCGATTGGCATATAAATGGCATATAAAGCAGCATGAATATCTCATTTATTTCCCCTGGAGTGACCCACATACTGAGGATGATTTTCTTTGGAAAGATGTTAGATATGCTTCCAGGCAAAATAACTCAATAGAAAGAATTTAAATATTTAATCTCCGTCCCCGTATCTCAATTCAGATCCTGTGGATGGAGTATCTAATTATGAAGTGGCTTTCTACAATAGGGTAAGACATTTATAGTTGGTAACAAGTCGAGTAATTTAAAGTTATTTCTAACAGATCTTTAGTGAGATTAAATTTTAAAAAATCATTTCACCAGTCCCTAATATGTTCTGAAAGAAGCATGAAATGATCTCACCAGTTGGAACATGATACTATAATTACATTCATGTGATTATTCTGCATCTGCCCTAATTTACTGCTGCATGCTTTTGGTACAAATAAGTGCCAGTGGAATAAAAATAGCATGTTGGATGCCAATTCTAGCATCAAATAGCTTATGATGCAGAGTGATTTGGGAGAAAAAAAAAGAGTTGCATTTATTTTCTACAATCTTGCGGAGAGTATTCACAGTTTCACAGATTCCAATGTTACGGCTGACCACATTAAGAGTCAACTCTCGCAAGGATTAGGGAGACTGGGGCAACCTCCTTAAGACATGCCTGGGAGTGAGGTTACAGGAATGTGAGCCCACCACCTGCAGAGAGGAACGCCGGGATCAGTTGCCATGCCAGTTGGGTTGCAGACGAAGGTGGAGGCCATGGCATGGTCATTTTTGGTGGCACAATCTGGCTTTAGTTTTATATATTCGTAACTGATTTTCAGAAAGAAGCAGGAACACAAAAGATATTAAAAAACCTGCTTTATGTTTAATACATCATTTGGTTTCAGGATTTTTTTGTTTGCAAATGTTGACAAATTCATACACAGGATATGCATGAGGTTGAATCATCACTGTACTACAGCAGCTGAACAGCTACAAAACTGACATTTATATGGAAATGTCATGGTGTATTACTGAAACATGAAGTCTGAAACAGATGCAGGATGACAGCGTTAAAGGAATAGAGGTGAATCATGCCGCAACAGCTATGAGCAACAAATGGTTGTCGACATACCAATGACGGTCACAGGAAAGGGCAATGTTATTTCTAGGCTTTTGTTGGCCTGGGCACACAGACAATTCTCTGTGACTCCAAATTAGATTAGAGTTTTTTATTCTCATATTTTAAGGATGGCTCGGATTTATTAATCATAACTTTTCCCTTTTACTTCTAAAACCAAAAAGGACAAATTATTCTGAGGTGTCTGTGGCTTCAACTGTAAATGTTTCCTCTTTAATCAACATTTTGTTTGGCTAAAATTTCACATTTCACAAAATATTTTTCTCTCGGCACGTAAAAACAAAAAAACTGTAAATAAATTGCTAAAACATTGGCCTTCTCCTTTACTTTTAAGTTGTAGCTATGTTCAAGTGCTCTATCTTCACAGCTCAGCTGGAGTGGCGTTGGAGAGAGCAGTAAATAGTGAAACAATGAGCTTGTTTCATTATAATTTCACTTTGTTTAAAACCTTTTTTTACTATGAGTTTCTACTCCTGAAGGTCTTTGCCAATTATTAAACCTTCAGTTTTAGCTTGAGCTGAAATGTCAGAACTAATACATAAAAATGGTTTGGCCCTTAACCTCAATAAGATCAAAAACATCATAAGTTTGGAGCCTCTGTCTGATACTGAAAATGTTACGTATAACACTGATTTTTGCTCTGATATCTCTTATTTTATCAACTCAATATCCTCAGTAACTCTGAGACACCTCTTTTTTCCTTTCCCTAAGGAAAACAAAAGGAAAAAAAAACATAATAAAAAAATGCAATACTTTGTAGAATCAACTTTCACTGCAATTACACCTGCAAGTCGTTTTTAGGTAAATCTTGACCAACTTTATACATAAAGACTGAAAGTGTTTTAGTTCAGTTTAGCTGGACATATGTATTGGTAGGTTTGGAGTTGTGCTAAAGTCTTTCCCTTTTGGCATGACTGATTGAAAGGTGCTCTGTGAAAGGTCCAAAGCTTAAGATATATTTTTTTTACCCAACCCTTCTCTAAACGTCTTGACACAGCAATTTCCCCCCTGACATGTCTATTGTGTTCCATGTCATTTTTTTTTAAAACTTCGGAGTCCTTTATAGCAGTAGTAGTGGTGGTAGTACTAGCAGTAATGGTCGTTTTAGTAATAGGACTACTAGTAGTAGTAGTTAATTTTTAATCCCAAATCATCAAATTATTGGAGCGACGATGATTTATGAGATAGGTGTTTATCCTTTAATCAGTGGGCTGCCAGTTCGAACCCCTGCTCCATCCGTCTCAGTTGTTGTGTCCTTGGGCAAGACACTTCATCCAGATGCCCAGTGGAGCCCTATCTGTGGCAGCCTGGCTACTGTCAGTCTGTCCCAGGCCAGCTGTGACTAGTACAGGTCATTTATCATCAACAATGGTTATATCATAGCAGCATAGTACTGAAAGACTCAGATTTTTCTCAATATTATTCAATAAAATCCATTAAGGTCTGTGGTGAAAATATGACAAAAAATTTCAGAAGTTTAGGTTTTTTAAACGATAAATAATATCAGAAATGTACAGATACCATCTCTGTTCTTATATTGTTGTTGTTGTTGTGTTAAATTGGGACAGGGATTTAAGGACAACTGAAGAGTCATGGACATTTTAAAACATGTAGTTATATTCACGTTGCTTTTTTTCATATTGTGTCATACATATCAGTTCCAGTTAAATGAAACTCTTAAAAACGTTCATATTTCTGTCATAATTCTGCATAATATCATATGGTGATGGTAAAAGTTAAAGTCCACAGAGAAACTAAAAAGTACAACTGAAATATATTATTGTGATTGACTTTGTGTTGAATTGCTGTGCAAACCAGAGGACTCTGTCACACTGGTGGTAGTTTGTCTCAAGATGTCTACCATTTTAATACAATACATTATGTGAAATCACACCATTCATCGCCAGTATTAAATTTATATTTAACCCATGTGTTGGTTGGCTCAGTGTACTCTGTTCAACTCTGTGCTTAAAGCTTCTTCATTTATACTTGAGTTTGTGTATGTATGGAAATATTTTTGAATATAAGAAGGTCTACATGGAGTTTAGTTTCTAAATGTGGAGCTTTACCTGTCTCCAGGACCTCCTGGTCTTACATAGGTAACAACTAAAGGTCGTGACTTGTGCCAGTCTTCATGGGTACCACCTAGAATGAGGGACAGGAAAATAAAAATAAAAATCACAGACTCAAAATAGTGAAAAGTTGTTTTTCAAACTGATATGAAATAACATTGTTAATCTCATTTAGGGGTTTTAAACATAAATATTTAAGTATAACATTTTTATAATGATGATATGTTATTTATTATCCTATTGCTTGTTCTAGAGTATTTCATCACCTTATACAGTGGCTTGCAAAAGTATTCGGCCCCCTTGAACCTTTCCACATTTTGTCACATTATAGCTACAAACATGAATCAATTTTATTTGAATTCCACGTGAAAGACCAATACAAAGTGGTGTACACGTGAGAAGTAGACTGAAAACCATACATGATTCCAAACATTTTTTGCAAATAAATAACTGAAAAGTGGGATGTGTGTAATTATTCAGCCCCCTGAGTCAGTACTTTGTAGAACCACCTTTTGCTGCAATTACAGCTGCCAGTCTTTTAGGGTATGTCTCTACCAGCTTTGCACATCTAGAGACTGAAATTCTTGCCCATTCTTCTTTGCAAAACAGCTCCAGGTCAGTCAGATTAGATGGACAGCGTTTGTGAACAGCAGCTTTCAGATCTTGGATTGGATTTAGATCTGGACTTTGACTGGGCCATTCTAACACATGGATATGTTTTGTTTTAAACCATTCCATTGTTGCCCTGGCTTAATGTTTAGGGTCGTTGTCCTGCTGGAAGGTGAACCTCCGCCCCAGTCTCAAGTCTTTTGCAGACTCCAAGAGGTTTTTTTCCAAGATTGCCTTGTATTTGGCTCCATCCATCTTCCCATCAACTCTGATCAGCTTCCCTGTCCCTGCTGAAGAGAAGCACCCCCAGAGCATGATGCTGCCACCACCATATTTGACAGTGGGGATGGTGTGTTCAGAGTGATGTGCAGTGTTAGTTTTCCGCCACACATAGCATTTTGCATTTTGGCCAAAAAGTTCCATTTTGGTCTCATCTGACCAGAGCACCTTCTTCCACATGTTTGCTGTGTCCCCCACATGGCTTGTGGCAAACTGCAAACGGGACTTCTTATGGTTTTCTTTTAACAATGGCTTTCTTCTAGCCACTCTTCCATAAAGGCCAACTTTGTGCAGTGCAGCACTAATAGTTGTCCTATGGACAGATTCCCCCACCTGAGCTGTAGATCTCTGCAGCTCGTCCAGAGTCACCATGGGCCTCTTGGCTGCATTTCTGATCAGCGCTCTCCTTGTTCGGCCTGTGAGTTTAGGTGGACGGCCTTGTCTTGGTAGGTTTACAGTTGTGCCATACTCCGTCCATTTCTGAATGATCGCTTGAACAGTGCTCCGTGGGATGTTCAAGGCTTGGGAAATCTTTTTGTAGCCTAAGCCTGCTTTAAATTTCTCGATAACTTTATCCTTGACCTGTCTGCTGTGTTCTTTGGACTTCATGGTGTTGTTGCTCCCAACATTCTCTTAGACAACCTCTGAGGCCGTCACAGGGCAGCTGTATTTGTACTGACATTAGATTACACACAGGTGCACCCTATTTAGTCATTAGCACTCATCAGGCAATGTCTATGGGCAACTGACTGCACTCAGACCAAAGGGGGCTGAATAATTACGCACACCCCACTTTTCAGTTATTTATTTGTAAAAAATGTTTGGAATCATGTATGATTTTCGTTCCACTTCTCACGTGTACACCACTTTGTATTGGTCTTTCACGTGGAATTCCAATGAAATTGATTCACGTTTGTGGCTGTAATGTGACATAATGTGGAAAAGTTCAAGGGGGCCGAATACTTTTGCAAGCCACTGTATCTGTACAGGATTTACTTTATCGTAAGCCACAATCAACAAAATTTGAATAAATTAAAGCTTGAAATATTTCACTCTATATGTAATGAATTTATATAAGTGACAAAACATTCTGAACTTTTTCACTATATATGAATTTTTTCAGATGAACCTGTATTGCATAGTAAAACAGTTTAGACTCTGTTTGTGGCTGTATCAATTTAAATAAATAGGAAAACTCAAAGTTTTTAAAGCAGACACTCTTCTCTGTTTACTTGACTTCCTGTTCATTAACAACACAAACAGGATTGGTGAACAGGGGTCGCCCTGGTAGAATCTACCTGCATTGGGAAGAAGATGGACTTTGTGTCAAGCATTTTATCCACAGCTATTGCTTTGAGTATACAAGAACAGAGTAGCCCTTAAAAGCATTCTTGGTATTCCACACTTCTAAATGCATGTCCCATAAAATACCGTAAGGGACATGGTCACAAGCCTTCTAAAGATCCACAAAACACATGTGGACCAGACATCTAATCTCCAATGACCACCTCAGCATTTCTACAAGGGTAAATATCTACCCACATTGCTCCTTTTGAATCCAAGGTTTGACAAAAGGAACCTCAGATTACAAATTATTTTATTAACTTTTGTTAAATTAGCCATTTTTTGTGACGTTTACCTCTCATGACAAAACCAAAGCTGCTTCCCTCTTTGTGCAAACAGATGTCGATTGTCTTCGATATAACACCTGAGGTGCTGTCTGGTGCTTTGAGAGGGAGGAGAAAAACAAACAAATGATTTATTCAAGAAAAATAAACAGTTCAAGATTAATGTTTGGCTTGAAGATTTACAAGTAAAAGCTTAGTTTAGAAGACATGCATAAATATTACGGTGACAGTCATTTAGCCATAACGTTGTCTAGTAGAAATCAAGATAAATGCATTTCCTATCATCCATGAGTATTGCTGTATTCCACAAATATGCATCGAGACCCTTAGTGAGCCAAATGTTGTACAAGTGAAATATTAATAGGGCTGCATATTTATATGAAAATGTATTCATATTGAATGATTCAGTATGTTATGATTTATATTCACAAGCGAGTCGCAGTCCTGCAGATGTAATGCATAACTTATGTACAGTTAAACCCAAAATTATTGATTCACCTGGAAGATTTAAATGAAAAGTTATCTTCATTTAACTAAATAGTTGTTCTCTGATTGGAAAGGAGGTGGTCATACCCCAAAAGTAGTGCTGTCAAGTTATTTATTTTTAAAAAATTATTAATTATGATCTTTAATTAATTCATCTCTTTTTTAATCGCACCTAATAATTGCTGAGAAAAGCCCTCATCTTAAGATATTTTCATTTAAATTCATTACATTATTGTGGAAGAACAAATATACTCAGCAAAAAAGAAACGTCCTCTGACTTTCAACTGTTTTTAATTTCAGTGAACTTAATGTGTGTAAATATTTGTATGAACACTAAAAAAGTCAACACCATAAGACATAAACTAAAAATGTTTCACAGACATGTGACTAACAGAAATAGAATAATGTGTCCTTGAATGAAGGGAGGCTCAAAATCAAAAGTACCAGTCAGTATCTGGTGTGGCAACCAGCTGCTTGAAGTACTGCAGTGCATCTCCTCCTCATGGACTGGACCAGATTTGTCAGTTCTTGCTGTGAGATGTTATCCCACTCTTCCACCAAGGCACTTGCAAGTTCCTGGACATTTCTGGGGGGAATGGCCCTAGCCCTCACCCTGCGATCCAACAGGTCCCAGACGTGCTCAATGGGATTGAGATCCGGGCTCTTCGCTGGCCATGGCAGAACACTGACATTGCTGTCATGCAGAAACTCACGCACAGAACCAGCAGTATGTCTGGTGGCATTGTCCTGCTGGAGGATCATGTCCGGATGAGCATGCATAAAGGGTACCACATGAGGGAGGAGGATGTCTTCCCTGTACCGCAAGGCATTGAGATTGTCTGCAATGACAACAAGCTCAGTCCGATGGTGATGTGAGGGATTGTGTGTTCCTGGTGTGACTCGGGCAGTTGTTGTGGCCATCCTGTACCTGTCATGCAGGTGTGATATTCCGATGTACCGATCCTGTGCAGGTGTTGTTACAAGTTGTCTTCTACTGCGAGGATGATCAGCTGTCCTTCCTGTCTCCCTGTAGCGCTGTCTTAGGCGTCTCACAGTGCAGACATGGCAATTTATTGCCCTAGCCACATCAGCAGTCCTCATGCCTCCCCGCAGCATGCCTAATGCACGTTCACACAGATGAGCAGGGACCCTGAGCATCTTTCTTTGGGTGTTTTTCACAGTCGGTAGACAAGTCTCTTTAGTGTCCTGCGTTTTTAGAACTGTGACCTTAAATGCCTACTTTCTGTAAGCTGTGAAGGTCTTAACAACCATTCCACAGGTGCATGTTAATTAATTGATTATGGTTAATTGAACATGAATGGAAAACATTGTTTAAACCCTTTACAATGAAGATCTGTAAAGTTATTTGGATTTTTACAACATTATTGTTGAAATACACAGTCCTGAAAAAGGGGCGTTTCTTTTTTTTCTTAGTTTATATAATAAAAACGTGGGTTTATGGAGGCATTTATTGTTTTTAACTGACTTGAACAGATGCAGTCCCACCCATTTACATTTTTCTGTTTTTAAGATTCAGGTCTGTGACTATTCTTTTTGTGTGAGTTAACCCCCAAGGATTTGAAGTTAGAAGGTCTATATGCCATCACCCTAATCTTTAGCCATCCAATCAAATTCAAGCTGGAACTCTGGCTGGTCCAAGTACTTATGTTTTTGTTGGTTAACCATTTTGAGACGAAAACATCCATTGTTTCTAGTGGTGGTCTTCATCCCTGAAATCCAGCAGTACAAAATGTCCATTGAATGGCCTTCCTTAAGATGTTGCCACCGGCATAGCCCAAATTCTTCAGAATGGCCTTTGTTGTGATCCTTGAATTCTTTGTTTTAATTTCACCTCTCACACCATCACCCTAGCCACGTGCAGGTGTCACTTTTGACAGCCATTTATTCCAAGATTTTCCACAGTGTGAAACACTTTGCTCTTATGTGTAATACTCTTTACAGTGGCCACTTAAATTTAAAGACATTCAGATATGACCTTATAGCCCCTTGAACTGTGAGCAGCCACAATACACATCCACAGGTCCTCAACAGGCTCTTTTGTTATAACCATGACTTGCAAAAAAACAACTGCAGAGAGTTGCCATTTTTCACCTGTTGATTCGATGGTAACAGCTGTTTTAAATTTATCAAGGTAAGTAGGGTGCTTTAGAACATCATGGATTATCTAGGATGGTGTGAAACATTAAATGTCCGAACAAATTTTCACAATTTACAATGTTATTGAATAATTTTAGACATGTTCTTTTGGATAAAATATAAATCCAACCTCTGAATAGTTTTTTTGTCCATTTTTTTTTAGATCTGGACTATTGTAGTATCATATTTGACACACATCTATACTTTCTCCAGTCAGAATAACTATGTTGTTCAAGTTAAAAAACTTTAATTTAAATCTGTCAGGAGCTGAATAATTTTGGGCTAGACTGTAGCAAGAAAAATCGTAAGTGTGTTCAGGTCCTGGTGTGAGATATAAACACTTGAAATCTTTGTCTTAAATATCCCAGAGCTGACCTCCTTCATGTACATTGGTTATCAGAAAATTAGGTGTTAAAATGATGGACTGAATTTTTCTAAATGAACAAAACCTACATTATTGCATACGCAAATATTATTGTAACCTTCGCAAAGTGCTGCGTCAGTGTGATTTGTACCTGTAGGGGGCAGCTCATACTCCACCTCTAACAGGACTCTCTCGCCAACATTCTTTAATAAACTAATAATTTCTTCATGCCTCAGTTTGGTCAGATTGATGCCGTTCACAGACTTGATGTAATCCCCGACATTAAGCTGGTCACTCCTGTATAAAAAAAATGCACCAAACCGTGTAAAACCATGGAATATATTACAGTTTTTACACACATTTTGGGGCATTGCGGAACATTTATAAGAATGTATTCATACAGAAATGAGTTGTTCAGCTAATACTTTATTGGAAAGCTAATAGACGTTGTCAGCTATAAAATCATTCCACTGAGTAAAATTAATGGTTACAATGAATCTCTAAAATGTCCAAATTTAATTTACCTTCACACTTTTGATGAATATATATTTTAAAGTCATAGTCCTTGTATTTTCAAACTGCTGTTTTCATCAGCATCCTTAGGTTGAACAGGACAGTGTGATGCTTGATGAAATGAGTGTAATGAGTGTAATGAAATGAGTTCATTGAGTTCACTGTTTCTCAGTGGGTAGCCAAATTTAGTTGTACAGGTGGTGTGATGTTTGCTTTAGCTTTGAAATATTTTTTCTACTAACACGACATTCCCCACCTGGCTGCCAGTCCCCCTGGCCGTAGATTCGATACCCGAGGTTTCCCATCCTTGTCAGTTCCTCCTGAGATGGTTAGCCCAAGTGTGCTACCTTCTTTTTTCACCAGTTCCACCATAGTCACCCCCCGCAGAGCTTCTAACCAAAAGCATAAAGGCATGCACCCACAGGGACACGTGTCAGGACAATCCGGCCAAGACAAAGACAAAGACAGGTGTGTACACAGAACCACCAAATACAGAAGAGATAATAATTTGTTAGTGGATGTTAGCTTTGTTTTGTTTTTTCAGATTAAACAAAGGCTGACATGCAGGGAGGATAAAAGTAAATATATATACAGATTTGTGGACTTCAGTTGGACACAGATTTATTGTTTGTTTGACAAATGATTTCTGTCAGTTAAATTGATATAAAAAACTTTTACTTAACTTTATTGGACAACAAATGCATGCTAACTAACATGTTGACTAACTAGTGACACAGTGACAGGGTCTTTGAGGTTAAAATTATATGAAAAACTTTGCACTGAACCCCACGGATTCTACTTCTGTGAAAAGAAGGATCAAGGAATGGTGCAGCATCCCTTTATTCCAACAGAGAATGAGCCACCTATTGTTCAATGCAATATTCCCTGCACACTTAATTAGACTACTGTGTAAACAAGGCCATCGGAATTTTCAGAAGAACTACACATAACCTGTTTTCCAACAACTGTTATCTCCAAAGGGACAGTCATTCCTGAGTTTAGTCGAGACATTCTGAGGTGAATAGTTTGATTAGTGGTGCCAGCAGAAATACTACAGAGGCAGTATGGTTCTCCAGAGAGGTGAAGACAATTACATTTTCAAGGCTTTAATGATAGGACTTTTTTTTTTTCACAGTTAACTCCGAAAATATAAACACAGCTTTTTCTTTTTCTGTCAGTTAAGACTGAGGCATATTTTCTATTTTGCCGCATTACTCTCTCTTGCAACTACATTTGTCTTATTATTTAGAAACTCAGGTCCCAATGTGTTAATACAAATTATTGAAGCTGCACCATAAATTCTAAATTTCAATGTCAGTGTATGTGAAATCACAATCTCAAAAGACTGCTTTGATGGAATATGTGGTAAAATATATTATGTCAAGTGCAACACTACCACACATGGTGTGTGCATGAAAATATCTGACTTGTTTGATGAAGTTTAGCTTTCCTTCATACAGACACTTGATGTGATTTTTGTGACTGAAATGCTAGAGGTCACAAGAGTGATGGGAACATTATGATGGTATAAAAGAAAGAAGAGTGTTTTATTTGGAAATGTTGCCCAACAATCATACTCCAATTGCTTGTTTTCCTAATATGATTCAGCCTAAAAAAATATTAAGCTGTGTGTTAAAAAAAGCCATAGTTTAGCTCGTAAACAAGTCATGGTCATTTATTGCTGATTCTCTTTGATACCATGGCTGTCAATAAATATGTCAGCATGTACATTTTAATTTAGAGTCAGATCTGGATCGCAGCCAACTTCTACGACATTTCTAAAACAGTTGTAAAGACAACAGATCTGGTAAAAATTCAAATTCAGGGCCAAAGAGGTTGTGTTGTCACATAGCAACTACAGTGGACTCTTGCCTATTTGGGGTTCAGTATTCAGTATGATATTTTCTGTGGAGCGTCCAATTTATTTGCAGAAATTTGCCTGTTGGTGGATTTTTCTATAGAGCATAACATATTTGAAATAAAATGCAGCTTGAAAGGCTGAAACATCTAGGTGCAATGCTGCTTGACATGCTATTGGCTGGCCAATCGCATGCCAATCCAGGAGTGCCATTCATTTTCCTTGGTGCTGATTGACTGCACCCCCAAGACTGAAAATGAGGAAGAATTTAGACACTAACTTCTGAATTAATGCTAAGGCAGTGTATATCTATGGATATTAAGGTATATTTGGTGTTCGAACTATTAAAATGAATCAAAAACCATTTTTAGAGGGGGCTTCAAGTATTCACCAATTTTAGCTATTCACGGACATTTGCAGTCTACTGCAATGAGTAGCTAAACATAAACTAACTCTTAATTCAGCCATACCTGATGATTAATTAATCATTCCTTCTACCTCAGGGCTCATCTGCTAGAAGATGCTTGGTCAATGGTTACCTACCTATGAAACGAGTGTGAAACTAATCCAAGTCTAACTCTTAGTTCTCTATAACCTAATGACAAATTGTTCATCAACTCTAATTTAGGACCCACTATCAAATTAATAATTGAATCTTCATGACATAAATGTGGAACTATATATAGGAAGTGACCCTTAATTTACCATTATCTAATAATTATCAAAAATATACTAGAAAAGATTTTAGCTGGGGACCACTCGCTTCACCAGCAAGTAACCCTAACCCTAAATTATTACATTATTTGTGTGCTCATGTAGAACTGTTACACAGTCACATATTTTGCAATACATTGGAGCAGTTTTCTGTGACAGACGTGCCATGTACCTGGTATACTGTGTCTTCTCAAAGTCATGGTGTGTTCTGGTCCAGAGATATCCTTTGTTTTTCCATATGGCCCCTCATCTAGAAAGAACAGAGACAGTAGTAGAGACAGTAGTGTGTTTATTTCCATAATATCAATATGCATAATTTTTTAGGTTAATGTTTTAAACCTGCTCTTGGTATTTCTGTCATAATGAGAAGATGCTTTCATTCACGGACAGCTGAAATGCAGATAATGAAGGGTGAAAGGTAAACTAAATCTACTAGTTTTTAAATAATGAAGTTAACACTAATAATATCTGTTTGGAATTACAGTTTAAGAAATTGTCATAGATAAAAAAAATGAAGCAAGAAGAAAAACGCTTCATACTAAAATATGGGAACAACTCAAACAGTACAGCCACAATGCACACACAAACCCACTACTATCTCATCACCATGTACAGATATCTGGATTATTCAGCTATACCCTCTTTGGTTCGGCTGTACTTTGCTCATGTTATCATTCTTCTCTATTGTTAGACCTGGTGTTTCCAAGATGATATGTTCACTATTTCTGTCTGACCATATGCGTTCATTATAAAAAAAAATTATACATAACGAGAGATTTCAATACACTCTTTTCAAACGAAAGCAAAACACTGAGTTTAACAGAACATACATGTTATGATGCATATGTTAGATCAAGTGAAATAAATGTAAACAGGTAGAAGGATAATGACACGACGTTGGTGTGTGAAGCTTCAAGATGAATAAATAAAGTTGAATAAATAAAGAAATGACTTATGTTTCTGACACCAATAACTAAACTCTAAATATGATCTGAATATTATATTAATATTTGTTATAATACAATGGCTGCTTGAAAGAGGAAAGTACATGGGAAAAAATAAGGAGGGGGTTGTGATTTAAATGTGCTTGTGTGACTTTTGTTTACAGTGCTTATGACACTAGCAAGAATTTTGCATTTGTTTTTATTCAAAAACAATTTCTCCACTGTGCTGGGCTTCACATGGTTTCTCTTTTTTTGAGATTATTTCACCTGGTTTAGAAAATACCCGGTCACAGGGCACAGATGAAGCCAGAAAAACCACAGCAAGTTTGTACAAGTTGGTATAAACACATTTGCGAGATGAGATCGAAATGTTGCCAAACAGGGTAATATCTTCCTTGCTGGTTCCATCATAAAAAAAAACACACTCAACTGAAAATCCTTCACGCACGCAATACAATTCCCCGACAACAAAATGTGACGGGGGAATCAGCTGCGTTTTGCTCCCCCTTATATTTGGAGTCGTGCGCATATTGGCGAGCCAGTTCCTGAATCGGTCACGGCACGGACTGCCAGCGAAGCCTCGAATGTCACTACATACGTAATGAAGACATGGCTCGACACGTGGTTCGAAAAAAATCTTCCTGTACTACCCGATACATGCTTCGAAGCCTCGACTCAAAGGACACATCACTACTGGTGCCTATCTCCAGCGAACATTGGGCAAGAGGCAGAGTACACCATGGAATCACCAGTACATCACAGGGCAACACAAAGACACACAGGACAAACAATGATGCACACACACACTCACACCTAAGGGAAATTCTGAGACCAACTGAGCCAACAGTCAGGTTTTTGGACTGTGGGAGGAGAGAGAAAGCAGGGAGGGAGAACATGCAAACTCCATGCAAAAAAAGACTTCAGATGAGGATTCAAACCAGGGACCTTCTTAATGCAAGACAATAGTGCTACTAACTGCTCCACTGTGCAGACCTTGCTAGTAAATATTTGATGTAAAACTGCCTGCTGATTTGTGTGAAAATGTATCCATCCAACTATCTATTCCATCAGTTTGCTATCCGTTCGCCACTGGTCATCCAAAACTGGGTCCCAATAGTACTGCAAGGAAACCATCCAGAAGTCTATTTTACAGAATACAGCATCTTTCCTTCGTTCAGTCGTTACACATAGGTAAGAGTTCAAAGGTTGCAAAATGTGTAAAAGTATCTTTCTTCTCAAATCTTTCTAAATCAAAACAGGCCACTATGTTAAAGTGCATCACTGCCGATACCACCCAAACAGAGATAACTTCTCATGGGGGTGTAGATGTTGTTCTGGAGGCTGAATCCCTGCTGCTCTGGCACACTGGAAACTGGAATTAGGCGCCACTTCAGCCAAAGTTTTGAATCAGGGAACATTTTTCCAACTGAAGTGATCAGAAGTCGGAAAAACTCTGAATGAGCCGTTTCCTGACCTGCAAGCTATCACTTCAGCGGGATGAATTCCCACAGCATGTACCAGATGCTCTCATGGGAATCTTTTATTTTGACTGATTTAGTCACCTGTACTCCATGTGTAAAGTTGAAAGTGGTCAGGGGTGTGAATACTAATCAGTCAAAATGACGGTCGGCCTTCAGAGTTTCTTTGTCACTGTGTGTCAAACATGGAAAATATTTGGTTAATGCGACTCCTGCACCTAAATTTGCCAAATGACCCACTACATACTATCTAGTTTCAAGAGCAACACGTTGAGATTGTTCATTGGGGCAACAATGTATTCCCAATTCAGATTCTCAGCTAAAAATGGCCTTTCAGTTAGTAGGTACCAATGCTTTTTCTGGCCCCAGACTTCATCTTAACTGGTTTATTACACCTGCTGTTCCAGTACCTACTGGATGTTCCTCTCAATGACTCCAACAGGAGGAAATTATTACGAACACTGATAAAATCTGAATTCAACTCTACTGTTGATTGGCCCACCTGCTGGAGGCCCTGTAAAGTACTGATACATTTTAATTGCTTCTTATGAAGATGTCTAATATTAACCTAATTAAAATTTTATTTATGTGGAAAGATATTACTTACATATTCTGCAAATCAACACTGATAGTGGTGGTTTCACTGTTCAATGTTCATTTTGAAGTTTCTTCAAAAGAGTCTCTAATAAGATCTTTAAACTGATTTATTGCCAAGCTTGTTTTTTTTTTTTTTTTTTTTGGTCACCGTCCTTGTGCTAAACTAATCTTTAATATATGAAGGATTGCTAAGTGTTTGCCATCCCACACTCTGCAGCTGAGTTTGACAGCTGTGGCAGGAACAGAGGCTGCTGTTGTTGTGGCTCTGAAGGGATAGGATGTGTCCTACTTTACAACCTCTGCTTCATGAGTTTTAAAATTCATAAGCCGTTTCTCATCAATTAAACTTTAAACTGCATAATATCAGGGACACTCACACCGCAGCTCAAACATAAACATGTTTTATAAACCTGCAAAATAAGTATGCATTTGTAATACTATTTAGCAGAAAAAACTGCATTTTAAATCTGGTCATAACACCAACACACTAACGGACTCTGACAGTGTTTGGAAGGAATCACCAACATATTTTCCAGCTTTTGTCAAACAAGCTCAATTCGCCTTAATGAAAAGTTTGTTAAATCTTTATTTTTCAAAGTTAGAAATGAATATTTGATTAAATGTAGGTATGACTGGATTAAATCAACTTTTTTTTTTTAAGTGCCTTGATATGACTTGTAAATTGGAGCTACATAAAAAACCATAAAGGTTGCTTGTCTATCTGTTAAACTTCTACGAAGAACATTTGATTTTAGTGAGATTGTGATCTTGGGAATTTGGTATCCCACAGCTTCAGAACGTAAATTAGTAGTAATCTCCCCAGGTAGATCAGGTGTGATGCTGTTTGTTCCAAGGAGTGACTGCACACTGTGGCAGTGTTTGACAAATGAAGGCCTAATGAACACTGCAGTAGTAAAACCAAGTGACATTTTAATTTTTTGCAATGGAACTAGAATTTAAGTGACAATTTTCTATATTATGACCCTAAACTAAGGATTATCTGACTTTTAAAACCATGTACCACCTTAAAAGAATTTTAGTTTGCCTGTAAAACCGTCATGACTAATGTATCCCATTGTACGAAATTCCTTTTGCTAACATGCATAACGCAATTTGGAGCATATATTTTTTTATCTAGACATCTATTATTAAAAAATCCACCTGTTTGACCTGATGTATTGATTTGAGCACAAGGACCTTGTTATGTAGATATCTATATGTTAGACCATTACAGTCCACATGAGTCTTCTGTAATAGATTGCATGCAAACCAGGAGTTTGTCATCGAAATAAAACTAGTAAATTGGATCATATCAAAACACTGCCATTTTGTTTTCAAACGTAAAACATTTGAAAATAAAAGTTCCAAGCTATTATCAGCAGAGCTGTGGATGCTGCAATTGGGTTAGTTCTAAAACTCAGCTGTTTAGATCCACAAGGCTAAAATTTTGAGACATTTATCAAAACTGTTTTGCAGACCCAGCTCTTCAGATTTTTACCTTTAATGTTAATTTGGAAAGGGACAGGGTGTGTTTCATTCAGAATGTAAAGTTTGGAGTGCACAACTAAAAGTTCTAATAGATGAATAATATAATAATAATAATAATAATAATAATAATAATAATAATAATAATAATAATAATAATAATAATAATAATATACACACACACACACACACACACATATACATATATATATATATATATATATATATATATATATATATATATATATATATATATATATATATATCCAAGTATAAGACTGACTCTAAGAACTTTTGTGTTAGATTAAAACATTTAAGCATACAGTGTCAAACATTTTCCTTCCAAGGAGTTGGTTGTTTCTTTAAATTGTTTAATTTTATTTTCCAAATCATCAATTTCTATGAATGACAAGTTGCTTGCTTTCAAACAGCTCTGAAATAGCTTTCTTTTTCCCACACTGACAAGGTTTCCACCGGCAGGAGACAAAAGGATCAGATTGTTGTTTTGTCTCAGAGATTAACTTTCTCCTCAAAGGTGCAATAGATCAAATAAATATATGGTATGGATTCTTTTTAGTTTGGAACCACACTCATACGTTATCTGGCTTACTACTTTTTTACTGTGAGACAACAGGGTTCCCACAGGCACATATTTTACGTTTAAATAGATATGAAGGATAATTTATGGGTTTAGGATTTCTAAGCCTTGCTGACTTCCTCGAAGACAAACTGTTTTAGTCAGATTTTACCCGCATCAGGTCTTGGCCCTCTTTCTTTGGAACAGCAAACATCCACTGTCCCTTTTTGAGGTTTTGCACATGGTATTTCAACACCACTTATCCTTTATCTTTCTCACAAAGATTCTGAGACTCATTCAATCTGCCACCCCCCATATCCTCCCAACTCAACCTGATAAATTAATGTCTCGCAATGAATAATTGGAATGTGATTAGGCTAATGACTGCTGGCACTGTCAGGTAGCTGAACAGGTTGAGTTTCAGATGAAGCGTCAGGCCAGATTTGCCTCCTCCAGCAGGCATAATGCTTGTAGCTCGGGATTCTTTTCAAGCAGAGACAGTAATGACTTTTGCCTGTGCAACAGAATAAATGACGCATTCCATAAGAAAATTAGGCAATGTTTTACTTAATTTTTCAAATGTTCAGAGTAATTTATTTGTAACAGTACTGTTCCGGAGTGACCCTATAAAATATATATTGGTCTAAATAATTATATTTAACAGCTAAATAATATTCAATTAACACTATTTGGTGTGAATGTAATAAAAAGACTACACTGATAGTAGGGTTGTGCCGATGGATGATGTCATCGTCCATCGTGATGGCTGACCGAGATCACGATGGAGAGCCACCATCGTGATGCCACGCCCCCCACCCTGTCAGACACACACTAATCCTATAGTCTCTTCTATAGTTTAACTAAAAACTTTGCAGGGACTGCTCTTTAAACATTGAGAATACAGGCTAACTAATGCGTATATGTTGCACAGTGGGAAATATTTGTATATTTTTGTATTTATTTTGCAAGGATTGTTTGTGTGGATTTGGTGTGTTTTGTTCGCATTTGTTTTCCCTCTGTGAAGCTCCGAGAGAAAAACTGAATGCATCTGGATGAGTCAGGAGGAGGAGCGCAGCAATCAGCCACTTTGTTACAGGTGAGCAAAAACTTGTTAGGCTGCACATGAAAGGAGCTGAAGAAGGACAGCAAAACCCACTCTACGCGCTCGCAGTCTCTGTGTGCTCGCGTGGCGTCACTGTCTGTGAGCTCGCTGTCTCTATGGAATTAAATTTCTTTAATTTCTTTCACCTCTGTTTTGAGAAGCGAGCAAGGGTCGCCGCACAGTTACCTGGGAGGAGAACAACCTAGAGTAGTAGGTGGATCCTGATCGCCCTCCTTATGGGTGACTGAGGAAAAAATCCGGACGTTAAGTTTTATTTCTTTTTTTAACGTTTTGGCATCAGCGACTGGTCCACCACGAAACTACATTGTTGTGCTTTACAGCTCGGTTCATCAGTCTCTTTTTTTCCCCTTACGTGCAACCGAGTGCCACGTATTAAAAAGCCCGGGTGAGTACAGTGGGTCCCATTTAAGTGGCCACTTAATTATATCTTTCAATGATTCACGCAGCTGCGTGATATATATTACAACGTACTACAACTTGTATTAGTGTAGCAAAATAATGAAAGTACAGTTTACGAAATTAAGGTTTTTCCTAATTTATAAATACATTTTTTAGACCTATATAAAGAGATATAGTAAAAAAAAAAATTTTTTTATAAATAATAGTTTCTCCATAAGAGTGTTCGATAGTTGGTTTGAGCAGGCATCAATCCGTCTCCCAGGAATCGATGCAGACATGAAGGAGATCGGAGCAAAGACGTCCAAAGGACCCCCAGAGCCCCAGGCGGACCCAGGCGGGGCCGACCGTATCCCCCAAGAGTGGAGCAAAGGAGAACCCCAGGGGAACGTCCAGCGGCCACTATGCAGGGGCCCGGGGGGCAGCAGTGACGAGCCCACGGGCCCCGCCGGCAACCGGCAGCGCCAGGGCGGGCTGGTCAATGGACCGGGAGAGCCGGGGCCCTGGGGCACCCCACCCCCCAGCAGGGACCCGACAAGGGACCGGCCGACGAGGGGCCCCCGGCCGCCACGCGCCGCCTCCGCCCTAGGCCAATCCCCACCGCCAACATCCCAGCGCCCCACCGATAGCCGCAGGGGACGGACAGCATCCCCAGGCCGGGCTCAGCCAGCCTCTGGACACCAAGTTGTACCAGCTCCCGGGTCCTGATCCCGCGCAACGCAGGGCGCCGAGACCAGGCATCCAACGAGGGCCAGGGCCGGTCCAACCCGCCAATGAACCGGCCACACACGGCGCGCACAGAACAGGTGATCAAACAAGCAGAGACGCCGGATTCGCATCCCGCCGAGCCACCGAGCAGGCACCACCCAACAATCCCAAACCTGGCACCCCTAAAAGAGGTGCCCCAACCAACCAAAGGAAGATATCAGCCCAGCGCATCGGCCGACCGACACACTGCCCCCCCCCAGGCCCGGCCAGGCACGCACCAGGTCCGAACCGGATTGACCACCGATGCACCGGCAGGCAGGGGCCCCCGTCACCGGCGGGGAGTGACAGAGGGGAAATAGGCCCCCCATTAAGTGTAAGGCCTGAGGTGCGCCAGGCGAGGGGGCAGACCAAGATCCAACAGGTAGACAAAGAGATACAGACATAGTCATACGTTCCCTCCCTCTTAAACCCATAAATTGTGTAATTCTTAGTTCACAATGTTTGGTTTGTTTTGTCGATGTTCCTTTGTCGTGTTTGGTTTTGTTTTTCCCCCTCTCTCTGCCGTCCTGTGGGTATGGAGGCAGACTTCAATGTCTTCCTGTCTTTTCTTTGTTCCCCTTCCTCTCTTGTATTTTCAACTCACCCTCTCTCTTGACTTTTTGTTTCCTTCCTCTCTTCTTCATCTTCCTTCTTTCTTCTCCTTAATTTCCCGTCTCCGTGTCCAAAACATCAGGAAATAAAAACCCCAACAATTCATAATAAAGATTTTTCACACATATATCAAGTGGAGGACTATAGCAAAAGCTGTACTGCTCCGCTTGTGAAAGTAAATCTGTTGGGCTTCTACTTGGTACTCAGACACCAATTCTGAGCTCCACACTGCCAAACAGGACACGTAAAAAAAAAAAAAAAGTGGGGGAAAAAAGAGTCATGATGAATAGACTTTTTGAACATTGTCATTAATACATATTCAATTTAGCAGTTTTTGCCCTCTGTTATCAGCTGTTCCTCTGCTTCATGTCTCCCCTCCTCCAGCACGCAGCAGTTATATTCCTGCTGCAGACATAAAAAAATGGAAAAGAATCGTTTCATTTGCTGTTATTCACATCTGTGGAAATACTTAACTTCTTTGAACAAATTAAATTAGTTACATTTGTCTCGAGCTGTTTGGTTCTTTCAGCTCAGGTGTAACCAATAAAAAAAGAAAATTTAATATTATATTTCTTGGCCATTTTCTAACATTTCCTGAAATTTTATTTCAATTCCATCCATAACCTTTTGAGTTATTTTGCTAAAAGACAGACGCCAACATGAGCGTCTGTCTGTTGGCGATTCCGTCAAAGTAAAACTGTTTCCGTGTTGCAGTTCCACCTTTCTACTACTAGATGCTGTGTGTATGTATGGTCAGAGCTGTTCTTATATTTATGAACATTTCTATGCACAAGTACAACATGGTAAATGCCACACTATGCGTAAAATTGTTCCTACGCACGTAATACGCACAGATCTGTGCGTAAGTGCGGCTGATAAATAAGGGCCCTGGTGTCTGACCCAAACTCTCTGAGCCTGTTCTATGATCGGATTGGTGCTGGTTTTGAATTCCCTTATACCTTTTCCAACCTTCTTTAAATTAAGACAGTGATTTGGAAATCCAAATACTGTGCAGAACCTCAAGTTTATATTACATTAAGGGACACAAATAAAAAGCTGCTAATAACCTTGATTGAAAACAAGGGTTTGGATTGCGCTGGCAGGTTTGGTAGATACACTGCGGAGAGTCGGTTAGGACTCCAAATAAGTAGTCTTCTTAGAGTTTCAATTCGTTTATTAACTGAATTGGATTAGGCTCCAGGACAAGACACTTTCCAGTGTCAACTGTAGCTCTCTGTTCGGGTATCCTTGTGTGAGGATTTAGTGAGTTTAGCGAGAAGTGTCCCACAGCTGCTACTGTCCTCTTCGCCTCCTGCAGCAGGGACGGAGCTCCTCTTAAAGAGCCAGCACCAATTGTCCAAAAACGGCCTTTTTAACATTGATGTTTATTCTCTATTCCCATCAGAATTATCCTTTGAGTAGTCATACTTGTTTGTATGTTTGTCTCTTAACTTAGTTATCACATTCTATTTTTAATGATTAATAAGTTAATTGTTAGTTATATCAGTGACTAGTTTTAATACATTACTCAACTTATACTGAAGTCAGTTTTTTAATTCTAAAAAAACAAAACAATATAATTTTATTAACTGATCTCATACAGAATATGACCTTCTATAGAACACGAATAGTTAAGGAATATAATTTACATCTTAGACTGATAGACCGACAAGATAATTAACGTTTATCATTTCCAATATAATGCATCATGTACTTTGCAAATTGCAAATGCAAATTCCAATATTCCAATTCCAAATTCCAAAAACTACCACAGCTGCTCAGTTCGAGGTTACTGCATTTGCTAGGCCAGGGCCAGGGGTCAGCAACATTTACAATAAAGGAGCCATTGGTAGGCCATTGGCAAGGTCTTGGCCTTGCCTCCACTGGGCGCCCGGTGTCAGCGCCTCGGCTGCTGCTGTTGATCTACCGCTGCCGGGGCAGATGGCTCCTCTGATGGCGTTTCCTTGCATGGTTCATCTGCACTCGGCCCAATGTCCTTTTTTACTTTTGCTTTTAACTGTGTGTGCATGGGTGTTGGGTTGGGGGGAGGGGGGTAGAACTGTGATCATGCTTTTAAATATGTGGGGAAAGGAAGGGAATGTGGTTTTATGTAAGGTCATTTTAATCTTTAAAGCACTTTGTGATGCAACTTATTGTATGAAAAGCGCTTTATAAATAAAGTTTGATTTGATTAGGTTTTTATTCTAAGTTTTAAATCTGCATGGCTTCTTTTAAGATAGATTTCTTTTGTTGAATTTTGGTTCATTTTAAATCATGCTTTTTATTCCTGTACTTTTGCTTTTTCTGCACCCTGCTGTAATGCTTTTGATGTTTTATGTAAAGCACTTTGAATTGTCCTGTAACAAGAATTGTGCTATACAAATAAACTTGCCTTGCCTTGGTATGCCTTCTACTAAAAAGCATTTAACCAGGCCCTGGGTCGCTCACCCCATATCTTTCTTTTGTTATGGCCCTCACCTCTGGAACAGGCTGCCAGAGGACCTCAGGGCGGAAGAGAACGTTCATGTTTTTAAGAGCAGGCTCAAGACTCACCTGTTTAGCCTAGCTTTTAACTGATCATTATTTATTATGGTCTGTTTAGTTGCTCAGCATGTTTTATATGATTATATTTTATCAGTGTTTCACAATTTAATCTTATCACATTTATTTACTGCTTATTTTTTTATTTTAATTTATCTTAATCCCCGTTCCAGTGTTTCCTCTGTGGGAGCCCTCTGCCGCGGGGGCGGTGGTCGGCTGTAGCTGCCTGGGTGCTCTCCAGGCGGGGTCTTAGCCTTGCCTCCACTGGGCGCCCGGTGTCAGCGCCTCGGCTGCTACTGTTGATCTACCGCTGCCGGGGCAGATGGCTCCTCTGATGGCGTTTCCTTGCATGGTTCATCTGCACTCGGCCCAATGTCCTTTTTACTGTTGCATTTAACTGTGTGTGCATGGGTGTTGGGTTGGGGGGAGGGGGGTATAACTGTGACCATGCTTTTAAATCTGTGGGGGAGGGATGTGAATGTAGTTTTATGTGGGGTCATTTTAATCTGTAAAGCACTTTGTGATGCAATACTTGTATGAAAAGCGCTTTGTAAATAAAGTTTGAGTTGATTTCATTTGATGTGCAAAAAGTATAGTCGTTGCCATGGTTTAAAAAGAATTATTTAAATTATTTAAAAAATATTTAAAAAGAATTTAACCAAAGCCACAATACCAACAAAAATCCCCATAAAAACCAACCTATTTTAAT
Source organism: Valencia hispanica (assembly GCA_963556495.2). Taxonomy (NCBI): domain Eukaryota; kingdom Metazoa; phylum Chordata; class Actinopteri; order Cyprinodontiformes; family Valenciidae; genus Valencia; species Valencia hispanica. The sequence continues at coordinate 7,419,767 of OY747708.1, read as the reverse complement.
CCAGCTCATTTTTATTTGAAATGAGTGAATTATGTGTACCACAGCAAACAACTGGAGCCGAAAGACTTAAAAAGAGTAGTTCTACAGTGGGATTCCTATGAACAAACTGCACATACATCAATTGCTCAAAGTTTTACTATTGGGACAATACAGGTGAGTCATGTGGCTAAAGAACCATGGTCTGTAAACAACTATAGTTTGCCTAATTAAACCTTGACCAGAGCAGGGGTGTAGTTTGGCCAAATGGTTGAAGGAGGTCTCACAACTTCAGCTGGTGGTGTGGTTTTATTATATTTCTCTCCTCAGTAAGTGAAACTGCATTGTGCATATGATTGTAGAGAAAAAACAAACAAACAAATTTGTGAAAAAACTCCCAATTACTTCAAAGTAATACAATTTAATAATTTAATTTAATAACATGTATGGAGATGTAGTGTTCTGTGCCTGCTGAGGCACAAACTGTACCCCCCCAAACAAAAAAAAAGAAATTGTAAGGAAGCTTCTACCCCAGGCTTTCTACAGGAACCTCCTCCTACTGACAAAACCACCATTAATTGGTGTTCAATCACAATTGCAAATTACAGATCATTAAAAACTACACATAATAATTACTAGTACCTAACTTTATCAACAAAAACCATGACATAATCGAATTGTCTGGTTGCATACACCTGCTTTTATTTCTTCCTAAAAATGTTGTAACAGACTAAAACACCACTAGACATGGTATTAGAAGTGGGACATCTCATAATCAGCCTCTCCATATAAAGCTTTGGAAGCCTTCAGCTCTGGCTTGAAGGAAGGACACACATGCAGGTAAGATGAAAACCTTGATGTCTGGTCATCTTTCCTTTCTAGATCCATTCACCAACAGTTGATCAAAATCTTTACCTTTACCATAAGAACACAAACCAAGCAGCACAACTTTGTAAGCCAGCCATATGTTACAAAATAAACATAAATGTGCTACCATTGGTTGTTTGTCCGCAAAGATACAAGTTACTCATCTGTCAGCATTGTTCAACCCATGAAAAAGGAGGGGTAATTATTAAATTCCAAACTGATGCACCATGAGGTCAGGATCTCTCACCCTCGTTAAAAAAAATCCAGTGTTGAAAAAACTGTTTTTCCAAAATTATTTATGATGCAAGCAAATATTTCTCAAATAATTAAGCGTTACAAGCTTTAATAAACAATTCCTATACAACACAAGCAGTTTCTCCCTTTTTTGTATTTGTGATCGGCGCCTCACTGATGTGTTCAACGTGCTGTGCTTTTTAAATCAGAAAATGGAAGTCTTAACATGAAAAGATTGTCCATGCATGTCTTGGTGATCTCTGAAACAATTTCTAGATCAATCAAGATAAAAATATACAAACAAAAGAACACTTATAAAGTGACAAAAACTAAGTAAGCCACCTGCAGGGATTGTGTAGATTTGTATGGTTGAATCTGTCTCAGTCTTTGTCTGAAATTAATACTAATACAGTACACTGTTGTGTCATGCAAGAGTCCCCAAAGCCTTTCCAAAAGCATATGAAGTACAAGCTGACCTCAGGTGCAGAATAAGCAAGGACAGTATGTCATCTTGGAACAACGCTTTTACTGGCAACACCTGACACTGAAAGAGATAGCTTTATTCCAACTTCTCCACTGTTGACCGGTCATTGACTCTGACAGCATTAGGCTTGTCTCACAAACCTGTAGCTTCATGTCTCATTTTGTTCCTTCAAGTACAAAAGCACAGAATCTGTTTTACTTAATTCAATTCAATTCAGTTTATTTATAAAGGGCCGATTCAACAACAGATTTCGTTTCAAGGCACTTAACAAGAAGTAATTTCAATACATTTATACAAACATTCCAATCAGTTAAAGAGTTTCCTATTTAAGGAATCCCAGCAGATTGCGTCAGTCATTGGCGTGAGGTTGGGCCCTGTTGATGCAGACTTGCCAACCACAGCAATCCTTCAGCAATCCACCTGTTTCTAATGTTATCATCCCATTAAATGGCCGTTATTAGCGGTAATCACTCCCATACAATAGCTTCAGAATGTTCCTCCTCTACCTCCTGCTCGGTAGGTCGTTATCTTGTGACTTTAGGTTTAGGAACTTGTCCTGAGTTTTTAGGATGAGGGTTGGGGGTGGGGTAAGGTTATAAGTAAATATCCATCGTTACCTAAACTGTAAACACAGGTTTTAAATAAAGTTAACAAAAACTAAACTTACGCTTTTAGACGTGGGCGATGCTGAAAAAAATTCTAATGCCTATTATCAGCGATAAGAATGGTAGATGCGTACAGTGGCTTGCAAAAGTATTCGGCCCCCTTGAACTTTTCCACATTTTGTCACATTACAGCAACAAACATGAATCAATTTTATTGGAATTCCACATGAAAGACCAATACAAAGTGGTGTACACGTGAGAAGTGGAACAAAAATCATACATGATTCCAAACATTTTTTACAAATAAATAACTGAAAAGTGGGGTGTGTGTAATTATTCAGCCCCCTGAGTCAATACTTTGTAGAACCACCTTTTGCTGCAATTCCAGCTGCCAGTCTTTTAGGGTATGTCTCTACCAGCTTTGCACATCTAGAGACTGAAATTCTTGCCCATTCTTCTTTGCAAAACAGCTCCAGCTCAGTCAGATTAGATGGACAGCGTTTGTGAACAGCAGTTTTCAGATCTTGCCACAGATTCTCGATTGGATTTAGATCTGGACTTTGACTGGGCCATTCTAACACATGGATATGTTTTGTTTTAAACCATTCCATTGTTGCCCTGGCTTTATGTTTAGGGTCGTTGTCCTGCTGGAAGGTGAACCTCCGCCCCAGTCTCAAGTCTTTTGCAGACTCCAAGAGGTTTTCTTCCAAGATTGCCCTGTATTTAGCTCCATCCTTCTTCCCATCAACTCTGACCAGCTTCCCTGTCCCTGCTGAAGACAAGCACCCCCAGAGCATGATGCTGCCACCACTATATTTGACAGTGGGGATGGTGTGTTCATAGTGATGTGCAGTGTTAGTTTTCCGACAAACATAGCGTTTTGCATTTTGGCCAAAAAGTTCCATTTTGGTCTCATCTGACCAGAGCACCTTCTTCCACATGTTTGCTGTGTCCCCCACATGGCTTGTGGCAAACTGCAAACGGGACTTCTTATGGTTTTCTTTTAACAATGGCTTTCTTCTTGCCACTCTTCCATAAAGGCCAACTTTGTGCAGTGCACAACTAATAGTTGTCCTATGGACAGATTCCCCCACCTGAGCTGTAGATCTCTGCAGCTCGTCCAGAGTCACCATGGGCCTCTTGGCTGTATTTCTGATCAGCGCTCTCCTTGTTCGGCCTGTGAGTTTAGGTGGACGGCCTTGTCTTGGTAGGTTTACAGTTGTGCCATACTCCTTCCATTTCTGAATGATCGCTTGAACAGCGCTCCGTGGGATGTTCAAGGCTTGGGAAATCTTTTTGTAGCCTAAGCCTGCTTTAAATTTCTCAATAACTTTATCCCTGACCTGTCTGCTGTGTTCTTTGGACTTCATGGTGTTGTTGCTCCCAACATTCTTTTAGACAACCTCTGAGGCCGTCACAGGGCAGCTGTATTTGTACTGACATTAGATTACACACAGGTGCACTCTATTTAGTCATTAGCACTCATCAGGCAATGTCTATGGGCAACTGACTGCACTCAGACCAAAGGGGGCTGAATAATAACGCACACCCCACTTTTCAGTTATTTATTTGTAAAACATGTTTGGAATCCTGTATGATTTTCGTTCCACTTCTCACGTGTACACCACTTTGTTTTGGTCTTTCACATGGAATTCCAATAAAATTGATTCATGTTTGTGGCTGTAATGTGACAAAATGTGGAAAAGTTCAAGGGGGCCGAATACTTTTGCAAGCCACTGTACCTTCTAGCCTGCTAGCATGTAGAGGAGGCACATTCTGAAGCTGTTGTATGGGAGTGATCGTTAATAACGGCTATTTAAAGGTTGATAACATTCGAATCAGGTGAGCAATCTCTCATACTGAGCAAGCATGTAGCGACGGTGGAGAGGAAAAACTCCCCTTTAACAGGAAGAAACCTCCAACAGAACCAGGCTCAGTAGGAGCTGCCGTCTGCCACAAACGTTTAATAAAAAATAAACTCCCTGGGATGTGTTACTTGATACTTAACCCATTTAGTGCTTTAAGAAAGTATTTTCTTGAGAAGAATATAAAATTCACAAGCAAGTTTGTTCTGCATAGTTGTATCTATCGCTGCGTTGTCTTTTGTTTACCTGAGATCAGGTTGCTGGAGTAAAAAGTCCAGGAAGCAAAGTCAGATATCAAGAATTTGAACTACTAACTTAAACTCCCAGTGATAACATCTCGGACTATGTCGTCATTTTAGGGTGAAACCAACTAAAAAGCAGCAGAAGCTTTGAAGAGAAAAAAAACATGATTATCTGTTACCACTGGCAATACATTGATACAATATTTAGATAACCTGACCAACATCTGACTTATGTATAAACCCAGCATCAACTTACAGTTTGAGAAGCAGATTTCCCAGAGGTGGCGTAATCCTTTCTGATTCCCTCAAGGTCCGGAGTACAATTACCAAAGAAAAGGGTTTTCTCATGCTTTTCGCTGTCTCACACATCCTGGCATGCATATTTATGAACTTATTTTACATTCTAGCTCAAGGTTACCAAAAACCTATTAAGCAGACAATGGAGCACACAAACAGAGCTCACGGTAGTCAACAACCATTCACTCAAACAGGAAAACAATTTTACACAGACAAAACACAAAAAGGCAGTTCTTGTGTATGATCTTATTCTTGCAGTCAGTTATGATGTCACATCATTTTGTTGAACACAAAGTGAGTGTTATCAGTTTTTTTCTGTTGACATCAAAGAAAACACACCCTTGTTTGTTAGTTATTTGCCACAGGACTCTGCTATGCTAAATGGCTTTGGAATTACAATACATAGGCAAATGAGAAATGTTTTTACAAAGAAGGGAAAACATAAAGCTTTGTTTTGTTTTTTTTTGCCACGTGGGCCAAACATAGGCACTTGCAATGAGATGCACCGTGACCTATGTATTAATTTAATCTAACAACATGCAGATTGTAACATTGTAACGAAATTTTGGGAAATTTTTAACTGAAAAAACAAAATGTTAGAAAATTTCCACAGCTATGCCGATTATACTCAACTATATTTATCCACAAATCCTGATGAATCCAGTCAATTAGGTAGACTACAGGCCTGTCTTGAAGACATGGATAACTCAAAACCTTTCGCTCTTAAATTCTGACAAGACAGAAGTTGCGGTCTTTGGACCAAAAGCTAGAAAAACAACTGCTTAGTCAATCACTTCATCTGGATGGTATTAAATTGGCCTCCAGTAATAACGTAAAGAAGCTCAGCGTTATTTTTGACCAAGACTTGACATTTAAATCCCATTTTAAACAGGTTTCTAGGATTTCCTTCTTTCACCTCCGGAATATTGCTAAAATTAGAAACACCCAGTCCAGGAGTGATGCTGAGAAACTAGTCCGTGCATTTGTTACCTCAAGGCTGGACTACTGTAATGCTTTTCTATTAGGAAGTCCACACAATGCAATTAAAAGCATTCAGTTGATCCAAAATAATAATAAAGATGGCTTGAATTTATATAGCGCTTTTTCTTGAGAGACTCAAAGCGCTTTACAACTCCATTATTCATTCACTCTCACAGTCACACACTGGTTGAAGTAAGCTATGATTATAGCAACAGCTGCCCTGGGGCAGACTGAGAGAATCGGCTGCCATATTGCGCCATCGGCCCCTCTGGCCAACACCAGTAGGCGGGTAGGTGAAGTGTCTTGCCTACAGACACAACGATCTGTAGCAGGTGGAAGCAGGAATCCAACCCACGATTTCTGGGTCACAGGCCGACAACTCCACCACTGAACTACAGCCGCCATTTCTCCTGTTTTTGCTTCCTTTCACTGGCTCCCTGTTAAATCCAGAATAGAAGTTAAGACCCTCCTTCTTACATATAAAGCCCTTTATAATCAAGCTCCATCATACATCAGAGATCTAATTGTTCCATATGTTCCTAACAGAGCGCTTTGCTCTCAGATTGCAGGTTTACTGGTGGTTCTTAGGATTTCTAAAAGTGGAATAGGAGGCAGATCTTGTAGTTATCAGGCTCCTCTCCTGTGGAACCAGCTCCTAGTTTTAGTCTGTGAGGCAGACATAGACATGTCTACTTTTAAGGCCAGGCTCAAAAGTTTCCTTTTTGATAAAGCTTATAGTTAGAGTGGCTAAGGTCATTCTGAGCTATCTCTGTAGTTATGCTGCTATAGGCTTAGACTGCTGGAGGACAGACTGACCACTTTTCTTCACTCTGCTTCTTTCTCTTCTACTCCAGTTATATTATTTGCTGTTATTTCGACTGCTAACTGTTTTCTCTCAGTGTTTTTCTCTCCATAGAAGGTACACCTGGTCTGGTATCCTGCTCAGTTGCAATGCCCTGTTGGACAGGGGGCATAGACTGGGATGATGCTCCCAGTAACTGAACATCCTCCCTCTTCTATTATCAACTTTTCACTTTCTTTAATATAGAAAGTACTCTTACATCAGTTCTTCTGTTTTTTTCTGTGTTTCTGCTCTGTCTTCTCGAATCCCTAGACGGTTATGGCAGATGGCCGCTCGTACTGAGCCAGGTTTTGCTGGAGGTTTCTTCCTGTTAAAAGGGGAGTTTTTCCTCTCCACCGTCGCTAGATGCTTGCCCAGTATGAGGGATTGCTGTGGAGTCTGCATGAATGGGGCAACTGCTAGTCAACAACTCGATGCAATCTGCTGGGATTCCTTAAATAGGAAACTAACTAAGACTTTAAACTCATTGGAATTTTTGTATGATTGCATTAAAATGACTTTTCTTGTAAAGTTCCTTGAGATGACATCTGTTGTGAATGGGCTTCTATATAAATAAACTGAATTGAATGAAGTGAAAGATTTAAAAAAACAGAACAGTCCTTTTCTATAACCTAAATACATAAATTTTTTCATGTAGTTCACATGTTATTTATATAATTGATAATTTTTTTTTGCTTGCCACAGGCTTAGTTTCTCCAACAATTTATCAAGAGAACCTGTCTCCCGATGGGGGGACTACCAGTCAAAAAGCTGTATTTAATTTTGTCTGTTCTTCTTGCAAATCTCTTCAAATAGAGAAGCAGCATTCAGTTTTTTATGCTCCTCTAATCTGGAACAAATTTCCAGAAAACTGCCTAACTGATGAAACATTGAGTTCATTCAATGAATCAATGAATGATTGAATGAATGAATGAATCAATCAATAAATCAATTATTTACAAAATAAATAGACAAATTGAGTTCCTTTATATCAAGGCTAAAAACCCATCTGTTTAGAGCTCCCTTTGATCAATAATCACTGGAACATCGTGAATTCTAGTCTGGATTGTATTTTTTCATTACCTCTCTTTGTTTTGTCACTGTAATGTCCTTTGTTTTTTTCATTTCTTGTGTTGTGGTTTGTATAATGTAAAGCACTTAGAACTGCCTTGTTGCTGAAACGTGCTATTCAAATAAACTTGATTTGACTCAAAGAGTTCTAAAAATATGTTCACTTTAAACCACTAGCTCAGATAATCGCTTTAAAGGGGAACTAAGTGGAATCTTGCTAAAGAGAACGTTCATATTTTTCATCGCATTGTTTGTCCTGTCCTGAATGTGTTTCAGCTGTAATGGTCTGATCAAATGGCTGCATCCATGGTTTAAAGACCAGAGTGTTGTGCAGTTGTTGACTTCACTTCAAGACAGAAAATCAGTAACAGACAGGCAGACTGAAACCCAGCCCCTCTTTCTCAGGAGATAACAGAGTTAGTGTTTCAGCGAATAAGGAAATTCAAGGGAGCTTGAAAAACCTCTCATCTAAAATGTAGCATGTGACATGATAAAGGGGGCCAATCTGCAATTTAAAGCAAAATATTATTTTCACTTTGCTTCAAGGAAGAGCCATAAGAGCCAATAAAGAAACAATGATGCAACAAAAGCAAGACATTTCCAACCCATGAAATATACATATTTGTTGCATATTAGTGTTTGCATCAGTAAGACCCAAATAAAACCATGATTTATGAAAAAACATGTTTTAAAAATATCTAAAAAACAGTTTGAAAGAGTCCTGCATGTAGCAGGGCCTAGAGTGTTGCCATAACAACATTCCCTATTTATTAAGCTTTACCTCCTGACTTACTATAGATAGTGCTCCTAAATAATAAGGAAAATTACAGTAAAAATGTTTTTTTTCAGTGAGTAGCAAGGGCATGCATAAATAAGCTTTGATTGTAGCCTACTCATTTTTCTGTTGTGAGGGTGGGTTTCCAACACCATGCTGATCTTTACTAGTGTAGGTGGATGCTCCTTTAAAAATTCAAAATCGTAAAAGTTTGGTTGAACGCAGGACATTAAGATAGAATAGGATTAGCATAAACATATGGAATTTAAACTCAAGAATCATATAAACATTTTTACAGAAAACAGAAACAAAAATACCGCCTTATTATTACATTATTACAGTAAAATCAGTATTAACATCAAATGTTTCAGGCTTTTAAAAAATAAAACAAAGAGTTATGTAATGGGATTAACAGTTTGAACAGCTAAATAATTTAGGAAGAAGGTAGAAGCAGAGAAATGTCAAAGTGAATTTTTAATTAGACTTTTGAGAGAAACATTTAGATTTGCGGAAAGAACATTGATATTTGCTATAACATGTACTGTAAATATGCAAGACCTAACATTTTCTCTCCACCCAGCAAACCTTTTTAACATTGAAAGATATTTTAACGTCTTTTATCTCTCTTTTTTTTAAGAAACAAAAACCTACGAAATCATTCCCCAAGATTTTTGTAGGCAAAGTTTCAAGAAAATATGTTGTTTGGTGGGATTATGTTTTTTTTTTCTTCTTCTTTTTGCAAAAAGTCCCAAAAAAGTTTAGGCACCATTTGAATGTCTAATTTAGGAATATAGTACCAGTATGGTAATGATAAACAAATAAATGAAGTCTTAATGTTGTTTTTTAGCTAATATTTTCCTGTTACAAACGATGATGGTTTTGTCAGATTACAAAATATCTCTCACAGTAATGTAATCACCTGTCAGTTAAACAACTTACATGCTTCTCCCAATATTTGTAAACCACTGAGTGCCCATGGTTTCCAGTGTGTGTGAAGCACACGTGTACACCCACCTTGAGTGAATGTTCTGAGTTAGTGAATACCAAGGCGTATGATTGCAGCAACTATGATACTGCAGCCACTGAAGAACCGTAATTAACCATTGTCTGGGATTGCGCTGACAAACACTTTGACTGTGGTTATCTCAGCCCCCATGTCCACTCCTTAACACGCACACACAAACTGCAACACACAAACTGCAACACACTCCCTGTTCACTAAATAAACAGTACCGAAAATTTGAAACAGCTAGCACATATAAAAGCTTGGATCGGAAGAATAATACATGTTAAGTTCACAAATTTCTGCAAACCCTCTCATCCACGAACCTTACATGCAGATCTCTAGCCCACACATACTGAACATCTATGGAAGGAACAAGCAGTAATTAGAGTGCTTAATGGCTTGTCTGTTGTGGTTAATTGCAGCCTGTATAGATCTAGTATCGAGGGTGGAAAAAGGAGGAGGGTGGGGGATGGAAGATGGGTCTGATCACCACTTCAGTTCTAATGAGCTCATGCTTTTTTTTCTTTGTTGTCTAGACTTTTTTGCAAAACTTTGAAAACTCAACACAAAAAGCATTCAATCACCAGAGGGAAATGAGTGCTAAAGTAGACACTAAAAAAAGGAGGCTTGCATTATGATAATCATGGGAGCTTTGTGCATAATTCTGACCAGCCTCTGTGATCTGTTTTCTAAAAGTTTTGGGCACTCTTACAAGCACACTCTCTTCATTTGAAATATGTTTTACTATAAAGAAGTTTAAAATTTTGGTTTCAAAAAAATTTACTATTAGTATATCTTTGAGAGCCAGTGATGCCCTTGATAAGCTCTAGCTGGTCAATGTTTTACAGATGATGTATATCGATCAAAATATTGATCATCAAACGGTTTCTGGTCTGTAAAACTACACAAGTAGGCAGTATGGAACAACTTGACATAAAAACATGCTTAAGTACAAGGGATTTTAAAGCTGAGCACTGCTTTCCATCTTACCTCGGGTAAAACCTGAGATGAGGGGCAAACTGTGATCCATGCATAGCAATTTCCCCATGCATATTACATATACATTTTGTTAATTATATATTATGAGATTGTATATTACATACACATTATGTGGATATTGCTAGATATTGTTACTACATGCATTCTTACATGTAATATTGCTGACCATGTCTATCCCTTTATGTGTACCCTTCTTCTGGGTTCCAGCAGGATAATACATAATGTTACAAATGTAATATCATCTCAAACTGGATTATTTCACATTACAATGAGTTTACTTGACTCTAGTGGCCTACACTCAACCAGATCTATATCAAATAAACGCATCTGGGATGTATTGGAATGAGGCAAGGCAAGGGAATTTTATTTGTATAGCACACTTTCAACAACGGGGTAATGGTAACATGATTTGGTGATTAAAAAAGGAAAAAAAGAGAAAGTAGCAAATTAGCATGAAACACACATAACAAATGTTGCCCAATAAATATACACGACACATGATACGCAAAGCAAGAGAAACATCAATAAAGCAAGAGAGCATGACATATGACGATCATTTACTCGAAGGCAATTCTAAAGAGATGGGTTTTTAGTCTCGATTTAAAGCAGTTCAGAGTTTCAACAGCTCTGCACTCGTCAGGAAGTCTGTTCCAGATAAGGGGAGCATAGAAACTGAAATGAGCATATGCAGCTGACAAATGTGCAGCAACTGTGTAAAGCAATTATGTCACTTTGGACCAAAATCTCTGAAGAATGTTCCTGGGACCCTGGTGAGTCTATACCACAAAGAATCAGGCCCGACGCCAATGAGCGGACCTGGGGGACTGGGGCTGCCCAGGACAGATTAAAACACCTGTGAAAATTAAGTTACAACCATGTAATGTATTGACCCAAAACAACCAATAGAGAGTGCTGCAGGCTATAAATTGGGACTTCTGGTACAAGTAAAGAAGACACTTGTGAGAAATACACGCATTGAAGGAAATTACGAAGATTTTCCCTGCAGATTATGTTTAATTGTGGATTAAGAGTCGTTGTGGACTAGCTATTTTACTGAAGTAGATTAATTGGACTGTTGTGGATGTAAAAAAAAAATTATTCAAGATGGCTTTCTTCTGTGAAGGATTTTAAGGCTTTGAACAGTGAGTTGCGCATTATTTGCTTTTCGAGTGGTTTAAAAAAACCGTTTATTGTGTGTAGAGTTATGATTGTATCCTGGATTGGTATTCATAATTGGAATACCATGAATCTTAGCTTTCCCATTATGTATAACATGTATAGGTATATGGAAAAGGTGTTGCAAAAAAGACAGATTTGATCCATATGTATGTAACGTACTCTCAGCAGGATGTAAAAATGCTAAGCGGTAAACTAAAAGACTGTTTACTGCCTCAGCTAAATTTCTCTGCCGTCGGGTCTGCAAAACATTAAGACAGTTCTGACGCAAAACAGGGGCCAAACTGGAGCTAAGGTGTGCCTAACACAGAAGCCAGTGAGTGTGTTGTAGCACAACATAATTCTCCTCTAAATCTCCAACTCATCTGGGTTGCTACAAACGGTTAAATTATTTTTTTGCAATTCATTGATTATTAGCAATGTGACTGGATAGTGATTTCCCGAAATTGGCAACGATCACCATTACAGAGACTGCAGAGTTTTACGTCCCAGCACTTCACCAAGACAAATGAAACTGTTTCGTGTTTGTTTACTTTGAAAAATAGCTTTTATTAACTGTTTTCTCAAAAGAAAGAAAGAAAGAAAGAAAGAAAGAAAGAAAGAAAGAAAGAAAGAAAGAAAGAAAGAAAGAAAGAAAGAAAGAAAGAAAGAAAGAAAGAAAGAAAGAAAGAAAGATAACCATTGGACGGTCTACATAAAGGAATTTTGAGTGTGATGTTTTTCAGGCTATTTCTGTTCAACCAACATATGCCCCAGAAGTCTCCTTGAAGACTTTAAAAAAAGACAAACTAAAAGAAAAGCTTTATTTTAGGGGAAGATAAATCAAACAATAGAGCATCTATTACTAGCAGAAAAATGAGTAAGAAATGGGGGGTGGGACAGCCTGGCAGTGCTGAACAGGAAAAAAAAAAAAACCATCAAAACCGCTTTGAAGTTACAGTTTAGCCTCTTTCTGCCAACATGTCTGAGCCACTGATCCAACATGAGATCCTGTTAACTGTTGACAGTGTTCATCAGAGGGCCGACAACCGAAGACAGAGAAGAAAATTTTAAAGGAGTTAAGAGGGATTTATCAGGAAAAAGACAGTGGCTTTATTAATGAGTCACATGGTTTGATCCCCCACACGCTCTGCCATGATTTACCTGCAATGCTTGTAAGCTGCTTAAGGTAAGAACATAATCTAAATGACTCAAAATGTAAATGACAGTGGGAGGAGTGCTTCATCTGATGAAGACAGAGAGAGAAATGTACATTTGTTCCAGTAAAAATCTTAATGTATTACTAAATCTTGTATTTATCACGGTATGATTAATATTCTCGTTGTAAATACATTTATCTACAGGTTTTTTAACAGAGATACAATATGGTTCTCATCATTCCTGCATTGTCGTCACACTTGGAACGATACAACAGACACCATGCTGAAAAATTATGGTCTCCAGAAGATAAAGAAAATTAAGTTTGCAGGGAACAGCAGCGGTAACTGCAGGCATCATTCACAAATTATGATAACATCCTACACACTCACTGTCTCACAGTCACTAAATTATCTTTGCCATCAGGCTAATAATATTCAGGAAATTAAGTGGATCAAGTCGAGCGATCATCTGTAAACCAAGATGGTGATGAATCCCTTATTGGGAATTTATGATCACCAATAAGAATACAAGTGTAAACAGGATTGCTTTTCCATTCCCCTAAAAACCGAAAGAAAAAAAATCCTTAACAAACATAAAACAAATATTCTGTTGCTCTTAGCAATATTTAGTTAGTCTCTGAACCTTTTCAATTCAATTCAGTTCATTTATATAACGCAATTCACAACACATGTAATCTCAAGGCACTTTACAAGAAAAGTCATTCCAGTTCAATTGTACATACATTCCAATTAATCCTTCAGTTCATTCTTCCAATATTTTCTATTGATTCATTTATAATAAAATCCAGCTGCAGCAGATGTTTAACAAAGCTTGCCATAAAATATGAAACCTCTAAAGAGCAAGTTTGTAGATAAACCTGAAAAATGAAACTAGCTTTATAGGCCTCAAACATTCTATCACTGTTAACAGCTTAGTTAGTCTCTGAGGCAATAGCACCCACTGTGTCCATCAGTGCATGAAATAGGATGGGGCTCCCCCTATTAATACATCGTCCTGCATATGGTTAGACCAAAATCAGTGCTAGTATCATAATTTCTAGCTTTAAATCTTAGCTTCCATGGCATGTGGAACACAGCGGTACCTATGCAAATGATAGGGCTGGCAAAAATGGTTATCATTTCTTGCTAGAATACATGCCACAGCAGCTTGACTTCAGCATCAAACAAATCTAAAATGCTGAAGAGCTTTATACCAGCACATCAGCTATAAAGACAGCAACTCCCAGTGGCATTTTAGGTTCAACAAGTCTCCACTTCTTTTTCTGTTGCTATTCAATGACATCTAAGTAGAAGTGAAACATTTGTTTAAATTTTAATTTTAAAATATCTCCAACAATTCAAAAGGGATACTGTTTAAAACAACAGGAAACTATAACCAGTGTGTAAATAAATTAAAGGAATGCATTAAAGAGTTATACAGACTGCTACTTCCTTACCTTAAAGTAATTCCTTACCTTACCTCTTATTATATATATGTATTTTTTTTTTAAATTTTGCTTCTTAATTATTTTTAGCCAAAGCTAATAATAGCCATTGTGGAAGGTACACAGAGCCACTTGCGGTTCCAGAGCAGCTGGCTGCAGACCCCTGACTTAATCCTTGGTATAAATGTGCAAAACGTCGTTATGGGGTAGGACTCGAGTATGAAATGGAAATAATTTATACTGTTCTTCGGACTTGGGAATGTCTGTGTTATAAACTTGTGATTTGAACATATTTTACCCAATATGACTGACTTTTTTTTAGGTTGAAGAAATAAAAGTTTCTTTCCACAGGTTAAAAAAACATCAAGGTATGATCCTCAATGTACACCTCAGCTTTCTCCTCTGAATGTTAAAAAGTACTTCTACACCAAACAGAAGTATGGCACCAACAATTCTTCCCTTTCTTTTTGAAAAGAGTGTGAAAGAAATGTGTTGACCCATACCTTTAATCCCTGCAGATCAAAGCACAGCGGCATGTAATATGTAAAAAGTGTAGAAACTTGTGGAAGACCTCACAACACCCAAAACACTTTAAATCAATCAGTATATCCAGTTTCATGTAGTATATCAAAGCTTTCGTAGTAATATTCGGACGCTTTGGACACTATGTGTATAAGTGAATGTTAAGTGTTCCATGCATACAGTCTTGTGGAATAAAAATAGGACATTTCATGAAGAATGTAGTGCTTTCAGAAGAAATAGTTTCATATCAAGGTTTTATAATATTTATTTATTTTTTTTCAAAAGAAAGTTTAAACCTTCTGCTTGTCAATGACATTGGTCGGTGTAACGTTTCATGCATGTACAGACAATTTTAAGTCATCCCACAGCATCTCAAAGAGATTAAGATCTTGGCTTGAATCAGCCTTGGACTTTTCATTTGTCAAGCAGTCCTTGGTGGATTTACTGGTAAGCTTTAGGTCATTGTCATGTTTCAAGATCAAGTTCAGATTTCGCTCGAAACCATGACACTCCCAACCCTATGCTTCACAATTCGTATGAGGTCCTGGAATGCTGTATTTGGTTTATGCTAAGAATATCTTCTAATTTGCTCTCCAGATAATTCCAGTTTAAATCTGTTCAAACAACATTATTTCAAAAACTGTTTTCTTTCTTTTCCTTTTCTCTGGCAGACCACTGTGGGTTTCATGTTTTTCTTAAAGAGAAAAGGTATGAGTCTTGCACAGCTGTAGGTCCTGCGGTGACATTTTAAGGGTTTTGGAGACTTCCTTTAGCATCTTGCCGTGAACTTGCTGAGACCAGCAAGCTGGGCAACCAAGTCTGGTTGCTGGGACAACTAGACCTGGGCATATTGACAGTTGTTCTTTAAAAATGTCTTACCAGACTCATAAGCTTGTACAGTCGTATTTCAGAAGGCCTCAGGCCACTATTTTGATCTTACAATACCTGCTTTAAATACGAAGTATTGCTGCTTTAATTGTGTGCATCTGATGTAATATACCTCTGTGAGATTTTGACAATCTTTGGTGGAAATACATCGGGATTATTCCCAATTTATAACTCAACCCAAATGACTTATTTTATTCCATTTTATAAGAAAAATAAATTCTTCAGATTTCATCACTAATTTGTTTCTTGAAATTTCCATTATTGCTGAAATTAATATTAAATAATCATATCTAAATATTTTAGAAAAACATGCTTTCATAAGGTGTCTATTTTTTTCTTTTGAAAGTTGGATACATGCGCTATTGAATTAAGATTGAGAAACTTTAACCAAAATTCTGTAATACAATATAATAGTTATAAAATAATAATTGTGCACCTTTTTGCTACTGTTCCAAGCTGTAGCAACAAATCTCTTAAATTAAATCTTGTAATTACTTTGGGAACCCAAATATTTTTGAAAATATATGACTATTCTCAATGAGTTTGGTAGCTGTTTCTGAAGTATGTCATTTTAAAAGAAAAATAATAAATAAATATTCTAGGAAACACCAAACACTGTAAACTTTAAAATATATTTTTTTAAATGTGTGTAATGAGAAAAAAAGTAGTATACGATTGCCAAAGTTACTGGTAATATATCACTTTCAGCTACGCATGGCATTCCAGTTCTTGGGACAATTTGTGTGTAGTGCTTCAGGCACACATTTATAGAACAAAGTAACATTTTTATCCAAGGCATTAAAAACTAAGCTTTTAATCAAAGCTTCTGATAGATGCTCAGTGACGTTATTCGCATCTCACATGAAAAAAAGAAAACAGCACCACCCACAGTCTTAAATACACTGCAATACTATCAAACCTAGAACATGCCAAACATCACTCGTGGTTTTTTTTTATGGGTGAATGGTTCTACAAAGAGTATTTCTACATCAGAATACAAAAACAAACTCACCCACACTATTTGCCTCGATGTCTCTTTTCAGACCGCAAAACATGACCGCAGACATTGATTTTTCTCCTCAGAGTAACATCCACAGCAGAGTTAAGAGAGACAAACACTGACAGATTAGAGGACGGAGAAAGGAGGAGACAGAGGGAGAGATGTGGACTGCTGAGCACTCAGGGAATACAGTGGCGATAATAAGAGATGACTGGCGCTTACGCTACAACCACTCAACCCCCAAGAGGGGAGAGAGAGAAAGAGAGAGAGGTACACACTAAAGGGATGAGACCGGGTAGGTTAAGCCTTCTAGAGAGAAAGTGTTCAGAAATATGTCAATGTAAAGAAACAAAAAAATTAAACAGAAGCTAAGAATATGTGGGTGAGTGAGCAACAAAGAGATGAAATAAGGAGGATTAAGCAGGCAGGGATAAATTGTTTTTTTCTCTTTTTTTCTTTTTTTTAAATAGAAAATAAGACCAGAGAATGAGAGATGTTCAGTCATTATTGTCAAATCATCCATGGTTATTTTGGGAATGGTATTCACATTTTTATTACTCTGGTTTAGTTCTCTTTGTTTATTTCAACATTTTATATTCTGCAGATCTTTTAATGGTATTTAAGGATTCATTTAAAATTAAAGAAACATGTAGACGAGAATAGCTGGGTAACAACATCTCCATGGATTGTTAAACTACCGTGTTGAACAGGAAGCAAATGTAGCATTATATACTAGGCACTAGAATACTTGGATATGTCGAGCTTTCCTTGTGCAAAATAAGTATGGAGTTGGAAATATTGTGAGTCAATACATAAAAAAGGTGGGGCCTAGGGCCTGGATGGGGCTGCAGCTTCCATCTTGGGTGATCGATGCAACTTAATTGAAAAGAAACTTGAAGAATCAAGCAGTAGTAAAGATTTCTTTTTTTAAGCAAAGACACTGACCAAATAAATGCAGCACCATAGTAGAAGAGGGCAGAAATAAAAATAGCACAGATTCAACGGGATCGCCAGAAATCTGTGTAGGGATGGACTCAGACCTGAATCTTTAAAATCATAAAGACTTTTACAAAGTCAGCCTTCTATCACCTGGAGGACATTTCTAGAATTAAAGGACTGATGTCCCAGCAAGATCCAGAGAAACTCATCCAGGTGTTTATCTTTAGTCGGATTGATTACTGCAACAGTGTCTGAACAGGTCTGCCTAAAAAACTGCAGCTAATCCACAACGCTGCTGTGTACATCCTTTAGAACTAGGGAGGTAGAGCACATCACCCCAGTTTGGAAGTCACCACACGGGTTCCCTGTAACTCATAGAATAGATTATAAAATCCTTTTATTTGTTTATAAATCACTGAATGGCTTAATACCAGATAAAAGATCTGTTGTTGTTGTGGTTCTGCTTTGTCTTCTCAAACCCCCAGTCGGTCGTGGCAGATGGCCGCTCGTACTGAGCCAGGTTCTGCTGGAGGTTTCTTCCTGTTAAAGTTCTCTATCAATGAGAAACCGTGTAATACTTGTAATATTTTTGTAGTAAGATCTAGCAAATGCAGAATTGCATGCATAAGCAACTCTGAGTTGAACCTTTTCCCCAACCCCCATTGCCTGCATTAGCCACAGAAAGGAAATAGACGGCAAAAACAAGAGAGTCAGAAAAAGCCAGTCCCTTCTATGTCACAGAAAAAAAATTGGATCTATGGACTCGCCCACCTTGGCTTGCGACAGCCCACAAGAAGGCGGTATTGATTTTCCGGCCAGGAGAGAGCAGAGCACGTCTCTGCTAGTAGAAGCCAACTCTTAGAAACTCCACAACATAAAGGAACACGCTCAAGCTTGAGTTATTTGTGGACATAGCACTGAGGTATTGGGCTGGTGTTTCAGGTTCTGCTTTGCAATGGCTGCCCTTATACCGAAATCTCATATCTGAAAGATTAGTTTTCCTGGCTATATCTGTGTACAGGTCTCATTCCTGTTCTGTTCAGTGTGGTGTTCCACAGGGTTCTGTTTTGGGGCCACTGCTGTTTTCACGTTATTTACTACCTCTTGGTCCTATTCGGTTATCATTTAAGGATATGTCTTATCATTTCTATGCTGATGAGATCCAGTGGTATATTTCCTTTCTCCCAAACAAAGTCTCGAAACTGCACATCTTAATTAAATGCCTCAATGCCATTAAAACGTGGATGGCTTAAAGTTTTTTTTAATTAAATGCAGAGAAACTGAAGTAATCTTTTTTGCACGAGAAAATTCTAGGTTGATGCTATCTTTATATAAAGATAAAGGCGTTTTTGGAGACTTTGGGGCTTTTGGCGAAATCGACAGTTTAGAAACCTTGGTGTGACCTTTGACTCAGCTTTAACACTCAAAAATCATGTTAGATCCCTGGTTCGTTCCATCTGAGGAACATTGCCAAGTGTCAAACGTGTCTAACTAAAGCCTCCTTAGACTGGTTTCAATCTGTTCAAAATGCTGCTGCCAGGTTTTTAACTCGATCTTCAAAATGTTGCCATATAACTCCACAACTAAAACTACTCCACTGCCTCCCGGTTTATTATAGAGTTTATTTTAAAGATCCTGTTCTCAACATGGAGAACTCTGCAAGGTCAGACACCAGTATATATATTTGTTTTTTTACAACCTTACACCTCTACCAGGGCCCTGAGGTCCAGTGACCAGGGTTTGTTGAACGTCCCCCATACAAGATTGAAAACTAAAGGAGACAGAGCGTTCTCATCAGTCTGTCTCTTAGATCAACAAACTCTGTGGTTTTGTTTAAAGGCCAGCTAAAAACGTGTCTTTCTAAAACTCTGTTTGTTTAATTTTGTGTCATGTGTTTTTTGTTTACAATTCTGTCTGTAAAGCACTTTGTGATTCTTACAGCAGGCTCACACCGTCCATGGAGGCGCTACGAAGAGCCGCGCTCATGAAAATCACACGCTATCTCAATGTCAATCGCTGTATTTTATTTAGAAAAATTGCTTTTATTTTAAAAATTGACTGGATTGGCTCTTGTGTCTTGGTTTGACTTCCTGCGAGTATTGACGCGGATCGCTCGCAGCTTGCGCAAAAAATTGACCAGGCCCCGAAACGGTCGCTTCATGGCGTAAGCCCGGCTGTGGAGGATCACGGCACTTCGCATCTGGTGTAAACTACACCATAAGTTAACAAGGGCGCCGAATGGAAGCGGTCTCCGTTTTGCGGCCGGTGTAAACCAGGCCTTATCTTGAAACGTGCTATATAAATAAAATGTTACTTTACTTAACATGGAGGAACACATCCGGGCTTGAGTTATTTGTGGACATAGCACATCAGCATTTGATTTCAATTCCGGAATTGCGCCGCTCATTCCGGAATTGCGCCGCTCAAGGTGGCAGCATGTTGGAGTAGCTCTGTTACTTTGGTTCATATTTTTTCTTTTTTAAAACTTTAATTCTTCCATTTTTGGTAGAAACATTGTTTTTGTGGACAACTGTTCTCTCTGGTTTTGAATGCTGTGCAGCTGGAAGGATTTTTGCTGATACTTTTTATTTTCGGACATTTGTTATGATGCATAACCATGGCAACAAGGTGGTTTACAACTGGCAGCAGCTGATTAACATCACAAAAGATCAAATAATACCTCAACTACAGCCACAAAACCCTGAAGTGGTTGAAAAGAAGACGCCATAGATCCAGAGCGTCCTCTACATCAGACTGTCATACAACTACAGAGCGTCTTCAGTCAGAGGCTTCTTCAGATCTGCAGAGCGCTACAGGAGATCATCCCTACCCACAGCCATCAGCATCTACAACAAATCTTTGAAGGAACTTGCATAATGAGTTACAACAACATTTCATTTCCCTTTGGGATTAATAAAGTAATTTTGAATTTGAATTTGAATTTAACAAAGAAAGAGGAGCTGAGGAACAAAGTGTTGGAACTTGTCTTTGAACACCACCAGCGAAGTAATTTAGGATAGTTATTTGTTCGAAGGCAGCATAAGAATGACATTGCAGTTAGCCAATCAGAGGTAAGACATTTGCATATTATGAATAATAATGTGTTAGACTTGTAATTTTGTCGTTTCCCTCACCCACTCCTCCGACAAACTTCCGCCTCCTAAAACGGAAGCGCCTGAGCGTTTTTGTCACCACAAAAATGACTGACAAAGCATTCATTCACACTAGAGACCACAGCACATTTATTGAAAAAATGAGTAAATGAGACCTTTATAAGGGAGTTTTTCCTCTCCACTGCTGCTATTTGCATGCCCAGCATGAGGGATTGCTGTGAAGTTAACAATGCAATGCAGGCGACTGTCTACTGTTGCTACAAGTTTGTCCAGGAGGGGTGAATGCTGCAAGTCAATTACCTGATGCAATCTAGTGGGTTTCCTTATATAGACAACTTTTAAACTGATTGGACCGTATGTATGATTGAATTGAAATTACTTTTCTTGTAAAGTGCCTTGAGATGACATGTGTTGTGAATTGGCGCTGTACAAATGAACTGAATTGAATCAACCTTCCAGACCACTCAGGTCTTCTGGTTCAAGTCCACTCTACATGGAGAAGCAGCCTTCAGTTTTTATGCTTCTCCAATTTAAAACAAACTTTCAAAAAACTCCAAAACTGCTGAAACACTGGAGTCCTTTAAATCAAGGCTAAAAACCATCTGTTTAGAGGTGCCATTGATTATTAATAACCGGAACATTGCAGTTTTTCATTACCTCTCATTATTTTGTTATTGTAATGTCCGTTTTGTGTTTGCTTATTGTGCCGTTTTTATCATGTGAAGCACTTTGAACTGCGTCATTGCTAAAATGTAATATACAAATAAAATGGACTCCATTCACTCCACACAAGCTACCATTGACCTGTGCAGCACAATTAGCTGCAAGAAGGAAAATAAGAGTTTCAAACTTTTTAAACCAGATTCAAAAGTAATGTAAGACTAATGGGGTTTTTTGAGCATGCTTTCTGGTTTTATTAATATCAGCTATTGTTTGCCACCATGTTCCTTCACAAATTAGTCATACGCCTTCATTTTTTAATGAGTGAAACCATAAGGACTAGTTTTGTAACATATATTATACAATGAATACGGTAGCTTTGTGAACTGAAACATGGTCCTAAGTCAGAGCTGCTGAAATAAATAACTTTAGGTTCAAAATGGAGAAATCTCAACATACAGAGGAGTGAATGCTTAAAAGCAGAGTAATGATTTTGGTATTCACATTGCATTAGGCTAAGATGTTTTTTTCACATTGGCTTTGAGCAAAACAAGCAAGATTAATTCAATAAAACGTTACGAAGCACAAAAAATGTCGACCAAAAGACATGGCAAGCATTCATAACACGTTTAATGACTTTTTTACACCGCAAACCCTTGTTTAAGAATTTAGGTTGTCCCTGGATTTTAAGTGTTGAAATTTAGTTTAAACTTGCAACAGTTCAATAAAAATTAAACTTTTTAATTGAAATATTTACAATGATATGTTTGTGGGTTTTTATGAATTTCCTGGAAGAAAATCTTTACATAATGTCCGTGTTTGGCAGAAATGGTGAAGCTTCTTTACTTCTACTGCCCCACAAAAGATGATCATAACTTTTAGCTATAATTCAGAAACCCAGAATTTCCTCAGAAGTTTGGATTTATTTTACTATATGTTAGATATGTCCTTAAAATGCTGGCTGAATTCCGTTTGGTCAGCTTCTACTGACCGATTGAATTAATAGATTAAACAATGTATTTAGTAGTAATTTGGAAATAAAAATGACATTAACCAGCTTCAGTTGTTAACATGTGAAAAAAATGATAGAAATCAAAAGGCCCTAATAGATATTGATGGTTGATGGATTCAGTGTGAAGCTATGCTTTCTAACAGCTTTACCTCTATTAGTATTTTCTGTATTGGTTGTTTCTCCTATATGCTGTACTTCAATAAGCCCTGTTATTTTTTCATGCTCCTTCCCTAATTTTGTCCAGTTCCTTCTCCTCTCTGTAAGTTCTTTGATTTTGTGCATTACAAGACAGGATTGCACATGCACTTGCAGAAATGCTTTGGTAGCACACATCCCGAGCCTAATATGTCTGTTGGCTGGGTAAGCACAGAGTAATAACTGCATTTCTTTCTCCCTCATGAGCAGCCTCCTATGAAGGCTGTTTTCCCTGCACAGCCTGACCTAAATTAATCCCAGACAGCACAGACCCCACATGTTTATAAAAGCTGAGGTTCTGCATTTGATTGTTCAGTCTAGTCTCGTTGGAAGTCTAGTTACAAATCTTGAAGTGCCATGGAAAGCATTGCTTACTGCTTGTATTTGTACTTATTTGAAACACCCATCATTCTTACAATTACAATTCTTACAATTATTTTAATTGATTAATTATTTAATAACATCTGCTTAATTGCTCTGCATGTTTTACTTGATTAAATTTGATCAATGTTTTACAGTAAATAATTCTAAATTAAAAAGCGGTGGTTCGGCTGTGGCTGCCTTGGTGCTCTCCAGGTAGTGCTTGGGTGGAGGTGGAGGTCTCAGCCTTCCCTCCACTGGGAGCCCTGGGCCGGTGCCTCGGCTGTTGCTGATGATCTGCTGCTGCCGACGAATATGGCTCCCCTGTTGGCATTTCCTTATCTGGCTCATCTGTTCTCAGCCCAATGTCAAATTAAAACCAAATCAAATCAAATTTTATTTATAAAGCGCTTTTCAAACCAAAAGTTTCTCAAAGTGCTTTACAGATTAAAATGACCCACAATCCCCTCCCCCTTTCCCAAAACCCAAAAGCAAAAAACATCACCACAACTATAACCCCCCATCTCACATGCACGCACACACATAAAAGCGACAATAGACAAAACGAAATCAGGCTGAGTACAGATGAGCCAGGAAACGTCATCATGGGAGCCATCTACATCGGCAGCAGCAGGTCAACAACAGCAGCCAAGGCACTGACCCAGGGAGCCCAGAGGAGGGAGGGCTGGTACCCCCATCTCCACCCAAGCACCACCTGGAGAGCACCAAGGCAGCCACAGCCGACCACCGCCCCCGAGGCAGAGGGCTCCCACGGAGGAAACACTGGAAGGAAGACTAAAATAAGTTAAAATATTAAAATTAAAACAATTATAAGTTATGATCAAATAAAAATACAAAGCAGATAAACAATATTTGATAAATAGCCAGCTAAAAGCTAAAAAGAAATTCAATCAAAACATGCAGAGTAATTAAACAGATTTAATAAATAATAATCAGTTAAAAGCTATATTAAAAAGGTGTGTCTTGAGCCTGCTCTTGTAAACATGAACATTCTCTGCGGCCCTGAGGTCCTCTGGCAGCCTGTTCCAGAGGTGAGGGATTTAAAACTGAAAAGACACCTCACCATGAGTGTGTGTCCTGACGTTGGGGGTGACAAGGAGACGGCTGCCAGAGGAGCAGTTTACTTTACAGTCCTTGTTTACTGTTGCCTTTAAATGTGTGCGTGCATGGGGGGAGATGGGTTGGGATGGGAGGAGGGTGGGGGTGTGTAACTGTGATAATGTTTTTGTTCGGGGGGTGGGTATGTGGGATCATTTTAATCTGTAAAGCACATTGAGATGCTATTTTGTACGAAATAAATATAAGTACTATAAATAAAGTTTGATTTGATTTACAATATAAAATCAAACTCCCAGATATTAAATGACACATTTTAAATGTAAACAAACTACTCCAGGTTCCAGTTTCTCATTCTAGGATGGAATCTGCCTCTCTTTTCTTGGCATTGATCTAATGGTGCGTTCACACCGAACGCGTTTGAAGCGTCATGGGCGTCACGTTTACACGTAAAGTAAATGCAGGAGTCAGGGTTTCTGCATTGCGTCAGAAGCAGATTTGCGCCATGAAAACGCATTTCTGCTTCATTTGTGAGGCAGATTCACGTGAATGACGCGTTTGAGGCACATCAGAAAATACGTGTGTCATTTTATGTGGTGCATTTTGTGCATTTGCGCGTCACGATCGTTTTTGCGTCTGCCGCCGAAGTTGAAAAATCTGAACTTCGCCGTCAATTTGCACCACGTCAACCAATTAGGAGCCTGGTGACGTGGTCTCACGTAATGCTGTGACCCAGTTCATGGGGTCAGGTCCGGCAGAGTTCATTCATTCAACATGGAGGAAATACAGTGGCTTGCAAAAGTATTTGGGCCCCCTTGAACTTTTCCACATTTTGTCACATTACAGCCACAAACATGAATCAATTTTATTGGAATACCACCTGAAAGACCAATACAAAGTGGTGTACACGTGAGAAGTGGAACGAAAATCATACATGATTCCAAACATTTTTTACAAATAAATAACTGAAAAGTGGGGTGTGCGTAATTATTCAGCCCCCTTTGGTCTGAGTGCAGTCAGTTGCCCATAAACATTGCCTGATGAGTGCTAATGACTAAATAGAGTGCACATGTGTGTAATCTAATGTCAGTACAAATACAGCTGCCCTGTGACGGCCTCAGAGGTTGTCTAAGAGAATGTTGGGAGCAACAACACCATGAAGTCCAAAGAACACACCAGACAGGTCAGGGATAAAGTTATTGAGAAATTTAAAGCAGGCTTAGGGTACAAAAAGATTTCCCAAGCCTTGAACATCCCACGGAGCGCTGTTCAAGCGATCATTCAGAAATGGAAGGAGTATGGCACAACTGTAAACCTACCAAGACAAGGCCGTCCACCTAAACTCACAGGCCGAACAAGGAGAGCGCTGATCAGAAATGCAGCCAAGAGGCCCACGGTGACTCTGGATGAGCTGCAGAGATCTACAGCTCAGGTGGGGGAATCTGTCCATAGGACAACTATTAGTCGTGCACTGCACAAAGTTGGCCTTTATGGAAGAGTGGCAAGAAGAAAGCCATTGTTAAAAGAAAACCATAAGAAGTCCCGTTTGCAGTTTGCCACAAGCCATGTGGGGGACACAGCAAACATGTGGAAGAAGGTGCTCTGGTCAGATGAGACCAAAATGGAACTTTTTGGCCAAAATGGAAAACGCTATGTGTGGCGGAAAACTAACACTGCATATCACTCTGAACACACCATCCCCACTGTCAAATATGGTGGTGGCAGCATCATGCTCTGGGGGTGCTTCTCTTCAGCAGGGACAGGGAAGCTGGTCAGAGTTGATGGGAAGATGGATGGAGCCAAATACAGGGCAATCTTGGAAGAAAACCTCTTGGAGTCTGCAAAAGACTTGAGACTGGGGCGGAGGTTCACCTTCCAGCAGGACAACAACCCTAAACATAAAGCCAGGGCAACAATGGAATGGTTTAAAACAAAACATATCCATGTGTTAGAATGGCCCAGTCAAAGTCCAGATCTAAATCAAATCGAGAATGTGTGGCAAGATCTGAAAACTGCTGTTCACAAACGCTGTCCATCTAATCTGACTGAGCTGGAGCTGTTTTGGAAAGAAGAATGGGCAAGAATTTCAGTCTCTAGATGTGCAAAGCTGGTAGAGACATACCCTAAAAGACTGGCAGCTGCAATTGCAGCAAAAGGTGGTTCTACAAAGTATTGACTCAGGGGGCTGAATAATTACACACATCCCACTTTTCAGTTATTTATTTGTAAAACATGTTTGGAATCATGTATGATTTTTGTTCCACTTCTAACGTGTACACCACTTTGTATTGGTCTTTCACATGGAATTCCAATAAAATTGATTCACGTTTGTGGCTGTAATGTGACAAAATGTGGAAAAGTTCAAGGGGGCCGAATACTTTTGCAAGCCACTGTACTGATAACGGCTGTGGTTAATCACCCCGAGCTATAAGACACCAGAGACAGGAATAAAAAGGACTTAGCTTTGAGGAATACAAGCAAGGAGATATGGCAACCTAGTAAGTTAATTTCACTTTTGAAAGTTTTCACATTACTGACCCTGCAAACATAACCAAATGCTAGCAAGCTAGCCTAGTGTCCCGCTATTTTAGTTATTTTCCACTAGATCGACAGCTGCCATCTTTCAAAAACACCGTCTGGCACCAGCTCCTCCCACAAGTTGCGTATTTCTGGCTTAATGCGCATCCAAATAGTATATTTGGATGCGCGTCCAATTCGCTTTGGACGCGCATCGAGGTGCGAATGTTCAAGCGTTCAACTTTGGCGTGCGGCGGGTTTTTGACGCTTTGGTGTGAACGCACAGTAAGGCTGGTCAAAACTTGTCAAAACTTTGAAAAGGTTGTATGATTTCCAAACCTTGAGAGACCAAACACATGGCGATAAAAATATATATCAGCCACAAGGCACTGAGGAGACACCACACAGAAACAGATTTCACTCCCGAACATTCCTAGGTCAGAAACGGAGTCTCGTAAAGCTTAACGGGATCAAACGTGACTTTGTAGTAAATAAATATGGTGGACGAGGAGGAGGGCTGCCCGTCACATTCAATAAGATACATGCTCGTTTGTCCTCGGAACACAGCACACATGCCAAGGCCAAGGCAATCCAACATGTTGAATATGGTGACTATATTTTAACACATTTAAAGTGTGCATTCTCTATGTGGTTAGAATGTACAGTTAAATAACAAACTTCAGATAGGCTTTCACATGTACATAAATAACTTTAAACTCTTAACTAACTAGAAACTAGAAAAGCACTCGGAGAGCCCAGACCAAGGCAGCTCAGTGCCCTCCAGACGGTGATCAGGTTCATCCCCAAAATCTAATAACTTATTCCTGGTCCCACTGTGGACATTTCCTAAAAAAAAATCTTAAAAATCCACCTAACCTTTTGAGTTATGTTGCTAACTAACTCAGTCCGCCCCTCCCCAGACGGTGATCCGTTCACCCCAATCTCTATCTCCCTTACATGTGAAACACCAACACAGCTTAAGTCCAAGCAACATTTTCCGCACCTTCTGAAGATTTATCATAACGTTTTACAGCTAATGTTAAGTTCTTTTCAAATGTTTCACATTTTTCCATACTGCAGAGAATGCTGCTCCATCCATCCTAGTATTGGGGAATACCATAAATTCCAGGCCAGGTGGGATATACAAACCCTCCATTAATTTCAGAGTCTGCTTCAGGGTTTCCTCCCAGTGGAACATGTCCAGAAAACCTCCAAAGAGAGGTACCTTGATTTAATGACGTGTTTTAAGGCCGTGAGAAATACTCTGAGTGAATAATAATGTACGTGGCAGTTCAATATAATCAGTCTGGGGAGCCTTGTTTCCTTTCACAAGGATGGATATCCACTCATTAAAAATCCCATTGTTTTATTTTTTAATTTAGCTTTTTTTTTGCACTTGTTTAGAGGTCAACTGTTCATAAAAACTGACCTCAAACTACTATGTGCATTACAATGTGAAAGAGAAAAAAAATGCAAATCAACAAGATGGGAAGCTGGTTTTGGGATCAGATCAGGATCCCTGTGAGATATTTCCTTAAGCAGCTCTAAAACATACATGGGAAGAGAAAAAGCAGAGTTAGAAGGCAGCAAAATAAGCAGTCAAGAAAATTAGTCATGTCAGGTGGCTCCTCCAGACACATACAGACATACACACACTCACAGTCTCAAGACACTCGAGTGCACAATTTATGCTGCACATGGTCAGACTTTCTTTCATCTTGTTGACGTGTCTAGCTCTTCTTTTCCCTCCATCTTTCTCAGTCTGTGGGTTTCAAGTGCAAATGAATCCAAGCATCACTCCAAGCATTATGAGTAAGGACTTTGAAGTGGCAAATGATGGCCTCCTGCAGCTCAACGCAGGGAAAACACATGCCCCCGTAAATCTACACCCACATACTTGAGGAAACACTTGTGTACTTATGCTTACTTTAGCCCATTCATTCATACTTGAGTAGAGAAAAGGAGAGGCTTAACACCAAAGTACAACTATCGAGTCAAAGCTCCACAGTTCTACATCACAGGCTTGGCGAAAAAAAGCTATATTCCTTTAGATCCAATTTAATGTCAACTAATTGCAAGTCAAAATGCCACAATGCACACACTGCGCTGTATTGTTAATTTTGTTTAAAAGGTACACTGGATGTCCATATTTTCACATCATAAAAATTATTATTTCAAAGTGATTATAACATATCTTTATAAGGAAGATTTCTTTCTCATTTCATTGCAGTATGCAGTATTTTTTCTGTGTGCGCTGAACTTCAGTTGTCTTATTTTAATGTATTTTTATTACAGCGCTGCCTCATGCTCATCCTCCGTCTCTTAAACTCCCATAGTTTCTGCCTCTCTGAGTCTATATCTCCCCCTGCTGAGCCTCTTCATTCGATCACAGTAATGGCTTTTTACACTGCGGGACACAAATGAGGACAGATGGGGACTTAGAGCAACACCAAAGAGAAGGAAACTGAGGGAAACAGAGGATGGGTAAAAAAGAGTAAGCAAATAAGAAAATTTGAAGGAGACAGAAGAAATTCGGAATTTAATAAATTAAAATGTCTATAATTATATTTAAATACATTTGAAGTGGAAATTATGAATCACATTGCTGACTTGAATCTCTTGACAATTTAATTACTGACTCGAGTTCAGTCTGGCTTGTTCCTGTGCTCAGAGGCCATATGCCAGTTCAAATTCACTTCAGTGAGTGCAGATGTACAGTGGGTTAATGAATCACCATTCAAAGGCACTTCATTACTCTGAAGTTATCACTGTTGACATGGGAGAACGTTTAACATGGATTTATGCTGTAATTCCAACCGTCTGTTGGCTGTCCAAGAAAAACATAGCTTACACAAGCAATGAAAGAAGCATTAAATACCAATGACGTTTTCACTGAGCAGTGAGATAATGATTGTAGGTGCTATTCCTGGTTAGTTTCTATATGAAAGTAATCCACTGACCACCTGTACTACTCACAATTAACGATGCATTAGTCTTATTCTTTAAGTCATAGTCTACATCTCATGCCCATAAGCCTAGAATATATGGAAAATAAGAATAACAAATACATTGCAAGCTTGGACTTTCAGCTAAGCTCTCTCTATAATAACAGCCATTCTCTGCTGGATTCTACTGTTGCTTTTTCCTTGTTTCCTGTGTTTTTCCCCTAATGCTCTGTAAGTTCTCCTACCCTTATTTGGGTCCTCAACAAACCAAAAACATGACAGCAGCAACCTTTACCAGAGAGAAGTACGGACATCTCAGACATTGTAGTTCTTCCTTGCTCTTAATGGAGAAATTTAGACATCGCAGTAGACTGCAAGGTTTTACTGCATCCGTCTAGTGCCCTGCTATCCTCCCTGGGTTTTGTGGAACTGTTAGAGAATGCTGAAATAGGACCACCAAGAAGCATTAGGGAAACATTCTTTTCAAGCTACCTCAGCCATAGCTCAAACCCTCAACCACACCACCTGCCTCTGCCCCCTCCTAACAATTCCTCCCCCTCTCTATGAAGATGTTGCTGTCTTCCACGTACCTCCACTCATCTTACAGGGGGTCTGCCTTAAACCTCCAATCCTACTACTGGGTCTCTGACCTAGTCTAAGGGTGTATTAAGACCTGCGATGTTTGGTCCACTTTAAACGGAGCAGGGTTCGTTTTGAACGCTGGCCCAGACCTTTTATGCAGGTGTGAATACACACAAACAAATTCTGGTGCAGATCACCGGACCGAGACCCACTTTTTTAAGTGGTCTCTGTCCGCTTCCAAACGGACACTGGTGCGGTTCGCTTCAGGTGTGAATAATAACTAGTGTCGATCTGAACGGAATCCAGGACACATGTGCCTTTTTGGGCTTAACAAGCCACTGTAGCTAGGTAAGTTCATACCTGATCTTCCGTCTTCTGTTTAGCCACGGTGCTGCCAGCATGTTGTGAGTGAGGGCATGCAGAGCACATCATATCCTTCGGGTTACTGCACGCATTTGCCAACGCTGTTCCAAAATTTGAAACAGAGCATCGCAAAACCTGCGTTGAATGAGCTGCTCTTGACACTCAATATGATTTTGCAGTTCCAATAACAGCACAAATATGCATAGCAGGAACGCAGCACGTAGGACTTTAATGTTTTCCTCCATTTCCGGGTCTCTGCTCTGTGTGCCGCCCTAGTCATTGCTGTCCAATGGCAGCACCGATCGTCACACACGTGGATGTGTTTACAAAATATAGTTCACTTGCAAAAAGTACAGTGTAAATGCAAACCGCACCAAATGAAAAAAAATTAAGTCTGCTTTTGGTCCGGACCAAACAAGTGGACCAAAAAACTTTTCTTGTCTGAATACACCCTAAGGCATCCAGAGCTCCAGAGCCTGTTCTTTGTTGCTTCAGAGCATGAGAGCATGAGAGCCTGGTTCTCCTCGCCTCAAGCTCCTTCTGCCTCAATCTCAACCACCACTGTGTAAGTCATCACCTTATGTTCCTGTTCCAGAGTTCTCCAAGGAGGTCGAGGATTATCCGCCTCAGTCTGAAGTCCTTGTACTGCAGTTCTAAAAGAGGGCCAAGGAGAGTCTGTCTTGGTGTTCTTTTTTGGAGTCTGAGGGGGCTCACCTGTCTGGTTCCTGTCTACTGTTCTGCAAAGAAAATACATTCTTCCTTCCATAAGGATGAGGCTGAAGTCTGGATATGCATTTCCTAATTTTTATTATGGCCAATCTTGTAAATGAGCCCATCTGGGCCAATGCTCAAATTCTCTTGCACCCAAGATCCTGTTTGCCCTCTCTCTGCAAGCAGCTTCTGCCTTTAGTCTCCAGATGTTATGTCTTCTTTGCAAGGTTAACTAAAACACTCCTCACTGCAGTTAGAGGCTAGGTTAAAGGCCTCTTCAATGACTCTAATAATTACTTATTATGCCATATTGCCTCAATGCCTTTACTAATATGTAATTAATCAATTAATTGACTTAACTTTGAAATATTATAGTGACACTACCAATCATGAGCCTCATCTCCTGAGCTCAAGCGTGGGTTCTCCTGGTCACCAGGCTGACCTTTAGACAAGCGCCTTCATGGGTTCCTGTGACCCCTAGGGTGCCCTTCAGATAACCTCCTATCTGGCTTCCAGCCACCAGGTCATCCTCCAGGCCAGTTCCTACTCTCCTATCCCTCTGTTCTCCTGTCATTTGGGTCTTCAACAAACCACAAACATGACTGTTATTGCAGATAACACACAATTCATCTGACCACGTCCTGTGTGGAAAAAGACACCAGGATCCTGATGTAAGGTGTAGATACTGGTGTACTCAAGTACGAACATCCCTACTTGAGGTAGAGACTAATGGCCTCAGACGTAGCGAAGCAGTTAGTCAAACTAGACACAGCGAGAGAATTAAAGAAGTAGAGGTAAAAACTAGCTATAGGTTGTGTATAAGCTAGGAAACATACACAATGGGTTAAATAACAAAATTAAAAGCGTTCAATTATATTTATTCTTAAATAGTTGTTTTTTTTCAATTAATAGTGTACTGTGCCTAGTGTGGTTTCAAATAGTTTGATCAAAAAATGAATGAAAAAAGGAACTAACATACATGCATAACTGAGACAGAGATGATAGATGAAGAGCAAAGTGCATACCTTCTGTCACTGCAGCTAGGAAGTCGGCCAAGTTTGAAATGCAAATGAATCCTAAATCTGTTTTCCATTCTTCCTCTGTGGAATCACAGGCTTTCTGCAGTGCCAGCTAACCTACCTGTCAGTCCTGTTATAATTCACTCTCCTTTCTCCCATTGCTTTTCCACTTTTAAATTTGGTTTCTCTTCTTTTTTTTACTACTGCCACAAAAAGACAGCAGCTGTTTTTATGTTTGTTTTTTTTTTTCCAATGTCATAGTGGATGTTCCATGAAGAGTCTTGAATAAGAATAACTTTAATAAACCGGAGCTATTTTGGCATCTGGAGTATTTTTTCTTACTTTCCACTACCTCCTGTATTGTGATAATGATGAAGTCATTCTATTTATGACACATTAACTACAACAGTGCAACCAGTAGTGGTGTAACAGTACCTGTATCCATATTTTTTGGGAATAGAACAGATGCGTACCGAGTTTCCACACGGAAGCATAACTATACTGCACTCTAGCCAGCAACACATGCAACTCTGTAAATAATACAGTCCAGCCCAGGCTCCTGCTAGCAGATGCTATGGCCAGTGACTCTTAATTGAGAGTAGGAACTTGAATGCCTACTTCCGTTAAAACCTCCTGTTTGGAAACACTTCGGCTTTCTGGTGTTACAGAGCAATGTGTTTTCATTTTATCTGGTTACCATCTTCTGTTAGTTTTACTGTAGTTGCTGTTAGCAACCACAGATGTTACTGAGCCCTTAGCTGCCTTGTTTGTTCCGTTCTCTCAGCGTAGCAATAAAGGATTCAAGGATTCAAGTAACTTTAATTGTCATACCATCTCACGTTACATGTAATGGTATGAAATTAGGACTCAGGTCCGGAATTATAGCCTATTTAAATTAAATTAATTTTAACAAAAGCATAAGCAGATTGGACATCTGACTGTAATAATATGCATGTTAAAACATTTTATTCCAGGAATTAGTCAGTGATGTTTGTGCTGTTTTGCAACAGCAGCTGAAGCTGAACAGAAGGAGCACTGCACCCACTACAGTGTCCCACATGAATACTAAAATAAAGTTATTTATCTAGTATCTTTTGTTTTTTTGTATACAAAAGGGTATAAAAGGCCAAATAAAAATAGAACACATGAAACCAAGAGAAACTCCAGAGTTAATAGCTGCGTCTCATCAGTAAAAAGGAACTTTGCAGTTGTGATTAAACCATTAGACTAGCAGTGTGCTGTAATCTCTTCCACCTCACCTGTTTAAGATCATGCAACATCCTATCAGCTGGCTCAGGTAGCAGGTTAACCGCTGATTAACTTTTTACTACTGTTGACATAGAGTAGGGCAGTCTAAAATATCCATTTCCTATTCCAGATTGTCTTGACTTTGGCAGTAAACCAAAGTATCACTATTGCAGTTTTCTAAAAATAAAATATTTAAACTGTTATATGTCATTTATTTTATTATATTTATGTTATCTGAGAACAATTTGTTGGAAAATTTACTGCAAACAGTTTGATTTTAAATGTCATTACACAAAACAATTTTTTCCCCACTTTGTTTCCTAACTGTGCCGAAAAATAACCGAACCGTGAAATTGAACCAAGTATGTACTGTATGTACCGAACCAGGATCTTTGGCATACCATTACACCCCTACCAACCAGTGTATATAACTGGGCATTAGGAATAAATATATATCATATATACATTTAGGATGAAACCTCTTACTTTGAAAGAAAATGTATGATTTTAAACTCTTGATTGAAACTCTCTTTAGAGAAACAGGTTATGTGTTTACTCATCTCTGCTTTTGTATTTTCACTATATGTCACCAATTCTGGTACTTCCATAAAAACACAGTAAGAATAATGCAAAAAGTCCTCTTGTCTGATAACGGATGCTGGATCAAGATATTTTCCAGTTTTTATTTTATTTTTTTTATTTTAAACTGAATTAATCAAACAATGCCAGATATATATTTTTTTTTAAGTTGACTGTCATACACTGGTAAAATGAACTATTTCTTCACTTAAAGTTTCACAACATACAGTTTCCAATGAAAAAAACTCTAGTTCAAAATAAATAAAAACTATTTTCAGTAAACATTTAATCCTCACAGCAATCAGTGAGTGAGAGGCAGGTTAAACCCTGTATCAGTCACCACTGAATCACTTATGCCTAAGGGCAATTTAAGTGGCCAGTTGTCTTGTATGCACATTGTTAGATGACATGGGGAAACCACAGAGCCCACAAATTCACTTGGGAAACATGTAAACTATACAGAGAAAGGGCTGGTCGTGATTAGATCCTAGGATTTTTTTGCCCCACAGCAGTGCTAATAACTGCTACACTGCACAGCGTCCAAGATAACCCAAATGACAGGTGTTCTACTCCATGAATAACGAACATATTCCTTACCATTTTTGGAGCTTTATTTAATCAGATTCGGCCAAATTGTTGGTATTATAAACTAATCCATAACTATTTAGGGGTAGTTCACTGGCTTTTTGAAAGTCTTAAGTGAACGTTTAGCTCAGGACTCGATAGATCTACTCAGGAGGACCCAACATTTCATTTCCATCCATCATATTACCTGCTAATACATGTTTCTGCTTAAATGCAAACTTGATATCTTATTCACCAAATTCAAAGCTAAAATTTTCCTCATTCATTGTAGCTTTGAGCCCTGTCATCCTCCCTCTTTTGGCAGGCTTATTTTATCCTCTCTGTAAATGCTACCCTGCCTTTGTCTTTCCTCTTTCCCTCCACCCTCTTGATCTCTTTCAACGAGGCCTTGACATAATGAGGCCAAACTACCAAAAGTGTGAGACCTTTATCTCTGTCTTTGTCCCTCTGCCTCATGGTCCCTTCATTTTTATGCTTCCATTTGTTCGCTGTTCTTATTTGGATTTATTGCGTTCAGTGACAGCAGACAAACGAAACCGAGGAAGGCCAAATCAGCTTTCCAAAAGGTTTCTTTAAGCTCTTTTTTTAAGCTCTTCTTGAAGACGTCAGCTCTGGCCCTTATCCCTGTTATTCTCTGAACAACACAGCCACGTGTCACAGCATTCATTCTTTAGCACTACGTGCAATGCAAGCCATCACCGCTTTTTTCTCTCTGCTCAGTGATTTTTATCTTATGTTGCTTCTCCTCTCATCCCCGGTTGTTTTGCCTCCCATAATATCACTGTCACTTTTTTCAGCCTCTGCTCTTCTCTGCCTGTTCCACAGGACTTTCAGATGGTTTTCTTCTCATTTTCTATTCTGTTTCACTATTTTTTTCTGCATTGTGTTACATTCTGAAAGTTTAACATAAAGGAGTCTACATCAGCTTTGCAATGGCTTGGCAAGTCCAATTTGTGTGAAGTGGTTGGTTTGCATTTTCAGTAGCGTATTAAGTACGTGATATGGTATGTTGGTCATTTCCTGTCAAGTAATTAAAGTCATTTAGTTAAGGCTCACGTGGATTAAAGTTGGACACATGTTATGAGCCAAAAACGTGTGTGTGTTTTTGTTTAAAAGTGTTTCTGTTTAAAGCTAAATGCATGGTGGACAGATCTGATTCCACTTGGAGCTGTAAGTATTTTAACGCTCTCAAGCATTTAATGATTGTAGTCTTGGAGCTACACCTGGTTGGGTGTCCAAGCTTCCCTGATGGTGCAGCTGTGAGCAACACATTCAACAGGACTCAAGTCTTTAACATTCCAGTTGTTACGCAACAGAGTTTTACAGAAACGTTTTGTTTGATTATCTTAAAAGGTCTCATTCACTGAGAAACCGTGTAATACTTGTTCTTTTTGAAATGAGATTGGTCCCTCGGAGTTGCCTATACATCCTGCACGTGAAAATTTTCTTCAACCCCGATTGCCTGCATTAGGCCCAGAAAGGAAATAGATGGCAAAAATGAGGAGGTCCGAAAATCCAGTCTTTTCTACGTCACAGACAAAATTTGTATTCATGGCCTCGCCAAACTTGCGACCGCCCACGGGAAGTGCTGTATTGCTGTCAGGAGAGAGCCAGGAGAGAGCA
Organism: Valencia hispanica; assembly: GCA_963556495.2. Lineage (NCBI taxonomy): Eukaryota > Metazoa > Chordata > Actinopteri > Cyprinodontiformes > Valenciidae > Valencia > Valencia hispanica. The sequence goes on along the minus strand of OY747708.1, from coordinate 7,383,826 downwards.
GAGCATGTCACTGATAGTAGAAGCTAACTATTAGCAACTCTGCTAGTAGAACCTTGTCATTACCTTATCATTTAGCTTTCCAACTGAGGCCGCTAGAGTCTGAGATGGCGCTCTTATTTGTCATTTTTCTAAAAGAGTGCACCCTTGGACTGATATTGCTGGGAAACCACAATCGAGAAAATTGGCAATTGCCTTGAATGTTTTCTGATTTTGGATTATGTTTATCTGTGTACAATGATGAACTTCAAATAGTTCATAAAATTGCCTTTTAACCCTTTCCGCAATGATGTGCAGGAAAAGTTGAATCCTTAAGAACATTGTCATGTTCTCTTCAATATCACTGTAACACAACTCATGTTAAATACAGGTTTAAGGCTCAAATTATAGAAATGTATCTCTTACCTTGCCTTTCTGTTTATTTGCAAACAACCCCAGGCATTTCACATGTTTTGTATCAGGTCTGTTTAATTACATCTATTCTTGTTAGATAAATACCAGGACAAATTTCCAAAATATTTTTGATTTGTGCATATCTAGGATTTGGGAAATTCACAATTTCATTTAAAACAGTTATATCATTAGATACAAACATTTTTGGCAAACTTCTATGTTTTAATATTTTATTTTAAAAGGCACAAAAGTTTGTTGATCAATGAACTGACCAAATGAAGCTACGACTTCACATTATCTCTTAGTTGAATTCACAGGGTGACATTTTTTAACAAAAGGGTGCGCCTGGAGATTTAAAAATAACAAAATATGTTGCAATCTTTTCTATAGGGTTGTGTGCAGTTTTCAACAAGCAAAAGCCAGACAAAATCCTGTATGCAAGAGAAGACAAGGGATAGTTCTGACTGTAGAGGGCTTCACTTGGACAATGCAATGAATGGAATATTGAAAAAAAAAAATGAATGGAAATAAATAAGATCTGAAACACTTAATCTGTTTTATAACTTCAGCATTAGATTGTTCTTGGCTTCTTCAGAAAATGTTAACATCATGGTCTGGTAAAAATATTTCCTGGAATGTGCTGCACCCTGTATATCGGTAAGTAAACAAAAAAGTTAAGCTGACTAGAGAAAAAGAAAATATTTTATTTATGAAGTTGGAGCATCCCTTTTCTTGCAGGTACAATAATAATCACCAAAATAATTTCTGCTTTGTTTCACTAATTCATTGGTTAGGTATTTAGGGCAGTTACATCACCTTTTTATAGAAATATTTCAGTTTAGGTTGGAATAGAGCCTTTTACAGCTTGCACTGAAAGTAACAAAGCTTTCCTTTTAATTCTGCTGCAGGGTGATGTATTTGCACAAAGACTGATTCTGCAGTCTTTAATGTAAAATTATGGACAACCCTGAGCATCCTCTTCATGAGACAGTCATACAACAACAGAGCGTCTTCAGTCGGAGGCTTCAACAGTTTCGCTGCAATACAGACCGCTACAGGAAATCCTTCCTGCCCACAGCCATCATCATCTACAACAACTCCTTAAAGAATGAATTATATGAGCTATACCAACACTTAATTTCCCTCTGGGATCAATAAAGTATTTTTGAATTGAATTTGAATTGAATATGTTATGTATTAGGATGTAAGAGAAAGCTGCCTTTTCTCTGATCTCCCATTATATCCCTACCCTCTCAATCCACTTGTTCAGTTTCACATCAGAGACAGCTAACATCAGTTCATACATTCACTTTTGCATCCTTTCACATTCTCGCCTGGTTTCCTCTTGAACTTCCACTCTCTCTAAACCCTCCGTCTGTTTTCCCTCAGTCCTTCTGCCAAGACATTCCCCACTGTTCCTCATGTGTCTATAAACTTTTTGTAGTCTGGGTTTGTCTCATATATATATATATATATATATATATATATATATATATATATATATATATATATATATATATATATATATATATATATATATATATATATATATATATATATATAATAGATTGTGGGGGGAAAAGGTAAGCGACATCCCTGTTGCATTACATGCATTTCATGGTTTTTCTCGTTTCAAAGTTTTATATGTAAACTTCACACTATGTTACTAGTATATTTTTTAAACTTCATCATTTATACTTTTAGTTATTAGTTGTTTTCTATTCCATATATTTTGCACTTGTCTTTTTATAAATGGCATATTTTCTACTTTGCTCCTTCTTTTTCAATGTAGGTCCATTTCTGTCACTGTCTTTCCCTCCATCTCACCACTTTTGCCTTTTCCTGTCTTTATCTCTTCCTGAGTGTCTCACTCCTGCCCCCCCACCCCTCTCTCTAGCTTTTCTCCTTCTGCTGGAGGTATAAATAGGACACATAATAAAGTACTAATTAATCTCTGGTGACAAAATCAAAGAAAACACATCTGCAATGCTGAGAGGAGCATTGAAGGAAGAGAAAAAGGGCAGAAAAAGGAAAGCTTGTGGAAGAAGGAAAATAAAATGCAGATAAGAGCTAAATTAGACAAGAATTAGAACTGAGTGCAAGATGTTTTCAAGGCTTATGATTTTCTTTTTTTAGTTTTAAAAATAATTTAAAGTAAATAAAACTGTGTTTGCTCAGCAACAACCTTCTCAAATGCCAGGTTATTTTTTTATTGATTTATTTGGGTTTGATGTAAATAGCAAACCTTTGTATTTACAATATTATAATAATGTGCAACTGGATCTAAAACCTCAAAGTGACAGTGATTTCAAATATGGTCCAAATGGGAAAGATTGTAGGCCAAGTTTCACACTTTTTCTTCTTCCTGACAGAACTCGTGGAAAAATACATGATTGATATCAGCTTTGTTTTAAACTAGACCCAATTAGGATTCACGACATATAAAAGCAGAAAATAAGAGTCACTGTCACTGTCAGATGAAAGTATGCACTTCTCAAAATAAAGTGAAAAAGAAAGTTTGACTTGTGATAAGAATCTAAAATGATAAAGAATTTTTTACAGTAATCACATTTTTAATCTCAGTTTCAAGAGGCAACAGAATTGTACATTCATCAATCACCTCATTCTTCTTTCTCCTGCATTTAGCTATTAACCACTGACCACATAGTTAACCACATGGACCTTTGTCAGCAACATCTCTTTAGTACTTTACATTAACTTCTCAGTCATAAGCTTTAAGATGAATCAATCAGTAAAATGACATATGATTTTATCTCTTAATTGCAATACATACTGGCAGGGAGTGTTGCAGTTAAGACCATCTAACCAAAGACTAATTCAAAACCAAGGACAAGGCATTTCAAGACCAAACCAATAAAAAGGTTTTGAGTCCCATAACACAACTGGATGATATAACATGCAGTTTTGACAGGTTTGAGGACCCTCTTGCACCTTTTTACAAACTGATTTTTCATGTGAAAAACAACCTAGCGAGGTTTCAAGGTATTTTTCTAAGAAGTTAATTTCTGTGAAACATTCCACTTTAGCTCCATTAGGAAATTGTGATATGGCATTTACACAGGGAGCTGATAAAAAGGATACCTGGCAAAGGAAGTCTGACACTTTCAATTGAAATACAAGATTCAAAGCAGGGTTTCAGCACCATGGACAGTAACTTGGAAAACCATGAAGCCATCCATTTACTACATGTTTAATCCTTGCAGGGTAACAATAAAGGTTGTGCCACACACTTTCACCTGTCAAATTTAGAATGGCTAATTAACTTAACATGCATGTTGTTGGACTCTGGAAGCTGGAATATGAAACAGAAAGCATACCCATGCCACCATCCAACGCAGTGAGGATCCCAAAAAATAAATAAATACAATTAAATAAAAACATGCTATAAAAGATCAGATGAACATTTGATTCCTTTGAACAATTTGTTTAAGTCAGAGAGGGGTAAAACATTTGCACCATTTTTTTATGTTATGGAGATATAATAATGACCTAAAGCAGTCAAAATGGCATCAAAAATATTTTCCAGCAAAAAAAAAAAAAAAAAAAAAAAACAGTCGCTGACAAATAAAGATTTATATACGTTTTTACCAAAAGGTGAAAGCTTGGAACTTCAAATAACCTATACATATTAAGACAACACCTGGTTTTGTTCCAGGATTAATTAGGTAAACTTTTGTTACCAGTTAAAGTTTTAGAAATGCCTATTAAATGCCCTCTAAATCTTTGGATAGGTATAGAAAATTATAAAAAAATCTTCTATGAATTTAATCATTGGACTAAAGGTGAAAAACTCACCACAAGGACACACAGGAAATACGTCCCTTTACACTTTGCAGGGATTATAATCTCTGCAAACAAAGAGCAGCCAGCAATAATGCAGGAGGCTCCACGTAAACAGAGGAAAAGGCATTCTTCATAGTCACTATTTGTCCAATTATTCCTGGGAGTCCGGGGTGGAACAGATTTAATGTGATTCCACAAGCAAACCTGCAGGTTGTGGAAAATTATTAATCAGCAGTGGGTCTCTGTTGTTAAAAAAAAAATCACAGACACAAAGGGCCTGCAGCATGACACAGGAAAGCAAGTTTTTTTTACGTTAACCACGGGGCCCTCATCTTTATTTTCACCAAACAGTGGCACAGTTCTTTCTGGGAACATATGGTGAGAAAAACTGGATTTGTTATCATTCCTTTTTGGCAAAAAATTCACAGATATCTTTTCAGTATTTCTTTTCTCATGAATGTTCAGCTTTGTGGAGGAAAATCGGCAAAGCGTTTTTTAAACTGTGACAGAAAAATCTGAAGACCATCCGTCATTTTGACAGCTTGCAATTCCCACCCCTGACCACTCGGTTCAGACATGCGGACATTTCCAACATGGAGTTCCTGTAACTGAATCAATCAAAATAAGATTCCCATGAGAACATCTGAGCATCATCTCAGACCTGGGAGCAGACTGAGTGTTGAAAAGTTACTGAAGCTTTGGAGCGTGTCTGTGGCTGCATCATACACAGATGGGCGGAGACAGATTGGTGCAGCTTAACCACTGATGCAAAAAGAGCACATGCCGTGAGATTTCCTCCAGCTGAAGCGATCACAAAAACCCTTGTTTAGAGAGTCTTGCCAAATTCTGATCACTTCAATTGTAGAAATGTTCCCTGATTTCAAAACACTGACTGAAGTGGCACTGGTAATTCCAGTCTCCAGTGTAGCAACAGAGCGCTGATTCAGTCTCCATTACTCACAGGCGGGTGCACAGTTCAGCTCCATGGAGAGATTTCAGGTCACAGCAGGTGAAATGTTCATAATTAATACATGCAGTTTATTCATCTGCTTAATGTGTGATGGCACAATGTGGATTCTCTGATCAGTTTGTTTGGACTGATTAATTAAAATTAAAGGAAATTACTACTACTACTTAATGTCGTTGTCATTTTGAAAATCGACGGATGAAAAATTACTTATGACCGGATTTTATGGACCCCCGTCAGTCAAAATGACCTAAAACAAAAAATTTCTAGAGCGTCATCTGGTTTACAGTTTCTGTAGTTTGCAAATTAAAGACAAAGCTAAAGGTAAAACTGCATGTTTATATTTGCTAGCCAACAAAACCAAGTAGTGTTGCTCATTTGGACATATTGTATACATGATTGGATCCCTAGATGTGCTCAGTTATGTATAAATCTCATAATAGAAGGATCATTTTAGGTGTGATTTGTGTTAGTGTGCAAAGCCTTTAGCCTGTACAAACAATGTTCACAATCTTACTTCTATTTGAGCTTTTGTTGAACTCAGAACAGTTTATTTGTTTTTTAAGTCACTGGCCAACTGCAGTATAATGTCCTACGTTAGTCCAATGCCTCACTGCACTCCTCCATAATATCACATTAAAGCTAATGACTCCATAACTCCACACTGCAGTTTTATAATCTCTGTAGCTGTAATAAAACTCCCAGATCCAGTTATTGGTGGAAGCCACAGTTTTTACCGCGCGATGGGTGACCCACTAAAATCGGTTTCAGCCTTCAGCTGTCAGAAATAACACAATGCCCTGGTTTCCAGTGAGAGCCATCAAGCCTTTGATGCGATGGAAGTGTGACAGAGAAATCTCCGCTGTGTTATTAACAGCAGGGAGATGTGACAGTGATTCATCCTCCGCACCGCACCGCACCGCACTGCTGCTGCGCTGCAACAGGGGCAACTTGAACTCGCATTTCCGCAGGGGCAGTCAGGCTGTAGTTATTACAGCCCACAGCCTGGGGTGGGTGGCAGGCAGTGCTCCCCGACAGGCCGATAGGCGGCGTTTTGTCCCCCATTTGCTGCCCTCTCCAGTGCGTCTTCAGGCTTCACATCAAAGCAACACATCTCCGAACTCATAAATAAGTCAGCTGGAGGGGGAGGAAGAGAGCTGCGCGTCTCTCTCCAACAAAAAAAAAGAAAAAAAAAACACCATAGAGATGGGCGAAATGGAGGAGTGTCGCATACAAGTATTATTCAGTTTTAACCAAAGGAGTTCATCAAAAAAAGAACGAGTCATGATGAACTTTTAGTGAATAACAGGTGCGACAGACATCCCTAAATTCAACCCACAACAGGTGCAACTCGGTCCCATCCGCTCGCCTGGAGCTCCTCCGTATGAAAGAAGAGTTTCTCAGTTAATATGTCTAGCAGTGGTTCATTTCCCTGTGGTTTGCGCGCTTTCGCACAGTAACAATTTTGGATTTTAAGTACAAAATAAATAATTAAATAAAGCTGTGATCGATCCAGCAAATCGATACCAAAACAATTTCTAAAGTCATCAATCGATCATTATCCTTAAATGAATCCAATAAACCTTGAAAAGGTGTCATAAATAAAAGTGGCATGCAGCAAAATCACCCGTCGTTTATTAATACCGACTACTAATAAGTAGCCGTGTGCACTGCTGCAGGATAGTGAAGCTGTCTTTTGAGAGGTTTAAGATTTTTACCTAAACCGAAATCCCAAAACTACAACCCATCAACAAGAAGAAAAGAGTCCGAACAACTCAAATGAAACAACTGACTGCGACGCGCTGTGGGAACTTCAAGTTACAGCAAAAAAAAGAACAAAAAAATGTTTGAAAAAAAAGCTGACTAATGAGGACAGAATGAATCCTGTATGTGTGTTCCTCACCTTTTTGCAGAAGCCTCCTCTTTAATATAGCCTGAAGAAAAAGCATTTCCCCCCTCACACTAAGTCCGGGCTTGATGAGGAAATCTCTCCTCGTGGAAGAGCTGAGGAGGAAGAGGGAGGAAGAACTTTTGCCTCCTCTCTCCCTCTTTCCCAAGCCCTCCCTCTCCCTTTCCTCCCTGCACTCTCTCTCAAAGGGACGCCCTCCCTGTTGACACCAGTTAAACTGTGGCGTGTGCGTGTTTCCACTTCTCATCAGACGAAAACGGGAGTCAACGCTGTGACTGTAATTGAGTGTAATCAACCTTTCACTCAGCTGCTTCCAGTCTGGTTCTGTTCTGTCAGGGCTGATCCTTGTTTTCTAATGGTCTCCTCCTCATTTTCTTTGTGTAATAATTTAATTAGAACATTCTCACAATCTTTCCCATTTCCCCCTTTCTCTCTCTCCCTCTCTCTGGTATAGTTTCACTACTGATTATGCAAAAAAAAAAAACCATGAAAATTGTAGCTTAAGGCCTTGGGGACTTTTATTGCCCTAGTTTTTCCCCTCTTTTTCAGTCTTTGTGTTTATCAGCCGTGTATTATGTAGCAGGTCTGGCTCAGTGTTTGTGTGTGAAGTAAAAAACTGAGCTCTTATGCTACATGAGATCTTATTTCAAGGAGTTTATATGGATGAACGTAGTCCACGACCACCTTTTAAAACTGAACTTCAGGACCATAGACAGTAGGTATCAACCCATCACAATCTGAACAGACAGAATATTTCGTTATTTGCTTCACCTGCTTAAATCTATAGGCTCAAAACAGCCTGAAACCTAATTATCCCACCAGGCAATGGTCACTAAGGAATAAGCAGGGCTGTCAGTCTACCACAGGATTAATTCATAAGGGATAAACTGGATTCCAGGACTCAATACCAGCAGAGCTTAATACGATGCAACCACACAATCAGTGAGTCCTTCCAGGCTTTGGTGGGAATGTAAAAACATAACTCATACTCCAAGCAGTGCTGTTCTCTTCATTAACAAAAAAAAAAAAAAGATGCACACATTTATGTTACATTTGTATTATTAACACATCAAAAAATTAAATAAGTATAAATAATTGGATGATAGAAACATAAATCCAACACAGTTCTCCACCAGGTAAAAAGGGTAAGTGCAAAATCTTTCTTTAGTGTGGAACATGAACATAAAAGTAATTACTTTATGCATTGCTAGGTCACTGAGTCCAACCTAGCGATACATAAGTATTTAATACTTTAACTCAAATTATTTTTGTGAAAAACATCAATCAGCGATTTTTTTTTAGGTTGAAAGAGGTTTATCTCATAGACTGTCTGCATGTATAAAGTGTTATTTTACACAGTTTCCTGAATACAATATTTTAGATGTTATTAAGCTAGCATTCAAATGTTTATATTGTATTAACACATGAAAATCTCATTGTATCGATTTATATCTGTATGTAAAAGGAAAAATAACTTAGTGCTAATTTGTTTACTTTACACAGAATCTCTTTTGTTGGTAATAGCCCATATTCCCATCTATCATAATAAAAGCCTATATGGCAGAATTTCTTCCCAAAAGTTGAAACAATTCTCAGCCTGGTTTTGTGGCAAAATGCTCACAATTTAACCAATATTACATAGTTAAATATGTTCCAAATACTCAAAATATGTGACAACATAAATTTAAACTTCTCCTGACAGTTAGGGCAGATGTTCGTTACTGAAAAGAAAATGACAGAATAAGTATCACTGTTCCCTCTTCTCATTCCCTGACGGTCCTGAGAACCACTTGCTCTTTTATTTAAGCTCCATCAGCAACAGAAATTTCAACGCACACCGCAAGGATTCATCTGACGTTTCTGAATAACATGCCGTATCAATGAATAATTATCCTACTGATCTATTCCTTTACTTTCAAGTCTTTCTTTTTTGTTAAGATAATTATTTTCCATTTAGCGCCCAGGATATGGTTTGGAAATTCTCTCAAGCATGGACATAACTTTTATAATTAGGCCAGATCTTCTCTCTTATAGAGAAGTGAAACCAGCTTTTCTCTATTTTAAAACTAATCACAGAAACCACAATGAAAAAGCTTTTTTTGGGTTGATTAAAATATGTTTAGAGCTGAACTTTCATCACCTTGAGATGAGGATTAAAATGTTGCTTTCTTAAAGATGTAATGTTCCAGATGGGAACTCTTCAAAGTGGACCGTGATAGATATGCATAAAGGCTGTTTCATTTTACTTCCTGGCCGATTTTAAATTTAGGATGTTAATTCCATCTCTTTTTCTAATACTTTGATCTTAGATAGTTTTTAAAAAGATACATGTTAAATAATACTGAAATGGCATTTTTTATACTTCAAATTCTAATTTCAGTTATATATTGTCCTGGAAGGAGTTTAGGTGTGAATCAACTATCATCTAATTTCTTTTGTAATGTTTATTTAGGAGGTTCTTTCAATGGTGCAATGTCGAAAAAAAATCAACGTTTTCTGACAAAATTATTGGTACATCTCAGTAAAGTGTAATATGCCTTACTGTGAGGCTTGTTTGTTAGATTAAAAATATGTTTTCAAAATAACATGCCTTTCATTAAACCCACATTTCTATTGGTCGAATGTAAAATAAAAATCTTCAAAAAACTTAAATGTCTTGTTTTCATTTTTGTCGGGTATTATAGACTATTTTAGAACACTATACTGAGGCTAGTTAGAATACAGTAATTATGTTTGATACCAGAAGAGAACATGCAGGACTGTAGGGATGTTATACACTGAGGCTAAGAGTAGGTGGACCAACCGGATTGGACTGGTTCCAGGAGGAGCTACAGGGAGAACAAAAGAAACTGCGGAAGAGAATTTCGGGCTTATGGGTTACTGTTCGATCAAAAGAGGATTCAGCTGAGATGCAACTGTATAGGAATCACCAAAAGGCAAGGGCAACAAAGCAGAAAGCTGCAGCAGATGACCGATACTTTCATGATCTTTTTCCTCTTGAGCTGTAGGCTCTTAACTTTTCCTATTTATGCTAATTTCTATCTGTTGTCTAATCATTAGGTGCCCTCTTCTAAAATGCACATCAACATTGCCCTGTTGGTCCACATGCTTCTTTGACCCATTAGTAGTTCCAAACGGGGAAAGTTCTGTCACAGTTAATAGGGATCACATAGAAGCAAGAGCGCACACAGAAATTTGCACATGCATTAATGAAGGATTGTTTGCTGCTTTGCTTAACTGGGATCAGAAATACTTGTGTTCACAGATGCACACACACACACAGAAAATATATGTATTTGACAATACATATATGTATGTGTATGTATTTGACAAGACTCTGTAGCCTCATTGCTTGGTTTTTTATTTATTTCGTTTTTTAGAAAAGCATAATCCAAAATCAGAATAGAATACACCTTAATGTTCAAAAAATGGCAGCTTCAGTATATAAAATCCATCTAATGACGGTTGGTTTATAAAAAATTATATTAGGACTTTGTCGTTTCACTTTTCTGCTTTGTTGGTGTACAAGCTGAACATTTTCACAGTTTAATTTCTAGATTTACTACACAAAAAGAGTTTGTAAAGTTTGGGCAAAGCCTCTGAACACTAAAAATGTGTTGAGCTTTTTTTTGGCTTGTGTCTCCATAAATAATAAGCTTTACTGGAGAAAACACAGCCAATGAATTATCATATCTCTAAGAAAAGAAAATTGTCAAAATGTTGTTGAGTATTTGTTGCTTGTTGCATCCCTCTGTCCTTCTCTGCTCTAATTCATTTGAGATCTTTATTAGTGTAGAAATCGGTAAGGAGGGATGTGTCAGAGGTAGCGGAACTGTAGAGAGGACCACGGGGGTGGGTTGCAAAACATAAAAAATACACGTGCATCGAGCAAATCAATGGATGGATGTGCCATAACTTTTGGACCTAAAGAAGCATGATCAAGAGTCAGCACACAGCTTCAGTTAATACAGCTAGAAACTGCTGATCAGGCCCGAAATCTAGGTGTAGTAATGGACCAGACCTGAACCTCCAGGGTCACATAAAGGCAATAACAAGGTCAGCCTTGTATCACCTGAAGAACATTTCTAGAATTAAAGGACCGACGTCGCAACAGGAACCCGAAAAACTCATCCTTTTTATCCGTTTATCTTTAGTCGGATTTATTACTGCAACAGCATCTTCACAGGTCTGCCTAAAAAGTCAATTAGACAGCTGCAGCTGATCCAGAACGCTGCTGCTCGTGTTCCTCACTAGAACCAAGAAGTAGAGCACATCACCCCAAGTCTAAAGTTCTTTAACTGGCTCCCTGTAGCTCAGAGAATAGACTTAAAAATACCTTTACTAGTTATAAATCATTGAATGGCTTAGCACCAAAGTATGTTGAAGATCTGCTGTTACTATACCAACCCCCCAGACCACTCAGGTCCTCTAATTCCTGTCTACTCAACATCCCTAGAATTAGAACCAAACATGGAGAAGCAGCTTTCAGTTTCTACGCTCCTCTAATCTGGAACAAACTTCCAGACAACTGCAAAGCTGTTGAAACAGTTGTGATTTTTTTTTAAATCACAACTCGAAAGTTATCTGTTTAGAGCTTGCTTTGATTAATGTTTCCATGTATAATATGTTTTGTGTGTACTTCTCGCTTTATTGCTGTTTTCACTTTATATGCTTTGTCTGTGTTTTACTGCTATTTTTTTTAGCTCTTAATCATGTAAAGCACCTTGAATTACCTTGTTGTTGAAAGTGTGCTATACAAATAAAATTGCCTTGCTTTGCCTTGCTTTGTCTAATATGGGGTGGGGAGGCATGTTGAAAAGAGGCTTTTACACCTACTTGCAATACACCTAACTAGTATAGTTATATATATATATATATATATATATATATATATATATATATATATATATATATATATATATATATATATATATATATATATATATATATATATATATATATATATATATATATCTTGGTGCCTGGAGTCAGAGGGGGAGCTGGCACCCTGTGAAGGCGTTTTATGCCCCAGTCCTTCCCTCCCCATCCCCGGACACCTCTGTCAGCCCGCTCCAACACTTTAGCACTCATGTAAGGCCTTGGGGTGTAGGCACGTCACTAGGGAGTGGGGAGGGGTTTCCATCTCTGCTACCCCATGGCAGCCTGGGTCCCACTTTTACTGTCGGTGCCAGGGCTAGTGGGCTGCCTCGCCACTGTGTTCACTTGCTAACCCTGCGCCCCAGCACCTCACCACCTACAGCACAGCACCTCCGCTTTCGTCTGTTGTTTGCAGGAGACCTCCCTGTCAGGGAGGGCCTGGTGTTGAACGAGCATTTATCTGACTGAGATTCCAGCGGCTGGGTATCTCAACTCTGTGACAGACACACAGGGTAGCCAGCTGCCGCCAGCCTCTTCAGAAGAGACCCAGTTCTGTTTGAACGTGAGTCTCGGAGCTGACCAATCAGGCTTCAGTCCAGTGATAGAAACGCCCCCCATAATAGAATACACTTCAGTAAATAAAACAATGTGGAAATGTGGAAATAAATAAATAAATAAATTTGGAAATGTGGAAATACATGTGGAAATAAATAATTAAATAAATGTGGAAGGAAATAAATAAATAAGTAAATGTGAAAATAAATAAATGTGGAAATAAATAAATATATACATAAATGTGGAAATAAATAATTAAATAAATGTGGAAATAAATAATTTAATAAATGTGGAAAAAATAAAATAAATAAATGTGGAAATAAATAATTAAATAAATGTGAAATATTTAAGTAAATGTGAAAATAAATGTGGAAATAAATCAATAAATGTGGAAATTTATAAATGTGGAATTAAATCAATAAATGTGGAAAAAAAGAAAATTGTAAATAAATACATACATAAATGTGTAAATACATAATTAAATGTTGTATTTATTCCGAAATATATTTATTTATTTTCAATTTTATTTCCCCATTTATTTATTTCCCCATTTATTCATTTTTTGTTATATTTATTTATTTATTTACAGATGTATATTCCATTTTATTCATTTATTTATTTATTTATATATTTATATATTTATAAATGTATTTCTAATTTCATTTATTTATTTACACATTTATGTATTTATATATTTATTTCCATATTTATTTCTATATTTATTTAGAAATGTATTACCTCATTTATTTATTAGCAATTTTGGGAGGGAAAAACAGCTTTAAGTATTGTATAAAAACAATATTTTATGCTGTGGAAAATAGCTTGTGTCAAATAAAATGGAAAAACATAAGAACGTTTTTAGACTGTAGAAAGTGGCCAGAGTAACCAGAAAAAAACCACACATGCACAGCCAGAACATGCAAACTCCGTGCAGAAATATATCAGCCCAGGATTCGAAAAAAAGGACCTTCTTGAGGCAAACAATAGTGCTACCAACTACACCACTGTAAAGCCCAAAGCAATCCTAGCAAACTGTAATATTATGTAAGTGTAAAACAAAATAATTCTGTTTTTACTGATCTCTTTCTGTATTAGCTTGTTATTTAACTTGTAGAATAGGGTCATATTGTTTGAACAGGGTTTGCTATCAGTAATACTTCAAAGCAGCACTTAAAGGAAATTAGAAATCCTGGAATTTTAAAATAAATCATTCTTCACATCTTAGTGCAGAGTAAATATAAGCCTTCACAGGAAAATTGGATCTGCTAAAGTGTGTTTGAAGTCCTAAAGTCACAGCAAGGTCTCAGTGATCCTCTTCTCCACAAATAAAAGCACAGGCTTACTGTTGACTCAGCTCTATTTATGAACCACTTTGTTCAGAGCAACTTCAGATGAATGTTCTGTGACTCACAGATGCCTCTCCAAAACCATAAAATGTTTCAGACTCCAAGGGGGAAACATTTGAAACACTTTGGGAAGCCTTTTGGTATTTCCTTCTACTCTGATGTTTCTTCCCACAGTGTTTACCTGAATCCTTTCAAAGCTTCTGCACCATAATTACCAAATTAGCATAACAACCTGAAAATACAATCTTTTTAATTCAAAAGTTATTGTTCTAAAGCTGTTATCACATTGTTTCTTTTCTTCTCTTTGCCTGGTGCATCTGCACATAAAAAAATTAAGCACCATAAAACATTAACCTCTGACACCTTTATTCAATTCTATTTTCAATTCAGTTTATTTATATAGCGCCAATTCACAACAGATGTCATCTCAAGCCACTTAACAAGAAGTCATTTCAATGCATTTATACAAACATTCCAATCAGTTAAAAAGTTTCCTATTTAAGGAATCCCAGCAGATTGCGTCAGTCATTGGCGTGAGGTTGGGCCCCGTTGATGCAGACTTTCCAACCACAGCAATCCTTCAGCAATCCCTCATACTGAGCAAGCATGTAGCGACAGTGGAGAGGAAAAACTCCCCTTTATTGGGTATACATGTGCCACATTTATATACTTAATGTATATTGGGATAAAGGGGGTAAGATTCTTCAGGACTGGATACTTTTATTTAGCAAATCTTTCATTGTGTTTTGTTATGTCCATGCTTAGTACTTGCATATTCTTTAAGTGTCCCCAGGAACTAATTAGAAGGTGGGCTGCACAGCGACACAGTTGGTACTTTTGTATCTTGCAGCGAGAAATCTTGCCTATAATCCAGGCGGAGGTCTTTTTGAATAGTTTGCATGTTTTTCCTGTCCTGTCCTCTCACAGTCCAAAAACCTGACTGTTAACACAGACAGTTGATTGGTTTCTCTAAATTGTACTTGTGTACATTGGACCTGATTTTTTTTTTACCTTGTCAGACTGACAAGGTAAAAAAAAATCAGGTCCTAATCTTTTTTTTTTTCAGGTCCTAATCTATTTTTACCTGTCAACTTTTAAAATGATAATGATATCTTCAGTAGAATTTAATTTTCATTCATTTTAATCAATATTCAATCTGAACTAACTGAACAGGAACACATGTGATGTGGAAGCAAATGCTCCATGCCTCTGTAACTCTTCAAAGCACTGTCAGCTTCCGGATAGCGAGATGCATTGGATAAGGTGTTCAGGTCTGACATGATGCTCAGATGTTCTGATGGGAATCTTTTTTTGATTGATTCAGTTATCTGAAATCTGTGCATGAAGTTGAAAATGTCTGAACATCTGCACCAAGTGGTCAGGGTTGTGAATTGCCATCAGTCAAATCTGCCTTAAGATTTTTCTGTCACCGTTTAAAAACCCCGAATTTAGTGCGATCCCTAGGTGTGAGTGTATGTGCATGATTGTTTTTTCATGTGTGTCACCATGTTGCCCGGTGATGGACTGGAGAACTTTCCAGGGTGTACCCTCACCTCTTGTCCAATGAGATGGATATAGACACCGGTCCCCCGCTGATCCTCCAAGGCTATAGACAATTTATGGATTGATGAATAGATGACTCATGGTTTGTTTTCCTCTCACATGTATCCACTTCTCAGTTTTTTCACACCTTTTACTTCCCTGCCAATGTTCACATTACAAATTTTGGATTCATTTTTTTTTGTGATTGTACTTATTTCCCGCCGTATCTGCGTCTATCCCTAATCCATTCGCCTGTCCTCCCCCTCGCCTTTTCATTGCTCATCCATCCCTCACCTTCCTTTTCCTCTAATGAGCAAAGTATCTGTTTCTGCTCCAGATATGTCATAAATCTCCCCTGACACAATCAAACATTCATCACAAACACACAGACACAGCGGGCTCTGCCTCAACTCTGCTCTGAGGTTTCTAAGGATAGTTTGATGGTTTGAACACAACTTCCCTGAAAAAAAGGGAAAAAAAACAGTTTCTACATTTTCAGCTTACTTTTTGAAGGACTGGATAATCCTGTTTAAAATAACATGTCACACCTTGCTATTACTGAAGCTGTGTTTCTATCAAGACTCTTTACCTTGAAGACTGGAATAGCATCCTGAAATGTCCCAAATGTTTTTTAAGATTGCCTGTCTTAGCCTTATTCACACTATGAAAAAGAGATAAGTTCAAAGAAATATATCTTCATAAGATGAGGGCAAAATATACCAGGAACCAGCTCTCACTAAGACAGATGTCTTCTTTAATGCGGGAACAACAGTAAATGTGTTTCAACTTGAAGTTACTCCCAGCACATGACCCAGCAAAAAGCTTATGAATGTAGACAAGCCAGGAGTGAGAGAAAAAAAGAGGATTGTATCCTTATTTTTGTCTTCCACTTAAACTTTGTTACAGATAACAACATTTGTGTTCTTATCAAATTAATTATCAACTTGGTATTCTATACTGCTGCTGTATTTTTTAAAGGAGTCTTTCTTAAATAATGCTGACATACCCGCTAGAAACCACAAGGAGGAGCTACAGCTCTCACAGATACTCCCTTTCGTCCTCTGATACTAATGCATTTAGCTAGATTTTGTGCTATAATGTTCAGTTACTGGCCTCCATTGACAAAATTGTTCATTGTGAAAGAATTGTAAGAAAACCTTTGATTGTGAGGTTGAATCAGTCTCCTGCAGTAAATCAGTTTGACAGGCTCACTGATGGGGTAGTTAGTGCTCTCACCAACAATGATCTCTGACAAATATAATAATCAGTTAGAAAATTACTGCAGTATTCAAACCCATTTCACTTAACTTGACCTGACTGATGGATGATTAAATGTGACGAAGAAACACAAAGCAGTGTGTAATAGGGAAGAGGGGGAAAAAAGTGGTCTTCATTTTTTTATACAGATAAACATCTGAAAAGTGAGGAGTGCATTGATATTCAGCCCATCTTTGTCAATAATTTTTACAATCCCCATTTTTCTGCAAGTCTTTGGGGTGTGTCTCTGACAGCTCAGCACATCTAAAGACTGAGGATTGATTTTCAGCCATGATGCAGGTGTCCCTGCTGAAGAGAAGCTTGCTCTGCACGTAGGAGGTTGTTCAGTGTGAGTTTCCCTCCACACCACCTTTGCAAGTAGGCCAACAAATCTCGTTTTGCTCACATCTGACAGCAGCACGTTTTACTGTTTCCTGTGTTCCCTTCACGGTTTGTGGTAAACTACAAATGGGGGCTTGCATGACTTTCTTTCAGCAATTGCCTCTTCCTTGTTGCTCTTCCCACCTCCCACCCTCCTCTGATCAACAGCTTTCCTGTTACACCTTGGATGTTTTATCCTTCACCTCAGTCATGGACTCTTCTGTATCCACTAGTTTGTCTTCAACCCAGTCAGGAGATACTGCTACCCCCTTTGCCTCCCCCTCCTACTTGTCTGTCTCCAAAAGTCAGGTGAAGAGGCAGCTGGAGAAACTGAACAGGAACAAGGCTGCAGGTCCAGATGGTGTCAGCCCCAGAGTCTTGAAGGTATGTGTGGAGCAGCTCTGTGCACAGCACCTGTTCAACCTTAGCCTAACCCATGAGAAGGTCTCAGTGTTGTGGAAGACATCCTGCCTTGTTCCAGAAATAAAGAGAACTCCCCCATCAGTCACCAATGTCTATAGACTTGTTGCACTGACATCCCACATCATGAAGGTCCTGGAGAGACTCCTGTTTCCAACATGAATAAGCAAAGAAGAACATATCAGTACCCGCTGCAGTTTGCTTATCGCCGTGGAGTTGGAGTGGAAGCTGAATACAGAGAGCTGGTGGACTTTGTGACTGGTGGACCGCTTTGTGACTTTCCTGCCCACAGCCATCATGATCTACAACAACTCCTCAAATAATTAATTCTATGAGCTACAACAACACTTAGTTTCCCTCTGGGATCAATAAAGTATTTTTGAATTGAATTCCATAAAGGCCAGATTTGTGGAGTGCAAATCTAACAGCAGTCCTGTCTGCAATTTTTTCTTAATAAAGTTCTTGATATTTGCAGGTCCCCCAAAGTTCTCATAGACCACTTGACTGCTTTAATAGTTAAATGCTTTCCATGCCTGGCCCTTCTTCTTCCTATTTTTTAGCCCTTCTGTTTAGGTGGATTGCTATGCCTTGGTATGTTGGCAGTTGTACCATACTCTTACCAATTTTAGATGAATTCAACTATACTCTATGATATATTCAAAGCCCAAGATATTATTTTAGAATATAAGCCTGCATTTAACTTTTGTAAAACTCAAATTATGTCTTCAATTCCTTGTATTCCTTGGTCATCATAATGATGTTTGTTCACAAATATTCTCTGATGCCTTCACAGAACACTGTGAAGGTAGTACTGAGATTAAATTATGCACTGATGGGCTAATGATTTTAGTCATTAGGGGAGTTCTGAGAGCAATTAGTTGCATTATGTGAAACGTATTTGATTTAGGACTATTTACCAGAGTAAAGAGGGCAACATACAAAAAACTCTTTTAAGATTTTGAGTTGAAAAAAAAGAAACTGAAAGCAAATAAAATATATAGAAATGTATAGTTGTAATACAACAAAATGTGATAAAGCTAAAAGAGTGTCAAACCTTGATTGTCCTCATATGCCCACCTGTCAGGATGTCCACAGTTGCATCCTTTCCCTCCTCCCCCTTTCTCTCTTTTTACTTGTCAGCTGAATAATTTAGAGCACCAGCCTTTGCTTTTCATTCATTGTTGGACAGATATCTCAGTCAGATCTTTATGACCTGATTCGGCTGCAGCAACAGGTCACACATACTTATGTGGAGTGCAATCCCAACTAGCTTTTGTGCACTTGTTTTGCCTCATCAGTACCAACACAACATGAATGGAGAATCATTCATCTACTTTATGATGCATGCCGTTGGACTACAAGTGTAGTTTGGAGAACAGAGGTGTGATTTTTTTTTTTCTTTCACTGCAATCAAAGTCACTGTGTTTTGCTTTTATAGTTGCAGCAACAGCGAGCACCAGTTATAGTGGATGCTATGCCTGCATGAAAATTATCTCTTGAGCACTGAAATAAGCAGGCTGCTAAATCTTTACATAACGTCCTGCTGACAATCAACACCCTCAGCTGGAGCAGGGAAACACAGGCTGCCAACAATGATCAGTCGCAATTCCTGCATATTTTTCATCTTCTGCAGCCCAGGATGTGTAATTGCATTTCGGAAGTACCCATAGTCAGATTTTGTATTTCTTCTAATCAAAGCTGGATCTCTGCCTATGGGATGAATTGCTGGCTCAGCTCAGCAGTATGACTCTAATCTTTGTGAGTGATAACGAAGGATTAGAGAGAAGTTCATAGTCTCAGCAGCAGCATGTTAGGTCACAGATTTTAGTTTGCTTTCTTTGCAACTTTGTAATGCCATTTTGGTTTCAAGTTGCACATTTTGCAAGCATCATCCCTGATGGTCTGTTCATCCTATATTCAAGCTTTGAGAAATGTTTATCTTACAAGCAACCAAAGGTAATGATGAGTGTTTTATTTGAAATATTTAAAATCACAGTGCAAAATACAAAGTGGGGTTTACTCCTGTAACTAAGTCAGTGTTGAATAATTTTTTGTCAAGATTTAGGATGCCCTAAAGTCCTTAAAGTTCACCATACCAGTTCTAACCCACATTGCTTTACATACCTTTCAATTATTCAAAAACTGAACATCACAAATGATGTCAACTTTGAGCAGATCTAATGGAAGTCAAGAAGTAAATGCTTGATTAATAAACTTTCAGGTTTTTCTTCAGTTTTTTAATTTTTGTTGTGCAAAAAGGACAGACCCACATTACTAACAGTATCTGTACGGTTTGTGTAAAATATTGGCTTGCTGGCTATGCTATCTTTACCCACTGAAATTGGACTTTTAGCCTAAAATTTAGCTGCTACCTTAGATAACTTAAACTATATCCTAACTTCAGTATTTTGTTTTTCACCAAAGAGAGTTGTAAAATAAAGCATTTTACCATTTACTAAGTAAATGAGCATTGAACAGCTCTGTTACAAGCTCACGATGAACACCTGCAGGGCCAAAAATAAATAAAGAATTGTTTTAAAGGTCCCATTCACTAAATTTTTCTGCTTTTGTCTCCAGTTTGAATGAATGCCTTGTCAGTCGTTTTCTGTGGAAATATGCTCTTGCACACCTGTTGCAGGAGGTTAAAATTTCTCAGAGAAGTAGGTGGGGGGACAACTTGACAACAAAAGGATAGGTGAAAGTGTTGACATGAGAATTTCAATGGTCGCTTAGTTAATGGAGAAATAAATTTGAAGAAGGTGGTTTATGTGCTCTAAAAATGATAGCTTAGTTTCTGCTGGTAAATGTTTTCCGAGAGAGATTATAAGCTGAACTGGCAAGGCCTAAGGGTCTGGAAAAATGAGGATATTCAGTTGTATAATGTTCATATGGCAGCATGGAAGAACTTGGAGGTAAGCGAAAGTTTGATTGCTGTAATGTCCAAAAATGTTTAGTTGATTATTGAGAAGGGGAAATGTAATGTATGATTTCAACATGCTGTCTTTAATAAAATGTAAAAAAAACAACAACTCATATACAGTTCTTTATTTAAAATTAAAGAGCATATTGAAAGTTAAATATTTTCTAAAATGCATACAAAATGTCCAAAATTACTATTTGAAATTTATTGAGGATATTTTTTGTTTTTACAGTACATAACGCCACAAATTTAAATAAAAAAGTTTCATAATCTGGACGTGTGACGTAAGCGAAGGGAGTCATATGCTATGCGCTACCTCAGCTCAGTGTAGCGAGTAGGTAGTTATCGGATAGAGTGGTAGTGTTATCGAGAGTCAGTGTGGTGGTCAATGGTTTTGTACTGGTGCATTTGTCTCAAAAAATGTAAACTATTGTGTTTGTGGAGGCTGTACAAACAGCAGGCTGTCAGGACATCGAGTCCACAAATTTCCAAATAAAAACAAAAATGGAGCCATCTTCCATTCCTGGGTGCGTTTTGTGCAGCTGAATGAAAAAACGGCGCTCACTTCAGGCTGGAGGATTACCATCCCAGCGATGTGATGGAGTTGAACATGGGATGCAGAAGCAAAGATCAGGTGCGACTGACGCAAGGTGCAGTTCCTTTAGTGCACATAACTTTATCAGCACCGCTGTCAGCGGCTGTTTCTGGGGCTGCAGTAGTCGGGAGACACGGTCACAGATCCATGAGAGGCTCAGCTCTATGCAGACAGGATCTTGGGATTGTAAGTCTTGTTGTCTACGCTGCAAATTACCAACTTTGTTGAAAGGACAATATCAAAAAATTTGATACGACGTGATATGTGGGTTGTCAAATGAACAGTACAAAACGGGTATCAGGGAAATGTGTATGCTGCCTCTCTCTCTCTCTTCTCTAAATTGCCATACCACATTACGTGAACGGATATTAAGGAGTTTGAGACAACCTAGAAAAGCTCATTATTGTTTATTATTGGCAAGGATCAATACTATATTAGCTGACAAATACCAGTGTTTTTTTATTTTCTGGTACATAATAGTTATCTGTACAAAATTGTGACGTTAGCACACGAGTTTATGCTAACATTGGTCTCACCACGACACCTGCCCGACTATCCACTGATTGTCCTGACACCACAACTCTATCTCTCTTCTTTGGCCATTAATCCTTCCCCTGGTGTCTCTCTGCTCTCTGGGGCGCGCAGCAGGCTCATAGCTGTATGGTTTTAGTCCATGATATGTGTAATTGTAAACATTTAAGGTTTCTTCAGTGTCGGATCCAGCATTAAAATCCATTGTTTTCTATTGATGGAGCAGACAAATCTCCCTTCGCCTACGTCACTTCCGGTCTGGTTGAGGTTAAATTTTCTCACAAAAACAACTCCAGAAGTCTAAATAATTTATTTACGAGTATTTTTTTTCATTTAGAACCAGTTCCTAATACATTTCTCTAAACAGTGGTTTTAGGTGGGGTTTAACGTGCAATTTGCTACTTAATACTCCCTTTAGATTGTTTTCTTATCTTTTTAGAAACACCTGTCTATTTCTTAAATTTTAGATCAAAACCCACAAAGGGGAAGGAATATTATGGGTTTAACTGTGCATTGCCTCCTTGATAATAATCTACTACAACGTAATTACTGACGTTAAACCCTCAGGGTACCCAACATATTATCCCACACAATATCAAGTCCCTTGTACTCTCAGTATACCCCAATGGACTTTACCAAAACCCTGCAAAGACCTCTGGAGCATTGTTTCATTTTGTTTTGGTCTTCATCTAGAGTGAAGGCACCCAGAGCAATTGTGAAGGAATCTGGAGGACTCCATTAATTAGCAGGGGTGTCTTAGCAGGGGTAATTAACAGTGTGCTACAGTGAAAAAGTGGAATTTCACTCCTGAATGAGCTCTCCAGTCACTGTTAGATTGAATCGCCATTGATGATTTCTCCAGGATTCTACAAACAACAACAAAAAAAAACATAACCTTGACTGCTATCTACTGCCACTAACTAATTCCCTGCTCATAGGTACCCCTTCAAACCCCTAAAAAAGGTATCTTTACTTGATAGTTCTTTTACTGAAAATAAATGTGCAATCCAGCAGTTGTGGATTAAACTGTGGTGACAGCTTCCTTGCTGCAGGAGTCTATATCCCTTGCAAAACCAGCTACTGAACTGATTAACGATAGGCTGGTACTAGTAACTGAGTGACCAGTGCTGGCAGCTGAGAAGGAGATCACTCACTTGCATTAGCATTGGAGAGGCTAGTGAGCAGCATGCTTAGGCTGGTTACCCAGTGGATTGCCTACTCCCTCTGCAAGTAGCACGGATAGGATGGCGTTGGAGCGTTGGAGCATTGGAGAGGCTTACGACAACATGCCTAAACTGGTAGGTTTTTTGTTTTTAAGAAAACTTTATTAAGAAAGTTGGTTGGCATGCAACATTTATAAGAGTTTGCATTGACAGGTGTTTTTTTGACAGAATATACAGTTATTCAACATGACATCAAGCATAAAAATTAAACATAAAACATATACACAATAAAAAAATCAACTGCACCATCTACCAGTAAATAACTGGTAATAAGATAACAAAAAGGGACTAATGCAGTGGCTAATAACCAAAACTATATAAACTATATATCTATGTTTTCTGTTTAACATTCATGCTTGATGTTACTGTAATAGTTTTTAGGTATCTGTTTGATCGACATGCACGTACCTCTTAAGAGACCAGAACGATTTTAAACGGTTTATTGAAATGATGATGAATGTGGATCTGGAAGGTGCTGGGAAACAGCAGGGAACTGCTGGGCACTGGAGCTGGAGCACTGAAATGATGCAGTTACGACGAGTTATGGAAAACAGACTGAGATAATATGTATGAATAAATACTTACAGGAATGATTAAGTGGAAACGCCAGGGGAGAGTGAGGGGAGCAGGAGGAAGACCTGTAATTCACCTGTGGAACTGATGTTACGTCACAACCACCACACTGACCAAACCTCCAGACTCATAATGGTCACGTTAAATAACAGTGCATTCTGTCAAAGGATCACCTGTCAATGCATGTCTGTTATAGATTTTGTATGTCAACCATTTTTCCTAATAAAATATTTTATTTTTAATCTGCATCAAATAAAGTGGGTGAGGAGCCTAGGCATGCAGGTTGTTGGGTGACCAATACTCTTAATTTTGGCCCATTTGGTCAGCACATATGTGTGAACCTGACAGGAGAGACTCATAGCCATGCCTCCGAAAACTTTTAATTGCTTGGAAGATTCTAAAATAGGGTTTGGAAGCCCTTCCTTGACCAATACAGACGACATGCCAATGATGTTGTGCATCCTAGATCTAAAATACTATCCAGACTCTGATATGATTAGACATTTTGAAGAAATGGTATGTGCAGTGTTGACCCAACCAGCAAAAGAACCATGAGCTCAGACTCTGGATCTCACATTAAAATTGTGAAAAGTATATGTGAACAGAAAAGTGAATTCAGCTCTACTTCTCTGTATAAAATACAGTGAAACAAACTATACTTGTGTTCCATTTTTTTCTGAAAGTTTTTTTTAAGGTTCTCTTCTGTCTCTATGTTTTTATTCAGCTTGTGATTAACTTTTAGTAGGCTATATGAAGCTTTCTTAAATAAGAATTATGATGAATTAAATCCCAATTAAGTGCAAACTGCAAAGACCTATTCACGACTCAGTCATATTTCCTTCAATGATGAGACACGCATGATCATTACAACAGCCAACATCCTGATGATATTAATTATATATGACGTGATTTTAAACCGCAGGGACATCATAAACAATACATCTTGCAAACTTCTCTGTGTGTGTGTGTGTTTTTGTCATGTTGAGTTTCAGTCAGTAAGCCTCAGCAGAATGTTGAGTCTTGGTGCTGTTTAAAAAGGCTAAGCTCTGCTGACATTGTGTGGGCTACGTTCTCAATTTGAAAACACAAAAGCGGTGTCAGGTCTTAAAGACGTGTTAGAAAACACACCCGCAGGCTTCCACTCCCTCTCAATATGAAATAACTCAACGACTTCATGCTTTTCCTGATAGCTTTTCACTTTCTTTATTTGTTATAATCTGCTGATTTTCCAGAAGGCAGCTCTTGTTATAGGCACCCTTTAACTCATTCTGTGACAGTTTTTTATGGACTCTGCAAACACTTTTATTGATTCTGCGCAAATGTGTTTCAACACTTTGATTATTACTGTAATATGATCAGCAAATGGGACATGTGAATACTACAGATCACACAACGATAAGACAGCTTTTGGATGTGTTTCCCTAAAGGTCTTTTCACTCAATTTTTCAATAAATGTGCGGTGGTCTCTAGTATGAATAAATGCCCTGTGAGTCGTTTTCTGCGAAAAAAAGGCTGTGGTGCTCCTGTTTCCTTGTGGGAATATGAACTCATTAATATTCATATGCAAAAGTTCTGCTCTCTCCTGGCCGCGAAATCAATACAGCTTTCCCATGGGCGGTCACAAGCCAAGGTGGACGAGGCCATGAATACAAATTTTCTCTGTGACGTACAAGAGATTGGCCTTTTCTAACTCATTTCTGCCCACAATTTCCTTCCTGAGGCTTATGGAGGCAATCAGGGTTGGAGAAAATGTTCACAAGCAGCATGCACATGCAACTCAGAGTGATCAATAGTATTTTAAAAAGAACAAGCACAGTTTCTCAACAAACACGACCTTAAACAGTGTTGCAGAAAAGTGGGGATTGATATTTTTATTCTGAAAAGAAAAAGGTAATCGTTTTTTAAAAATACAACACGTTTTAATCACATCAGTTTCCCAAGGGCATCGGTCCAATGGGAGCCTGTTTGACCACAAGCCTGCGTTTGCCAGTAAATAAAGTCATTTTTTACACTTCAAGTGTTGCTGGAATCTTTACCTTAGCCGATCTTTGACTCTCTTCATGCATGGGTGGCAGTGAAATTATCCAAGAAAGGTTTTGGATCTTAATGTGCCATAAAATTAAACATTTGATGTTGTTTTTTGTTGGTTTTGTTGTCTTAAGATAAGCTAATAATGTTTTTATGATCTATCTGTTAGGGGTAAATACGCCTATAATCATTCTCCCAGTCAATTCAGTTTATTTATATCGCGCCAATTCACACACAACCCGTGCCATCTCAATGCACTTTACAAGTAATTTCAATTGATTTGTACATACATTCCAGTTAATCCTTTAGTTCATTATTCAAATCAGCTCAAAAGTTTTCTATCTAAGGAAACCCGCAGTGCATCGAGTCATTGACTTGCAGCATTCACTGCTCCTGAACAAACATTTGCCTGCATTGTGTCGTTGACTTCACAGCAATCACTCAGTCTGAGCAGAGAGGATCAGTTACTGGGAACATCATCCCAGCCAATGCCGCCATCTAACAAGGCACCACATCTGAGCAGAATGCCAGACTTGGTGTAGTTTCTATGGAGAGAAAAACACTTTATGAAGCTGTATGAAAAAGGAAAGTTTTAAGACTGGTCTTAAAAGTGTCTGCTTCATAGACTAAAACTGGGAGCTGGTTCCACAGGAGAGGAGCCTGATAACTTATAGATGTGCTTTTATAAATCCTAGGAACCACAAGTAACCATGCAGTCTGAGAGCAAAGTGCTCTGTTAGGTAGGGTGAACAACCGTCCTCTTTACCCCGGATATGTCCACTTTTCATGTGCTGTCCGGGGCTGTCAGGATTTCATAGATTGATGAAAATGTCTGGGTTTTCATGACCAAAAGGCATACTTAAATTGACTGGTGTGATGCATGCAATACGACACCCTTTCTCTCATATGACATCCTCCCCAAGCTCCTGCCTAGTGCAGTACAGGAAACTACGATCCTGCTTCCTGTTCTGGACCCTGGGTTGTCGTTGTTTTGGAGGACTAATATATTCAATTCAATTCAGTTTATTTATATAGAGCCAATTCACAACAGCTGTCATCTCAAGGCACTTTACAAGAAAAGTAATGCCAATACAATCGTATAAACATTCCAATTAGTTTAAAGTTTTAGTTAGAGTCCAATTTATGGGATCCCAGCAGATTGCATGGAGTCATTGACTGGCAGTTGCATCCGCTTGATGCAGACTTCCAACCACATCAATCCCTCAGCAATCCCTCATACTGAGCAAGCATGTAGTGACAGTGGAGAGGAAAAACTCCCCTTTAACAGGAAGAAACCTCTAGCAGAACCTGGCTCAGTACGAGCGGCCATCTGAACAGAAGATCTGATATAAGAGTACTTTCTATATTAAAGAAAGTACAAATTTGATAACAGGACACGGGGTCCAGATTCATAGAAAGAAGAGCTGCTCCATCCAAAGTGGGATGGATTCCGTCTCTCCGGATCAGACCAGGTTTTGCCCAAAATGTTTGCCAATTATTAATGTAACCCACATCATTTTCAGGGCACAACCTAGACAACCAGTGGTTGAATGACAGCATGGTTCTAATCATGACGTCACTGGTTAGATCGGCCAGGGGTCCAGAAAAAAATTACAGTCAGATTTAAGACATTTTTAAATCTACAGAGTTTATTTTCAGCTCCTATTCTAACTTAAATAGACAAACAAAAGGAGAAAGACAATGATTTTAAACAGCAATTCTAATAAATGTTGACATTTTTAGACAATGAAAAAAAGTGGAGCAAACTTCCTCTGATTGCACTGGTGGAGGTGGATTTGTGCTGAGCTGCGCTACAGCGTATTGCAGCTCATTGATAGCCTGCAGCATTGGGAAGCCCCTTAAGACCAGAATTAGATCAAATTAGATTTTCATGGCTATAAAATTGTCAAAAGGCAATGTGCAAAAGCATGTGATCCATCTCCTTCTGCCTCATACAAAAACTTCAAGTCTCTGTACGAGGCAGTTTTTCAGCATTGCTGTTTTCGAGAGTGAAAAAAAAATCTATAAAAGGCAAAACAGAAAACACATGCCGAATCCTGTCTGCACCCACGGGATCGTAGTAAGAAGGTTACTCTTACTACAATCCCGTGGGCGCAGACGGGATTTGGCATCCATTTTTTGTTGTGTATTCGAGGGAAAAGAGGGTGGACCCAGAAAAATGTGGAGAGTGCAAGAACAATATAGTCATCATGAATACTATGATTAAATGACTTATTGGACAGCAAATAAAATGTTTATTGAATGTCAATCAGGGCTGGTGGTTGATATGTATTGAGCAGGTAGCATTATAGTGTACTCTAAGTGAAAATATCTCCCCCCTCAAAACTGAAACCAACAGAAGCCTCATTCCTAATATTTTGCCTTTCTGGTGTTATTTTCTTAAAAACCTTGACAAGAGAGCAGTGAAAGCTGTTGACATGGCGTGAAAAGACATTAAATGTTGTTAAACTCTCAACTAGAGCCTGGAAAATATCACACTGTATGTGCTGAAGAGCTGCGTGAAAGAAAAAAAACAAAACTCTTCTGAGCATAACAAGAGCTATTACGTTGAGTTAGGAACCTCCGGTGAATTGCTGTGAAATTGAAATCTGCCCCCTCCTTTCTTTTGTGCTGACTGTAATATCAGAGGTTATGAAGGTGTCAGCAGTATTTAGTTTAAGCAGCTTCTCTTGGTCTCAGATGTGTTAATGTATGAGTGAAAAGAACAAGATGCATGATAGATGGGAGAACAGTACCAGGCTAGTTTATATGTTTACCGTTGGTGAGGACAAACCCTATCTGGATCACTGAAGTCTCTCTGATAAACAAAACTAAACATTGAGGTTCTGATCCTTGCTTTCACAAATGCAAAAAAAAAAAAGAGAGAAATTATTCACTTCATATTTTAGGACACAATTTGGAAATAATGCATAACTTGACATGCTTTACAAAGATTTTACAAAGCATAAAAATGGAAGACTTATTATTTTTCATTCAGAAAAGTAAAGCTAGAGTTGAAGGAAGACATCTCTGGAGCTCTAGACTAAAGACGTAAGCTTTTCTGAGACCACACTCACTCAAAACCTAAGCAGAAGGATGTACGAGTACAGGTAGTATTGTATAAAAGTAAAATGTTGCCATCAACACTAATGAATAATACTTTTATTATGGAAGGTTGATCTGGCAGAGTGTACTGAGCCTCATTTCCAGTGACCGCCCAACAAGACTTGAGAGCACTTGTAGCTCTGAATAGGAAAATGCAAATTTGGAATATGAAGGAACGAATAAATGCATAAACAAACATATAAACAACATGCAAAAAAACAAAAACAAAAAAAAGCACATAAACATATTCAGCTTCTTTTAAAAACTGAATAAACGTCAACTAGTGGTGAGGTTTAAGAATGTGCCCCGTTTCTGATTTGTTACAAGCTTTTATCAAGTTACTGTTTTACACAGGGCTGAAAACACTGTTAAATCTTAAGCTCTCAGGTTTATAAATATTGTAGACAATTCATTTCTGCTAGATTAAAGGGATATTCCACCCCTAAGTGAAATTTAGTCTGTTGCCAAATTCCCCAGAGTTAGATAGATGAGAAAAAGCATTTTGTAACCTGCCTGGTCATTCTCCTAATCTGACAGCAGTCAGTTTGCTTTAGTTTAGCATAAATAATGTAGGTGAATGGTAACAGCTAGCATTTTGTGTGCAAAAGTCGTGAAAATTACTCAATAATGCTCCTAATTATTCCTGGTGACCTCAATCATATCAATTGCAAATGAAAATAATAAGAAACACGAAGGAATTAGAGGAGCTGATTTAGACTTGGGACTACATTACTACACTACTGTCATAACTCCTCCAATTGAACAGAAACAAAACAGAAGTAATTAATTTTGGACCTAAAGAGGAAAGATCAGTAGTCAGCACACAGCTCCAGTTAATACAGATAGAAACTACTGATCAGGCCAGAAATCTAGGTGTAGTAATGGACTCAGACCTGAACCTTCAGGGTCACATAAAGGCAATAACATGGTCAGCCTTCTATCACCTGAAGAACATCTCTAGGATTAAAGGACTGATTTTGCAACACAACCTCGAAAAACTCATCCATGCATTTATCTTTAGTCGGATTTATTACTGCAACAGCATCTTCACAGGTCTGCCTAAAAAGTCAATTAGACAGCTGCAGCTGATCCAGAACGCTGCTGCTCGTGTTCCTCACTAGAACCAGGAAAGTAGAGCACATCACCCCAGTTCTAAAGTCCTTACACTGTAGCTCAGAGAATAGACTTCAAAATACTTTTACTAGTTTATAAATCATTGAATGGCTTAGCACCAAAAGATGTTGAAGACCTGTTGTTACTATACCAACCCCCCAGACCACTCAGGTCCTCTAATTCCAGTCTACTCAACATTCCTAGCATTAGAACCAAACATGGAGAAGCAGCTTTCAGTTTCTATGCTCCTCTAATCTGGAACAAACTTCCAGAAAACAGCAAAGCTGCTGAAACACTGAGTTCTTTTAAATCACAACTAAAAACGTATCTGTTTAGAGCTGCCTTTGAGTAATGTTTTGTTGTTTCATGTTTTGTGTGTGCTTCTTGTTTTACTGCTGTTTTTACATTATATGCTTTGTAATGCTTTGATGTATCTGTGTATGCTTCTTGCTTTATTGCTGTTTTTACTTTATATGCTTTGTCTGTGTTTTACTGCTATTTTTATTTTACCTCTTAATCATGTAAAGCACCTTGAATTACCTTGTTGTTGAAAGTGTGCTGGACAAATAAAATTGCCTTACCTTGCCTTACATTACCACAAAGCAAAGAAGCCAACAATGCAAGGCACAAGGACATGACGCAGCGCCCGCAAAAGACACCTATATTCAAGCCCCTAAATTATGTCATGCAACAGTATAAAGTAAAAGTGATTTACTCTACACAACTCACAGTTTACAGTCATTAGGGTGAAATATTGTAAATGTTTTACAGTAAACCTGGAGGTGACAATGTCAGCCAGATGTCACAATTATAGTCATTCATAATGGCCCAGCAACACCCAAGGAATTGGAGTAAATAGAACATTACTTACAGCCAGTGATGATGCACTTCATTCAAGCTGTAGAAAAATGGATTAGACTGCTGTACTTTTCAGACACAGTACCATCTTTGTGGTAGAATATAGAATTTTTTTCTTCGTAGTCCTACGTTTTGAAATGCTCCTTTCAAACCAGATATTGATTCATTTTCTCAATGGGTGTTGTTTGAGGAATTTTCAGGGCAGGAAGCCATTGTGTTCTTCATTCCACATTCGATGGAATTCCGTGAAACATTGTGTTGCTTTATGTCTTCGGCTTGTTTTCGCAACCCTTTGCTACACAAGCAACAGTAATTTTCTTGCATTAGACTTATAACGTACACAAACTAGTAAAAACTAAGTGCGGATCACATTTGTGTTTACAGAAAAAGGTGTCTTGCGGGCGCTGCGTCAATTCCTTGCGCCTTGTAGTAGTGCTTTGTCGTAATGTAGTCCATTTAGCAGCACCCTTTTTTCACAACAACAAAACTTCATCAATGAGTCTAAAAAGTGGAGCACAGTCTGCAATCCCAGTACAGTGCAATGCAATCATATGCAAAGATGCAAAGATCAGTTGCAGCTTACTGAAATCCTCTCGAAACTGAGAGCAAGCCGAAAAAGAAGACGAAGCTGGAGCTGCTTTATTAGACTCATAATTCTAATCCAACTGAGCATGTGTGGATCAAGCGCTCTGGGATTTCCTTTTAGAAAAATGCCTCTTTGGTTCCTGTAGTGCTTTGGGAGTGTAATATGAAGCACAAACAGTGACAAGGTTAGGGGATCAATCCCAGCAGCCTCAACCAGATCAAACAAACATGGTGTTTGGAGACAAAAAGCTCCTGCAAGGGAAATGGTAATGATATGCTTGGTGTGTTTTAAAAATAAAGCTTAACTTTAAAATTCCTCTTCACTACTGAATAATGCTGCATGTAAAGTATGTTGAAAATCTATCATCCGAAGTCAAGATCGAATCAGTTTTTTCTCTCATTTTAGAGAGAAACAAAACAAAACTTAATTTTGTTTAATTGTGTCACTTTTTGCTGAAACCTTGCCCAGCTTGTAATAGGCAATAAAACATGTATCTGATTTAGTCATTTCTTATTACTGATCATTTTCCGTAAGTAAATCTGAAATATAAACTGTAACATACTAACTGCTTCACTTTCTTTTTTATTTCTACATTTTACATCTGCCTATGTTTAAGTTTTATACAATTTACAATCAATCTTGTTACTGAATGACTATGTCACATTTGCCACAGTAGCCCAGGAGAGACCAACCAAGCATTTTGAGTGTTTTGCTGCTGTTAAAAGTTACATGACCAAAAGCATGTTACTTTAACACCCTGCATATTTGCTGAAGCACCTTTTTTTTCTTAAACCTGTACGGTGGCACAGTTGGAAGTACTGTTGCCTAGAAGCAAGAAGGTCTTATGTTTGAATCCTGATCTTTGGTCTTTCTGCATGGAGTTTGCATATTCTCCATGATTGTGGAGGTTCTCTCCAGGTACTCTGTCTTCCTCAAACAGTCCAAAAACATGACTGTTAGCTTAAATGGTCTCTTTAAATTTATCTTAGGTGTCATTGAGAGTGTGTGCATGGTTGTTTATCCTGTGTGTCTCTGTGTTGCACTGTGATGGACTGGTGACCTGTCCAGGGTGTACCCTGCCTCTCACCCAATGACTAGCTCCTTTGCGACGCTGCAAGGACATGCAGGTATGGACTATGGAGGAATAGATATTATTTTCAAAATATTAATAGATGACAGGAATATAAGGTAGATTAGGCAAACAGGTCTTGTAAAATGTAGTATTTTTGTATAGGTGCTTCCTTGCTGGATGTTACTCAACCATTTACAATTGCGTTCCTACCAATTGATGTTCTTTACTGGAGTAAAATATCACCATGGAAACTGCTTTTAACATCCAGTTGCTTTGCAAAAGTTTAGGGAAGCTGTACCTTATACCACATTAATAATGCGCTGATGTTATTTGCAACAGTTGAGAAAATAACAAATCCTCCTCCGACAGTAGACCCTGAACTAAACTCCACCAGGGCCTACAATGAATTTGCAATACCAATACCAATGTAGAGAAAATGTCTGAATTCCAAAAACTCAACCAAACAAACCTTGAAGAAATCATTAACCAATCAAGCTCCTCCTCTTTTTTGCCTTGATGTCCTACCCACAGTTTTTCTAAGGAAAGTTTTCCCACTCGTTAAGTTTGAATTGATTCAAATCGTCAACTCATCCCTCCTGTCAGGTGTCTTCCCCCAGGCTTTAAAAACAGCAGTTGTTAGACCACTACTAAAAAAGAACAATCTGGACAACACATTAATGTAGAACTACAGGCCAATCTGTAATCTTCCATTTATTAGTAAGATTACTGAAAAAGCTGTGTTTCAACAGCTAAAGAGCTTCCAAACAACAACAAAACGTTTTGATATGTTTCAGTCTGATTTCCGTTCTCACCACAGCAGTGAGACTGCCCTCGTGCCCTCACATAAATACAGACTGTGGTAGAACCACAGTGCTGGTTCTGTTGGATCTCAGTGCAGCATTTAACACTGTTGACCATGATATTTTATTGGATAGACTAGAGAGCTGGGTGGACTCTCTGGCACAGTACTTGGCTGGTTTGAGTCTTACCTTAAGAACAGGGATTTCTTTGTTTTAACAGGCAACTTTTCATCAGAACAAACAGAAATCAAATGTGGGGTGCCCCAGGGCTCCATCTTAGGGCCTCTCCTATTTAATATGTACATGCTCCGACTAGGCCAGATCATAACAACCAACAGGATTAGCTACCATAACTATGTAGATGATACTCAGGTTTGCATTACAATGTCACTAGGTGACTCTGAACCCATCCAAACCCTAAATCAATGCATCGAGCAAATCAATGGATGGATGTGCCGTAACTTTCTCCAGCTAAACAGAAACAAAACTGAAGTAATCTTTATTTGAAACTAAAGAGGAACGATCAAGAGTCAGCAAACAGCTTCAATTAATAAAGCTAGAAACCACTGATGAGGCCCGAAATCTAGGTGTAGTAATGGACTCAGACCTGAACCTCCAAGGTCACATCAAGGTAATAACAAGGTCAGCCTTCTATCACCTGAAGAACCTTTCGAGGATTAAAGGACTGATGTTGCAACGGGACCTTGGAAAACTCAACAATGCATTTATCTTTAGTCAGATTGATTACCGCAACAGCGTCCTCACAGGTCTGCCTAAAAAGTCAATTAGACAGCTGCAGCTGATCCACTACGCTGCTGCTCGCGTCCTCACTAGAACCAGGAAAGTAGAGCACATCACCCCAGTTCTAAAGTCCTTACACTGGCTTCCTGATGCTCATAGAATAGATTCCAAAATACTCCTTTTAGTTTATAAATCATTGAATGACTTAGCACCAAAATAAGTTGAATACCTGTTGTCACCATACCAACCACCCAGACTACTCAGGTCCTCCAATTCTAGCCTACTAAACATGCATAGACTAAAATCCAAACATGGAGAAGCAGCTATCAGTTTCTATGCTCCACTTATCTGCAACAGACTTCCTGGTGACTACAGAGCTGCTGAAACACTGAGCTGCTTTAAATCAACACTAAAAACTCATCTGTTTAGAATTGCCTTTGAGTAAATGATTAATGTCTTATGTATCATATGTGTTCATGCTTTATTGGTGTTTTTCATGCTTTATTGTGTATCATGTGTTGAGTGTGTTTCATGCTAAATTGCTGCTTTGATTTCCATCCAATTTGTATATTCTATATTTTGTTTATAACCAAATCATGTAAAGCACCGTGAATTACCCTGTTGTTGAAAGTGTGCTATACAAATAAAACTGCCTTGCCTTGCCTTGCCTTACAACCAAGTCCACAAATCTATGTATATTCATGTACAGTCAACCTCCACGGTTCAGTATTCACAGATTTACCTATTTGCATATTTTTTCTGTGGAAAGTAACTCAAAGTTATTCATGGAAAATCCGCCCATTTGAAATCCTTCTTGTGGCACAAATGTAAAATATTCAAAAGAAAATCCGGCTTGGGAATATGGAATAACTAGGTGCAATGCTGTTTGACTCTCACTTGGTTGCTGTTTGCAAAGCAGCAAATCCAGGAGTGCTAATTATTTCCCCCCAGCACTGATTAGCCATACCCCTAAGAGTTGAAGTAAGTAGTAAATATCAACTTCAGCAGTGATGCTGAGACAGTGTTCACTGTATGCATTAATGCATATTAAGGTATATATGGTGTACAAACTATTAAAACAGGACATTATAAGCGTTTTAATATTGCCCAAGTATTCACAGATTTGAACTATTCCCGGGTGGCTGTGGTCCCCCGAAGGAGGTGTGCAGGTGTCATAATTTAGGTCTACATAGCAGTGTTTACTGTACTCTAACTTTAATTTCTGCTAAATTATTTTAATTATCATGTTTAGTTACCTGAGAAGACAAGGTCTTGTGAATTTGCAATGCTTCAAGGCCACAAACTTCTTCACTTTCCCCTCATTTAACCTGCGTGCTGTTGTATCTCAGGGGACTGTGGTGCACCAGAGCAGTAAACTCATACTGGCCATGACAGCCTTTATCTTTCCAAATACACCAGACAACAGTGCATCCTGAAATATGTCAAGTTTGAGTTGGTGATACAAGACTTGAAAATATACTTTCCCATGCTTTTCCTGAAAGGGAAAGTTGGAGATATTTTTTTAGCTATGCTTGTACTTGTTTTTATATATTCCTCCCAACATTTTATTTAAGGTAACAATATTCACCATGTTTGCAGGAAATATTTTTCAGGTCTATTTTAGAAGCAAAGATTATCTTGACACTATAATTATTATTATCTTCCAATCATGTTCTCTGCCTTAAATAAATAATGGATTGTTTGTTATCGTATCTCATAACATACTTTTTTTTAACCCAAGATAAGCTACATTAAAACGTTAAGATGGTAAAGTCTTGGCACTCTTGAAACCAAATACTTTTTTCTCCTATTGAATTTACACTAGTGCAGCTTTTCCCAACATTGGCTAAGCACCAAAGATTGGCAAAATCTGCCCAAGTAGCTTACTTTGCACGTTCTCAATGGAAAGGATTCAAGCAATACTAGGATGAGGTTTAACTTCTGTGATTGTGAATGAAATTAAAATAATAATAATAGTAAAATAATATACCCTTCATAATACTTTTGTATCCGGAGTACATCAGTTTCAAAAGCACACTTCAGTGGGTGGGTTTCTCTCTGTCCTGAGGACATTTTGTCAGCTGTTGTTTAGTTCCGCGTAACTGAGAGGCCAATCTGTTGCCATTTATTCACACAGGGTAACATAATACAAACAATGTTGCAATAAGACCATTTTAATACTACTTCATTACTGAGGAAGTTAAAATTGTATTATTTGGTGGAAAATATACTCCCTTCAAGTAGCAGAAATACTGCTCTATCCCAGATTATGTGCTCTAAGGCTCCTTCAGAGGGATAAGTAAAAGGTGAATTCGGATGCGGTAATAAAAGGAGTCATGATTAATATTTATAATTATGACAGGTAACTATAACTTGTTTGAAATGAAAGGACCGAAGTAAGGAAGAATGGAGAATGGAGAATATTAGCTAGTTATATTAATTAAGATATTTTTCTCCCTTTTCTGAATTTATTTATGGCAAAACTATAAAAACCCTAAATGTGCACAGACTATAAGTTACCTAGCAACTGTACTTTGTGAAGGGCAAAAGCTGTCTATTCACTCTAATTCAGCAGAAAGATCAAGTTTACAGATGATGAACAGAAAACACTTAGGAAAGATCTAATTGACCTTTTCATTGCACCACACTCAAGATGGGTGATTAGGTCACATCTGTAATCATCCTGCCAACGTCTTTACTTCCATTCAGACACAGAAACTGAATTCTTCTAAAGAACTAAGTTTGGTATTTAAATACTTCTACTGTTTTCTGAGCAACAACTCAAGGTTAGATTAAAATAGAAACATGCTATTTCCTGATGGTTTAGTCAGAGTTGAAGCAAGGATAAATCTATGTCATACCACATAATAAATTATTTGAGCTTAAGGTTTTATGTTCCCACAGAGCAAGTAATACAATGTGTGTACACTGAATAACAAGTTTAGTGTCCATGGTGGCTTGTGAAGGACAACGATCAGCACCAAGGACAGCTCCCTTACAAATAAGACTCCGTCAAGCATAGCAGAAAATCTCTTTCCTGGTAAAACTGCTTCTTGTTGCTGTCATGTTTTGAGTGAAGTTTCAGCTCGGAGGAGAAAAGAG
This sequence comes from Valencia hispanica, assembly GCA_963556495.2. Classification (NCBI taxonomy): domain Eukaryota; kingdom Metazoa; phylum Chordata; class Actinopteri; order Cyprinodontiformes; family Valenciidae; genus Valencia; species Valencia hispanica. The sequence goes on along the minus strand of OY747708.1, from coordinate 7,347,130 downwards.
CTGAATAAGTCAGTGCACTGAGAATAGGTCAAAAACCTTAAAATCTCGCAGTCCTGGCTTTGTTGTTTGTCACACATTAAAGCTGTTGGTTCTAGGGGTAGAACGCAACCTACTACCAACCTTATCTACACACAGTGGAACAAAACCACATTATATTTTAGACTTACATAAATTACATGATTCCCTGCTTAAAATGCATGAAATTAAATAGCCCGTTACTATGTTTTGGTAAAAGTTGGTGAAACGCTGAGCAGATAGCTCTACACAAGTGTGAATGAACAAAAGCACAACTGAAGTAAAGGACCCGCCCACTTGGGGACGTTTTTTTTACTACAACAGGTCGTTGTTTTCAAAAACAGCCATGTCCACATGGGAGTTTTCAGAAATGTTTTTCTAAACACAAAAATGGCCCAAAATTGTATTTTTACTCCACCAGAACGGTAAGTGGAATTGAACAGTAATGCTTTGATGTACCATGTTTTGTGTATGCTTCTTGCTTTACTGCTGTTTTTACATTATATGCTTTGTAATGCTTTGATGTATCTGTGTGTGCTTCTTGCTTTATTGCTGTTTTTACTTTCTATCCTTGGTCTGTGTTCTACTGCTATTTTTAATTTACCCCTTAATCATGTAAAGCACCTTGAATTACCTTGTTTTTAAAAGTGTGCTTCACAAATAAAATTGCCTTGCCTTTCCTTTCCTATGGGGCATGCCGCATGCGCATAAAGCCTCCACACTAGGTTAGCAGTAAAAACATGAAAACAAGAATGGCAAACAGCAAAACGGTAGTGAAGTCTTCTGTAGAACTCTTTGCAGCTGCTGCCATTATTGTTGTTATGTATGATGTATGTGTTGCATTAGGGAACATAGGTCAGGTTTGAGGTTGGCTTATATTTTAGTGTTTTTGCAAACGATGCGTTTCCACATGATTAGGCAAAAGCTATATTTTCTCTCTAGAACTTGTTTAAAAAAAAAAGCCAAACGGCTTTTTAGGGGGCCAAAAATGTTTCTTGTTTTTTGTGTCTTGAAATGCTCACAAAAAAACAAAAACCTTCTTGTGTTGACAGGACGTAAATCTGGTGCATTTTTCTAGCAGTCATTGGGTGTACACTTTGGATAATTTGCCAGTCCATCAAAGAGTTATTTAGCGGGTTGTTAAGAATAGACAAAAAGATCATTTATATCAACAGATTTTTAGATCAGGAAAAGGGACTAAGAACCCACTCCACCAACGAGTCATTGGTTATTTTGGTTTGTTAATATAAATGTTACCAACAAAATTGTTGAGTCTTAGATTAGGATCAGGTATTTAAATATGTTCTGTTGGTATTTATTTATTTATTTATTTTTTGTTGTTGATCATGTTCAGTTCTTGTTTGATAGCTTTATTACTTATTTACTTTTCTTCACACTTAGGTTGTTTGCAATTCTTCTTCACGTTTTTTTTCTAAACGAGTAAATTCTTTGCTATATACCCCTTTGTCTTACAGTATTTTTGATCACATTCTTGAAAGTGTTTTTCTTAGTTAAATAGGTCACAACGCTAAATCATTGGCTCACTGGGGATAGAGCCAAAACCAGCAATGATGTAACAATTACACTGCCTCATTCTGTTTATTGTTGCAGCCTTCTGCCAAAAACAACCTCAGGGATGCCTGTCTCTCAGTGTTTTGTCAGCATGATATACAGTCTTCAAACTTTGTTGGTATTTCTGGTTCCCAGGCAGAAACTCTACAGGGGACATCAGTTCAAAACTATTCTTTTCATTTCAGGGAGAACAAAGTACAGCAAAGCAGATGTTGCAGAATAATAGGAATTCATCAGAGATGTTTAAAATTATTGTTTAATATGACTTGTTGATCAAAGAAAATGAGCTGCTGTGACAACGAGTTTCCTGATGTATGAGAAAAGTGAGAATGCTCTGAGTTGTACAAAGTTTAGGCATCAAGGAGGAAATGTTCCGTTATTGTAGGACTTGATAATAAACAGTACTGTGCTTCACTTTTTATTGACCTGTTAACAGCTTTTGACACAGTTGACCATGTTGTCTTAAAAAACAGACTATTTCGCTTCGGATTGTTGGAACATACAGTTGCATGGTTCGCAAATTACCTGAATAATAGGACACAATGCATTAAATATGACAATCTTTGTTTTGATTTTGTTGTTGTTCAAAAGAGGGTGACAGAGCTCAGTTTTGGGCCCCTCCTATTCACTGTATTTTGTATATCAATGACTTGGGTCAAAATGTTTCTGATGTTAATATGCATTTCTATGCTGACGATACAATTATTTACGGTTTTGGAACATCTCTTTCTCAGGCCATTGAAACCCTAAAGAAAGCTTTTGATGTGGTCCAATATTCACTTCTTCGACTAAAACTAATCCTCAATGTTGGCAATACCAAGCAAATATTGTTTTCTAATAAGAAAGTGCTGGGAACTATTCAAGTAGTGTCCACTCTTAAAGGTAATGTCATAGAGGTGGTTCACGAATACAGGTATCTTGGTGTCTTGATCGATGATTCCCTCACATTTAAACCACACATAGAAAAACTTGTGAAGAAACTGAAACTAAGTTAGACTTTTTCTTCGATAACAAGTCGTGTGTTTCTTTTGAAGTAAAAAATCATCTTGTCACAGCAACCTTTTTTTTTTGTCTATGCTAGATTACGGTGGTCTTTTTTATATAAATGCTTCTTTTTCTTGTCGTAGAATGGTGGACTCGATTTATCATGCTTCTCTGGGGTTTATTACCAACTATAGAGTCATGACACATCATTGTGATTTTTACTCACTAGTGGGATGGCCATTATTGGCCTCTAGGAGGCAGGGACATCGGTATGTATTTATTTACAAGGCTATGCTTGGATTACTGCCTCCTTGGATTACTGCCTCCTTACATTTGTATTTTAATCACACGGAGAGATGTTGACTCCTACTCCTGGAGATCCAATGATCAGCTGTTGCTCTCAGTCCCTTTTGCCCGCAAGAGAGTCCTTTGCTTATGCAGCTCCCTTTTTCTTGGAACATGCTGCAGAAAGACTGGAAATTGGCCGCGCTATTGTCCTTACATGGTTTCAAAACCAAGCTGAAAGCTACTCAGATTGTCTCAATGATTTGTAATTGCCTATCGTGATCTGTGTTATTTTAATGTTTTTTAATGTTGTTTTTATGTTGTAACTGTGTTGAATTTTGCTGCCTCTTGGCCAAGACTCCCTTGGAAATAGGTTTTTAATCTCAATGGGATTTACCTGGTTAATAAAGGTTTAATTAAACATAATAATAATTAGAGTGTATCTTTGACAGTGCAGACATTGTTTGCATTGTGTAGCATGAGCTTGATTAATGGTGTTGAATCAATGGCACAGATTTGAGTATCAGGGGCACATATGGACAAATATGGTGTTTGCATAGTACTGCTCATGTTGTTGAATTTTTTTTTTTACATTCCTTGTTTTGCTTTGTTTTTGAACAGGGAAAATGTCCCTTTTTGCTTTTTCATTCTGAGGTTGTTAGAAGTCTGGGGTGTTTGCTCTGTCTGTCTGTGTTTCCTTTTCTCCAAAAGGGGTCCTGTTAGAGTTGAGGACCTCCGTGCAGTGTTACTGGTTCCAGCTATCAACCTACATTCATTGTTTAAAGAAACTGTTTTATTATTTTGCAACTGGTCTCCCAAGTGGTGTTCTACATGAAGGTCAGAGAGCTAAACTAGAAAACATGACACAAGTAAGAAATAATAATTTTGTTCCATTAATGCTATCACAGTCAACTTTTTCTATGTATTTCACCCACTGTTAATTGTCAAAATATCAGCACATTTATGGCCTATTCATGTATAATTGTATCTTGTAACAAAAAGTCATATAGAAGTAAGAAGTGTAAAGAATGACAAGGAGCCCAGTCAGATTCTTGTTTAGATCCAGCTTTTTCAACATGCACAATTGATCAAATGAGCAAATCATGTCAATATATTTTAATTCAGTTCTCACTTGTTTTCCTGTCCTGTCTTAACATTACAGATCAGAGTCTATATGGGTTTGTGACTGCCTACCAAAGTGGACCAACGGTGTAATCTTGGTGGGTCAACTTCTACCCCCACCTTTATTGCTAACACCTTTCATCTGCCTGTGAGAAGTAAAGAACACCTGTAGATCTCAGAACTGAGAAGTATTATGTATCCCTAGATAGGTAGGATATAGCTTCTCATATTCCCTCTAAGTAAAAAATTACAACTTTGATGTGAGTTCCTATTTCCCCAACTCACATATGAAACATTCCAGAACACAGAAACAAGGTAGTATTTCCAAAACGCCACTGATATTACCTAGACATGTAAACACACCATCTAAACACATTTACAAACACCTCAAAGTGTGAACCTTGGCCTCATTTATATTAAATCTCAGCAAGCACACACAGAGACGAAAACATCTTCTGAGATCGTTCCTTTAAAACATACAGTAACAAACACACTCATACACACAGACACAACCATGTTGCCCCAGGCACCACATTAAAACAACTAGGAATCTCAGTCTGAGTTTCACACATGAGCAGATTGTGTAAACATTCGGTCCCAAACATGTCATATATGAGACACAAGCTCCATAAAAAAGTTCTGTGCTGGACCAAAAAACCACTGAGAAACTGTCATATGTGATGTGTTACAAATCCTGAGACAAGTATCAGTACAATACATGGACAATACAAACCAAAAGTTGCATGATATAGTTTCTTTATATAGCATCCATGTCCTACAAAACAAACATGATCAATACATACAAAATTACAATACATCCAGACAAATTCAGTTGAGCATAGTTAATGGTAAAGGGTTTGCAATGAAATACAGTCAAAATAAAGAATTCATATTGCATGCCTTTAATAAGTTTGCTCTCTTATGTGGGTGTTATAAGGCATTTACATGTAGTAATATTCCAGAACAAGCATACTTCTGCTCATGCAAGACATATTTTATGCATCATCTCTTTTATAAGAATCATATTTGCTCTAAATGGAAAGCCAGTGCAAGAAGAATGATAAAGTATAATTATTTATGGGTAGTCTTAGAAAGCCTTCTGTGCTCTTTGCTGATCTTTCTATCTGGGGAAAAAAAACATTGTAGCTTTAATGGTGGTAAAAACATTTGCAAAAATGCTGGATTCTATTAAGAATCTGATACCATACAAAGAGCTATAAAACATTAAAGGATGTAGGAAAAAGCCCTTAAGGAATTGCCTGTTTGACAAGTAAACAAAAGTTTTATTGAGCTGTTGAAAAACCCCCACCAGACTTGAAGGAGAGTCTGGCTGAGATATCTTTTGCAACAACTGCAAATAATGCAAATGTGCATTTGCAAACAATCTGGTAACATTACATGCAATCTTTTTTTCCACACTGAATGGAAGGAGCACCTGACTTAGTTAAACTTGGCTTAACTGCTCAGGTTTTTTACAAAATAATAATTATAATAATTGTCTTAGACTTTTTTGGTCAAGTTAAAAAAAAGATCTAAAGTTTAGGGTTAATTTTCAAACTACAATACAATAAAAACAGTTAAAAATAAAATTTTGAAATTGGTAAAGTGGTCATTAACTTAATACCAGGATGACCACCCTCCAAGATTAAAAAAGTTTTTAATGGTAAATATATCATTTTACCATGTAATGCTGTCACAGTCCTTTACGGAACATATTTGTGTCTGATGCCAGTTAACAACTTCAATAAATTTATAATGATGTTTTTTGAAAATATGTTTTTTGAAAACATGTTTTCCAAAAATAAAATAACAATTGATTTGTAACTTGTTGTTGAAAGTAGCAAGACTACCCTAATGTTTAGAAATTCAATTTTAACAAGTAAAACGTAACTTTTTTTAATGATTTGTACCAGTAAACATGTTTAAATATTTTCCATGAGAAATAGGTCATACTCATTTTCTGAGTCTATGTTGCGAATAACTATCATAATTATTTCAATTTTATCAAACTGATTTGCTTCTATACTTATATTACTATCATTTTCTATATTGTACATTTAGTAGATGGATTGTAAATAATTATATGGTGGAAGATGACACACTCCTCTGGCCCTTGTACCAGACAATTCTCCAAATTTTCATTGTGATCTGAGTTATAATAACTCAGTAGAAGATACTGGTTTTCAGCCCAACTTTGGAGAGGATAGTGAGGAAAGCTATGTTGGTATTACTCTGCATGGCGAAGATGCTCCCTCTGCAAGCAGATCTATACAGCAGTTAGAAGAGCAAAGAAGGGATACACATCTGAAAAAATATCCCTTAGATGAATCAGAGGATACCTTGGACTCATCACCCCCTCACTCCCAAACAAAGATACAAGGTATTTCTCAAAGCATGAGGATATTACATAATTCTAAGTTCCAGATACTGTGAGTCACGTAATCTTAAATGTGTTAACCTGCAGAGCAATCCCTGTGCGATAATGCCTCTTTCAATGGTCAAATGCTGGAGCAAAAAGTCCAAGGCTGAGATTAAAATCTCATACCTATCACTCAGGCCAGTATGGTTCGACTTTAGCCAGACAAAGGTATATACGTGCATTTCAAAAGTCCGAATTCAGTCGGACTAAGGCCATAATTGGGTTTTCTCTTACTGCATGTAGACACACTGACTTATTTCACTAAAAAATGTCTACATTGCAGTTGCCTATAGTTTGAACCAGTCAACAAGTTAGCAATCAAACTTGGTTGGATATAATTTAGTACTACTCCATCGCTGAAGAAACAAGACGCTCACAACAATAACCACAATACAACAACCTAGAGCATTGGCTACTTCACTGTGACAAGGGAGGGCAATGCAAACACTGTCTAAATACTGTGTCAGAATTGAAATGTCAGAAACACTTTGTTTTTTGGTGTGTTTTAACAAAAATCAGGAATGCATTGCAGTGTAAATCCAGAGGTTCTATAGTTTATAGGGTGCTTGTAGCTTTGCATCATCAATCAGATAAGTTGTGTAAGTAAAGAGTCAGAAATGTTTAATGTGTTTTCCAGTGTATAAATGCTATTTACTAATGCTATATAGTCAAAAATTATCTTTTCATGTTTTGTGCATCTTTTTCAGTTATTAAATGTAGTGGTTTTAATCTTATCTACTTTTTATTTATCTTGTACTCTGTATTTGTATTGTTTCTTCTTTCCGTTGTTTCAATTCAACAAAGTTGATGTCTTAATACCAAAAATATAGTGAATCAGATGCTTCATAAATATTTTGTTTTGTTTCATCATTTAGTTTTATGGTTAACATTTTCCTCTGGGTTATATATTTGTTGTTCTTTCTGTGCTTTTACCATAAAGACACATCTTAATCATCTGGGTGTGTTTAAAAAAAATCCTTGATTGTGATCATTATTGACCCAAAGAACTATTAAGTACAAACAAAAAATATTACCGTCATTTTTTTTCTTAGGGGCGTTTTTAAAGGGTTAAGTCTCAAACAGTGGTGCAGTTTCAATCGTGCAACAGGATCACAAGAAGAACTCGTTTCATAAACAACATTTTTGACAGTGACTTCACATTGGATGAAAATCACATTCTAAAATCAGAGACTGTGATATTAGAATGGGGCTTTTGGGGACCTGCAAAGAATTTGAAAAAACACAGCAGACTTTCTGTTAAATGTAATAGAATGAGAGATCTTAGGTGTTCAATAGCTCACAATAGCTCAAGCTGACCTGGAGAGAGTTCACAAACATCAGTTTTCAAATCTTGCCACAGATTCTTAATTACAGTAAATTTGGGACTGAGCATTGAATGAGACAGCATGGGATAAATTTCCACAGCTATGCCGATGATACACAACTATATTTATCCATAAATCCTGATGTATCAGTTAGGTAGCTTACAGGCATGTCTGGAAGACATAAAAACATGGATGACTTTAAAAATGTTGCTCTTAAATTCTGACAAGACAGAAGTTGCCATCTTTGGACCAGAATGTCTAAAAAAGAAGCTGCTTAGTTAATCACTTTATCTGGATGGCATTAAATTGGCCTCCAGGAATAAAGCAAAAAACCTCGCCGTTATTTTTGACCAAGATATGACATTCAAATCCCATATTAAACAAGTTTCTAGGATTTCCTTCTTTCACCTCCAGAACATTGCTAGAGTTAGAAACATCCTTTCCAGGAGTGATGCTGAGAAACTAGTCCATGCATTTGTTACCTCAAGGCTGGACTACTGTAATTCTTTACTATCAGGAATTCCACAAAATGCAATTAAAAGCCTCCAGTTGATCCAAAATACTGCAACAAGAGTTCTGATGAACATTAAAAATAGAGATCATATTTCTCCTGCTTTTGCCTCCCTTCATTGGCTCCCTGATAAATCCAGAATAGAATTATTAAGGGCTTCTTACATATAAAGCCCTTAATAATCAAGCTCAATCATACATCAGAGATCTGATTGTTCCATATGTTCCCAACAGAGCACTTTGCTCTCAGAATGCATGTTTACTTGTAGTTCGTACGATTTTGAAAAATAGAATGGGAGGCAGATCTTTTAGTTATCAGGCTCCTCTCCTGTGGAACCAGCTCCCAGCTTTAGTCCGTGAGGCAGACACTCTGTTTACTTTTAAGGCCAGGCTTAAAACTTTCCTTTTTGATAAAGCTTATAGTTAGAGTGGCTAAGGTCATCCTGAGCTATCTCTGTAGTTATGCTGCTATAGGCTTAGACTGCTGGAGGACAGACTGACCATTTTCTTCACTCTGCTACTTCCTTTTCTACTACTCTCCAGTTGCATTTTATGCTGTTATTTTGACTGTTAACTTTGTTTTCTCTCAGTCTTTTTCTCTACATAGAAGATACACCTGGTTTGGTATCCTGCTTAGCCACAATACGGTGTTGGACGGGGGGCGTCGACTGGGATGATGTCTCGGTGGCTGAACATCCCCTGTCATGTTATCAACTTTTTACTTTCTTTAATATAGAAAGTACTCTTACATCAGTTCTTTTTCTTCTTTCTGTGTCTCTGCTCTGTCTTCTCGAACCCCCAGATGGTCGTGGCAGACGGCCGCTCCTACTGAGCCTGGTTCTGGTTCTGCTGGAAGTTTCTTCCTGTTAAAGGGGAGTTTTTCCTCTCCACTGTCGCTACATGCTTGCTCAGTATGAGGGATTGCTGTGGTTGGAAGTCTGGATCAACGGCACGCAACCTCAAGTCAATGACTCGATGCAATCTGCTGGGATTCCTTAAACCCAATGATACAGTCAGTAATATCACCACATTAATGAAATTTCTACAATGCATCAATTTCTCAAGCAACAAAAGCAATAAAAGCTCAGAAAAAGTAACCTATAGACACTAAAAGGACAAACCTGAATACAAGCAAGAGTTACTTGTGGCTGACACCAGCTGAGAGACTTTACCTGTTATGACTCACTGAGAGGACAATGACATCTTTTCATTTCACTCAAAGCACAAAGCCCATACATTTTCTTTTAGTTGGATTCCTGAGTATCAGCATTGTAGCAAAGCTAACTAGAAAGAAAAAAATAGAAGAGGGAAGTATAAAAGAAGCTGCAAGCAGGATGAACATAAGAGGAAATTACATGAACTCAACATCATCGAGGAGACATTTTCATCATAATGTAGCCGCAAAATGAATACAAAGACGGATTAGATGAATATTTACTTGGTACACAGAGGTTTCCCCACACAAACATTTCTAAGTGCTACTAGTTAAGGAAGCAAAAACTTAGAACCAGTTACAGACTTTTTTCCCCAACAGCTACTTAATTATACTATTCAGTTTGTTCACAAGGATGCATATTATAACATGCTGATCCAACATATGTCAAACACGCATCTAGAACACTTGCACACACACACACACATACTGTATACACACAAAGAAAAGCAAACAGCTGACAGACATACTGGTATCATAGTTAGCAGCAATCTTACATTCTGACAACAACAAACACACACTGTACCCTTGATTCGGCGTCTGATGACCCCCATCCGGCACTTAAGCGAAACAGAAAACATCCTCTCCCTCTTCTTTACTCTTTCTCTCTAATCCTCCTGTTCCTCCTCCTCCTCCTCTTCCTCCTCAGTTCGACATAGTCAGGCGAGCGATGGATAGAAGTAGAGTCAGAGAGTGAAAGAGAGCGGTATTGGAGCTCTGGCCGGTCACATGGCAAAGAGAAGAAGGAGAGAAAGAGAGAAAGCGAGTCCTTCTTTCTAACAGGGGAGCCTCCTCCCCACTCCTCCATCTTTCACCTTTCTGGTGTTGTTCACTCTCTGTGTGGGAAGAAGTCAAACTTAGCTGCCCGTCATCTGTTTCCATCATTCCCTAACTGTGTTATATCCTTTCTCCTTTTTTTTCCTCATTTCTGGTTATTACCCCTGTCAGGCTGACAGGTAAAATACTGATGACTTTAAGTGTGGGCCACCTAACTCATGACAAAATGGCTACCCAAAGAGAAGATAGTCAAGTTGCTGGTTTGAATGTGAAGGAAAGGAGGACAAATGTTATCCCAAAGGTAGATGTGCACAGTAAAATGCAATATCTGGTTGTGCAGTTGGTAGCACTGTTGCCTTGCTGCAAGAAGATAGTGGGCTCGGATCACACCCTGGGGTCATTATGCGTGGTGTTTGCATGTTCTCCCTGTGCGTGCGTTGGTTCCCTCTGGGTACCCTGGCTTCTTCCCACAGTCCAAAACATGACTGTTGGTTTCTCTAAATTGTCCTTAGGTGTGAGTGTGCATGGTTGTCTGTCCTGTGTGTCTCTATGATGGCCTGCGATGGACTGGAGACCTGTCCGGGGTGTAACCTGCCTCTCACCCAGGGGCAGGTGGAGAAAGGTACCGGGCTCCCCACAACCGTGCAACGACAAGCAGGTATAGACAAGGAATTTAGAGATTTACAGCCCTTTAAGCCCACAGCTGAGAAAGACTTGAGTGACTGAGGGGAGTGAAGGGAACCTTGTGATATTGAAACAGAAAGAAAAGTCGGTGGATTATTAGTAATAAACTATAATCATATTCATATTCAGAAAAAATATCTCAGAAATTTTTCTGATATCTTGCAACCATACTGAGAGTGGGTCAGTATGTTAACATGCACATCTACTGTACATCCAGCAATGGCAATAATCAAGTCATTCCTTAACCAGAAGGGGAGTCTTTATCTAAGTTGGTGACACACACCCTTTCGTGTTGGCATTCTTTTGATTGGTCTATAGCATTACACAAATAGTATGCTGGCAGCAGTGAAGCAGACAGAGTAAAAGCAAGATATGCCCAATGAGCGAAGGAAAGGTCAACCACACAGTTATAGCACAGTACATTTCGTAAGTATTGTACTGTGCTGTTGTTGTACCGGTGTTGTTATTCTTGGTTCCATAGTCCCGTCACTTCCGGAAGGAGGAGTACCCCTGATGGCAATAACTCTATTTAGCTGGGATGCTGTTTGCATGCAGAGAAATTAGGCTTTCTAGTCAAATTATCTGAGTGTGTTCTTTGTGGTAAAATGATCTCTCATCTTATCTTTTTTTGTTTTATTCAATGTTAATAAGGATAAAGTGTTATGCAGAGGTGTGCTTATAACAATTTTAAAGACAAATGATACTATTTATAGTCGTGAGTGGGTGTGTTTCTCCTTGGGGGCGTAACAGAAAATAACTGAGAACCGCTGGACGAATCCAATAATTAGTTTTTTTTCTTACTGCATGTAAAGACACTGACTAAAGAAACTAAAGCAACCCAACAAAAGGTCTTGCCTTTAATCGAAGAGGGGGGAACTATTGACAAAAGCCAACAGAGGAGAAAGACACAAGAATATTCAGTAGTATTTATATTTTTTTGTTTTGTTTCTTTCTTTTATTTATTTATTTTTAGTTTAGATTTTTTCAGTATTGTGCCTCTCATAAATGCATTCAAATAAGAGCAGTTTTAAGTAATATTTATGTTTAAACGCAGCATGTCATTTGTGAAAAAAATGCATATTGAGCATAAAAAGACACAGATTAAGTCAATCGGCTTGTAAAGAAGGAGTTGGCGTGAAAGTTGGACTGACTAGAGTCTGGAAGTAAGCCTAAGCATACTAAAACTACCTAGTGAGGAGCCTCTGTAGGTTTTGCATTTTAATTAGTAGGAAAGAATCAGCTGATTGATCAGCTGAGGTGGGCTGGCAAAGAAAACCGCTGATGGACTGCAGTGTGGACCAGAAAAAATGGTCACTACTTAAGAGGAGCATCTCCATAAAACTTCAAAGAGATCAAACAGAAAAGTCTTGAAATCATTTCAATCTTTTACCAAAGCAACTTCTATGTGTCAATTTTGTGTTTTTCTGAAAGAAGTTTGATCCACTGTAGGCATTCGAGGTCTGCATTTTGAAGTTTTAATTGCACTCAATCCTAAATGTACAACAAGAGTTCAATAACGTGTTTCAGTCTCTTTTTTCTCTGAATCCCTCTCTCTCTCTGTAATTGTCCTAACCCCAAGGCTAACATCGTTAAGGACTCTTTTCCTCTCGGTTTAACCCAATCTTGCTCCAATTCATCGCCCAAAATCTTATGATCCACCATTCAAACTCCCTCTCACCTTCTTCCCTATTACCCATGAATCTCTCTCTCTCTCGTACTGTCATGGTAGCTGAGCTCAGAGGATGGAGTGGATTTTTAAAGAAAAATGACAGAGAGATCAAAGCTGCAAATGCCTGGGCTCAGTGGAGGAAAAGAAGAACAGAAAAATTAGGAGGTGAAGGAATAGGATGGGATATCTGAAAGAGGAGCAAAGATTCAAGAAGTGTAAAAAAAAAAAGCTTGAGGTGTAAGATTGAAAGTGTAGGTAAAATAAAAATGGTATGGGGTGTCCTTTGTAAAGTTACACAGTCAACAATTAACCACAATATTTTAGGTTATTTAGCCTGTAAAATTTGAATTTATTTTTTAAATACATATTTAAACATTACAAATACTTAGTTTACAAAATAAATACTTAGTTTGGAATATACATTTTTTAGGATATTTAGTTTTGGAAATAAATATTTTGTTTGTGAAAACATATTTAGCTCTAAATAAAATATTTAGCTTGCTAGCTAAATATTTAGTTAGAAAATGTGATATTTATAAATATATGTATGAAAAGGTGAAAACATAACTTAAAAAATTAACTTCACTTTCTTTTTCTCTTAAAAAAGGCTAAATAACAAAACAATGCTTTTAATTTTTGACTGTGTATCTTTACAAAAGGCACCCAAAAGAAAGGCCGCAGCAAACTGAGAAGAAAAAAAATATTTGCAAGCCTTTTGATTATTAAGAAGGAACACTGGGGCTAATCAAAGAAAAAAGATTGAATTAGGTGGGAACAAACATAAAGCAGATCTGGTAAAGTGTCCTACCATTGGGGATGGAGACTAAAGCCCACAGAAAAAGGACAAAGGAACAGGGGAGAGGTGGTCCAGAGTTGGATGCAAATGACATGACAGATGTCAAACAATGAGTGGAGAGAAATAACAAATACTGTCCTGAATTGAGCAAACTAGTTCAGTTTGAAAACCTCACCATTTTGTGAATCTTGTGGAAGGCTTGACACTGAAAAGTCAGCTGTGAAGGACTCAGCTTAGTCTTACAGTGATACAGAGTCAGTCTACACCCACATAGAAAAATGCCTATTTTAAGTACAGTATTCCTTTTCTTCGAGGATGGCTATAATATTTTCATATCTTAGCTGAAAGATGATAAGAAAAAAGTACGGTTCTGTTCATTCTGTTGTATAGATGGTGGGAAAGTAAATGGAAATTTTCCTGATGTAATATGTAATAATATTTGATTATAACATATTGCAAAACTGACTCCTAAAGGAGGCAGAAAATAATTATACTTCCTTTTCTTGCCATAGTGAAAATAATTTGTACAAACATGAACCTGTACTGAATAAACTCCAAATATATCTAAGTTCCTACAGTTTCTAATTGTGTATACAAGGATATGGCGATATCATCCATTAACACTTCCATGGCCTACTCCATCGCTAACAGACACTGAAAAAATGTGGCCTAACGTGTGTGTAGTTTCATAAACTGCATACAAGAATGCACATGGAGACACAATGCATTGAAATGCAAAACAGCAAGTTTATGGCTGTGTTTCTATCTCTCACAAAAAAACCTAAATCATTGTTTATCAGCTGCATGCACATCCTCAGAAAATTGATGGCAAAAAAACACACCCACACATCTGCCTACATGAGATCAAGACTCACAAAATTTGATATTGAGGAGGCTGAAAGGGAATGTAGAGGGAAAGAGTTGAAGAAAAATGATTATGAGAAAGAGAGAATTTCACAACTTTAAGGACAAAGCTTTCCTTCTAAAATTATTCAGTCATGCCATGTTGAAAGTACACCTTTTTTCAGTTTCAGGATTTACCATGTCAGAGCATAATAAAAATCATAAATGCACACAATTATTTTTTTATAGAAGACAAAGAGAAAATCCAAAAGTTGTGTTTAGCTCACTAGCACTGTTAACCAACTACACTCATCATTGTGACCACATTTACAAAGTTGGCAGCTCTGTACCATACAAGTGTGCTAACATAAAACCAAAGAAAATACATCATGATGACCTTAAAGAGAACAGTGTTGGCTGCTCAGTTTGGGAAGTGTTAAAAGGTCATTTTCTAACAATTTGAAATCCAAAATTCTAAGGTGAGAAGGATTTTATTTCTTTTTTGCAAATGGAAGCACTAAAGATGGATGGCAATCTTCCGAGGAGTGGATGTTCCAGCATATACCATCTCCCACCCCACCAAAGCCAGATAAACTTCAAAACAATATGAAATATGTCTCAGATTTTGCAGGACTTGGTTTGCATGTTAAAGATCATGAGAGGACAATTAGGAAACCACTAAACAACTATGGCTTAAACTAGTATATGGCAGGGTTAAAAGAAAACCTCTTTTATCCTCTCAAAATCGATCTGGGAGAAGTACTTAAGTGTGTAAAGTTGCATCTAGATGAAGAATCAAAGAGGCCATAACAGAGATGATTGACCACAACAGAAATATATATATAAATATATCAGAGTTCTGTACAGTCACTGGTCAACAGTTCAGCTTGGCCCACACTGTACTTTAGCAGAGTCGGAGTTAGGGTTAGGAGTACTTTAACAATACATAATACAGATACAGTGGCTTGCAAAAGTATTCGGCCCCCTTGAACTTTTCCACATTTTGTCACATTACAGCCACAAACATCAATCAATTTTATTGGAATTCCACATGAAAGACCCATACAAAGTGGTG
Source organism: Valencia hispanica (assembly GCA_963556495.2). Lineage (NCBI taxonomy): Eukaryota > Metazoa > Chordata > Actinopteri > Cyprinodontiformes > Valenciidae > Valencia > Valencia hispanica. The sequence continues at coordinate 7,331,841 of OY747708.1, read as the reverse complement.
TACACGTGAGAAGTGGAACAAAAATCATACATGATTCCAAATTTGTTTTACAAATAAATAACTAAAAAGTGGGGTGTGTGTAATTATTCAGCCCTCTGAGTCAATACTTTGTAGAACCACCTTTTGCTGCAATTACAGCTGCCGGTCTTTTAGGGTATGTCTCTACCAGCTTTGCACATCTACAGACTGAAATTCTTGCCCATTCCTCTTTGCAAAACAGCTCCAGCTCAGTCAGATTAGATGGACAGCGTTTGTGAACAGCAGTTTTCAGATCTTGCCACAGATTCTCGATTGGATTTAGATCTGGACTTTGACTGGGCCATTCTAACACATGGATATGTTTTGTTTTAAACCATTCCATTGTTGCCCCGGCTTTATGTTTAGGGTTGTTGTCCTGCTGGAAGGTGAACCTCCGCCCCAGTCTCAAGTCTTTTGCAGACTCCAAGAGGTTTTCTTCCAAGATTGCCCTGTATTTGGCTCCATTCATCTTCCCATCAACTCTGACCAGCCTCCCTGTCCCTGCTGAAGAGAAGCACCCCCAGAGCATGATGCTGCCACCACCATATTTGACAGTGGGGATGGTGTGTTCAGAGTGATGTGTAGTGTTAGTTTTCCGCCACACAGCGTTTTGCATTTTGGCCAAAAAGTTCCATTTTGGTCTCATCTGACCAGAGCACCTTCTTCCACATGGGACTTCTTATGGTTTTCTTTTAACAATGGCTTTCTTCTTGCCACTCTTCCAATAAGCCCAACTTTGTCCAGTGCACCACTAATAGTTGTCCTATGGACAGATTCCCCCACCTGAGCTGTAGATCTCTGCAGATCGTCCAGAGTCACCATGGGCCTCTTGGCTGCATTTCTGATCAGCGCTCTCCTTGTTCGGCCTGTGAGTTTAGGTGGACGGCCTTGTCTTGGTAGGTTTACAGTTGTGCCATACTCCTTCCATTTCTGAATGATCGCTTGAACAGTGCTCCGTGGGATGTTCAAGGCTTGGGAAATCTTTTTGTACCCTAAGCCTGCTTTAAATTCCTCAATAACTTTATCCCTGACCTGTCTGGTGTGTTCTTTAGACTTCATGGTGTTGTTGTTCCCACCATTCTCTTAGACAACCTCTGAGGCCGTCACAGGGCAGCTGTATTTGTACTGACATTAGATTACACACAGGTGCACTCTATTTAGTCATTAGCACTCATCAGGCAATGTCTATGGGCAACTGACTGCACTCAGACCAAAGGGGGCTGAATAATTACGCACACCCCACTTTTCAGTTATTTATTTGTAAAAAATGTTTGGAATCATGTATGATTTTCGTTCCACTTCTCACGTGTACACCACTTTGTATTGGTCTTTCACGCGGAATTCCAATAAAATTGATTCATGTTTGTGGCTGTAATGTGACAAAATGTGGAAAAGTTCAAGGGGGCCGAATACTTTTGCAAGCCACTGTAATTGTTTTGGAAGGGTGGGTCACAGGAACAGCAGGTCATGAAACACAGGCAGTGTAACAGAAGGAACCATTAAGGACCAATAACAATTAGAGATATTGTATAGAGAAGAAGGGTGGAAAATGACAGTGGATATAGGTGAGCTAATCAGGGCAATTCTGAACAGCTATGGAGAAGAGCAAAACAGAGAGACGGAGGCTAGGTGATTAATAAACACAGAGGGAACTAAACTACACACAAAGGAAACAAAAAGCCAAAGGGAAAAAATACCAACACTGATATAAGAGGATCAATTAAAATACACAGAACAGAAAACAAGAAATAATAATGAACACAGAGACAATAACCAAATATGACAAGAACTCAGAAGTGATCGTAACACAAATAGAAACACAAATGAAAACCAAACCCAAACACCCAAGGTTAAAAACAGGTATGTCCTGATGCACTTGTTCTTCTATATTAAGCTGATGTTTGTGTACTTTCTCTTCACTGTTACCTTGACTGATTTTTTTACATAGAAAATACATTTTGACAGCTGTTAAAATGGATTTTAGATATTCCAGGTGATAAATTAAAACTATTGTCCTCAATGAAATACAATTACCATTCTCTCAAATTGCATTAGGCTCCAACTACCAATAGCCAATATCTCAAAACGGAGATAAAGTGTTAACTTAAGTTCGGGAGCAGGACCACACCCCCAATCCACTTCTCACTCAGGAATCTACTCATAATTCGTTTCACCTGGTGTTTCACACCTGGTCCACATCTCTAATCACTCTGCAGTCCATATTAACTCAGCTCGTCTAGTACCCCATGTCTGTCTCCATCGTTTTTCGCACCCCTCCTCCCTTCCCAACCCTCTATCTGGCTTCACCCCTTTGACCCCTCCCTTCATCCCTTTGACCCTCATCCTCTCCCCTTCATTCTAGCTTACTCATAGTCCTAGCCTCTTCTAACATCTCTTTCTCTCAGATTTGTCTGGGGGGTCTTGAGCAGGCTCGGGAAACAGATGAATCTCAGAAGACTGCACCCACACACTGAATCTTCATCCCAAGCCTTCATCAACGCATCTTCCCAGACACCTCGTCTATTCACTTTTTTCCTTCAATAAACATTGCATTCAAATCTCTGTAAGTGTGGTCCTAGCTAATGAAAAGCTCCTCATTATATTTCTTTGCTGTATACACATATCAATAGCACAGCCATTAATTAGGATTTTATGAAAAATAAAGGTAAAAAATAAGTTCATGGGGTTATGAAAGAAGATTAGGGTAAAATACACTTTGCAGAATGCAACCGCATCATATTCTGGTTTCCCACAGAGTCTCTTGTGTATGTATGAGTTTCACAGCGTTATTAATCAAAGAGCTGCTGTGTGACAGCAGCTCTTTGCCACTTTTTCAAAAAAAGTCTGACTGCAGATGTTCAGAGAATCATGTTTATTCTCTCAGCTTGTTTAATATTTGAAAAATGAAAAAAAAATTACAAATATTTGCATTAAATGGTTGAAACAGCAGAAATAGATGAGCAAAAACTAAATCCCTGGAGAACTTTGTTTTTCTTATGCCGCTTTACCTCACACATCTGACTTAAAAATAAAAATTGAACTACATCTCACAATGGATTGGCCACTCAGTCCCAATTCAGCCTAATGTGGATGACAGGTATAGTTTATAGTGAGAAAAAACGGAAATCTTTGCAAGTGCTGGAAGAGAGTGAACAATGCAGATGAGCAGAGCGGGAACCAACAGTCCAAAGCTTGTTTAATAAATCATCACAAGAGCACGGTCCACAGAGTATTACACAAAGCCAATATGGTTGCTCACTTCAACACATGCAGTAATTCAGTTCAGTTTGAAAACAGGTCTGCACAGTGGGTATAATATTACCATCCCCTACAATGAATAAATGTTTCAAATTCTCACAAATTAACGTTTTGCGTGTTTTGTTGACAATGGTTTTCCTCTAATACCACGTTACACTAGGCTAAAAAAAACATGTATAGAGCGTCTTATAACAACTTTTAGTGACTTAGATTAGAAACACTGCCTCTCTCAACCTCAGAAAATATAAAATAAAATCAGACATCTGCAGCTGCAATGCTCAGCATGGTTTATGCAACACCCGTAGAGTAAAAATATTGATTTTAGCAGGGCTAGAAAAATGTCCTCTCATCCACAACCAAACTCAGGCAGTTTCTGAGAGGTATGTATTATTTACCAGTGGACAGCAAGTGCTTTATGTGCTGTATAAACCAGACTTACAATTAAATTAGGAGACAAAAACATGACATAAATGTTGCATATATGGAATAATGTTTTATCACTGAACAATACAACACAGTAGCAGGGGCAGATTTAGGATTGAAGAAGATGAGGGGCTTACCCCAGATGACTGATGTGCAAAAAAATAGTTGCTTTAAATGATACGGCATCTCAACTTTTAAATTCACCTTAAAGCAGACAAAAAAGCACTGTGATCACCTCAGATCACTGGTCCAGGGAATACAGCTTACATCCATTAAGAGCGGATAATATAAAGCAAGAGGGCAACTATATTGATTATATAGTTAATATATTGACCAAAAAACCAAATCCATCTTATTCTCCTAGATATGGTCCTGGCCATGAAAATAGCTTTAATTATAACAAGTTTTATTTTAAGGCAAGGCAAGGCAAGGCAATTTTATTTGTATAGCACACTTTCAACAGCAGGGCAATTCAAGGTGCTTTACATGATTTGGTGATTTAAAAGAAACACATAAAAGAAACACACATTATACATGATACACAATAAAGCAAGAGAAAAATTAAAAAAAAGCAAGAGAGCATGAACACATTTCATACATATAACATCAAGCATTTACTCAAAGGCAATTCTAAACAGATGGGTTTTTAGTCTCGATTTAAAGCAGTTCAGAGTTTCAGCAGCTCTACACTCGTCAGGAAGTCTGTTCCAGATAAGGGGAGCATAGAAACTGAAAGCTGCTTCTCCATGTTTAGTTCTGAGTCTAGGGATGTTTAGTAGGCTAGAGTTGGAGGACCTGAGTGGTCTTGGTGGTTGGTACCATGACAACAGGTCTTCAACATATTTTGGTGCTAAGCCATGTAATGATTTATAAACTAGTAAAGGTATTTTAAAGTCTATTCTCTGAGCTACAGGGAGCCAGTGTAAGGACTTTAGAACTGGGGTGATGTGCTCTACTTTCCTGGTTCTAGTGAGGACGCGAGCGGCAGCGTTCTGGATCAGCTGCAGCTGTCTGATTGACTTTTTAGGCAGACATATCAAGATGCTGTTGCAGTAATCAATCCGACTAAAGATAAACGCATGGATGAGTTTTTCTAGGTCGTGTTGCGACATAAATCCTTTAATCATAGAAATGTTCTTCAGGTGATAGAACGCTGACCTTGTTATTGCCTTTATGTGACCCTGGAGGTTCAGGTCTGAGTCCATTACTACACCTAGGTTACGAACCTGATCAGTAGTTTCTAGCTGTATTAATTGAAGCTGTGTGCTGACTCTTGATCGTTCCTCCTTGGGTCCAAAAATAATCACTTCAGTTTTGTTTCTATTCAGCTGGAGAACGTTATGGCACATCCATCCATTTACTTGGTCAATGCATTGATTTAGGGTTTGAATGGGTTCAGAGTCACCTGGTGACATTGTAATGTAGAGCTGAGTGTCATCCGCGTAGTTATGGTAGCTAATGTTATTGGTCGCTATAATCTTGCCTAGTGGGACCATGTAGATATTAAATAAGAGGGGCCCCAGGATGGAGCCCTGGGGCACCCCACATGTGATTTCTGTTCGTTCTGATGAAAAGTTTCCTATTGAAACATAGAAGTCCCTGTTCTTTAGGTAAGACTCGAACCAGCCAAGTACTGTACCAGAGAGTCCGACCCAGCTCTCCAGTCGTTCCAATAAAATATCATGATCAACAGTGTCAAATGCTGCACTGAGGTCCAACAGAACCAGCACTGTGGTTCTTCCACAGTCTGTATTTATGCGGATGTCATTAAATACTTTGACGAGGACAGTCTCGGTGCTGTGGTGAGCGCGGAAACCAGACTGAAAAGCATCAAAACGGTTTGTCGTTGTTATGAAGCCATTTAACTGCTGAAACACAGCTTTTTCAATAATCTTACTGATGAATGGGAGATTAGAGATTGGCCTGTAGTTCTGCATTAACGTGTTGTCCAGATTTTTCTTCTTTAGCAGTGGTTTAATAACTGCTGTTTTTAAAGCCTGAGGGAAGACACCTGATAGCAGTGATGAGTTCACTATTTGAACAAGATCAGAACCAATAACAGGAAGAACTTTCTTTAGAAAAGCTGTGGGTAGGATATCAAGACAGCAGGAGGAGGAGCTTAATTGGATAATGATTTTTTCAAGGCTGTTCTGGTTTAATTCGTGGAATTCAGACATTTTCTCTACATTGTTGTTGATTGGGGATGGCACTGGTTGTGGGTTCGATATTGAGGTACAGATTGACCGTCTAATTGTTAGAATCTTTTCAGTGAAAAAGCTGGCAAATTCATTGCAGGCCCTGGTAGAGTTTAGTTCTGGGGCTACTGTCACTAAAGGATTAGTTAGTCTTTCCACTGTTGCAAATAGAGTCCGTGCGTTATTAATGTTTCTGTTGATGATTTCAGAAAAGAACGATTCCCTAGCATCTTTTATAGTTAGCTGATATCTATTCAGTCTCTCTTTGTAGATCTCATAGTAAACCTGGAGTCGAGTTTTCCGCCATTTTCTCTCGGCTCGTCGACACTCTCTTTTTTCACTACGTACCAGTGGATTACTTGTCCACGGAGACTTATTTCTACCTGAGACTACTTTCACTTTAGTTGGAGCAATGGAATCCATGATGTCTGAGATTTTCGCAAGGAAATTATCTACCAACTTATTTACTGAGTTTGAGTTGGGAGATGAGGGGGATGTGGTGGAAGGATAAATACGTTTAAAGGTTTCTACTGAACTGTCCCCTAGAAAACGCTTTTTTATAGTGGTCTTACTTTGGCTGGGTAATTTAGCAGAGATGGTACTTTGAAAGAAAACACAGAAATGGTCAGATAATGCAATATTAATTACAGAGATGTCAGAAATATTTAAACCTTTGCTGATAATTAGGTCCAGAGTGTGTCCTTTATTGTGTGTTGGTTGTTTGACATGCTGGGTCAGGCCGTAGATGTGGAGAGTATCATCTAATGTTTTTGCTTGTCTATCTTGGGGGTTGTCGGTATGGATGTTAAAGTCCCCCACGATGATTAGTTGGTCATAGTCGATACATATTACAGAAAGAAGGTCATTGAAGTCATTAAAGAAGTTAGAGTTAAGTTTTGGTGGTTTATATAAACTTAGAAATAACGCTTTGTTAGGCTCATTTATCTGGGTGGCTAGGTATTCAAAAGATTCAAACGCGCCCAGAGTTACCTTTTTAAAGTTCATTGAGTTGTGAAAGATGCTGGCTACACCTCCGCCTCGTTTGTGTTTTCTGTTCTCGCTTAAGAAATTATAATTTGGAGGACTGGATTCTATTAATTAAGTTGTATCGTTATTTTCATCTAGCCAAGTTTCTGATAAAAAAAGGGCGTGTAAATTATGCTCAGTGATGAAGTCATTGATAAGAAAAGACTTTCCGGATAGAGATCTAATGTTTAATAAAGCTAACTTAAGTATTGTGATGACGGGCAGCTGACCCTTCCGACAGGTTATCAATTTGAGATTTTGTTTAATATGAGAGCGTGTGGTTAACGGTTTATGTTTCCTGCTGCTGACAATCACTGATATAGCCTCAGGGGTGCCGGGTGAATTCTGGGAGATGGTAGGGGTGGATTTATTGCCCGGTTCCCTCAAATATCAGATATCTGTAATAATCAGTGGGGGGAAGCTCCCAGGCTTATGGACACTAGTCCCAGGCGTTTGGTGTAGTCTAAGTTTAGGTGTTAATTGTGTCCCAAGTTTGATTTGCTCATTCAGTCTGTCTGTAAAGTTTCTAAATGGAGACTCATTTGATGTGGCTGAGTCACAGGAAGATGAAGAATTAATCTCTGATGGTTGTTTATCTGTTCGGTCCTGTGGTGTCATCATGACTTGCTGTTTTTGTTCTCTGATATCCATGGGCGCCTCAAGGTCAGCTTTTGGGAGCAAGTGTTTTGCTTTCTGATGTTGATAAGAAAAAATGTTTGCTGCCAACAGCCTTACTCCGGACCTGTTCAAATAGCGCATTCCTGCTTTAAACAGATGATTAGCACTTCCAAATACTTTGAAATTATTAATAAATGTGAACGACTTCTCAGATGATTGTTTCTTCAACCATTTATGGAGCATGCGGAGTCTGCTAAATCTTTCATCATTCCCTTCAGGGACTGGTCCGCTGATGAGGATGTTTACGTTAAGTCCATCAAGTCTCTGTAGGAGATCAGAAAAGTCTCTCTTCAGAATCTCTGATTGTCTCATCGCGATATCTGCTGATCCTGCGTGAATGACAAGCTTTTCCAAAGCTGGATGTTGGTCCAAGATTTTAGGGATTTTTTCTGATATTTCTCTCACTGTATTTTTGTAGCAGCTATAAACTCTGGTATTCTTGCTACAAAAAGCCTCAATTCCATTAATTGATCCGTCTTGTATGATAACAGTCTTTGCCGGGGGCGCTCTTACTTTATGTGTCCGTTTGATGCGGCTGGGTTTCTCCTGGTGGCTTTGACTGGTCCCGGGGGATGCGTCATCTTTCGGGGAACTCAAGGCTGCGAATCTGTTTTTCAGCGGGATTCCAGGTGGAGAAATATCTCTTGTTTTTGGCTGAAACCTCTTTTGTTTACTTTTAGCAGAAGCGCCAGTTCTGGGTTCAGAGGTTTCTCTGTGTCGGAGTTTCTTTTGTTTTTTCTTCCTCGGAGAACAGGCTGGGGTTGATTTCATGCGTTTTAAAGCTGGCCAGTTTTCATTGTAGTGCGGAGTTCTGCCGCTCAGACGCCTGTAGGGAGTCTCTGTGACACGGTTAGACCGATGTAACACTGGGCTGATAGGCTGTTCCCTGTTTGTATTCAACGGTAAAGTTGTTTCATTTTGTCCATAATCAGCGTGGAGATCAAAATTAATTTCCAGACGACGTAGCTTCGTTTCAATGCCCTCAATTCTGTGGAGCAGTTTTTCAAAATCCTCAGCTGAGCAAAAAGCCATGTTGATAAGTCCATAGAAAAGTAATCCAAGAAGAGATCTGGTCCAATACAGTAACTCCAGGGGCTGGGAAAATAAAGTAACTAAGAAAAGGTTAAGAAAGAAAACAAGAAAAGCAAACTGAAAATAAAATAAAAGAAAATAAGTGAACGGATCTGGAGAGAGACAGAGAGCAGCTGCTCCTCCTTCAGAAGACAAAACTAACATTTCAGATCAAGCCTATGGGAAAATCTGAACCCAATCTGCCATTTTCACAGATTACAATTCACACCCCTTTTCAACTTTATCCAGGGAGTACAGGAAACGACATCAATTTAAAAAAAAAGATTTCCATGAGAGCATCGGACCATCATCTCAGACCTGAACACCCTACTTAATGCATGCTATTTGGGAGCTTACAGCAGGTTGAAGGGTTATTGAGGCAGTTTGGGATGCATCTGTGGACGGTGCGCTCCAAAGAGCCTGGTGCAGAAACAACGCATATGCTGCAATGTTTTCTCCCACTGAAGCTTGAGGGTAAGGGAATGGCTGGTTCAGAGAGTCTTTATGACTTCTGATCATTTTAATTTGAGAAATGTTCCTTGATTTCAATACTTTGGCTGAAGTGGGGCTTTAATCCCCATCTCTAGTTGGGCAGCGGGGCGCAGCTTCAGCATCCAGAACAACATCCCAGCCCCCATGAGAAGTCATCTACCCAAGGCAAAAATCCGAAACCTTATGATACCAGCCTCTGCTGTAATCCCACTTTTTGACTAAGCACACGGGGGTGCACAGCTCACATTTAATTTCATTGTTTATATGGAGTGCCACAATCAGTAGTTTTTGTCATTGTGGAGAAAAAAGGTGACATGTATGGCCCGTTGGGGCCTGATAAAAGTTTTTTTCAAATTCCCTTTCAAAAAGGATCACGAAAAACGAGAGATGCCTCCGGTCAATAAGGAGATTAAACCCGGACGATCCAAAGAAAGCCTGGATTTCTGCAACGTTTATTTCTAGATTCCTATAATTTCGAATTAAAACATAAATTTTTTCACCTAAATCATATTGATGGAGGGTCTATGTCTTTTTAACCTTATCAGAATTGAAAAATATATTGTGCAGCAGTGCTTTGATACCTGGTACATGCAGCAGTTGTTAGTCCTATCCTGACACCTGCTTCTACTTTGAACATTGAAGCCGCTACATGACTGCATGTTTCTCCGAGACTGAATTTAAAAGAAGAACGGTGTAAGCGGTGATATTCTGTTTTTCACCAGAGACCAGACGCCATTAAAATGATCATGTTACTGTACTACTAAAATTATACAACAGTGACTACATTTCCAAAAATAAATAGGGACACTGATCAATTAAAATTTACCCAGCTTTGCAGTCTCAGAGAGCAGTGAGGATTTTGCCGTTCTCTTTAGCAATCACCCACAGGAGATGTGAATCACGCTGAGACTCTTCTTGGTCAGGTCTGACCTCTGCTTTTAAGAGGACCACAGCTTTCTGTTTCGTAGAGGAGATTGGCCCAACTCTTTTCTTGCCACCCAACCGCCTGCGCATGCGCACAACGATGTCAACAAAGATCCTCCTATTACAATTCATTTTCTGTACCAAAACTTACAGGAAGCTGATATTTAGCAAGCCAGCACTTTTAAAATAAGATTCATAAACCTGAATCATGATCCGTTTCATCACAGCTGTTGTTGTCAATCTGTACTTTTTGTCTGTTTTTTGTCCGATATCCATATCAGCAACAGTCTTCTCATACAAGAGTTTATTGGGCATTACATACCCAAGCAGGCAGGGAGCTGAAGCACCCGAAGTGTTTCTTCTTCAGGGGGCTCATGGAGGCTGTACGCAGGTTACTTTACACCCCTCCTGCCTCTCTGGTGGACTCCGGTACTGCAACTTATTTCAGAGTGGCTTTTTTTCCTCCTAAAGTAAAATTCAGATTTGGGGCTTCTCAGAAAACATCCGGGGCTTAAGCCCAAGTAGCCACCCCCTAACTCCGCCCCTGCACAGTAGACAGACTTTGCTATAAATCAAACACATTTTAGAAATTGTTTGTCACATTTAAAACTACATACAATTGTAATTCTTTAAATTTTTTGTTGCCATCTTGTTGGTAATTTCTACAACAGAAGATTAAAACTGCATCTGACAACGCTGCATAGATTTCAGGACCAGGACGTACTGGAATAGACAGATTCCATCATCGATCTGCAGCGATCAGTTAAAGCCAGGTTAAAATAAAACTATATGGCCTGGTTAAACCAACAAGGAGCTAAAGCTAAAAGACAAATTCTTAACATCAAACAATCTCACTTGCCAAGCTTGGCAACTAGCGTCTTGCACCTGGGACAAGTTGGTGGTTTTGGTCCGCAACCGCCCTATTTGAGTGAATTCCAATGTGTGGCAAAAGGGGCTGCACAGCAAACAGGAAAAGCAGCCCAGAAAAGTCTGAAAGCCCTTTAATTTTGTCCTAGCACATGCATGCTTGAGTATGACCACAGGAGGAATACTTGTTGCAATATGTTACATAAATGTAAAAGTAAAAGCCTGAAACATTTATAAGCAGTTGTGAGGCCACGCTGTGTAACTAGAGTAGTGTATGAGAAATTAGCTTTTTTTTGCAAGGTTACTTGTTATGGTTGGATGGAAATCTTCCCTTTACAATCTGTTGTTGTGGATTTTAATTAAAGCTGTGAGACCCCATAAAACTTTAATGAGTTTTTTTTACCAAGTGCAGTTGTTTTACACAAACAACGGCACATGAAAGAATTCTGTGAGGTCTAAGTAGGACAAATTCCCACGACCCCTTCAGCAATTTTGTGAGGATAAAAATATGGCCCACTGTAACACCGAAGTTATAAAAGCCACACTGGTCCTCCTAAATCTGAGGTTTGACGACCAGTTGGACCCTCTTATCCAACACCATTCAGCCCCTCTCTCGAACACACATACATACGCTTCTGAATTTGGCATGTGTCTTATTGTTCAGTAGATAGATAATTGATCGGTTTTACTCTTGTATACTATCGACACCACTTGCAGCAGCTCCCACGTCTCATCCCTCATTCTCTTTATGATTTCTTCCCTTTCTTTTCTAAAAATAAATTTCTTTAAAAAAAATACCCCCCACCTCCACTAAGCCTCTTCGTTTTCAATCCCCACCACTGATCTTTTTGTTCAGATTTTTTTGTTCCAAAACTTTGACAGGGTATGATTTTAAAAATAAATCCTGCAAAGCCTTGGGATGGTGACTGTTTGTTAACAGTCTCTTACAGAGGTGAGCGCCCTGAAAACCTTCCAATTATTTTTTTTCAGAAGTGGGTTGATGAACTACCTGTTTTTTGTCTCTATATCTCTTTACGCCTTATTGCAGTCCTGTGTATGCTTGTGAATGTTGTCTTCTGTTGCCTTTGGGATTGTGTTGTTTTTTGTGTTTTTGTAAGCCACAAGTCTTTCCAGCACATGTCAATGTCAACATGTATCTAATTATTGCCGGCGTTGTTGTGTTTGTGCATGTGTACATTGAATCGTGCCCACATCCTCATGTCTTTGCACTGACTTTTTGTTATTGTTGTATATTTGATATCTTAAAGTAGTTCAGTAGCAATTATGGGAGCGTGATGATGGGATAAATACAAAAGGGCCCCGTTGCGTTATTGCATTAGAAAAAGTTAGAGGCACCGCTGACACTGGATTTACATTTACTGGTTAAGGATGTTACATGGGGAAAAAAATAAAAGACACTAAAACTTTTTTGGAATTAGTTTCATGATCTCTTTATCCATCCATCCATCCATCCATCCATCCATCCATCCATCCATCCATCCATCCATCCATCCATCCACTTATCCTGGTCAAGGAAACAACAGGTATCTGATATCCATCTCCCCTGTAGCACTATCAAGCTGCTCTTGGAGGACCTCAAGCTAGTCCCTTTCTAAGAAGTGTAATGTTCCACCTCTAACATCTTCTTGGCCTTCACTGGTATCTTCTGCTTGTTGGTCGTTCCTGAGAAATCGTGAGGTGAGGAAACACCTTAATAAGTTGCTAAATCTACTTTAACTAACTCTTTTGAACATGGATTAGCCGCAAACATTCTATTCCTAGCTCTTCCAAGATGATAGTGCTTCTCAATCAAATTGGTAAATTAATGAACCCCTATCTGTCATGTTTTTGGGTAATGTCCAGACCATCATGCAGAATCATGAGCACGACATGGAATGAAAAGATAAAATATGTATTTACAATAAGATAATGAAATGTGCAACAAAAAGGAGGCTTGGATCTCTGAATATGGCAGTGTTTGGAAGAAAGGGTAGGAGTTTGAAGGGGTGAGGATAATTTGAAGATTAATTTTTAACTGGAGAGATTGATCTGAATGGCTTAATGGATGAGGCGTGAACATCAGCATAACAGGATACATAAACTAACTTTCAACAAGGCTAGGCTTAACATTAGCCAGAAAGGCTGATCAACAGGCAAAAAGAGGTTGTGTAACAGCTCTTTAAATCCAATTGCGGCAGGTGCGGAGACTGCCGCAAGTAGGCCACACACTCCAGGATCTCTTCTGTCCAGGAAAAGTCTTCCAAGCACATAAAAACACACAGGCCAGGACCTGACACTATTTTCCTCTTTTACTGATAACAAAAATCAAGAATGCACCAGTTTATGTTTCTGTCATCAATGTGAAGACACTAGCAAGATACATAAATTTCTCTACTTAAGACAGGAACTAACCACTCACCGATTGGCATGTTTCTTCTTTCTTTTGATAGATAGCATAATGACTCAGACACATACAGGCTTAGCTATATCATTCTAAGTATTCAATCAATTATAGCAGTAAAGAGGAGTCTTTCTTTCTCACTTTAACATCCACCACCTTACTAAAAGCAGTAAAAGCAGCTGTTAAATCCCTCCATTTTCTACAGCTTTTCATCTGTAAGTGACTCTGTGACGGGGTAAGCTGTATTGCGTCATTACCTGATGTCGCTCTTGCGCTCCGTGGAGCTCTTTGGTGTTCAGACTCTCTTGAATTGATCTTGTTTTCTCTGTCCTGAGGCCTCTCTAAGTTATTTTAACACACACGCACACTAAAACACACGATTTGTGGTGGTGTAACTTTACGTTTTGCGAACTCCTTGTGTTTCACACAGTTTTTCTTGGGGTGGTAAGGTCTCACTACCTCAGTTAGCTTAGCTTCATTGCGGATAAGGCTACTCTTCTTTCTCCTGTCTCTAACTCTTCTCTTCTCTCTTGCACTCTCTGTCAGATGTTTAGTTACTTCCCTGCCTCCTTTAGTGATAATGGTAACTGTAACAAATGTAATATTTTTGTCGCTTTGGAGGCGAGGGTATCAGAATTAGAAGCACGGCTCCGGCCTGTTGAAAAACCAGCAGATAGCCGAAGCCCATTAGCCAGCGCGGAGCCAATAAGGATAGAACGCCCTAGCCGTCCTCCGGTAGAGCCCGCGCAGCCGGGACCTCAGGCCGGCTGGGTGACGGTACGTAGGAAGTATAATTTTAGGACCCAGCCCACGGGCCACCAACAACCGGTCCACGTTTCTAACAGATTTTCCCCGCTCAGCGACACACCCGCTGAGATGCCGACCTTGGTAATTGGCAGCTCCATAGTCAGAAACGTGGCATTAGAGACACCATTGACCATAGTCAAATGCTTGCCAGGGGCCAGAATGGGCAACATCAAATCCTACCTGAAACTGCTGGATAAAGATAAGCGTAATGTACAGTAAGATTGTTATTCACGCTGGCGGTAATGACACCCAGTTAAGCCAATCGTGGGTCACAAAAATTACTGTTGCTTCGGTGTGTAAGTTTGCCAAAACAATGTCAGACTCTGTAATCTTTTCTGGTCCCCTGCCTAATCGGACCAGTGACGACATGTTTAGCCGTATGCTGTCCTCCAAAACACTGAAAACCCAGGGTCCGGACCCGGAAGCCAGGTCATAGTTTAACCCACCTCGCTGCTGCTTCTGTACTGTTAGCCACCCATTACCCTATAGAAACAGTGTCTTGCCCACGGCCAAAATTAAATGGATTAAAAATTAAGCCAACAAAAGCAAATTATGGAAATCTCATAAAGATAAATACGACTTTGAATGAACAGAAAAATAAATCTATTAAATGTGGTTTATTAAAGATAAGATCTCTCTCCTCAAAGACTTTGTTAGTAAATTACTTGATTTGTGATAAACACATTGATTTGGTTTGTCTCACAGAAACCTGGTTGCAGCAAGAGGATTATGTCAGTGTAAATGAGTCAACTCCTTCCAGTCATTTAAATTTTCACATTCCTAGAAATACTGGGCGAGGAGGAGGAGTTGCAACCATTTTTCGTTCGGATTTACTAATTAGTCCCAGACCAATTGATAGCTACAGTTCTTTTGAACATCTAACCCTTAATTTTCCTCATCCCAGTTGCAAAACATTAAGACCATTTTTGATTACTTCTTCCTCAGTAAATGAGGCAGCATCGGAAAGAACTGTAGAACTTCATTTGTGCTTAGGCTGTTTTGATTCAGTCGAGCTTTCGGAATTATAAAAAATATTAGCCTCATCTAAACCTTCAACTTGTATCTTGGACCCAATCCCAACCAAATTATTTAAGGAAGTGTTCCATTTGCTTCCTGGCCCCATTTTGGATATGATGAATCTATCCTTAGTAAACGGATACGTACCACAAGAATTTAAAATAGCTGGAATTTTAAAAACTGTAAATTAAAAAACCTTAAAAAAGCCAACTCAAAAAACCTTCCCTTGATCAAGATAACTTAGTGAATTACAGACCTATATCTAACCTTCCTTTCTTATCCAGAATCCTTGAGAAAATTGTTGCTAATCAAGTCTGTGAGCATCTAAACAGTAACGAGCTCTTTGAAGAGTTTCAGTCAGGTTTTAGAGCTCATCATAGGACTGAAACAGCCCTGGTGAAGGTTACTAATGATATTCTCATGGCCTCAGATAATGGACTGGTGTCTGTTCTGGTTTTGTTTGATCTCAGTGCTGCTTTTGACAAAGTTGATCATAATATTCTCTTAGAAAGGCTTGAACATGTGGCAGGGATCAAAGGAACAGCACTAGGCTGGTTTAAATCATATTTGTCTGACAGATTCCAGTTTGTTCATCTAAATGATCAATCTTCTTCACTCTCAAGGGTTACTTGTGGAGTTCCACAGGGTTCTGTGCTTGGACCAATTCTTTTCCAATATATATGCTCCCAATTGGTAGAATCATTAGACAGCATGGGATAAATTTTCACAGCTATGCCGATGATACACAACTATATTTATCCATAAATCCTGATGAACCCAGTCAGTTAGGTAGATTACAGGCATGTCTGGAAGACATAAAAACATGGATGAATCTAAACTTTTTGCTTTTAAATTCTGACAAGACAGACGTTGCTGTCTTTGGACCAGAAGTTCTAAAAAAGAAACTGATTAGTCAATCACTTCATCTGGATGGCATTAAATTGGCCCCCAGTAATAACGTAAAGAACCTCGGCGTTATTTTTGACCAAGACTTGACATTTAAATCCCATATTAAACAGGTTTTAAGGATTTCCTTCTTTCACCTCCGGAATATTGCTAAAATTAGAAACATCCTGTCCAGGAGTGATGCTGAGAAACTAGTCCATGCATTTGTTACCTCAAGGCTGGACTACTGTAATTCTTTACTATCAGGTAGTCCACAAAATGCCATTAAATGCCTTCAGTTGATCCAAAATGCAGCAGCAAGAGTTCTGATGAATATTAAAAGAGATATCACATTTCTCCTGCTTTAGCTTCCCTTCATTGGCTCCCTGTTAAATCCATAATAGAATTTAAGATCCTTCTTCTTACATACAAAGGCATTAATAATCAAGCTCCATCATTCATCAGAGATCTAATTGTTTCATATGTTCCTAACAGAGCACTTCGCTCTCAGACTGCAGGTTTACTTGTTGTTCCTAGGATTTCTAATAGTAGAATGGGAGGCAGATCTTTTAGTTATCAGGCTCCTCTCCTGTGGAACCAGCTCCCAGCTTTAGTCCGTGAGGCAGACACTCTGTTTACTTTTAAGGCCAGGCTTAAAACTTTCCTTTTTGATAAAGCTTATAGTTAGAGTGGCTAAGGTCTCTGTTTTTTCGACTGTTAACTTTGTGTTCTCTCAGTGTTTTTCTCTCCATAGAAGATATACCTGGTCTGGTATCCTGCTTGGCTGCAATGCCCTGTTGGACGGGGGGCATCAACTGGGATGATGCTCCCAGTAACTGAATATCCACTGTGTCCTGTTATCAACTTTTTACTTTCTGTAACATAGAAAGTACTCTTATATCAGATCTTTTGTTCCTTCTGTGTCTCTGCTCTGTCTTCTCAAGCCCCCAGACGGTCGTGGCAGATGGCCGCTCCTACTGAGCCTGGCTCTGTTGGAGGTTTCTTCCTGTTAAAGGGGAGTGTTTCCTCTCCACCGTCGCTACATGCTTGCTCAGTATGAGGGATTGCTGAAGGATTGCTGTGGTTGGAAAGTCTGCATCAAAGGGGCCCAACCTCACACCAATGACTGATGGAATCTGCTGGGATTCCTTAAACAGGAAACTTTTTAACTGATTGGAATGTTTGTATAAATGTATTGAAATGACTTCTTTTTAAGTGCCTTGAGATGACATATGTTGTGAATTGGCACATGTTCTGAATTGAATTAAAAAGTAGCAATACATTTTGATAAACTTTTTTTTGACAGGCAGCTTAATATTTGGGCTGCATTACCCTCAGCCTGCTGACAAATTCATCTCGAGCCACACCAACACATCTGCAGTTGAAGAATGCTTTTTACTAATAAAAACAGAAGTTCAAGGTATTACTCTAAATGGACCTAATAGTCTTAGCACTTTTATGGGGAACTAATGTGAAGCGAAGGCCACATTTTATTGTTTAGAATAAGGACAAAAATGGGACAGAGAGTGCCAACGGAAAGAGGAATTAATCTTTGGTAAAACAAATCTAGTTTTCTGACTCCAACACTGTGTATTGATAGTTTATCTTTATAATAAAAAAATAAAATTGTAGTAAAAGATTTTAAAAATGACAAAAGTCCATTCTAATTTCAGATACGTCTTTATGTGTGACTGAGGAGATCCTGAACTGGAAAAAGCTGGACACTGAGGGGCGTCACATAGCGTGTTTAAGGGAGGCACCCCATGTTCAGATGCCCTAGTCCTCAAAGCAGTCATCCCAGGTTCAACTCCAGCCTGTGGACAATTGCCAGTGTCTCTCCCCCCTCTTCTCACCTGTTTTTGTATGCTATCCAGTTAATAAAAGGCCACTGTGGCCACAAAAACCTAAAAAATCTGGACAGTGAGACTGGTTTCTTATTTTCTAATAAAAAAAGGGAACAAAAGTAGAACAGTTAAGCTGATTTTTATTTGCACATATGCACAGCAAAACCAGCTGCAGAAGTAGAAGCAGTCTGAGGGGCTCATTGAGTGGAGGCACTTGATGATATTGTAGAATCTGTCAGATCTGAGAAATATGTTGCTAAGCATAATTTGATGCAGATCTAATAGCATGTTGAGAATGGTGCACAAAAGCTTTGCTTGTATTTAAAGCTGTGGTACGTAGTTAAAAAAATGCTTAAATTTGACCATCCGACCCCATTCTTTGATATGAAGTATGTGATTTTTCATAATTTATATTTCCTCCCAGTCCCTCACCTGGTCTTTATAGCTAAACAAATTATTTACGTGAGCCTAGAGCATTGACCAATAAATTTGCGTATCCACAAGAGAGAGCTGTCAATCAACGAGAATGAGCCCCAGTCCCCAGTGTGCGCTACAGGGTGATGGGCCTCAGTCAGCTACAGCTACAGCTAATGTTTTGGTAAAAAAAAAAAAAGCATCTTTACCTCGGAAAACCCAATCATAAAAACTAGGTCAATGCTGGGTCAATGCTGTGATGCTCTCTCTGTTGACTCCACTTTCCCTATGCGTGTGTGTGTTACAAGGCGTGGCTTTTGGCTCCCTCCAGAAAGGAAGGGGGAGCAGCAGCGGGAGTTATAGTCGTTCAAAGTTCAAACTTTCCTCCTCCTCTCTTTATGACATCACGCTAGAGACCACAGCTCCAAAGAACTGATGGATTTGTAAAAGCCTGCAACAGGATCAGGATGTTTTTTTTCTTTTTTGGGGGGGAATTCCCCACCTGTCTCATTGTTCAGGTTGTTCAAGCTGTGGCTTGTAAGCCACACCCTTTTGATTACACCATCTAAACAACGTCCTCTGAAAGCACAAAGGGCCACTCCTATCGATGAATCAACCGCGTGTTTATTGCAGAACTATGAGATAAAAGGGTTTTCTGTGATGCCCTGAGATTGTCTGTGGTGTGCCCTGCCTCTTGTCCATTGTCAGCAGCAAATACGCACTTAGCCGACAATCACTGTGTGTCACTAGGACCTGAAAAAGGTTCATAATTTTATAATGTATGACTTGTTAAGGCCATTACGGTTTAAAAGCTGGAGGGAGGATTTTGCCCATAATATTTAGTGAAAACGAACCAGTGCAGAGACACAAGCATGGAGAAAAACAATTCTGCCTTATAAAGCCAGACTCATTTTCCTTTTAATGCATTGAGCTGCACACAGAGCCCTTGGCAATCTCACTTCTACAAATTTGCCCCATATGTAGTTCTTACTGTTGTGGCTCAGGTAGCAAATCTTATTGTTTGGCTTTCATGATTAGCTTCCACAGTGTATACATGTTGCATTCAGACTGTTCACCGGGTTTTGAGAATCTCATACACAGCATCTGATGGGGTTTTATCAGTTCAAAATTATCTGTAAGTTGTCATACCTCTGACTGAAAGGTATCAGACCAAAAATCCTCAGAAAAAAACAGCAGCAGCAAAAAAGGTCTCAGAAAATACAGCAGCAGAAAAAAAGGTCACAGAAAAAAGGCAGTCAAAAACAAGTGTTCTGCAGGTGGCACTGCTGTCAGACACCAGTTAAATTGTTTTGCAATACATAGGCTACATGTAGTAATTATAATGTTTTAATGTGCTGTTCTCTGAACACTCCCCATGGAGCAGAACTGTGCAACCGCATGTGCATAATGGAGGCATAATCTGCGCCATGCTGCCACAATGACTGGAATTAAGTGTTACTTGAGCCAAACTTTTAAAATCAGGGAACATTTCTCCAATTGAAGTTATCAGAATTTGGCATGACTCTCTAAACAAGGGCTTTGTTGATCGCTTCAGCGGTAGAAAAATCTTGCTTCATGCACTCTTCTTGCATCAGTGGTTAAGCTGCAGCAATCTGTCACAGCCGGTCTGTGTCTGGTGCAATCACAGATGCGTTCCATGCCTCAGTAACTCTGCAACGCGTTGTCAGGTCCTGGATAGCGAGATGCACTGGGTACGGTGTCCAGGTCTGAGATGATGCTCAGATGATCTCATGGGAATCTTTTTTTTTATTGATTTAGTTACCTGTACTCTGTGCGTAAAGTTGAAAATGTCTGCATGCCTGCAACCAAGTGGTCAGGGCTGTGAAAACAAATCTGTCAAAATGACCTGCACCCTTCAGATTTTTCCATCACTGTTTAAAAGAAAACAAATGCAGAAAATGTTTGGTTAACGCAACCCCTGGTCTGACGGCGATTTTTCTGAGACCTTTTTTTCAAATTGCCATTTTTTCTGAGACCTTTTATTCTGATGCCTTTCAGTCAGAGGTATGACAACTTTTTGAATGAAAAGCTATGCTTTATTTCTATGGTCTGTCATTTGAGGACCTTTGGTCTGATGTCTGAGGATGTTTGATATGATGTCTAAGGATGTCATAAAATGTACACCGTACCCGGAATATGAGAGATGAGTCCTGCCAATTCGAATACGAAAACAAGTTAAAAATACAATTATGTTTTGTTGTATATAGTGCTATTCCTTTTTAATCATCACGTTTTGGTCCTACATTTGTGTATATTGAGCTTATTTATTTGCACTGTTTTTTGTGTGTTTTAATTGTGTTTTGAGAGCTGCTGCTGTAACAAGGAATCTGTCTGTCTGTCTGTTTGTCTGTCTGTCTGTCTGTCTACAATAGGACAAGATGTAGTGCATGATTTGTTGTTGACCTATACAAAACCCTTCCAGGTAATTGTTTATATATGACCGTATGAGCAATATTCTTCTCTCTGTTTAGTTTTTCAGAGAAACATCAGTTTACAAAAGAAATTGTTTTCAAACACTCTCTTCCTTTTTCAGAGCAATAACCTGTTAATAGCTATAGTTTCACTCACAGGGGCTTTGAACACACATGATTAACTCAAAGATTAGCTATTGATCAGTTTTCACTCTCTAAAGCACCACAAGAAAACCAAATTAGCTAAACGATAGAACCCCACTGAGTCAAAAAGGGCAGATAAATAATGAATACTGCAAATTTTACAGATCGGATCTGGCAGACAGATATGGAATACTTAGCTGAGATATAAACAACAATTTTAACGGACGATCATAACTATGCTTTTTATTTTACATAAATAACACAGAGCTTAGCAGACTGAAGACAACAACTTACAGTCTGAAGACCCCTTTAAGTCAAACATCTGATCGAGATTTGTTCCTTTATCCTGAATGAACACGACTTTATCAATGTATTTAGTTCAGTTGATTCTTTATATTCTCTGTCTACAATTTATTTCTTTTTTTTTTTACGTGTCCTGTTTGGCAGTGTGGAGCTCAGAATTGGTGTCTGAGTACCAAGTAGAAGCCCAACAGATTTACTTTCACAAGCGGAGCAGTACAGCTTTTGCTATAGTCCTCCACTTGATAAATGTGTGAAAAATCTTTATTATGAATTGTTGGGGTTTTTATTTCCTGATGTTATGGACACGGAGACGGAAAATTAAGGAGAAGAAAGAAGGAAGATGAAGAAGAGAGGTAGGAAACAAAAAGTCAAGAGAGAGGGTGAGTTGAACAAACAAGAGAGGAAGCCGGCCGCCACCACCCTAGGCCAATCCCCACCGCCAACATCCCAGCGCCCCACCGATAGCCGCAGGGGATGGACAGCATCCCCAGGCCGGGCTCAGCAAGCATTTGGACACCAAGTTGTACCAGCTCCCGGGTCCTGATCCCGCGCAACGCGGGGCGCCGAGACCAGGCATCCAACGAGGGCCAGGGCCGGTCCAACCCGCCAATGAACCGACCACGCACGGTGCGCACAGAACAGGTGATCGAATGAGCAGAGACGCCGGATCCGCATCCCGCTGAGCCACCGAGCAGGCACCACCCAACAATCCCAAACCTGGCACCCCTAAAAGAGGTGCCCCAACCAACCAAAGGAAGATATTGGCCCAGCGCATCGGCCGATCGACATACCGGCCCCCCCCCAGGCCCGGCCAGGCACGCACCAGGTCCGAACCGGATTGACCACCGATGCACCGGCAGGCAGGGGCCCCCGTCACCGGCGGGGAGTGACGGAGGGGAAATAGGCCCCCCATTAAGTGTAAGGCCTGAGGTGCGCCAGGCACGTCTGCAATTTAAATTGCAGGCAGATTATGGGCTCTTCGTTCCTTTACATGTTTCCTTCCTTGTCGTTCCTAGCCATCATCCAACCACTTTTTCCTCACTCTGACATTTCCTCAGCTTCTCCTTCATACTTTACTTTTTCACCCCCTTAATAATCTCTCATCTCACTCATTTAGCTAACATTTAGCTTTCTATTATCTTTAGGTCCACTAATTCCAGTCTACTCAACATCCCTAGAATTAGAACCAAACACGGAGAAACAGTTTTCATTTTCTATGCTCCTCTAATCTGAAACAAACTTCCAGAAAACTGCAAAGCTGCTGAAACAGTTTTTTTAAAATCACAACTAACAATTTATCTGTTTAGAGCTGCCTTTGAGTAATGCTTTGATGTATCATGTTTTATGTATGCTTCTTGCTGTTTTTACATGATATGCTTTGTAATGCCTTGATGCATCTGTGAATGCTTCTTGCTTTATTGCTGTTTTTAATTTATATGCTTTGTCTGTGTTTATATATATATGTATATAACATACATGTTATACTTCTTTCTACCTTCTGCTTTCAAATATACATAAGAAACGTTTATTTCTCTCTACTCCTTTTCTTATTTCTATGAACTATTCCCTTCCTCTAATTTATATCTGTCTTTCCCGTTTCTCCTGTGTTCTCTAAACATGTATTGGCTTTTTTCATCAATTGTCTAACCAAAAGCAACAGCACCCACTGCTGTTACAATCCTTTAATGCAACAACAAACCATCATTTTTTCTTTTGCACTTAATGCCAGGGAAAGAGAACAAGGGGAGATGTTTTTTTTAGGTTGGTCATTACACCATAACATTAATATCAAAGCACAGTATGAGAACAGTTCTAAAAATGTGGTACAATTGATTTATGGAAAAGAAAGGCAATTCCTGAGAACTAGGCCAAAGGTTTTATTCATATTCTTTCATGTACACTTCACAGCATGATGAGCCTCTGTAGACAAGGTTGGCTTTTGATTTATTCCGGAAGCTCAACACACAGTGTTCACGAATAGACACAATGACATATAAAAGAATGTTTTAAACCACAAAACAACCATTCTTCTTCCCACCTACATTTGTAAATTATTTAGTGTGGTTCTTGAAATGCCAGGGAGCTCCTCTTTTTAAATTCATGCTTCATTCCGTATTCATATGACTCTCTTTGATCACTAACTGGCAGTTAGGGCTTATTATCTTACAGTAAAATGATTATTTATAGGATCAAGTAAAAAGGTCTGTGTTGGCAGAAATTTTAAGCCGATTTTCCCCCCCAGTTTCTGAAAAATGTGTCACAGTACAATGAATAACTCATGAGAATTGTCCTCAAGAATGTCAAAACTCATCGAAAAAACGTCCGCCTTGTTTTGCACATTAAGAATTGAACAAAAAGAACAACAAAAAAAACTTTTAAAAAACTTGCATCAAACAAACTGAAAAAATGGGCTTCATGAAATTAGTGGCCACAACATTACTTGTTAGCTGAAAGGCAACATAAAGAAACAATGTAAAGTTTCAGCACAATGTATGTATTTTCATCCTCAATGTCAACGTAAGATAAAAGCTGAAGCCCAAGTATGATATCTTAAAACAAGGATATAAATATATTCCAACCATTTTAACAAAAGTCTCAAAAACTGTCACATTGTAACTTTCACAAATAGATCAGTAAAATCAGAAAAAAAAACCTGTACAAGGAAATAATACATATTGAGGTAATGTTTAAAGAGAAATTTGAAAATGAGAGAAAATGTGCAAAATCCTCTCCAGTGGCAGCACAAGAAGATGTAAAAGAAAAAGAAAAAACATCAAGAAGAACTAGACTTAGCAGAGGAAAGTAGGAGATTTTCTTTTGCTTTACTCACCTGAAGAGGAAAATCTTTTATTTCCACTGAGGGAATAAGGTTGTAACTAAAAGGAGTTGTTCTCCATTTTACCTTCCCATCTTCCCTAATGTTATTCTGCTGATTGTCAATGTGCAAAATGTCGTGGTATGAAAACTGTGTCAGAGAATCTTGAGAGTCCAACACTGCTGCATTCATGCTCAGCTAAATTTAGTTGATGCATTTAGAGTTTGGATCTAATACCTGTGGCGCAGAGGGATTAAATATTTGCATTATGAAAACACTTTTCCTATCTTTAGCAATGTGCAAAAAAGATTTTTCAATCCTAGAAGTCACAGCATACATTTTAGCTCAGATGTGGGTTTATTGCTTGTGAAGCGCAACATAAAGTTGAAAAAATATTGTTTAATCTGACTTCA
This sequence comes from Valencia hispanica, assembly GCA_963556495.2. Lineage (NCBI taxonomy): Eukaryota > Metazoa > Chordata > Actinopteri > Cyprinodontiformes > Valenciidae > Valencia > Valencia hispanica. Next base: position 7,307,414 of record OY747708.1, on the reverse strand, counting down.
GAGACTGAAAAGCACATGTATCTTTGTAGCATCTCCTTAGCTTTATTTCTGGAACTACAGACTCTCTCAGGTCAGAGAACAAATCCTTCAAATGTTTGATCTGTCTAGTTGCCAGGCGCTCAAAACATGGATGGTCAGACTGTTAAAAATGACTGACAGACTACAAGGAAAAAACCTGACAAAGCAAGAAAAGGTGACGCTAGAAGCAGGACAGCTTTCAGCTCAGTTGCAAACAGCCACAATGTAGATTTATTTATTTATTTTGTCTAGTTGAGGTTGGTTTTACTTTGGTCAAACATTTATTGTATTGTGGACTCTAAGCTGTACTCATTAACGCTCTCACACAATTCCAGCCATACAAGAGGTAGAAATGTAATGGATTATGTGAAGAACGTTTTACCACACACATCAGCCCACAACATTGGACATAACATGTATTGCCAGACCCATTACTTGAGCAGTATGAGATTTAGTAAAATCCCTGAAACCTGGAGACGTTTTGTATAACTACTTTACGGAAACATGAACAAATAATTTCTTAAATTAGTTGCACTTGCATGAGTGGACTTGAAAAAAAACTTGACTTGGATATTATCTGCCAGAAGCCAGAAAATTGTATTCTGTGAAGCTGATATGTGATTGGTCATTGCTATGCTTCTGCTGCCTTTCTGCCTAGAAACAGCCTTCCACTGCAGTATGTATGCCAGTTAAAATTTTAGTTATATCATAAGGTTGTCAAATCTTGCCGATGTCCCATAGAACAAAAACATAAACTTCTGGTCAACAGCACATAGATTAGCTGCGGAACTGTGCGGCTCGGTGCGGTCTGGTTCCCTATTTTATGGTCCGGCGTGTTCAGGACTGTTTCCACCGGAACTCTCACTGGGCAGGCGCGGTTAAACCTAAAAATGTACCATGCCGTAATACTAGTGCAGCGAGAATTGTGACGCAATAAAACATAACAGATGAGTCAAGACAGCAGCTTGTGCTTGGTTCTCGGTTCTTTCTTTACATAAACCTTATTGCAGTATTTTATGAGTAGGCTCTGTGAGGCGAAGAGAAATATATTCTGTGTACAATGAGGTGAGATTAAACAACAGCACTGGTGTTTATGTCTCATTTTGTCTCAAGGGGGGGCATTAATGTATGGGCCTGTTGTATAGGCCACTTTTACAATGGAAACAGACAAAAAGTGGAACGGACTGCAACGAGCCGCACCGAGCCGCACCGTTCTGTTCAGTGGAAACGACGGTACACCAACTCTGCTGTAAACGAGAACACAAGCTACCATGATAGCAGGAAGAATTACCCAACTAAACACTAAAACACATATGTACAACCCTGAGAGGTTTGCACTGTGTATGACTACAGGACTCTGGTTCCTAGTCGAACTAGAAATTAAAATAATCTCCTCAATGTTTGGTAACTTTTAAAATCAGGTTGTGTCTTCGCACTATTGTGCGAAGTTGCTGATCTCATCGAAACAAGTTGATAAACCGGTCGTTTCGTAGCGCATATTTTATAAGAGACACCAAAACAAAACAGAAAGGACTCCCAGCTATCACTAAACTCTGCCATTTGGAAACATTTATGGTTTCTCATGCAGCTACAATGGAAACAGAAAGAAGGACCAAACCAGAACTTTTTCAGCGAGCACATCTTTCAACAGCAATAAGGTCCATAACACGCTTTGCACTGAAGTGAATTACCCACCTGAAACAATGTCAAGATGAATGTAAACATCACTGACACTAAAGAAAAACAGCTGACATCCACATTGCTACCAGTAGCATCCAATCAGCCCAAACTCTTTATTTTGTATAAAACGCAAGTCGGCGGAATCCCCGTGGATGAGAATGGATTTTCCCAACAGCTGGCAGACTAGGCTGTTGAAATATCAAAACAACTCCAAAGTGATTTAAGCATGTTAAATCTCAAATATGAGCAAAGTATTATTTAAACATTTATAAACATTAACATTGCTGTTTTTTCAAGTGGTTATATTGTTTTCTACTCTGGCTATGTCTGCAGTGCAGTGCATTGCATGGCAGGCACCTATTATTTCTTCACCTCAAAACTTGACTATTTATTTTTCTCCGTTAATGCGGGTCGTACTGCAGCACGCATCCCTACAATATATACATCAAAACGTGTGGCTAAAATCTTGACACGTGTGCTATTACCTTTATTGGCAATTGGAGTTACCAGTGCGACGTAATTAGCCAAAAAACAGGCCCCAACATCTTATAGGAATGAATGGAGCCAGGGGTCGAAGCGATTATAAAAAATCATACAATTTCACTATTTTGAGGATTTAATGTGTCATTATACGTTCATCTAGAAAACGCATTTAACTTTCAGTTTATAGGTAAATCCATGCTCTGTTCAGAAGGGAAGACGGGATGTTGATATCTGTTATGTTTTTTTCACTATTTGCCTCTGGGCGACCCAAAGTTTACCCCAAATTTCCATTTTTAGAGTGGAGCCCTAAGTTAAGCTAGAGTCATAGCCATGGGAACATATTCTCAGCAGGGGGTGCTGAAAAAAAACTAAAGAAACCGCTCAGCTGCACTTAACTAGCAATTCGCTACATACAAATGAAGCATAGCCTACGTGTAGTATACGCACTGATATGAGTCTCGTATTACTCTTTTTCATGCTTCATCACAATAAGCGCTGGAGTGTATAAACAGGTGTTAAAAATCGCATCTTTATTCAATCACTAATAGTTGAAAGCCAGAGGATAACGTGATTTGTTTTTCAAATGGCAGACGGTAAAATCCACATATAGCACATAGAACAATGATGGCCAATGTTTATTCGCCCCAGAAGAATATGCGGAACAATTAAACGCATTCCCTTTGCAACCTTTGCCGTTGTTGCCTGTTATGTGCGGAGAAACTTCAACTTTACTTTACAGTTCAGAGTCCTGCAATAGAATGGGTATCTGCGGCTAATCCGCTGTTTCAGGTGGACAAATGCATAAATTAAATTTTGCGCTTCCAGAGGAGATTTCGTTAATGCGGGCGGGTTTCCATTGGTTTTGGTGGAAAGAGCACAATAGAATATTTTCGCTATCTATTGCTGGATTTGCGATCAAGGAACAGAGAATCAAGTTAAAACCAGGGACTGTGGACAATGTTTAGTTTCTGCACAGTGATATCTGAATCAAATAAGTGAATCCGTTGAATCCGATCTGGTCACACACACTGCAGACTGGAATAACATGCGCCACTTTAGCATGCGCTCCTTCTGGATCAGTGGATCAGATGCACCGGTCTGTGTCTGCTGCAGCTAAGGTCTCCAAAGCCGTCATAGCTTTTTCTAACACAACCCCTGAATGATTGTAAATTATATTATAGCCAATTGTGTTTCTCATATCTTTGGTATATTTCACAGCTAAAAGTTATTTTATTCAGAGATCACTGTGCAGAAATGTAATATTGTCCAGTCCCTGGTTTTAACTGTGTTCTCCGTTCCTGAATCGTAAATCAAGGTGGAGAAGAATCTCTCTCTGGGAGCACTGGATGCCGAGATAGCGAGAATATTTCCCTTTCAGCGCAAAGTTCTGGGAATTTTCTGACATGCTCTCTCCACAAACACAATGGACAGATTCTCTTTGAGAGTCTTGAACAAACAAAAATATGACATGAATATTTAATTGCCCACCCGCAGTAAAGAAACTTCTACCAGACCCATGACATTTAGATTATGTATTTGCTAATGATACTAATCAATCAGCCTTAACTAGCAATCCATGCTTGACTTTCAAAATAAGACTCAAACAATGTCTTCAAAATTAAAGCCCTCAGATTTTCAGTAGAAGATCATAGTGGCTTCTTGTTTTACGCTACAGCTGAAGTGAATGTTACATAGAGGTTCCGTCTGTCTCTCTCTGGCAGCAACTGTCGCGCTGCGAAAGGACACTGTCTCCATGTCTGTGTTTGTCTGTCTGCCTGACTCCCACTCTGTCTGTCTATCTCTCGGTCTTCCCGTCTGTCTGTCATTGCGGAAGCAGCGCTCTCCAAGAACTTTTCTGCACATCTCTGTCTCTCCGTCAGCAACTGTAGCGCTTCAAAAGCTGCGCTCCTAAAGGAATCTGTCTCCCTGTCTCTCTGTCTGTCTCTCTCAGCAGCAGGTACACCTGGTGTCTCTTGGAGAAGAGCCCATTAAAAGGTCACTAAAGGTCATCTTAACACTAAAAGACCCATTTTTTTTTTCCAACTCCCTGTGAGGAAGAGCAGCTCTAGATGTCCTCATCATCAGCTGTGGTGGAGATGACATGGAGATGGTCAGCAGTGTCCAGTTGGTGAATATGATGGAGGAGGACCTGCACCAGCTTAACCTTCTCCACCCTCAGATGTCCATCATCTTCTCCTCCATCACCCAAAGGCGTCGATAGAGGGCAGGTGTAAACCCACCAAAAATAGAAAAGGCCAGCAGGTTTGTCAACAGTGTTATGGCTTCTTTTATTCCTAGTTTAAATGCTGCCATCTTTACGCATCCTCACATAAGACATGACCGTCCTTTTGAACAATTGATGTTAAAGCAAAAAGTATAAATAGAGCCCTGATTGTTATGTCTAATGTGTTGTTGATGTAGTTTTTTTTTTATTTCAAATATTACATCCGTTGCCATAACACTGGTGACAACTCTGCCCCCCCGTGAAGCGATCAATACATTATTTTGACGGTGAAAAAAGCACAATTCAATAATTTTGTCAAATAAAATCACGAAGCCCCATTTGCCCATAGCTTTTACTAAAGCTATGTGAAGTTTGAATAAATCAACATGTAAAGTAAATAAGAAATTGGATAATTTCAACCCATTTCCAACCAACCAACCAGCCTTATCTTAAATGCACAACATCTTAACCTGTTCAGTTTGTCGTTTCCCAGCGTGGTTAACTAGCTACTTTGCTAATTTAGGAGCTCAGCTGCAGGAGCTTCATCTACAAATTAATTTACAGAACTATTATTTTACTCACCGAAACAAATGGAGCAGAGACTCCTTGGACGGTCTGTTAGTGCAATCAGTACCACAGCAACCCATCTTTGTCCAATAAGTGCACGATTTATATCTAAACACTAACAAAGTTTGCGGATGCAACTGATGTTCAAGTTCAGAGAAAGTAAATGGCCAAAGTCTTAACGTGAGTCCCAGGCTGAAGGCCTTCCCCGGGGCAAGCAGGAGTGGTAAGCAGTCTATGGCGGCAAGCTGCTAGCCACCGTTAGCCACCAGCCTTAGCACTTACGGCTCATCCGAGACCTGTCAATCAAAAGGACACGCCCCTAATTATACATCATTTCAAGATAAAATTATGTCTAAACGGATGAGTTAGAAAAAAATTCACCCCCCTCAGAGTTGTCATGACGATAGACCTGACCTATTAAACTTAAAATGGTTTTTTGAACCAGGCTGTAAACATGTTTATTGCTGCTGTGAAGTTGGCCTTTTTAACATGGGAGTCAATGGGAAATTGCTCCTTTCTGGAGCCAGCCCCCAGCGGATGAGGGGTGAACTGCAATTTTTGTTACTTCCGGGATGGCTTCAATTCTGAGCGGCAGAGTTTGCCCCTTGGTGTAAACTTGTTTAATTCTACACTTTTTGGTCTAAAAACGTCTTAGTGCTGCCCCCTTAGGGTTGAACGGTGGCTACTGCATTTGAATTTTGTGATTGCTGGAGAGTACATCTTTACTGTCACAGGCATCGACTGTGTCACAGCAGTCATGGTCTCACAGACACGCCCCGCGGGTTTGGGTATAAAACTATCAGACATACCACCACCCTCCCCGTGGCAAGTTTGGAGTGGGATTGCATCTTTCAGGTTCACATTAGCACTTAGTTAGCATAGCTAACATACTGTTTTGAACGTTAGCCTATGTTAGCATTACCATTCAGAGACTGCCTCAACACCAGCGCCAGCCTCGGGCAGCGTTGAGTTAGCGCCCTGAGCCAGCGGCTCGAATTGATACGGCTTGCGGCCGCTGGGCTCCATAAAGCCTCCCTCTACTCCTCTATCTCCGGTGACGACGGAGGAGATCCGCTGGCTCAGGGCGCCGAGCCAGCGCCGCCCGAGCTCGGTGCTGCTGAGGCAGAGGAAGACAGGAGGAGTCCAGTCTCTGAGTGGTAATGCTAACATAGGCTAATGTTCAAAACAGATGAATGTTGATCAGATCGATCAGTTGCAAAACTGCCAACGTCGCTTTGGTCACTGTCTATGTTTCAGTGTCACATTAAGCGAGCTGTCATTGTCCTCGGAACACACCCCCACGTTCCCCCCTCCGTTTTTCCTCAACACTTGACCATACTCCTCCGTTCTTCCTGGCACCGCCCACTTTGTACAATTTTTTTTAATGTTGTCTGGGGGCGGGGTTATGATTTTTCAGGGGGTTCAGTTACACTTTAAGGTCTCTTAGAATTGGATTACCATTGGGAGAATCACTATTGACCCTTTGACTGTTTGTAAACATTGTGACGTATTTTGGTGGGCGGGGCTTAGCCTGGAGGCAAAAGACAGAGCAAGAAGCCATGTTGACAAGCGGGAGCAAACAAGTTTGGTGTGGTATTTTTTGATAATAGAGGAATTTGAAAAGAGTGATTCGGTCGCGGATCAGTTGGACTATGTACGGATACTTTCTCTGCAGGACCGAGACAGCTGTTTGACTAAATTTACTAACGGATGGTAGCAGGCTGGCTGACCCATACACCTTGCGGCAGTGGCATGAATACTTGAAGGGGCTGCTGAGGGTGGAATGGCCGGACATCTACATGTACCTAATTGAGACACCATGCGTGTACAGCAAAGAAAAACTCAAAACGTATACATTCGCTGGATGCCTACAACTATGTTATTAATGGTCATGTTCAAATAATACTCTACAACAACTTGCGTCCGGATCTGTGTGTGCTGCGGTCCCAAGTTTTGCCTAGCCAACGCCAAAGCAAGAATAGTGTTATGTCCAATGCCTGGGCCATCGTAAATCCGGACAACAAAACAGCTTGACAGCAAACTGCACTTGTCTGGCTGGGTAAGTTTAAGCTAACAAATACTTGTTCAAGGGTAAGTTGTATTGTAGTAACACTAGATGTAACGAGTGTAGCAATACTACCTGTAGCCGTTGTTATGCGTTGATATGACAGTCTGTTGTTTTTAGGGAAAGTGTCAAATACTGATTTTTTGGAGATTATTGATTGCATGTTAGTTAGCATTAGCATGTTAGCTCATGTTAGCATTTGAGCCAATTTTTGCATTTTCTTTCATTTTTCTACTGATTACTTTGAGGCTACTGACAACATAATAGTTAGCATTAGCATGCTAGCTCAAGTTACCATTTTAGCTAAATTTTACTTTTTGTCTACATTTTTGTACTGATTCCCCAAATAATATTGATAACATCTTAGCTAGCATTGTCAAACTAGTTAGCATTAGCATGATAGTTCATGCTAGTAACTAAATTTTGCTTTTTGACTAACATCTCACACTGATTTTGCAAATTCTAATGATAACATGTTAGCTAGCATTTGCATGCTAGTTAGCATTAGCATGCTTATTCATATTATCATTTTAGCTAATTTTAGAATTTTGACTAACTTTTCATACTGATCTTTTGGAGGTTATTGATAGCATGCTGGTTAGCATTAGCTTGTTAGCTCATGTTAGCATTTTAGCTAATTTTAGAATTTTGCCCAACTTGTCCTACTGAGTGCTTGGATAATAATGGAAATATTCTAGCTAGCGTTAGCATGCTAGTTATCTTGCTGAAGCAAACCTGAACCTCTGATTGGGGGTCCGACTGATTACACACCAAGTGGCAAGCCCCGTTTAAATTTCCTGAAATGTTCTAGTTTATTTTTAAAATTCTAATTAAATATCTAGTCAGTTCTATACTTTCAACTCTTTAAGTTATGGAACATAATGAAATTAATTTCAGGAGTTAAAAGGAAGGAATTTAGGGGGAAAAAAAGGTTATTTGTGATTAAATGCTGATTTGATTAAAGTAAAAAAAAATAGTCGTGCACATTTGCATTTAGGCTGTTTTGCTTGATTAAAGTCTACCGAAAATGTACCAAACCATTATTTCAAAAACCCAAATAAGCAATGAACTGTGATGTATGTGTACTGTTACACCTCTACTTTGCACTTATTTGTTGGCAATGTAAGAAGAAAGCAATTTAAATCTGTAACTCCTGATCTGCAAAATAAAGATCTGCTGTTGTCATCTTCGTGAAAAGGAACAGCACCAGTGGATGACAATAACTATTCACATATAATGTCTTACAGAGAGGTGGAGAAGCTGCAGTGTCATCAGTGCCAAAACCAGTAACCTTGATCCTTTTGACCTTCTACAGACACAAAAGAGCTATAAGTGCTAGCAGTACTAGGGCAAAACAATTTATTTAGCAGAATAAAAGTTCTTCCCCAGTGGATTATTTCTGTTAAAGAAAAATCACTTCACAAATTGACGTTAGTTATAAAGGTTATCTGTAGACAGGATGCCATTTAATTCACCAGTATTTCCAAAAGAGTCTTTTCTTAAAGTGATAGATAGCACCACTACGGGAAAAAACAGTCCCTATCAGATATTTTACACTACAAGAGTTTTTAGCTTCAATCTACCTATAATCTACCAATTCCAATCAATTTATTTATATAGGGAGTTGGTTCCACAGGAGAGGAGTCTGATAACTACACAACTGACTGAAAGCTTGTAGGAATAGGTGTTGTGAACCTGCACTGTCCCTAAGCATCTTCTCATTAGATGGACATTTAGCTGTGGGAACTTTGTTTTAGTGATCACTAAATGGGACTTTTCAAAACTATTATGTATTATATAGCCAAAACCCATCAAATTATTAGCCAGATTTATGTAGCGGTAGAAAAAAAAAATTGTGGAGATGACTCTGGTAAAATAGCAGCTTTAAAATTATATTCACAAACATTTGCCCCAATATATGGTTAATTGATTTATATAGCAATATAAAATTCATATAAGATTCAGAATTCATACCTTGTATTTACAAACATACATAAATGATCTCTGTCAGAATTCAGATTGTTATCAGCATTTTAATTGTTTTTTTTTCTTAGGGGTAAATCTAAAAAGATCATTTAAAAAAGGCATGTAAATTCAATTGTCAAAGTTATTACAATTCACTATACAGTGATTTTGTAGCGTCACTACCTGCAACTGGTTACTTTTTAAATGATCCTGCCATCTATTTACCAGCTTTACACTCTGCGACTGTCTTTTAAAATGCAAAAGATGAATTACATAAAATTAACCTTCAATGATGTGATCCAGATGATATTATTGAAAATATATCAAAATAAGTAATCACTGAGAGGTTTCCAGATCTTCCAGCTGCTCCACTCAATCAGTACAGTAAAATCAGTTGGGCTCGGCTCGTTCCGTCTTTGCACAGGAGGTTAAATGAGCCAACCAATCTGATCAGACTTTCAAAGGAGAAGCAAATTGCCAAATCATCTGGCAAATAAAATAAGAGGAAATACTGTATTATGGTCAGCAGATGGCAGGCCTCCAATTTACATAAAATATTTTGAAGTCTACCAGAATGTTCTGAAAAAAATCTGGGTTGTTTTGATTATACTATCTAGCAATATTTTATGATTTGATTCAAATCTGACCTGTTTTTGGTTTCAACCTTCACAGGCTTGCTGGTTTGGCATGGGTATTATGGGTCTCCTCCAGCCCATCTATACTTTGACCCAGGCAATTTAGAATTGAAGCAAATTGCCAGTTTTCTTGTCAGAGACTGGTGAGTCGGCTGGGTCATTTATTAAGCGATTGCTGTCTGGTTTTTGGAGTTTATTTTCCCTGTGAACTGACCTCAGTCACTGTTGAGGCTCCACAATGTGCATTAATCCTATCAAGCACCCATTCAGACAATTGGCCTTTCCATCTAATAGTTTGTGGTGAGTGTGTAATTAAATGACAAATCCATCCAAAACACATCTAGTAGAAAGAAAAACAGCGTTTTTAGAGGTGTCTTACAAAGGAATTATGAGTTACAGTATTCATTTCTGGCGAAGTACATGCTGCTGAAATCAAATATGCATGGGGGGGGGCTATCTGTAGCAGTCATTTGGCAGGAGCTGGGATACACCCTGGAAAGGTCTCTAATCCATCACAGCGCAACACAGGGACTCACCCATAAGGTGGACCTCGAAAATGTGTTTAGAAATGTATTGTTGTTCAGACTATCTATGTAATGCTTGCTTAAGAAAATAAATAAGTTTGTCCTGTGTTCAAAAGTAATAATTCTCCTTGTGTAACTCAGCAGTGTTTTTATGATTGATGTTTTAATCCGGGAGTTGTTTGTTTTGACTGTCATGTCAAGTACTAAAACGGCTGCCCACATGACCATTGTAGACCAATGGGGTGGCCGTATTTAGCCAATATGCTGAGTGGAGAGTAGCAGCGATGAGGAGGAAAATACCTCTGAAACTTCTCCAAAACCAAGTAAATATGTGTCTAGAAAGTGCTACATAGATTTAACATCTGTTAAACTTGAACAGGAACGGAATTTCACACCTATGCAATAGAATATGTACAGGAATACGTAGACATTCAGTCTACTCTGAATGGTGCTTCTCCATGTTTGGTTCTGACTCTGGGGATGCAGTTTTTATCCTCCTGTTATCTGGAACAACCTCCCAGATAACTGCTGAAAGACAGAGTTCCTTTAAATCAACAATCATCTGTTTAGAGCTGCCTTTGATTAATAATCACTGGAACATTGTTAATTCTAGTCTGATGCGCGTCAGGGTGTCTACATCGCGTCAGAAGCAGATTTGTGGCACGAAAACACATTTCTGCCTCATTCACGCAAATGAAGCGTTTGACGCACCTCAGAAAATACGGGCGTAATTTTATGTGGTGCCTTTTGTGCATTCGCGCCACACGTGTTTTTGCATCGGCCGCTGAAGTTGAAAAATCTGAACTTTGGCGTCAATTCGCGCCGCGTCAACCAATCAGGGGCCAGGTGACGTGGTGTCACGTGATGCTGTGACCCAGTTCACGGGGTCAGGTCCGGCAAAATTCATTCATTTAACATGGAGGAAATACTGATAACGGCCGTGGCTAATCACCCCGAGCTATACTACACCAGTTGCTTTCTCGACAGAGACAGGAATAAAAAGGACCTCGCTTGGATGAATATTGATTGGAGATAAGACAACCTGGTAAGTTCATTTCACTTTTGAAAGTTTTGACTGACCCTGCAAACCCGTGCAAAAGCCAGCAAGCCCGCCTACTGTCCCGCTATTTTACAGTTATTTTCCCGCTGATGAACAGTAAATAGAGACTCTCTCTTCAAATGCAACATCGACAGCTGCCATCTTGCAAACAGACTGTCTGGCACTACGTCCTCCCAGAAGTTGTGTATTTCCGGCTATATGTATATTTTGACGCACGTCCAATTCGCTTTGGATGCGCGTTGAGGTGCGAATGTTGAAGCTTCCAACTTTGACGTTTTTGACGCTTTGGTGTGAACGAACTGCTGCTCTGAGTAAGGACCTTTGATAACGCTCCTTATTTCATCTAGGGTGCAGCAGTCTGTCCCAGAAGGAGCTCTCCAGTTCAGCAACAGCTTCGTGCATGCGGTGGGAGACACTGTCCAACAGTGATATTATTTTAGCCAGAGTTCTTCCACCACCTGCACTGGGTTGAGGTTGCTAGCACAGCACTTGCCTTCCGAAGTATCTTCTCTACCCGGTTCCTCTCAAATGTGAACTGCTGCTCCAACATAATATACTATAGAAGATGACTGATTCCACCACAGAGCCAAAGAAAGTCTTTAGGAGCGCCCCCTGTACTCCAAAACATTTTACCCCCAATTTCCACTGCATGCGTTCCGCTCCGCTCCGGCACGCACTCTCCCGGAAAAAACGGTCCCATTGTTGTCAATGAGAGCATTTCCACCATCGCCGCTGAGCGGCGCAGGGCGCCGGCCACCGTTTCGCCATCCGGCAAAAATAGGATCGATTCTATTTTTGCCGGACGCCGGATCAAGTCCACAGTCAATCTACACAAATAACTAGCACCAACCGGATAGAGAACAACCACATTTCCGGGTGTTTTTCAAAATAAATCAATAAAGACGGACTAGACATTTTTTGTATGCATAGCTATATTAATATAAGCCTGCGTATATTTATACATATGTTGTCCAAAATATCTTGACAGAGAATAACTGTTCTTTTCCATTCGTTTTCCACGGAATGAAGAATTTTGTTCTGACTTCCGCATTTATTATTGGCTTTTATCGCGAGATCTCGCAATTCCCGCAATTCCCGCACATGCCTCTTTGACCACCTCTGGGCTGCGGACCGGACCGGATCTAGACCGCATGCAGTGGAAATTGCGAACGGCTGCAGAGTGCGTGGCGGAACCGGACCGGAGCGCATGCAGTGGAAATCGGGGGTTAGTCTCCTCAGCAGGTCTGACCCACCCTGTAGAGAGCATCAGTGCTCCAGTCCAGTTTATTACATCCGCCAAGGAGGTTATGTTTTCACCAGGGTTTGTTTTATATATATATATATATATATATATATATATATATATATATATATATATATATATATATATATATATAAATAAGTGTGAATCCAGCTGCTAAAGGTATGTTTTCATGGTTAAGGAATCTAAAAAAAGTAATTTGGGAGGCTGAGCTGCCTAGGCGGTGGTCGGCGCTCTCCGATTGCTTTTCTATTTCACCTTATGGCCTAGACACAGAACAAACAACAACGACAATTTGGAGAGACCAATCAACTTAACAGTCATGTTTTTGGACTGTGGGAGGAAGCAGGAGTACTTGAAGGGCAGCCGTGCATGCGTGGGGAGAACATGCAAACTCCAAACATAAATATCTGATATACTTCCACAATAAGAACATCAAGTGTTCCTCAATCAAGCACTACGCACTCCGCATGCACAAAGTTAAAAACAATAATTTACATTTATACTAAAGGGGACACAAATATTTTCATTTTGGATTAATCTGTTCAGTGGGTCCTTCTGCACTGGATGGTGCTAATTTTAAACAGCTGAATGTGCTTCAGAGGGAAAGTTAAGGATCAGTGTATTATCCTGGTATTCTAAATTACTGTAACTGTAGCACTCATCTTCCCTATCTTAATCAAAAGAAGCCATTGTGCTCTTGTGTTGACCCATGTGTCTGTTTTCCCCTCCTATCATTTTGCAACTCTGGGCAAAGAATGATTCTTTTTTACCAAAACCAGTGTGCTAACCATTTAACTAAAGCCTGAATCAGATTGTGTCTCCTGTTAATTATGTTTGGATGGAGACAGCATTTTGTTTATTTACAAGTCGATGCAAATGGCTATTGTTATATGTTCAGTTAATCAATAAAAATCAATAAAAAAACTAAATGCAGTATCGGATTCAAACCTTTTTTTAGCCAATGGATGGAGATTGGCTAAAATCAAGCATATTTTTAGAATAATCCAACAACATAGGGTAACTTTTTTTGTATCATAAAACTCAAAGTGTGATTTAATTTTATATTCTGTCATTGTATTACAAATGTGCAACGCATTCCTCAAAAAGAGTCAGCAGCTAGAAAGAGTGGAGACAAAGTTGCAATTGGAAACCGAGGTTTAAATGGGTCTTGTGCTTGAAGAAGACAGGGATACAGCCACCCACACACATCTGCGTTGATTGGGGGCAAAGTGTATGAGAGAAAGAGAACAACAGGGCGACAAAGAGAGCACAAGTAGAAGCCGCAAGTGGGGAAGCCAAATGAAAAAGCCATAAGAGGAGCAGGGGTGGATTAATGTGAGAGAATTTACCAACTACATTTAGCCTTTGATGTGCCTCATGATGGTATGTACAGACACTGAACCTGTAACATGAGATATCTGAAACTTTTCTTTGTTTCTGATCTCTGAAACACAAATGATTTCCAAACCTCCAACCCATGAGACACAGGATAGAAAACTTACCGAGCCATCATGAAAGTGTCAACAACATACATAAGCACCTTCTCTGTTCTGGTTTAAATAAGATGCTTCAACTTATCCAGTCTTGGTTAATACGTAACAAAAAAGATCAGTATCAAGATATGATGAGCCATGTTGATCCCTAAGGCAAAAACTAGGTCACTTCAGGAGTAAAAATAGCCCCAATGAGGATATACACTCAAATCTGTTCAAGGCGATAGGCATACTACTGTCTGTTTAGCTTGTTTAGTGTGTTATTTAGCAAATATTGTATTAGACACCGACAGTTAGTGAGTTTAATCTCTTTTTCCATTGTCTTGGCTGATGCTAAATATTGAAATGTAATCTTTTCCTAAGTTCTAAGAAAATAAAAATATAGATGATCTGAATAGCAATATACACTACTAGAACTAAGTTTGAATTATTATTGAAAGAATATTAGAAACAATCCTAAATCCCAACAGGGTCTATGTCGCTTTCATTTCTGCAAAAAGAATACAATTTGTACATTCAAATGCCTACTGTACATGTTTTTGTTGTGAATTTGTTTTTTGTTTTTGTTGTGAATAAATTTGTAGAAATGGACAATTAACTGAATAATAATTTGGAAAAAATGAAGCAGACAAAAACAGAAAAAAACTCTTATCTGTTGAAGTACTGAGTCACAATATTCTTACCGTCACTGACATGAAAATTCAGCACATGGTGAATTGAAAATTTGTGTTGTGGTTGTTAGGTTTTAAAGCTTATATAAAGTCTGAATATTCAGAAACAGAAGAGGAGAAGAGGAACTTTTATCTCACTACCTTTTTAAAATGCTCTTGTTATTTTGGATAAACCTTTCATCTTGTTTTCTATGTAGAATTAGATCCAAATGAAAGCTCACAAGTGCTCTTGCGAGTTGTGTTTTGAGCCTCTAAACCTGCCTCCACAGTTAGCACCAGGTTGGAGACATTTTTTGAAGCAGATTGACTAGAGATAAAACAAAATGAGGAGTTCTCTGGGAATGAATCAAATGTGTTGTACCATTTAAACATATGAAAAAGTTGCCTAAAACTTATACATTATCTATGTCCTACACAGAGGTCACGCTACAACATTTTGTTGTCTGTCATTTTGACTGACGGGGTCAAACAAATAGGGTTAAAATCTATTTTTAACTGTCAATTTTTAAAATGATATTCATATTCAGCCGTTTTTGACTCTAATTCTTTTTAATTACTATTCAAGCCACACAAATTGAACAGAGCATCCACATCATGTCATCAAACATTGAGCAGATTAATAGGCTACATGTATTAATTATGAACATCTCACCTGCTGTGGCCTGAACACTCTGCATGGAGCTGAACTGCATTCCTGCTTGTGTGTAATGGAGGCTGAATCAGTGCTCTGTTGCCACACTGAAGACTGGAATGATGAGCGCCACTTAAGCCAATGTTTTGAAATTTGTTCAATTGAAGTCAGAATTTGGCAAACCCCTCTAAACGACGGCTTTTCATGTGCTCGCCCTGCATCATTGGCTAGGCTACAGTGATCTGTCACCGGTGGTCTGTGTCCCATACAGTCACAGATGCGTTAGATACCTATGTAGCTCTTCGATGTGCTGTCAGCTCTGGGATAGCGAGATGGATTGGGTACGGTGTCCAGGTCTGAAATGATGCTTAGATGGTCATGTGAATCTTTTTTGATTAATTGAATTACTTGCGTAACGTTAGAAAGGTCTGCGCGTCTGCATTAAGTGGTAAGAGGTGTGAATTGCAATCTTTTAAAAATTACAGATGGCCTTCAAATTGTTATGTGACCATAAAAAAAAAAAGCTAAATACGGAAAATATTCGGTTTACGCAACCTCTGGTTCTACAGATGTTAAGGTGATTGTGACATGATGATTTCGATGCTAGGTAACTTAATTCCTTAGATAAAATAACATCAAGGTATAGACAGAGTGAAATTTAGATTTAATTCAATAAACAGACAAATACTTGGGGACTGTTAACACGACAACGTTGCCGTTTTTGTTTGAATACGCGGGTGAAAACTCACTGCATTTACAAGACAGGGCACGCGATGGAAAAAGATGTAGCACATATGCCCGGCCTTTAGATGGCAGTGTGCTCCGTGTATGCAGTGTTCCAAGGTTTCTCCCTCGCAACCCGGAAAATAAACATTTCATGATGACTAACAATGGCGGTCTCTGCGTGCACAACTGTGGTTGTAGAAGCCTTACACAGACCAAATAACTTCATCAGCAGTAACAGCATACCTGGATCCGCCATTGTTGTTGTTTTTCCGTAGAAAGGCGCAGTGTGCAAGTACAACATGGCTCATCGTTTTCATAAGTCTCCGGCTTGCGTTTACATGACAACGAATCACCCAGCGTTTTCAGAACTCTCCACTGTGGAAGCCGTTTTCGAAAAGCTGCACTTTCACCCCCCCCCCCCCGTTTTCCCGTTGTCATGTAAAGGAGAGGCCAAAGCGCAGAGAAAAACCTCAATTTTGCTGAAAAACGTTGTGTAAACAGCCCCTTAGAAGAATTGGAGTGTATTGAGGTTTCGGAATACGCATTCTAAGGTGATTCAAGAGGTAGAGGCTGGAAGTCTCAAACAACTGTAGCAAAATTCCTGCACATCAGAGAATACCAATCTGTTCATTATATTAACATAAAACCTGTATATATTTATTATTTAACAAATGTGTACGCTCTGATTTGTCTGTCAAGATTAGTTAGACGTTTCTGAAAGAATATTTCAAAACTAAACTGATGTTTTCAAAATCAGAATGGTGATAGTGATAAAAGGGAATGATAATCTTAAAAAGAAATTTTAGCCTGTAAATTATGTGACTTTATTCAAGTTGTAACATTATTTACATTTAAAATCCGGTGTCCAAACACACACAACAGAGATTCCACCATGTCATTATTTATGAAACAAAGAGGAAGCAAATAGGGAAAAGCTTGGAAAAATACAGTCTACCCCCAAAGCCTAAAAACAAGCCAAAAGGTTTAAACAACAGCAAGTGCATATAAAGTTTAGAAGGCTAAAAAGAGTGTATCTCATTCCCATGTTTCTACATTTAAGCGCAGTCCAGACGCCAACATATAGAGTGGCTTATTGGGGTAAGTTTCCTCCACCAGCATCAAGAGCTTATTCTGAATCAGTGCTTTCTCTTGCTTTGGTTTCAAGCAATGCACCTAAGGTTAAATAATTAATTAATTTTGTGAGCTAATTCTAACTTTTTTAGTTTTCTTCAAAAACTAAAATTAACAGCCCTTTTATTGACGCCAACTTGTAGGAAGGAGTCGTCATGTTTTGAGATCTGACTTGGTCTCGAAGCAAGTGCTGCCATGTGCTTCCAGGATTGTCTGGTATTTTCTTTCACCTAGTCATTCTGCACCTAATACATTTAGGGCCTGATTTATCAACGGTTTGCACTTGTTAAAACTTGTGCAAACCTCACCGCGGTTGCAAAAAACATTACTAAGCAGGCACAGGGGGGACTGCGCCTGTTAAGATGCATGCAATTCATTTAGCGCTTATGCCCTAGAATATGCAATGTGAGCATTTCTGTCAGAAGGCGCAAAATATTGGGACGAGAATATGCAAATAACTAGGTGTTCCATGCGCAGTATGATTTATCAATCATCTATCTTGTTTTTGTGCCTATTTTTACCGCCGCTGAAGGGCATGTCTTAACTTTTCAACATATGTTTACTACTAACGAAACATATCATTCGCACACATCTTAACCTAACACTAATTAACACTTTATTGGCCATAAACCTGACAGTTATGTCGACTTTTTTCCCTTTTTTTCCAAAGACGCATCATAACTCAACACGTCTGCACCTGCTGTTTATTTGTGTATTTATTTGCATCCCCATTAGTTTCCACCTGATTGGTTACTAATCTTCCTGGGGTCCAATTAATAAGTTTACATATATGACATTTTACAAATAAAATTAATACTTTTCAGATTACATACAAAAGCCAGATATAACCGACCTTCAATAAAATACCTGAAATATTCAAGCAGATCCCAAGCTAAAATTAGATTTTAATACTTTTTTTAAAGAATACATACCCATATTTTTAGATAATTTATTCCATTCCTGAAATGCTCTGTAGACAGCAGACTTTTTGATAAAGTTTGTGTTAGCATGTTTTACCATTAATTCAGTATTACAAGCATATCCAGTACAATGGGCGTGTATCTGATCAGAGTAAATGAACTCTTTGTAAAATGATTCTGGTTGACCTGCCATAATAAAGTGGGGTGCATTTCAACAACATTAGTAGAATATGGACATCTTAGGACTAAGCTGGCTATGTCGCAGTGCATGGGGCAGAAAAGCTGGCACACACAGCAGTAGACGCAAAGTCCTCATTTGAATACTGCTCTTTGCGCCTGTTATGATTTGAGCACACACTCTTAGTAGATCACCTGCAAATCAGTAACACCTCCTTAGTGCAATTTTTTTCGCTGCGCACACAATTTTGCGCTCTTTATTTGGAATATTGATGAATCAGGGCCTAAATGTCTAACAGTGACATTCATATATAACCTGGGCGTTTAAAGATAACGTAAAGAGCTCAGGGCTTTTCTACCCTTACATTACTGTACATTGTGGCTATCACCATCTGTCAGTTAGTGCATTTAGTGGGGTAAATTAGTTTCTGATGTCCTGCAGTTAACAAGGAACACTGAGTTGCTCTGACAAAGAGGTTTTTGATTTATTTGACTTCAAAAGTCTAAGATATTTTCTACTCTACAGAGTAAGGACCGCTTTATGTATTCTTTTTTTTTATTTCCTGTATTTGAAGTTGACCCTTTTGATGTCTTTGTGTTTGTCAGGGTTGAAAAGCCCCTAAAACAATAAACCCTCCACAGGGCCCAAAATGTCCAGAGAGGCCACAACCAATTAAGAGGGCTTGGTCTGTCACAATTCATTCTACAAACTGTTCAAAAGAAAGAAAAAAAGAACAATCAAACAAAAGGCAAAGATTTTGTAACCAGAGTAAAGTGCTCTCAAGTGAATGTGTACAAGATGACTGGAGAATTGTTTTTTTTTTTCCCAGGATCTAGGCAATTGCTTTCATAGGCACCTCATTGCCCCTCTACACTTCTCAAAAGAGAGTCAGTTGAAAAGGTGTTCTTGTTTCCACTTCCCAGAAGTGCCACTATATTTTACTGTAATAAACTGAAAATAGGCCTCTTGACGCCTATCTCACCCAGTTGACCCACAAATTTCTCTCTTTTAGGCAAAAAAATACAGTTGTTTCAGAGCAGAAAAACCTGTTTAAATGAACGAAATGTTATCAGCTATTAAGTATAAGACTGAACATCCATATTTAGTACTAGAATTTGACTACATCACACATAGTCATTGTACTTACTCTTCCAATATTTTGACATTGATACAAGTGAATATTAATTAATTTATTTCCTGGGAGTTTTAAGATTGTTTTCCTGAAGGAATTTAATTATCTGTTTCACAAGATAGCATTATTTACATTTAGGAATGTTCCAAACTGATTCCAAGCTCAGCATGAAGGTATTTTAAATTCAGAGTATTTGGAATCCTTGACTTAAACTGTTTACCAGTGTATAGGTTGCAAAATTACTTTATGAGAGAATGTGCAAATAGTTTTCTTTTGATCCCAGTAATCTGGGTGTTCCTTTAAAATCCAAGTTTTACTTGTTATATTGATGTTCAAATAGAAAGAAAGACTGTACTGGCTACTGTACCTTCCTATCTGTGTCATGTGGCCTTCAGAAAGCAGTCTGGTTAGACTTGGCTTTGCTGCTTCTGGTTGAAACTGTTCTCAGTATGTTTTAAGGCCGAGTTTACAGTATGAAGCTAGCAAACAACTTATTCAAATTATTTATCAACTTATCAAATGAAATTAATGATCCATACCTAAATATACCTACATCTCTCCAGGGCTGTCTCCACGCAGAGTCAAAGAGACCACTACCTGGCCTCAACTGACAACCTTTCCACCTACTAAGCTAAACTGTATGAAAAACAAGAATTATGCAGCATAGCAAAATCTATCAAAGGCTACCATAGAAACCAGGGGTTGCGTTAACCGAGTATTTTCTGAATTTGACTGTTTTTTGACAGATTAGTACTCACACCTCTGACCACTTGGTGCAGACATTCTCAACTTTACTCACAGAGTCCAGGTATCTAAAAAAATAAAAAAGGTTTCCATGAGAGTATCTGAGCATCATCTCAGACCTGGACACCGTACTTAAAGGTAGCATATCATGCAAATTCCACTGTTTAACCTTTTAATGCTTTTTGCTGTGTATTTAGAGACCCTAGGAGTGGAGAAAAGTTGAAATTAGTCTCTTCAGATGCTGAAAAGATATCTTTAGTTTCTATTTTGTTCCAATTTTAAGTCTGTTTATTTTTTTCCTCTGTCTATTACGTTTTTTTTTTGCCTATTACATCACAGTCTTCCTCTTAGATGTACCTGGTTGACTTTTATTTTCCACTGAAATGTACCGACAGTGAATGGTAAAGTCATTCTTGTATGTGCAAAACACTTCACGGAAGACTGCTTCAGCAACCTACGCCAGCATCGTGAAGGATTTGCTGAAAGACTGCGTGTGATTGAGTGGTCTTTTCCTACCATCTATGGAAACGATGGACACAGCACTTCGATAAGCTATAACATTAAAATGTGTGTGATTGTAAGACCTGCTGGTCATTGTTTTGTTAGCATTGATGTTAGCTGGTACACCTTTTTTCACATGTTAACGCTGAGCATTCAGTGTTCTAGCTCATGATATAGAGCAGTGTTTCTTAACCCTGGTCCTCAGGGCCCACTTTCCTTCATGTTTTAGCTGCATCTCTGCTCCAGTACACCTGATTTGAATGACTGCATTAGTTCTTGTATGTCATCAAGTGCTGCAGAAACCAGTTAATCACCAAGTTATTAAGGTCAGGTGTGTGGAAGAAGGGAAACGCCTAAAACAAGCTGGACAGTGGGCCCTGAGGACCAGGGTTGAGAAACACTGATATAGAGGATGTGCGTGTTTTCAGTTTTACATACCTACGTTTTGGCATTTTTGTCTTGGCAAAGACTGAATTCAAAAGCTTTATGTGACGTTAGCTTGGCGCTAGTGTTAGCTCGGCGCTGGTGTTAGCTCACTCGCTAAAGAGGTTGAAAACCTTGTTTGCAATTATTATACCTTATATCAATAAAAACTTTTTGTACTGCTGGATAATCATATCTCTGCAGTCAAACTACAAAAATGGCCGACTTGACCCGAGCTGCACATCTGTGACCTGTAGGGGGGCAGAGTTTGAAGTGCCTCATTTTCATTTAAAGAGAGCGCGCCCAAACAGGTGGCTTCCAGACGTACCTCAGATCAGGGCTATAAGTCGACCTGTGGAGCTTCAATAATGAGGAATTCAGACCCAAGCATTGTAGTTCCACAATGTAAGGACCATAACTGCATAATTTAAAAGTAAAAACGAAATATTTAAAAGCATGATATGTCCTCTTTAATGCATCTCGCTAACCAGAAACGTAAAGCGCGTTGGAGAGTTACTGAGGCTTTGGAATGTGTCCAGTAGTGCCAACTACTACCGGTGCATGCTGCAGGATTTCCTCCCACTGAAATGTTTGGTTGTGGGTCAGAAAACAGCTCTTTCCGAATTTTGATCACTTCAATTGGAAAAATGTTCCCCGAAAACTTTGGCTGAAGTGGTGCTCGTAATTCCAGTCACCAGTGTGGAAGCAGAGCACAGATTTAGCCTCCAGAACAACATCTAAACCCCCATGAGTAGTCATCTGTAATAAATCCAGAACTTCATGGCAATAACCTCTGCAGCAATCCTACTTTGTTATTCCGTTCAAATGGATGCGCCTTTCAGGTCAATGAGGAGCACAAAGAACTTGTGAGATTCTGCGTTCAGGCCACAGCAGGTGAACTATTCATATTTTAAGTGCAATCCTTTATTTTCATTGTTTATATGTAGTTCTCTGTTCAGCTTGTTAAGAGTGATTATTTATTCAAATTAATATAAAATAAAAATTACTGAATATGTTATTTAAAAATTGACGAGTAAAAATAGATTATAACCGGATTTTTTCAACCTTGTTGGTCAAAATAATGAATAACTAAAATATCTATTGCGGCCTCTGATAGACACACACAAAAAGGACACTTTGTCTTTAACAGACGCTCTCTCTAAGGAGTGTATTGTCTTGTGTTTTTCCCCTTATTATCTACTAACCATCTGACTGTTGCAGACTTTGTAATATTACTGATTCTGGGCAAGGATCCTAGTGAATACCTTTAAGTTTGAATAATCCCAAAGTATACTATATTCAACAGTCATCTACTAGTACAGGGCAGACATAATGAAATGAATTAGATCCAAGTCTGAATAAGGAAGTCTAAGAAGAATTTCTTATATTCCATTCATCAGTAAAATTATTGACAAAGCTGTGTTTCAGCAGTTAAATAGCTGTATAACAACGACCAATGTTTTTCAGTCTGGTTTCCGTGCTCCCCACAGCACTGAGACCGCTCTCATCAAAGTTTTCAATGACATCCGCATAAATACAGACTGTGGTAGAACCACAGTGCTGGTTCTGTTGGACCTCAGTGCAGAATTTGACACTGTTGATCATGATATATTATTGGAACGACTGGAGAGTTGACTGACTCCCTAGTACAGTACTTGGCTGGTTCGAGTCTTACCTAAAGAACAGGGACTTTTGTTTCAATAGGAAACTTTTCATCAGAACGAACAGAAATCACATGTGGGGTGCCCCAGGGCTCCATCCTGGGGCCCCTCTTATGTAATATCTACATGCTCCCAATAGCCTAGATTTTAACAACCAATAAGATTAGCTACCATAACTATGCAGATGATACTCTAAATTACGATGTCACCAGGTGAGTTTGAACCCATCCAAACCCTAAGTAAATGCATCGAGCAAATCAATGGATGGATGTGACATAAATTTCTCCAGCTGAACAGAAACAAAACAGAAGTAATTACTTTTGGACCTAAAGAGGAACGATCAACAGTCAGCACACAGCTTCAGTTAATACAGCTAGAAACTACTGATCAGGCCCGAAATCTAGGTGTAGTTTGGACTCAGACCTGAACCTCCAGGGTCACATAAAGGCAATAACAAGGTCAGCCTTCTATCACCTGAAGAACATTTCTAGGATTAAAGGACTGATTAAAAAAAAACTTATCCATGCATTTATCTTTAGTCAGATTGATAACTGCAACAGCGTTCTCACAGGTCTGCCTAAAAAGTCAATTAGACAGCTGCAGCTGATCCAGAACGCTGCTGCTCGTGTGCTCACTAGAACCAGGAAAGTAGAGCACATCACCCCAGTTCTAAAGTCCTTACACTGGCTCCCTGTAGCTCAGAGAATATACCTCAAAATACTTTTACTAGTTTATAAATAATTGAATGGGTTTGCACCAAAGTATATTGAAGATTTACTGTTACTATACCAACCCCCCAGACCACTCAGGTCCTCTAATTACAGTCGACTCAACTTCCTTAGAATTAGAACCAAACATGGAGAAGCAGCTTTCAGTTTCTATGCTCCTCTAATCTGGAACAAACTTCCAGACAACTGAAAAGCTGCTGAAACAGAGTTATTTTAAATCACAACTAAAAATGTGTCTGTTTAGAGTTGCCTTTGAGTAATCCTTTGATGTATCATGTTTTGTTTATGACTCTTGCTTTATTGCTGTTTTTACATTATATGCTTTTTAATGCCTTGATGTATCTGTGTATGCTTCTTGCTTTATTGCTGTTTTTACTTTATATGCTTTGTCTGTGTTTTACTGCTATTTTTATTTTACCCCATAATCATGTAAATAACCTTGAATTACCTTGTTGTTGAAAGTGTGCTATGCAAATACAATTGCCTTGCTTTGCTTTCACATTTCTAATTTCTTTCCCTGTTAAAATCTTCCCTCTCTTTTTTTCCTTCCTTCCAAACAATACAATTTTGTATTTACCTGTTTCGACAAGAATATTTCACTGTAGCTGTTTTATATAAGATGGAAGAACATGTTTGTACTAAGAAGAAAAGGCTTTTTTGGTGTTTATCCTGAACCATCCAATGGTCTGTTGTTTCCAAAGTGACCTTTCCTTGTGTGCATTATAATGCTTGATTTGTGGTTGCTGCGTGAAGCTGTTTGAAGTCTGGCTGGAACCGAACCGCTTTGTGATTAGAAAGATTCCTTGAGAAAAGAGCAAATAATAGGGAGACTGAAAGTAAAAATTTTCTCACGTTCCCCTCTCACACATAAATCTATAGCTATGAATTTTGTCCCAGATTCACAATATTTTTTTAGGACTGAGCTGTTTTTTTACATAATCAAAGCAAGCTAAAAAACAAACAACAAAAATGCAGAACTCGGTCAAAAAAAAAAGTCTTTGAAGAACATGAGGTACCCTGCAAAATGTAAAACAGCTAAGAGGTAATTATGTAGCTCCAATAAATTAATGCATATATGAAGTTTGAATGTTGAAAACATTTGAAAAGATGGGAGAAACTTTTTAACTTATGCAAAAGAAGAAATATCTTGCAGATTTCTTCATTAAACTTTAGGTTTGATCTCAATATAGTTAGAGTTTAAGTATTTGGTAAACGCTACCTTGTCCTTTAATTACACGAGCAATGAGTATGATGTGCTAGAGATATCTTCTGGGTATGCATGCTTGTTTTAGGTTAACTGATAATGCAAAATAATTTATGTAAGAATCCCCAAACCAGAGATAGGTCCAACTTGCAGTTTAAGAAATGTTCAGGAATATGAAAATATCCTTTGATGAGAGGGGGTTTATTCTGGCGACCCTGCTGTGATGTTCATTGACTGCATTTGGGTGTGAGCAACTCTACAGGGACTCAAACATATGAGATCACCAAGACGATATTCATTCAATTTAAAGGACTCAAGAACCTAGGATGTGTCCACCGGTCTGTCCAAAATATAAAAAGAGGTCCATCACAAAGACCTCCCAGTGAAGGCACAGACCTTGGTAAACCCCAGCTAATCTTTGATTGCAGAATCCAGAAGAAATTACTAACACATTGTAAAGGTGTCTGGTTTTTGCTTTATTGATTTGGATGAATAGTGTTTAGGGCGCCAGCCAGGTCTCCCTCCTGACATATAGGATTTAGGATTTATGGGGAATTCTATTGTTTACAAGCTGAATAATATGAAAAATACCCGTTACACAAGGACATACATTACTGGACATATACCCTTATGCTGATTGAAATTCGCATGACAATGAAGTATGAGTTCAATCAATAGTCCAGAGTAAACAATCAGGGTTTGAAGTTTTCCACAGGTCCAGTTTATTGATTCATCTTCGTCCATATAAGGAGGAAGTTGTAGAGTCAGGGTGTTCAAGGAACACACACACAAAAAAGCTATAAACACACACACAAAAAAAGTATTTACAATATATTCTTTTTTTTTTCATATATATATACATATATACACACAAAATAATTAAACAAATAAACTTACTTGACATGGCGTCTTTTAGCGAAATCAAAGTGATGAGCGGTTTGACACAAACACGGTCTCACTAAAACACAAAAGTTTTTCCCCTTTTAATTTTTTATACTCATCCTATCACATAAGCAAAACCAGATTCTTAGTTTCATTTTAGAACTCACGTTTTAGTGAATCAGCTGCGTGACGGGAGGATCTCTTCAACTGGCAGTCCAGTGAAGGCAAGTTTCACGTTTCATCCATTGTAAAGTTGATAATGTAGAGCGCGTCCGTGCGATGACATCACTGTTGAAATAGCGAGAGTTTAAACTTGCGTTTGAGCGTTTTTTTCGTCTTTCAGGTCTGGATCTTGACATTGAGGGATTAACAACCTCGTTGTTCGACAGAACAGCCTGTTTGTGCGGTTGAAATTGCTACTATCTACAGGTTCCACGCCACTCTGTTGTTCACAGGTGAAATGAGGAAGTGAGTGGAGCTTGGAGGCCTTTTAAAGGGTAAGGTGGAGCAGTGTGCACAGGTGCTGCGTGTTTGCAATCAGGGGTGAAGGTGAGAGGATTGGCGGAGCGCTTGGCCATGTGGTGTCATAACAACCGCAGATGTGAAAACCAGCATGGTAGGTGAGAGAAAAATTCCAAATTACCATGGCTGTGTGTATTTTGTGCACTTCACACCAACTCTAGTTCTTTTTAAAATTTTGGATCAGTGGTAGGAAATCCAAGGAAATCTTCTTCATTACTGTCCTCTTGAAAAATCTTTATGATTTTCTGTTGTTGTAACCTGTCCCATTCCTTTGCTGTAGGGTAACAAGGTTTTATTTGAGATACATGGATTATTCTGAGGTCTTCTCCAGTATCTTCTAGCACAACTTCGTAGTTAACAGGTCCAGTCTTTTTGGTCACTCGATATGGTCCTTTCCATCGAGGAGCAAGTTTGGCCATAAAGGATTTGTCTCTTTTTGACAAATGATGTGTACGAATCCATACACGATCTTGTTCAGAGTACGTTCCATCTCGGCGTCATTTGTCATAGTTTTGTTTTTGTTTCTGTTTTGCTTTTTCCAGGTTGTCTGTTGCGAATTCTTGCAAATCAGCCAAATGTTGGCTTGTAGAATAAGCAGCAGTGTCAGGGTCACTGAGATGCGGGTTTAGTTTGGCATCTAGCGGTCCTCTGAGATGGCGTCCAATGTTCAGTTCAGCTGGTGTCACTCCAGTGGATTCATGAACAGCAGTATTTATAGTGAAACTAAATTCAGGCAAAAATTTATCTCAGGTTTTGTGTTTGGCATCTACATAGGAGGGAAGTATAGTTTTGATGTTACGATTTACTCTTTCTGTTAAATTTGTTTGTGGGTGATATGCAGAAGTTTTCATAGGTATCACATTCCATTTTTTGCAAATTTCTTCGTAGATTGCAGATACGAATTGAGGTCCTTGATCATATAATATGTAGGTAGGCACACCCTAGCGAGTTAATATTTCCTTTATTAGATGTTGGCCAACAACTTCAGCTGTGGCTTCTCGTAAGGGAAACATTTCTATCCACCGGCTGTAATAGTCAACAAATACTAATAAGTATGTGTTACCATTTGTGCTGCGAGGAAAGGGCCCCATGAGGTCTACATCTAGCATTTCCCATGGGTTGTGTACTTCAGTCTGTTGAAGTTTTCCGGGAGGCTTTCTAGTTTCTGGTTTGCATAGTTGACAAACCTGACAGCAGCGTAAGTAGTCTCTGACGTCCAGACTCATCTTCGGCCAAAAGACAATAGCTTGAAATATTTTGTACGTTTTGTATCTACCAAAATGTCCTGACAAAGGATCATTATGGTAGTGGTAGAGAAGTTGTTGTCGTAATGAAGGCGGTATGTAGACTTGATAAATGGTTTTGTGGGGTAGTTTAACCACACGTTAAACCTTGTCATCCAATACGGTGTACTTGATTACTTGGTTCTCGTTTATTTCACTTTTTTCCATAATTTTTTTTATATAGGCTTTGGGCAAACGGGTCTTTTTGTTGTTCCTTCCAGACATTCTCATCTGTTACTTGTAGATGGTCTGCAGTGTCTCTTTTTGACCGCAGTACAACAGCACAAGAAGAAAAATAATGTTCCGAGTCCATAAGCGGAGCTCGGGAAAGGGTATCTGGAATTGTGTTGTGTTTTCCTTTTCTGTATTTTACAGTGAAAGTGAATTCTCGGAGACATAAGGCCCATCTGATTAATCTGTTTTGAAAACCAAGATCAATGAAGAATGGTCCATTAGGACAGTCAATTGTTTTCCTTCCAGGTAATATCTCCATTTTTCAAGAGCCCATACGACAGCGAGACATTCTTGTTCTGTCGTGGAGTAGATTCTTTCTGCTGGATTTTAGAGTTCGACTGGCAAAAGCGAGTACTTGTTCCGTACCTAACCCTGTTTGTTGGGCTAAGACTGCTCCAAGACCTACATTGCTGGCATCTGTATACACAATGAATGGTAAGTTGAAGTCTGGGTGTCCTAATATAGGCGAAGAAGTAAGAAGTTGTTTGAGGTTTTCAAATGCTGTTTGACATTCGGGAGTCCAATTGAATTTTGCTCCTTTCCTTTTCAGGGCACTCAATGGCTCGGTGAGGTGAGAAAAATTAGGTACAAAGCGGTGGTACCATCTTGCCATTCCAAGGAATCTTTGTAATTGTTTGAGGTTGTTTGGAACAGGAAAGTCTTGTACAGCTTTGATTTTTTCTTTATCCACAGTTATTCCTTCTGAGGAAACGGTGTGGCCCAAAAACTTCGGGTGAGTGTGGAAAAATTGGCTTTTTTCCATGTTCATAGTGAGAATAGCTTCACGCAACTTGTCCAAAACAGCTTGAATGTCCTGTTGATGTTGACTATATGAGGAAGAGTAAATGATGATATCATCAAGATATACGAAACAAATGTTTCCTTTGAGTTCTCCAAGGACGATTTCCATCAGTCTTTGGAATGTAGCTGGTGCGTTTTTTAATCTAAAGGGCATTACTTTAAATTGAAATAATCCGATGGGGCATACAAAAGCAGTTTTTTCTTTGTCTTTGGGTTCCATTTTAACTTGCCAATATCCGCTATTGAGATCTAATGTAGTGAATATGGTTGCTCCAGCGAGGGATTCCAGGATTTCTTGAATGTTTGGGAGTGGATATGAGTCTGATTAAAATTTGCATGACAATGAAGTATGAGTTCAATCAATAGTCCAGAGTAAACAATCAGGGTTTGAAGTTTTCCACAGGTGCAGTTTATTGATTCATCTTCGTCCATATAAGGAGGAAGATGTAGAGTCAGGGTGTTCAAGGAACACACACACAAAAAAGCTATAAACACACACACACACAAAAAAAAGTATTTACAATATATTCTTTTTTTTTCATATTTTTTCCATATATATATATATATATACACACAAAATATTTAAACAAACAAACTTACTTGACAGGGCGTCTTTTAGCAAAATCAAAGTGATGAGCGGTTTGACACAAACACGGTCTCACTAAAACACAAAAGTTTTTCCCCTTTTAATTTTTTATACTCATCCTATCACATAACCAAAACCAGATTCTTAGTTTCATTTTAGAACTCACGTTTTAGTGGATCAGCTGCGTGACGGGAGGATCTCTTCAGCTGGCAGTCCAGTGAAGGCAAGTTTTGCGTTTCATCCATTGTAAAGTTGATCATGTAGAGCGCGTCCATGAGATGACATCACTGTTGAAATAGCGAGGGTTTGAACTTGCGTTTGAGTGTTTTTTCGTCTTTCAGGTCTGGATCTTGACATTGAGGGATTAACAACCTTGTTGTTCGGCAGAACAGCCTGTTTGTGCGGTTGAAATTGCTACTATCTACAGGTTCCACGCCACTCTGTTGTTCACAGGTGAAATGAGGAAGTGAGTGGAGCTTGGAGGCATTTTAAAGGGTAAGGTGGAGCAGTGTTGCCAGGTGCTGCGTGTTTGCAATCACGGGTGAAGGTGAGAGGATGGGCGGAGCGCTTGGCCATGTGGTGTCATAACAACCGCAGGCCGTTACAACATATCCCATCTTCAAGTGGAAGCTTGAGTGAGGCATCAAAGACTCACAGAGCAGAAACATAAAAGCAGGGAAATAGCTAACACTTCTAGAAATACTAGAGATAATTTTTAGATCACAAGCAGAGACAGATATTTATAAATTGCAAAGACACGCATAATGCAACTGGAAAACTTCAGCATTCGGTACCTCAAACATCAGTTTATTTCAACAAGGAGGGGAAAGAAAAACAATGAAGACAGAGATAAGTACAGAGTCTAGACATATGTCTCCTGTGTCAAAAAGCAAATTAAACTAATTACCTCCGCCAAGGAGGTTATGTTTTCGCCAGTGTTTGTGTGTTTGTCTGTTTGTTAGTTAGCAACATAACTCAAAAGGTTATATGTGGATTTTGATTACATTTTCAGGAGATGTCTGCAATCGAATCAGGAACAAGTGATTAGAATTTGGGGGTGATCCGAAAACTGCTAAAAGTGATTTTCGGGAACAACTACTGAACTAATAACATCAATGTGAATCCATCTGGAAAAGGTATGTTTTCATGGTCAAGGAATATCAAAAAGTTAACATTAGATCACAACATGGGGGGGCAAGGGGGGGACTGAGCTGCCTTGGTGGAGGTCTGCACTCAGCTCTTTTCTAGTTGTACATTATATATGTACATACATGTTGCTTTCTTGAACTTTTTGAAACCACATAAGTGGACTGCTATATATTTAGGAGTCAGGAAACCATACATGCAGCCATCTAAAGTAAACCAAAATCAAAAACTTTTTAAGAATAAAGATTGACACATGATCCACTGGCTGCATGCCAAAAGACATCAACTTTACAATCAAACATGTGGAGCTGTAGACTCACCAGAGATGCAGAGGTTGAATCGACACAGTTCATCGCACAGGGTGTCCGGACTCTCCAGCTTCCCCGGTCCTCCTCTTCCACCATCTCTTCTTTTCTTTCTGGGTGACATCCTCTTCACCATCTTCATTACACGTTCCACTTTATCCATCCTGGACAACTAAGTTTCCCTGAGTACCTCCAGATGTTGTCTTTAGCTCTGCTTCTCTTTTTTCTGTCGTATCAACCCTACAATCATTAGCTATAATAATGTATTGTCTTTACTTATTTTTTTTGAAGCCCAAGTTCCACCAGCTTACCTACATGTGCTCTAGTCTCTTCCCTCTGATGCATTACCTAAATCCCTTCTCTACCTCTCTTCTTTTTCTTCTTTCTCTCCACCGTCCAGTGTTTTAAGTTTTATCTCTTATTCCAGTACAGTGCCTGATTTTTACATCCCACTCATCCACACATCTTCAGCCTTTCTGCCATTTTTGTTTTACCTTCGCTTCTTTCTCCTTTCTTCAGCTTACAGAAAATCTGATGATCGAAACGATGAGAGAAGTGAGATACTGAGAGAAGCGAACGGGAAGAGGGAGAGGCTGCACATTCACTCGCGCGCCTCCTTCCCTATTCCTCGCTCTCTCTGTGCATAGCATTACACCTCACCACTGCATAACTACCACATTCAGCTACCAAAACTCCCAGCAATGCTTTGCTTTGTCAAGTGTTTCCCAAAAGGAATATATAAAACTGTGGAAGAGAGCAAGGTGCTTGCTTTTTCTCTGTGGATTATTATTTCTCTCACACACAAACACACATTTTCATTCGTCATTTTGGTCATGCACATAATTGTGAGCAATCACAAAAAAACTAATTTTATCTACCCAAAATAATTTGCTGCCTACTGCTTTGTTGTTGTGAATGCCTTCATGTTTATTTCATATTTGTCATAACTGTCCTTCTACTATTCTTCTTTTATTGACCCTAGTTGTTCTTAGTTCCTTCATTGTTTCTCCTGGTCCCTTCCTGCCCATCTATCCCTTCACCCCCTACTTGTTTTAACCTAATCTCACAAAATCCAGCAAAAATGAGCAGGACTCTGTGACACTATTTTTCAGGGTAA
Organism: Valencia hispanica; assembly: GCA_963556495.2. Classification (NCBI taxonomy): domain Eukaryota; kingdom Metazoa; phylum Chordata; class Actinopteri; order Cyprinodontiformes; family Valenciidae; genus Valencia; species Valencia hispanica. The sequence continues at coordinate 7,275,910 of OY747708.1, read as the reverse complement.
TGTGTTCTGAAGCAACAGCTACTCCTCAACTGCTGTGCTGCCGAGTCTCACTTTGAAATGATAATGACACCCCACCCTCTGGGAACAAAAATCATAGATCTTAGGTGCAATTCTGTAGTTTTGGTGCAAGAATTGGGCTGCATAAATGTTCTTTAAACCTATTTTTGAAAAAAAAAGAAAACATTTGATCACAAGAAACTGCCTATTACTACACATTAAGACTGATCTCAAGGTTCCTTATAGAACAAACAGGTCCAAGTCCAGGGGACACGGTACCTGAATACTTTTCATAATTGATCCCTTTTTTTTTATGATTAAGGAAAAATCTGAAGGCCTTCCATCATTTTGACAGATTACAATTCACCCCCTTAACTAACTTAACTTGATGCAGATGCTCTGACATTTTAAACTTTATGGTGTACGGAGTACAGGTAACTAAATCAACAAAATAATAACAAAAACAGATTTCTGTGAAGGCATCTGAGCATCATCTCAGATATTGACACCAAACTTAAAGCGTCTCACTAACTGGGAGCCAACAGCGCACTCATTCAGAGAGTCTCTCCAACCTCTGATTACTTCAATTGGAGAGATGTTTCCTGATTTCCAAACTTTGGCTGAAGTGGCGCTTGTAATTAATTCCAGTCTCGAGTGTGGCAGCAGAGCGTGGATTCAGCCTCCAGAACAACATCCAGAACCTCAGGACAATAACCTCTGCAGCAACCCCTCTTGAGACATTTGATTACACACAAGCAGGTGCACATTTCAGGTTCACGTGGACCAGAAGGAATTTGTGAAACTGTGTATTCAGGCCACAGCAGATGAATTGTTCATATTTTAATTGTGATGATTTAATTTTATAGTTTACATGTAGTTACTGGGGCCATAGTCAGTGGTTTTGCTGACTGTGGAGAAACGTTTCATGTATTCATCTGCTTGATGTCTTTTGGCAAGATGTGGATTCGCTATTCAGCTTGTCCTTAATATGAATTAAAATGAATAAAAATAACTACTATTAAATATGTTATTATTATCATTTTAAAATTTGATGGGTAAAAATTGATTCTGATGGGATCTTTTTGACCCTGGTGGCCAAAATGACAGACAACAAAAATGTCTGACACGACCTGTGTCAAAGTCATATCTGAATACATAGAAATATTAATAAAATCAAAACGATACAATATATTCTGACTCAATTGCAAACATTTTAGTTTGATCATAATTATGATACAATGTGGCCAAATGTTGTCTCAAGGCACTTTACAAAAATAAAAGTCAATTTAGTCAAGTCATACACACAGATTCCAAGTCAGATGAATACATCCCAAATTGTCTAACATAATTAATCTCTAACTAACAGCAGTCTATTTGGAAACAAGAGGCTGAAGGGGAAAAACCCATTCACAGGAAGAACATACAAGCCCCACACAGACTGCTGCAATTTTAACCACTGCTCCACTCCATTCTTTTTGAAGAAGATCAAGAATAATATCTAACTGGAATTTTACTAGTGCCAACAAACCAGATGTTCCACAGTGGAAAGTATCTGAGTTCTCTTGAATATATCAGCTAACTACGCCAAACTACTGAGTTTAAAATTTTAAATGAATTCAGATAATTCCCAGTAAACACATTCTAATTCAAAGCAATTATAAACCCCTGAAGTTAGTTGCTTTTCAAACTTATCAAACTTATCAAACTTATCAAACTGCATGTGTAAAATTTTACAATTTCATTTCCTTTCCTGACAATGACAATGTAAAAAGAAAAGGACCTCCACTGTACTAGAGTATCCATTGACATGATTATCGGGGAACAAAAGTAGAGGAAGCAAACAGAAAATCAACAGGAAATACAAAGCTTTAAATAGTTTTATTTCCCCGCCGGACTACTGTGAATCAGCCTTTTGTTTCAAAGGAATTGAAGGACATAATCCCATAAGAAAATATGGTAATACTCCCACATCATCTTCAAGGACCCTGCAAATATCACATGCTATACCACACATCTGTACCACTGATAGAGATACAACTTTTGCTTAAATACTGCATGCTATGCTATGCAGACACTTTATTTAGTTCTGCATGTCGGATGCTTGAAACTGTAATTGATTATTTAATTTCTGATTTCTTTGACTAATAATTATTTGCCCACTTTGGGGTACCCATACAGCACTGAATTATCATTGCCAAACTAGTCATTTAATGTGCAGAAATTAATGTATACAATAAGACAGTGACATCACAACAAAGGTAACATTATTGGTTCATACACAGTTGAACACTATGAATCCCAAACAGTTGATCTCAATACACTTGGACACATGCAGTGCACATATGTGTATATCAAAAAGCATCATGGGGCACTTTGTTTTCTTACATTCAGACACAAACAGATAAATTACACCAGTATTCTAGGCGAAATAGCAACAAAGTGTGCAGGCATCTTTAAACGTTTATTTTGGGAGGCTGATAAATGGAGCCTTTTCCAACTATTTTGTAATTGGAAAGCTCTTGAACTCAAACAGCAAGCCTATCTTATCACTGACGTTTTTGCAATGATTGAGCAAGAAAATTTGTTTCAGTAACGAGAGAAAATAATATGATAAATTGGAAATTCTTAAGACCAGGTTGTTTTCTCATCTCTTTCAAGTTCCATCTCATTTGACCATCCCGTCTACTCTTTTATTTTTTTCTCATATCTTCCGTTTCCTCCATCTCCCTGCCCGTTCTCTTCTCCTGTTTAATCTCTGGTTCGTGTTCCTCCATAATAAGCTCACCATTATCTCTGCCGGAAAGAACATGGACACACAGCGCTGTAAAATGGTTTAGCAGGTACGGATGTAAAGTGAGCATTTCAGCTTAGCTTTCTTGCATACAAAATTACACATACTCACACAGAGAGCACCTTGTATTTTGTCGACTCAAACTTTTGGAAGTCATATACAGCGCAAACTGAGGATATGAACAAGGGTAGCATTGATGAAAACTCACCCCAGGCATTTAAGATTTGCCTTTTTAATTACTGACCTGAAAAGATCTGTTAGTGTACTTTGAACCTTGGGTGAGGTTTTGGGCATTTGAAAGATATGACACAGGAAAAAAATTTTTTCCTAATTGGGATATTAAAAGCCGCTACATGATAATTATTAACCATTCTGTGTGCATAGAGTCAGCTGCCCTGGAAAAGCTTTGAGAATGTAATTAACCAGTATATTGCTTCATTAATAGAAACCACATTCACTTTGATATAATTAGTTATAGTGCACACACTAAAAATAAAACCTATTACCAAGCCATGAAATAAGTGAAGATGGTACTTTGCAGAAGGACTTTGCAACAGGGAGGCTAACAAAAGGCTGACTTATCAAAGACATGGGTTAACACAGTGAACTTGTTTACTTGAAAAACGCTGCTAAGATTTTCTGATCTGTTGCGCTATATTTTATGGTAGCATCAGGGGAATGGACTCTAAATTGTTTTTCTCTATTAGTCTTATTTGTAAAAGTCACAAAAGTATGGAAGTGTGCTTCATCCACTGCTTCGTGATATGATTAGTTGAAAAGGTTAATGTGTAATCCACATGAAACAAACAAGAACAGGTTTAAAAATGCATTTTACCATAATAAATCAGAATGGTACACAGTCAGGTGCATACAAATATACAAAACAAAACTCTTAAGTCATTAGCAATAACTAGAGGCTCCTTGAAGTTAACCAAACACAGAACCAAAACAAAATAGTTGGTTAAAGGGGCTATATGCAATTTTCTGAAATTTCAACTTGCGACTGACACCTGTGGACAAAAACGGAACTGCTCTTCCTTTCTGCTCGCTCTCGCAGCGCGCGCTCGTACGCCTGTCGCTCTCAATCTTTGATCTTTTTTGGGCACTTGTCAGGGGTTTAACTTTCTTAGTCTTATGTGGAGTTACTGTTGGTGTCAGAGTTGTCCTTGGTCTCTTCTGTGTATTCGCACAATCCATTGAACTGCTTGCGAGTGCTGACTAGCGGTGGTGGCAGAGTGATCTGAAACATTTAACATGAACGCGCTTGACGTCACATCCGCAGACAGCGCGAAAAAATCCGACCCGACAGAAAATAGAAAAAATTGGATACAGGCTTATAGGTGCACCCACTGTGAGCTGACAAGGTGTCAGTATGCTCATCAGCAGATGTTGGAGTCATAAATGATCAAATAAAAAGGCTATTGTTATTTTTATTTTGGGGAAAAAGTTGCATATAGCCTCTTTAAAACTATACCTTCCTTAGCTATAGATTTAAGTTAAATATAATTGCCCCAAACACAAACAATAATATTACCAAATCCCATTCTTTTAATCTAGCAGGTGATAAGTTTAAGCAATTGAAATGCTTTTTGTTAAGAACCACAAAATCAAAGGGTGGAGTAGTGGAGAGGCCAAAAGGTTCACAGTTCATGTACAAAGAAACACCTCATGGTATCTAACAAATGAAGCTAAGTGAAGTGAAAAGGTGTTTTATCAAAACAGTGTTTTACTTTAAGTGGAGTTATTTAGTTCTGCATTGTATTTTAGCCTGAAGTTACTGCCAAATAAAATCAAAAACTTTTCATTAAGTCAGATACCTTTTTGTAGTTTGCTTGAGTTTAGAAAGTCCAGGTTAGCTCTGTTAAATCCATATTATCTAATTAAATAAGAGTGTTATTGTTTTATTGCTTTGGATTTATTAGTATTTTATGATATATTGTTTCCTTTCACATTTTGTACTCTACAGTACAATGCTTTTGTAGTTAGCTTTGCTTCAGCACGTCAGATCTTCCTTCAGTTTCTCAATTTATAGTCTGTTGATTTCCTGGCCATCAGCATTTCCAAATTCTGAGTTTGCTTACTCAAAAACACAGATATCGATACTTTTTATCTTTTCTTACTGTGTGAATAGAACTTGCGTTGTAGAAATATTACAATGATGTTGATGTTTCAATAACCTAAATGTGTCCCTAAACAGTTCCGCGCAAACATTCCATATGCTAAACATGTCAGTATCTCACGTGGCATTATGATGGTTAAAACAAGCACTTCATAGATGTTTCTAGACCAAAACTAAATGTTGTAACTTCCTTACAAGATTTAGGGAAAAACTGAACTCAAAAGAGATCAGCTACAGACGAGCAGGGATCTTGAGCAGTAAAAATATTTCTTTCAGTTCTGTAACAGTTGTAACAGTTAGGTAGATAGATTCCGTTCCACATGTGGCTTTGTCAGCAGATTCCTAAAGTTAAAATGAATTTTACGTGACAGCGGTTGTGTGCTAAGAGTTTAGACCTCACTGTAGTCATTAACTACTAAACAGATCTGACAACAACATTGGCCAACACACATTTTTCATCATAATGCCCTGTATACCGAAGTCAAAGTAGTCTGTTTGGTGAGCTATCAGTGTAGAATTGTCAGATGGCTGCCTGTGTGGCAATGCTGTCAGTTTCCCACAGTTCTGCTTTTAACTATAAGGTTAATATAGCTCAGTGGCTTCCAGAATTTGTCCTCGAGATTTGCATCCTTGCTCCAACAGCTGAATCAAATGATTGAATTATCTCTTCACCATCCCATGACATTTGATTCAGTTGTGTTAGAACAGAGATGCTTCTTAAACCTGCAGGACAGTAAATCTCAAGGACCAGGGTTTGAGAACACTTATTTAGCCGTTGCTTTATCCATTCATTCCCCCCGTCCTTGCAGGATCGCAGGGGGCTAGTGTCCGTCATTGGGCAAGAGGGAGAGTACACCCTAACCAGGTTGCCAGTCAATCACTGGGCAACACAGAAACAAACTAGACAAACAACCACACATGCACACACTTATACCTTAAGACAATTTGAAAAGACAGAACCCATGCATGGAGAACATGCAAACTCTATGACAGGGTTTGAACCCAGGACCGTGTAGGTGCAAGGCAACAATGCTACTGACTGCTTCATCATGCAGCCCTAACCTTACCTAAACGTTAGAGCTTAAAAAGTTAACATTTACAACGGCAACCTGTGCTGTGTGGATGCCTGTCTTTGCACTGTGGAGGATGGATTGGGTTTTGAGTATTGGATGGGTAGTGCAGACCAAACTATAAAGGCATGGTTCACCACTGATAACAGTCCTAACTTGGTTCTGAAACAGAATCTGTGGAAAGATTCTGGGTTGTTTTGGGGTTTTGTTTGTACTCTAGATTGTTTTCTTTTTTTCTGTTGTGTTTTTGTTTTGATGTTTCTTTATTTAGGTCTTGTCATTTATAGTTCACTTCTCTGTATAAATTTCTGTTTATCATTAGGCATTTTGAATACTTATTTAAGTTTCTTTCTGTTTAGTGTTTTATATGCCCTTCCTTATGTTCCCTCCGTTTGTTTTCCTCCTGCCACGCGACCTCATGCCCCAGATGTAACTCATCTCCAATCTTACCCTGCCGACTCTCTCGCACACACCTGCATCCGGTTCTCCTTAATTATTTTCCCTTGTTTCTTTGCCATTTTCCACTCCTCCCAAGTATCCTTAAGCTCTCTGATCTATCAACTTCCCCGCTGGATTCTCTGTCTTTCTGGTCACCTAATTCTCAGCCTTGTGTTTTGCCTGCCAGAACATTTGTTGTAAGTCTGCCTTATTTCTCATTAAATCCTTTACATCATAATTAAGTGTGCGTTTAGGTCCTCATTCCTCCAACATCATGACAAGTACAAAGTACATGGTCGTCCAGGAAGAGTGAATACTGCAAGTCAATTCAAATTCAATTCTAATTCACAAATACTTTATTGATCCCAGAGGGAAATTTAGTCAGTGACTCGATGCAATCTGCTGGGTCTCCTGAAATGGAAAGCTTTTTAACAGATTTGAATAATAAACTGATCTTGTGTGTGTGTTGAGTTGGGATCTGTCTGTATGATTGGACTGATTTTACTTTTTTTTTAAATAAGAAGGTTTATATTACTGTAATACCAATAAAGATTTTTCCACTGGTTATTGATAAAGGTATGCAAAGGGTTCAACATCCCATTCTTCTTTGACATGTAAATAAAAATATAAAATATTTTTACCTCCTACTTATATTTGCAAATTAACTTGCTGGGGACAATAACCATAAACCTGAGTGTGGTTTCAAGATTATTGGGGACAATAAATATGAATTATTTATTTTAAAATATTCATCCATTTGACCTTTCATTACAATATGCACGGCAGTGTATTAGCATGTGTTAAAAATCTTATTTTATTCAATCAATAAAAGTTGAAAGTCAAAACGTTTTTTGCATATTTTTCAAACGGCAATAAAAACCACTGTTGGCTTTAAAGAATCATAAAAATCCACATCATAGCACAAAGAACAATGTTGGACATACACTGCCTGGCCAAAAAAAAGTCACCACCTGGATTTAACTAAGCTAATAGGTACGAGCCTCCTATTGGATAATTGCTGCATGGGTGATTTTCTTTCAGCTGCCAACACATTATTTAACCCCAACTGGTGCAATGAGTTGCTTCTGATTTCATAAACAATCATGTCGAAAGACACATCTTGTGGTCATGAAAAAGATGTTAGTGTGTTTGAGAAGTGTCAAATCATTGGCATGTATCAAGTAAAGAAAACATCTAAGGAGATTGCAGAAACTACTAAAATTGGGTTAAGAACTGTCCAACGCATTATTAAAAAGTGGAAGGATAGTGGGGACCCATCGTCTCGAGGAAGAAATGTGGTTGGAAAAAAATCCTTAGTGATTGTGATCGGCGATCTCTAATACGTTTGGTGAAATAAATCGAAGAAAATCAACAGTAGAACTCAGGGCTATGTTTAATTGTGAAAGTAAGAGCATTTCCACACATGTAATGCCAAGGGAACCTAAGGGATTGGGACTGAACAGCTGTGTAGCAGTAAGAAAACTACTAATCAGTGAGGCAAACTGAAAAAAAAGCCTTCAATTTGCTAGGGAGCATAAAGATTGGACTCTGGAGCAATGGAAGAAAGTCATGTGGTCTGATGAGTCCAGATTGACCCTGTTCCAGAGTGATGGGCGCATCAGGGTAAGAAGAGAGGCAGCTAAAGTGATGCACCTATCATGCCTAGTGCCTGCTTTAGAAGCCTGTGAGATCATTACCATGATCTGTGGTTGCTGCAGTTGGTCAGGTCTAGGTTCAGCAACATTATGTGCTCCAAGAATGAGGTCAGCTGACTACCTGAATATACTGAATGACCTGGTAATTCCATCAATCGTTTTTTTCTTCCCTGATGGCACGGGTATATTCCAAGATGGCAATGCCAGGTTCCATCGGGCTCAAATTGTGAAAGAGTGGTTCTGGGAGCATGAGACATAATTTTCACACATGGATTGGCCACCACAGAGTCCAGACCTTAACCCCATTGAGAATCTTTGGGATGTGTTGGAAAAGGCTTTGCGTAGTGGTCAGACTCTACCATCATCAATGCAAGATCTTGGTGAAAACTTAATGCAACACTGATGGACATAGATATAGACATAGCTTATCGAAACAATGCCACAGAGAATGCGTGCTGTAATCAAAGTTAAAGGCGGTCCAACGAAAGATTAGTGTGTAACCTTCTTTTTTTGATGACATTTTTTTTGGCCAGGCAGAGTATTAGCCTAATAATATACTCGTCCCAGATGAATGCTTGACAACAAAACGCCTTCTCTTTGCAACCTTTGCCATTCTGTGAGGAGAAACGTCAACTTCACTACAGTTCAGAGTTCTGCAATGTGGCAGATCCCCCGCAGGTGACACGCATAAAGGTTGTGTCACGGGTCCAGTCTGAAGTTTCTTTTAATGCGGCCTGGTTGCTGGCGAGAACAGGGTTTCTGCGGAAATCAGCTCATCTGATTTAATGCTTTTTATTGCAATTTTTAAACATTTTTATTGCCATTAAAAGCGACCATGACAACTCATGAATATATGCACATTAAAGAAAAGGCAGGGCAAGGCAATTTTATTTATATAGCACACTTTCAACAACAAGGTAATTCAAAGTGCTTTACATGATAAACGGGTAAAATAGAAATAGCAGTAAAACACAGACAAAGCATATAAAATAAAAACAGCAATAAAGCAAGAAGCACACACAAGACATATTATACATGAAAACATTACTCAAAGGCAGCTCTAAACGGATTAATTTTTAGTTGTGATTTAAAAGAACTCAGTATTTCAGTAGCTTTGCAGTTGTCTGGAAGATTGTTCTAGATTAGATTAGCATAGAAACTGAAAGCTGCTTCTCTCTACTTTCCTGGTTCTAGTGAGGACATGAGCAGCAGCGTTTTGGATCAGCTGCAGCTGGCTTTTGAATCAGAATCTTGCAATTGGCTTTTTAGGCAGACCTGTGAGAACCTTTGTTGCAGTAATCAATCCGACTAAATATGAACACATGGATGAGTTTTTTGAAAAGGCCTGGAAACTATGTATTTTAAAGTACCTTGAAATAATTGTAATATATCACCAATATAATCATTGAGCTAGTTTTGTCTTTTCCACATGTTACCGTTTTTCGCGGCCCAAATCTTCTTGCAGATGTTGCATTTAGCTCTGTTGCCATTTACTTTTACAAAATTCAGCCAAACTTTAAATTTTTCTGCATTATCATCTACATCCACAAACTTGTTACGCTTTGCCGGAGAACTGTTGTTGAAAGGGGAGAGGCGGGGCTGTGTGAGTGAGCTCATCTCCTCCTCCACTGCAGCTGAAGGAATGCTGTGGCACATTAACAGGGACATTTTATTGGAAAAGTACCAAAATTTAGCTTTGAAAATTATTTTTTTTTTTCCGATATCTGTACCTACTGAATGTTTTTGGTCGGTACCAAAGAGGTCCCACATTTCGGTACCCTGCCCTACTGCTGTTTGCCTCTTCCAGCTGATTTGTGGCTGTCTGACTGTACGTGAGATTTCACGACATCGACACCCATTGTACCAAGCTTACCGTTCTTTTTTGGAAACACTGTAAAATACTTCTCCATCTTGACTATTAACAGGCTGCAGCTATGTCCTGAGTTCCTCATTTTTCAGCTACTTTTACTGGAATTTGCATTTTCCCATTCTCTGTACAAACTTATGTTCCTCCTGCTCCAGCAAACGCCGTTTTTTTTCAAACATCTGGTTTCACAACAGGTCGGAAGCAATTTCCGACACAGTTCTGCATGTTGATGCTAATGTATCTCGAATACACAGTTTAACACCGAATTACCACTTATAATTACATAAGTATTTTTCTTGAAAACTACAGAAAGAATATTAATGCTGCTGAGGATCAGATTTAATGCTTTTTAATGCCATTTAAGGCCTTAATTTTTGCAAAATCTATTTCATGACTTTTTATGCTTTTTAATGACTCGCAGAACCCCTGGAGAAATATACATGTATTTATTTATGTTTTTATGTTTTGTTTAAGACTTCCGAATAGGATCTTGTTGATGCAGCCTACTGTTTTGGTGGAAAGACCACGCGAGAATATGTCCCAACCTTGCGTTAATAGTGGAATCTTCTCCCTATCTAATCATCCAGCGCTGCCAGCAAGAGAGGCTTTTCTGAGCCTCGATTTACGATTCAGGAACGGAGAACACAGTTGAAGCCAGGTACTGTGGAGTAGTTTATAACAACAGTTCATAACATCAGTTAATAAAAAACATAGCAAACAGAAACACAACAGCAATCCCTGCTTCTTCTATGTCAATCTTGTTATTCCTGGGGTTGTGGGGACCTTTTGATAAGTGACGCAGCTCACCACTTGCCGAGAGAGTCAAAATATGCAGACGTTTTAGCAAATTCCTTAAAGGGTCACTTTTGAATGGAGACACGACGGCTGAGAGGAGCGGGCCAACAGATTACCCCATCAGATAAAAGATCACCTATGTGTAACGGGTGCAGGCAGGTGCGGGTTGGTAAATTGTGCAGAACTCTGCTACAGTTAACCATATACTTTTATTGCAGTTTTGAATTTTAAGCATATGTGAGAGAGACGAATGAGCCTTACATTAAATGTGCAAGGAGAAATTCTTTCGGAAACGGTATTTATTTTTATGCGGCTTTAAAGATAAACCAATCGCAAAAATTGTAGCATGACTGGAAAATGGCCTAGAAATGGGCCAAAAATCACACAGTGTATGCCCACCTTGCCCCCTGGGGGATGCGGGCACATGGCTGGGCCATCTGTACACAGATGCATGGAGCAGGTAACGCTGCATAGTTAGAAAACCTTGCATGAAAGAGATACGAGTTAATCAGTTACCTGTTGAAACTGTACTCACTTTTGAATGTGAGCCTTTATTGAATGTAACATCAACATATAAACAGGTCCTTCTCAAAAAATTAGCATATTGTGATAAGGTTCATTATTTTCTATAATGTAATGATAAAAATTAAACTTTCATATATTTTAGATTCATTGCACACCAACTGAAATATTTCAGGTCTTTTATTGTTTTAAAACTGATGATTTTGGCATACAGCTCATGAAAACCCAAAATTCCTATCTCAAAAAATTATCATATTTCATCCGACCAATAAAAGAAAAGTGTTTTTAATACAAAAAAAGTCAACCTTCTAATACTTATGTTCAGTTATGCACTCAATACTTGGTCGGGAATCCTTTAGCAGAAATCACTGCTTCAATACGGCGTGGCATGGAGGCAATCAGTCTGTGGAACTGCTGAGGTGTTATGGAGGCCCAGGATGCTTCGATAGTGGCCTTAAGCTCATCCAGAGTGTTGGGTCTTGTGTCTCTCAACTTCCTCTTCACAATATCCCACAGATTCTCTATGGGGTTCAGGTCAGGAGAGTTGGCAGGCCAATTGAGCACAGTAATACCATGGTCAGTAAACAATTTACCAGTGGTTTTGGCATTGTGAGCAGGTGCCAGGTCGTGCAGAAAAATGAAATCTTCATCTCCATAAAGCTTTTCAGCAGATGAAAGCATGAAGTGCTCCAAAATATCCTGATAGCTAGCTGCATTGACCCTGCCCTTGATAAAACACAGTGGACCAACACCAGCAGCTGACATGGCACCCCAGACCATCACTGACTGTGGGTACTTGACACTGGACTTCAGGCATTTTGGCATTTCCTTCTCCCCAGTCTTCCTCCAGACTCTGGCACCTTGATTTCCGAATGACATGCAAAATTTGCTTTCATCCAAAAAAAGTACTTTGGACCGCTGAGCAACAGTCCAGTGCTGCTTCTCTGTAGCCCAAGTCAGGCGCATCTGCCGCTGTTTCTGGTTCAAAAGTGGCTTGACCTGGGGAATGCGGCACCTGTAGCCCATTTCCTGCACACGCCTGTGCACGGTGGCTCTGGATGTTTCTACTCAAGACTCAGTCCACTGCTTCCGCAGGTCCCCCAAGGTCTGGAATCGGTCCTTCTCCACAATCTTCCTCAGGGTCCGGTCACCTCTTCTCGTTGTGCAGCGTTTTCTGCCACACTTTTTCCTTCCCACAGACTTCCCACTGAGGGGCCTTGATACAGCACTCTGGGAACAGCCTATTCGTTCAGAAATTTCTTTCTGTGTCTTACCCTCTTGCTTGAGGGTGTCAATGATGGCCTTCTGGGCAGCAGTCAGGTCGGCAGTCTTACCCATGATTGCGGTTTTGAGTAATGAACCAGGTTGGGACTTTTTAAAAGCCTCAGGAATCTTTTGCAGGTGTTTAGAGTTAGTTGATTCAGATGATTAGCTTAATAGCTCGTTTAGAGAACCTTTTCATGATATGCTAATTTTTTGAGATAGGAATTTTGGGTTTTCATGAGCTGTATGCCAAAATCATCAGTTTTAAAACGATAAAAGACCTGAAATATTTCAGTTGGTGTGCAATGAATCTAAAATATATGAAAGTTAAATTTTTATCATTACATTATGGAAAATAATGAACTTTATCACAATATGCTAATTATTTGAGAAGGACCTGTATATATAAAAAAATTAGGTTAAAGGATGAAGCCAATAGCATGTTAAAAACACAGACAATTACAGATGAAGGGGGAAATGTCTGGGAGACTCTACAGTAAGAATAATACATCTATATGGATGTGTCTAGGTGCTTTCTCCATGTCCAAAGTGAATGGTGCAAAGAACAGTTTTTGTACCTAAAGGTAAACAAAGTACCATGGGGAAGCATTACTCAAAATGGACACTTGCACACGGGCGAACTCAACCTGGGTGTCTAGTGTCTTTTGTGTTTTGAGAGTAGAGCGAATGTCAGGGTAGGTTTAGTTCCCCTTCTGGGATGGGGCTGGGGGGACTGCCTTGGGGTCCGTGGGGCTTTGTGGCGCTGTGGCCGTGGGCCCCGGGTCGAACGTGCCATGGCCTCCCTCCCCTGGTGGATCCCGGTGAACAGCGGTGCCTATTGGGGTCAGTGGGGGAGCTGGCTCCCTGGGAAGACATTTTGTCTCCCAGTCCTTCCCTCTCCATCCCTGGACACCTCTGTCCACCCGCTCCATCACTTTACCACTCATATAGGGTCTTGGGGCATGGGCACATCACTGGGGTGCGAGGAGGGGCTTCCCTCCTCGCTATCCCGTGGTGTCCTGGGTCCCAATTTTAATATACAACTTAGACACTCCCACTTATAATATTCTCACGCGACACATATGTAGGGACTTTGGGGTGGGCACACTTTTCGGCATCCAGAGGGGGAGCGGTTCAATCAGCTTCACCTCTGGTGCCGGTGCCAACTGTTAAACCACATATAGACACTGAGGGCTCGGGGTGGGGGTTGGGGGATGTGTGGCTGCCTTCCCCACATCCCACCCCTCTGTTTTAAATGCACATTACAACAACAAGCATCAACACCATACTCGAGCGGGAGGATGGAAGCTAGGGGTCTTTTCACACCCCTGTTCGCTACGGGCCATCAGGGGTTGGGGTCCGGAGGAGGAACAGGCAGTCTGGTCGGGGTCCTGGGCTGTCGGGCTGCTTTGCCACTGTGGGGCCCTTGGCGGTTTGCTTGTCTCCGTCCTAGAAGGTAGGGGGTCCATCTCCCGGGTCCGGGGACTGGTGGCTCTACTGGGGCATCGGCACCTGGACCTGGAAGCATAAAGTGTGTATGGGGTGTATGTGTGAGGGTACAGCGTAATTCTTTTGGGTGTCTTGGTGAGTCAGTGAGAATGTATAGGTTTAAGAGGGAGGGAACGTATGACTGTGTCTGTATGTCTTTGTCTACCTGTCAGGTTGGATCTTGGTCTGCCCCCTCGCCTGGCGCACCTCAGGCCTTACACTTAATGGGGGGCCTATTTTCCCTCTGTCACTCCCTGCCGGTGACGGGGGCCCCTGCCTGCCGGTGCATCGGTGGTCAATCTGGTTCGGACCTGGTGCGTGCCTGGCCGGGCCTGGGGGGGCCGGTGTGTCGGTCGGCCGATGCGCTGGGCCGATATCTTCCTTTGGTTGGTTGGGGCACCTCTTTTAGAGGTGCCAGGTTTGGGATTGTTGGGTGGTGCCTGCTCGGTGGCTCGGCCGGATGCGGATCCGGCGTCTCTGCTCGTTTGATCACCTTTTCTGTGCGCACCGTGCGTGGCCGGTTCATTGGCGGGGTGGACCGGCCCTGGTCCTCGTTGGATGCCTGGTCTCGGCACCTTGCGTTGCGCGGGATCAGGACCCGGAAGCTGGTACAACTTGGTGTCCAGATGCTGGCTGAGCCCGGCCTGGGGATGCTGTCCGTCCCCTGCGGCTATCGGTGGGGCGCTGGGATGTTGGCGGTGGGGATTGGCCTAGGGCGGAGGCGGTGCGTGGCGGCCGGCGGCCGGCCACGGCCCCTGCAGTGCCGGGGGCCCCTAGTCGGCCGGTTCCTTGTCGGGTCCCTGCTGGGGGGTGGGGTGCCCCTGGGCCCCGGCTCTCCCGGGCCATTGACCGGCCCGCCCTGGCAGCAGTGACGAGCCCGTGGGCTCGTCACTGCTGCCCCCCGGGCCCCTGCATAGTGGCCGCTGGATGTTCCCCTGGGGTTCTCCTTTGCTCCACTCTTGGGGGATGCGGTCGGCCCCACCTGGGTCCGCCTGGGGCTCTGGGGGTCCTTTGGACATCTTTGCTCCGATCTCCTTCATGTCTGCATCGATTCCTGGGAGACGGATTGATGCCTGCTCACACCAGCTATCGAACACTCTTATGGAGAAACCTTATATGCCCCAGCATGCTAACACACACACATAGATGTGGGGTCTCTGGTGTTTAAGGATATATTCTTGGGCTGAGGTTATCATTACTAGAGCTTGATTAATCGGTACCATGAGTTTTTCTGTGACATTGTTGTTGTATTTTTATATCTATTTTTGTGTGATGTGGTTGTGTAATTCTTAGTTCACAATGTTTGGTTTGTTTTGTCGATGTTCCTTTTTCGTGTTTTGTTTTGTTTTTTCCGTCTCTCTGCCGTCCTTTGGGTATGGAGGCAGACTTAAATGTCTTCCTGTGTTTGCTTTGTTCCCCTTCCTCTCTTGTATTTTCAACTCACCCTCTCTCTTGACTTTTTGTTTCCTACCTCTCTTCTTCATCTTCCTTCTTTCTTCTCCTTAATTTTCCGTCTCCGTGTCCATAACATCAGGAAATAAAAAACCCAACAATTCATAATAAAGATTTTTCACACATATATCAAGTGGAGGACTATAGCAAAAGCTGTACTGCTCTGCTTGTGAAAGTAAATCTGTTGGGCTTCTACTTGGTACTCAGACACCAATTCTGAGCTCCACACTGCCAACCAGGACACGTAATAAAAATTTAAAAAAAATTTTAAATGGACACTTGCAAACACAGAGTGCCTGATTTGGTTTGTCATTTGGCATTGTGAAAAGTGTGATAAGTTTCCTTGCTGCATATGAGTCTCCCACAAACAGCTTTTTGAAGTCTTGAGCTGTAAGAAGCTGTGCAATTATAAGATGTGCAGTGTGTTTGCTGTGAGGGCTTTACTTGCCAATCATCAATAAAATAATATTATGGCTGGGACTTTTAATTTCAGTAACGCGGAGGTGGGAGTTGTGCCTCACTTGTGGTTTGCTGAGTGGAGCGCAAAGCCATTGTTGCATATAGCGGTTAGGGTTTGGGTAGTAGCTATAATAATAATAAATTGATTTTAGAGCACTGGGGATCCAGTGTCACATTCAATGTGTAAACCCCATGACGTTTAATGACCAAGTAAAATTTTCAAACACCA
Organism: Valencia hispanica; assembly: GCA_963556495.2. NCBI lineage: Eukaryota > Metazoa > Chordata > Actinopteri > Cyprinodontiformes > Valenciidae > Valencia > Valencia hispanica. The sequence goes on along the minus strand of OY747708.1, from coordinate 7,259,765 downwards.
TAATAATAGTATTAAAAGGATGATGAACACTGCTTTTGGGGGTAAACTTCATAGATGATTACTATAGAGGCCAATCATTTGACATCTAAAGCCAGTGAATATCTGTAGCCCAGGGTGAGAGGGAATAAACTGCTAAAAATATTAAAATTCTTATATCTGTGATATCCACCGTTGAAAATAAGTACTGTGCAATAAATGTTGTTGAAAGACTCATAGGAAGATAAGAGAGAACCATTTGAACTGAACATTAACTGGATACAAGTCATCATGTGGAGGTGTGAATTAATCATTAAATTTCAAATAACCAAAATATTACATGCAAACATACCAGTGCATGTTGCTATGGACATATGCTCACACATTAAGAGTGACTCATTTGTTCTGCACTCATCGATACATCGATAAAAAATACAGCAATTTAAATGAGCCTTTATTTATCTGTACCCTTTTAATAGGATGTGGAGTGTCAGTGGTTTGAAAAGCGTACTGCCAAAGATGAACTCCTCGTTTTTCCCCTTAATAGCTCCATTTAAGGTCCTGAGCTGTTCCATTAGTTCCATTAAAGATGTATGATGTCTAGTAAAAGAAGACTCCTCTGGGCTACTGGTTGAAATTATGTAAAACACTGACAAAACTAAATATATTTCTGTTTGTTGTTAAAGAAGCCACATTTTACTAAAACTAACAATAAACATTAACCATGGAGTATACTCAGAGTTCCCTGAAGATGTGAATAAGGCAAACTGTTGAGGAATATATATATATATATATATATATATATATATATATATATATATATATATATATATATATATATATATATATATATATATATATATATATATAATATGATCTGAGTAGGTGGAAAAAACTACCATATGACATTTGTATACCCAATTTGTTACATTTCTTTGAAAACGAAAATAAAACACATAAGGTCACCAAATATGTGTTCCCTTCTAGTTCTGGTAAGTCTAAATAATTAAGAAGGGTTCAACAAAATTAAAAGTAATGTTGACTGATCTTTAGCTCATATAAAACCTAGTTTCTTCATCAGTCATCTTGCAAAAAGAGGCAATTTGGATGTACATAAGTGACAAACTCTGGGTGATGCACAGCTTTCCAGTGCCTATGTCTTTTTTTCTACAATTTAGCCCTCTGCCTGCCTGAAGAACAGCAACAGTTTAAACAATGAAAAACATTTGTTCTCATTCTTTACTCGAAATTGTCCTAAATGAGAAAAGAATTAAGCATCCAAAAGGAATGGATTGCAGACGACCTCCCATTTTGCGGTTTAGAATTTTCGGTGGAACGTGACTCCAAATTGTTTGTGGAAAATTAGATTTTTACAGTGTTAGGTCTGATTCTATTATTGGAGAAAAGAGTCAAGAGATTATTATAAAGTTCAAAGATTTAATTATTAAAGGACAATTTCTCCAAATGTTACATCAACAGATCTCTGGGTTTAGACATTTCTTGTTGCAGTCTTTTCCCCAAAAGATCTCTGTCCTAACAGTACACAATGCTATAAATACATATGGAACTATGCAATCTAATATGCTAGTTCTTGGGGGTGTCTTCAAATCTCTTTGCTGGGTCTCTGGTTTCAGTGCTCCTTCTTGGATTTCTCCTTTGTCTAGACTGGTCCTGGACAGGTCTTAAACCGCTATCTGAAAAGAAAATGTTAGCACCCCCCTTTGATTCTCTACCAGGTCAAGCTCCATAAACCTGTCTTATCTGTTCACATTCCTAACTGAGTTCTGTCCTCTTCACCTTCATTTAAAACAGTACGCCTATTATGTTTCCAGCAGATCTGTGGTCACACAGAGTCATAAAACATTTAGTGAACAAAGAAACCATTGTGAAAGTAGTCTGCAGAAGATCACAGATTAATCTTAAATCCCAGTAAAGAACTTTCTGCATTATATTGTTAAGCTACACAGACACAACTTCAAATATTAGTGCAATAATAATGCAGTATGCCTTGTAACTAGAAAAAATAAAATAGCATCAGCAATTTTAAAGTAATAGATAAGTAGACCAATTGCTAAATGAAATTTAGACATAACAGCAGTTTTTTTTTCAAAGTGCATATCTAGTGATGCTACTTGACATACTATTGGGTGGCATTTAAAAAGCAGTCAATCTGGGAGTCCCATTCATATTCCTTGGCACTGATTGTCGGCACCCTCAAGAGGGGAGATAAAGAGGACTGTTTTAATGCACATTACAGTATATTTGGTGCCTTAAAATAGGCAGCTTATCAAAGTCTCAAGTCAGATTCCTTCTTTGTGTTAACAAACTTGGTGAAAAAACTCTGATTCTAAAGGGGGTCTCCAATACACGCAGATTTGAGATATTTGCAGGCAGCTATGTTCCATAAGGCCTGCAAACACCAGACGTCCACTGTACTTTGAATAATGGACTAAACATTGATCGGTATGAAATGCGTGGAATGAGTACCAGCATGAAGTCGAAAACTATGGCATCTCAAGCATGGCAATGTGTCACAGGCTTTTCCTAACCATTGCCAACTCTTGAAATAATTTCATTTGGCTCATTTTGTGGGTTGCCATGTGGCTGGTTGGTCATTCATGCAATTTCCACTGTTGTGACTAATTGTCAAATGCTCCTGAACTTGACTTAAGATGCCCCTGCTAATGCCACCTGTTACCTGTTAGCTAGTTGCAAATCAAAATATTTAGATACCCATTGATGTTCTGCCTTTCCACAAAATTACATCCAAATTAGACCATTCTTTCTGGATACATATTTTTTATCTCAAAACAGTTAACCTCCAATCAATTTTTAATAGGTAAAAACCCACCCACATTACCAGTAAGGAATGCTGAAGGCACAGAAACACTAAGCTTGAAGACCTTTAAAATCCCTCGTCATTGTGTTCTTTATGATTTTGCAAGAATGCGGCTACCCCACAAATTGTAATTAGATAAGAAAAAAAGTAATTTACATTGATAAAAGACGAACATGAAGCTGATTGCTTATATTTTCCAACGACTATCAGTCATTTTGTATTTTATTTTTACTTAATATCAAAAGGATTAAAAGGAATTAAATTGTGCAAAGCGCAGCTGTCACGGATCAGGTGTCCATATTTAGTTTAAGAAAATGGCAGAGAAAAATCTGTATCTTGACTTTTTTGTTGCGGTTATTGTTTCTAATTAGTATACTAAAACTGAGTTTTATTTTTTCACACAAAGCTATAAATACATACAAATAAAGTTGCATTAGAAAAAAGTAGAAAAACTATTTGAAAGAATGATGCCTGACATGGCAGAGACAAGGAAAGGGAAAATATTATATTGATCAATGCCAGCTTCAATATATCTATTTTGAACCTGTGTTTTTAAAGTACAGTCACTAACGTTAGATTGTGCTGGAGTTTTTGTGATATTTTACAAGTCTCTGGGTGTTTAAACTCTTTATTTGATAAATCAAAAGGAAAATATTCACAAGTCACGATGGGCATCTTCTGATTAACTTTGAATCTGAGCATTTCTTAGTCTGATTGCATATTCACTTTGCCTTTGGTGCTAACCACTAGTGGTATGACACCCAGGGAAGTAGACTTGTCAACACAGCCTTGTGTAATTTAGGCAAACCAACAGAAACAAACTCCTAACTGATTTTTGAGTCACTTCTGCAGTGAATTCATTCAACTCTGGATGATTAAACATGCAGTTCATTTGCCAGCTAAGACAATGCCCATCAGCTGTGTTAGCTTGCAACATCACACACATGACTGTAAATGGAGGAAGAGCTTAAGGTTAGCATGAGAGCAGCCACTGTTAAAGCATAGTTAAGGGTGTAAGGGATATATGAGAGCATAAAATAACCAGTATTTTTGGGGGGGAGTTGGACAACTAAGCATAAGCAACTGTGGTAACAGAATGAAGTGAAGACCATGTTGTTAAACATGCATGCTGATGGTTACATTTTTAAAATCCTATGGCTTAAATAATATTTAATAAATATTATTTAATAACATTCATAAGACAGTAAAAAGGGATTTTTATTACCAGTGAAAGAAAATATAAACTCTCGTTCACCGCCTAAAACTATGAGTTAACAAGATTTCATGCAAGCCCAAAATGATAAAAAAAAGGTCACTATGATAACAGTTTAAATCTCCTGGTCTCTTATTCATTAGTTATGGAGGATGCATGGAAAAAAACCTGATGATTCTAGGCATAACAAGGGTTTTGTCTACATTACTAAAGGTATTGCTCTGGTATGTACTGTAAAAAATGATCTTACAAAACCATCTACACTCTGACTTTAAAGCATGATGAGATCCAAGATCCTAGCAGCTTAGAAGTCTTCTAGTTTCCAAAAAAGGGGCTGGAGATCTGGCCTTTCCTTATGTTTTTCCTTTTTCCTGACTAGCCCTGAAAAGGAGGTACAAAATGATTGGATGGAAGGATGGATGGATGGTGAAGCATTTTTCAAGTGTCGTATCCAAGAATCTACAGTGACAGTACTTTTAAATGTACAAATCATATACACTGTGTATGTAAAAGCTTTGATTTTCCAAATTTCAGCTCTACTTAAATAACATGTTGACATATGCAGAAACAACCAAAGAAAGATTGGACTGCAGACTGCAGATCAAGGACTTCTCTTTTTCAAGGCCTGGCTGTGATGCTTTACACAATCAACCCAAATGGAAGAGTAGGCTTATAACCAGTGTAAACTGTGCTGGATAAAACAGAATTTAACGTTTTACTTACATCCTTACAGCTTATAGTCTAATTTAATTTCACATTTAGGAGATGATAAAAAAATAAATTAAGGATAAACTAAGCCTTTAAGAAATATTTCACAGAAAATGAATGTAAAACTATTGCCAATAGAAGAAATAGTCAAAACAACCGAACGGGCTGCCGTGTGTTTATGTTCCACTTTGGTGCCCGAGATTCACTTCAAAACTACTTAGATTTTTTTTTTTACTTAGAAAAATAGCAACATTGCATAAGGACTAACAAAGCCCTACTTTATTCCATGTGGCTGTATTGAATCTAAACTCTTGTTTCCTCCCTCTCTTGTCCATCATTCTCTCCTTTGTACTTTGTTTTTCTGCCTTCATGTCGAAGAATGATTGAAGTCTTTCGAGTGGGGTGGTGTCCAAGTTCTCACTCATATTGTATTTGATAGTTGATTAAATTAACAAAGTGACATGCTTATATGATTATTGACACCCTGGTTAACTAAGTATCACGTTTTCTAAAGCCCATTTCTACATGTGATATAATCCGTGGAGCTACTTAATGACAAGCAGGTTTTTTTTGTGAACATCTTGACATGAGTGACTGGCCTGCTTTCACAAAGGATGCAGTGGGTACTGTGCCTTGCGTTTGAATCAGTAAAGTTTTATGCCTTGTTATGCTGAAGCATGAGTCTCAAACTCAAGTACTCATTGGCCAGTCTCCTTCAGCTTTCAAAAATCTTTATACTTCAACACAACCAAATCAAGTACTTATTCGCAGGACTCTGTAGAACACGAATGCATGCTGAGGAGGCAGTTCAGCTATTTGATTTCTCTGTGGCAAACAGGGACACATCTAAGAGTTGCAGGACACAAGCACTCGAGGACTGGTGTTTGAGACATCCGAGTTAAAGTCGAGAATGGCCTCAACTACTAATCATGGCAAATCACCCGTACTCCAACACACTGAAAGCCCAGTGTCATTTTGATAACTGGAGCATACAAAAACCTATATTTGTCTGACTCAACCTCCTTAGCAACAGGAACAACAACAGATGCAGCCGTAGTATGACTTAATGTATTTCATTGAATTTCTGCTGGGAAGTGAATATGTTCTTTCTTTTTAGTTCTCTTCTTCTTTGAGTAGACTGTTGACAAACCAACTAATTGTTACCTAGGAAGCTGTATTAAAAACAATATAATTTGATAGGATTGCTGTGGTACAACTGACTCCAAAACAGTATAAATACATAGTTCCAGTTGTTTCTATAGGGTGAGAAATTGAGAGTTGTGTCCCTAAAGTCACAATGTAGGTTGACAGGCAACTACAAAGCCCTCTGCATCTAGGTCAGGATGTAGCTGAGGCAGTTAATCACAGATCTTCAGAACAACCAGGACAGGATCAGGATCAGGTACTGATGGATGACGAGAACAGTTCAAGCTTGGTCCGGAGTCTTGATAGCACTGAGGCCGGTACTGTGAAACGGTGCAGAACAGAGGTAGGAAGGATGTTTGTAACCAAGACATTAAGCTTTATTCTTCCTTGTTTTGGTATAACCAATACTTAAAGATACATTAGGGATTGAACATTAGATGTAAGGAATAATTTTCATTCAACTGTAAGGAGCTATATACACATATGGACCACTGACATTTTTTAAGCAACTTCTGACTCAAACTAAATAAGATGTCAACACATATGTACACATTGCATAAGTCTAAATAAAAAAAATTGCAGAATTCAGGCCATGTTCAAAAACAGGGCAGGAAATATGAGGGAAGTTGAAATTGAATAAAAATCTAAGAGAAGAGGCAGACTCAACCAGGAGATACAGGTGGGGTAATACTCACATTAAAACAGTTGAATTCTATTTACTTTGACTTGCCACACTCTGTATAAACAGTGCTTTTGGAATAAATAACAGAAATCATTCATAATAAAATTGAAATTAAAATATGACTAAACTCAAAGTACTGAAATCGGCGATTATGCACAGCAGCGTGGAAGAAAACTGCTCTCTCAGCCATCGTTTTGTAAAGCTTGTCAGATGATTAAAAAAAGAAATTACACAAATTGCTGTGTTGCATTGATTGAGAGTCCAGTGAGTGCATAGTTAGTGTTCCATACATGTATACATCAGTAAGGCTGCAAGAAATTAATGTAAGTACATATTTGTGTTTTATTATTATTATTTATTTTCGTTTTGGTTCCCTTTTCTACAATATTTGCAGATGAACTGAACAATAAGAGGGACACTGAACCAAAAGCAAAATAAACTTTCTCCTGGTGGAATAAAAATACCGTTGCTTAAAAATATTTTCCTTCAAACTTAGGCTAAAGGGTGGACAATCACTCACTCGGCACGTGCCAAATTCAGAGCTGCATACTGCTCCCAATTTGAATATTCCCACTGTCACTATCCCTGTAGGATTTATCCACAGCGGTCTCACTCTCTATGTGATCTACACATCAGTCTGTTATACCCATGTCTGAGTCTCAGGTTAAAATAAAAAAAAGACTTTCCTACTTTGAAATTTC